>OZ012737.1:61761724-62361724 GCA_963859935.3 Lathyrus sativus | reverse complement strand
TGCTGGGGACTATTGCTCCATGCAAGAGAGAGTCGAGCCTATATTAGTTTGAGTTGTTAGCTTGTTGGTTAATTTCTTCTCGTTTATTTGTATCCTTATCTTTGTGGCTTGTGCTTGTGGCATTGTGGGGTTTCTATGTTTTTGGGCATTTTGTGAGATGGTTCTACACCCGAGTCCGAGTAAAACACTAGGATTAGGATGGTGGTTATATAGTGGAGACTTTCGTGGAGTATTTCACATTGAGTTGAAGCGAAAAGCCCACTTGGAGTAGATTCTCTTGGAGATGTTGTTATTCTGGTAAGTCTTTGCCATAACAATAATGTTTTCGAGCATAAATCGTTGATTCCAAGGACCGTTAACCATTTTATCCATGGTGGTTGGTAGTGTTGATTCCTTGTGGATTAATATGAATGCCACAATCAGATGAGATCCCTTGAACGTATTACTTCCCTACAGTAATATGTTCAACCTCGATCTATGACTCTGAGAACCTTTTCTAGAACCCGTGTGTCGATGGTTGTGTAGTTGACGCCTCTGAGAATTCTTTCTCGCGTGGAAGATACGAAAACCTCACCTAGAAGAGATTCTTTTGAGGATATTATCGTCGTGATGAGGCTTTGTCATGGCTGTGATATCTTTGAAAGATATCCATGACTCTAGGCACTTACCCGTTTTAGAATCCTACCCGTGGGGTTTCTTTGAGCAGTGACTGTGGTCCTTAATCCGTTCACCCGGCTAATCTCAGAACTGTTTGAATTTATGATCCTGTGATCCTGGATCTTGCATCTTGCATTGCAACTCATTTGTTGTGCATCTTGCATTTTCTTCCCTCCAATGGTTTCTCATTTCTCCCTTCATTCTTATCTAGTAAATCAAGTTGATTCCTCGACACCAGTATGCAACTAGAGCCAATACTAGACGAATGATGGAGCAGGTTCAGCAAGAGTAAGCTGCCTTCAGAGAAGAGTTGGATTCTCTCAAAGGAAAGATTGACCAGATCCTTGAAGCCATCATTGCAGCCCGAAAGGAAGAAGAGATGCGTGAAACTACTATCGTCAACAAAAATGGTCAAGGACAAGGGTCTACCACCAGGCTTCCCGTTCCTATTCCTAAACCTTATGGAATGCCAATGAACATCAGTAACACAGCTGAAGGTACCACTTCTCAACCAATCCCAACGCCTGGAGTTATCGTTGGAGCTATCCTGCAAGCCCAGCCAACTGTGGTTCAGATCCCCGTTCCTCATACTGAAGATAATTTGGTGGATCAATATGACGATGTGCAAAACTACCATGCTGTTATTCCCATTGCCAGTCCTGTTGCTGCTCAGGATTCAGAAGCTATGAAGATGTGTCAAGATCTAGCTGAAAAACTCCGAGTCATGGAGAGGCACAACTCAAATTCTCTCAGTGCTTTGGAAATGTGCTTGGTGCCTGACGTTGTCATTCCTCCCAAGTTCAAGGTGCCCGAGTTTTCGAAGTACAAAGGTCTCAGTTGCCCGAATATCCATCTGAAGATGTATTGTCGCAAGATGGCTGCTTATGCCAGAGACGAAAAGCTAATGATTCGTTGCTTCCAAGACAGCTTGTCTGGGGCATCACTCGAATGGTATATGCAGCTAGAACGTAACAGTGTGCGCACTTGGGCTGAGCTAGATGATGCTTTTGTCAAGCAGTATAAATACAACACCGATCTTGCTCCGAATTGTACTCAACTTCAGAGTATAACTCAGAAGGGCAATGAATCCTTCAAGGAGTACGCACAACGATGGAGAGAGCTAGCCGCAAGGGTACATACACCTCTTGTTGACCATGGGCTAATTGACATATTCATGGGTACCTTACAAGGCCAGTACTACGAGAAACTGATTGGTAGTCTCTCTGCTAGATTCTCTAACTTAGTAATTGTCGGTGAGAGGATTGAAGAAGGTCTAAAGAGTGGAAAGACCCAATGAGGTTCTAACAGCCAAGCCAATGCCAAGAAGCCTTTCAACGGATACAAGAAGAAAGAGGGTGAAGCAAATGCAATCTCTATGTAGAAAGGGCAAGCTTCCCAACAAGCTCCCGCTCTTATGCCTTATCAAATGCCCTACTATCCGTATCCATATGTTGCTGCTGCGCAATATGCTCTAATGCCTTATCAGCCAGTTGTTCATGCAGTGCAAGCTCAGATACCACAACAACAAGCCTACAACCAACAAGGATACCAATATCCTCCTCAGCAACAACAACTGCAAGCTGCTCAGCAAAAGCAAGGTGCTCGCCAATAGCGTCAGCAGAGGACGTGGAAGCTAGATAGAGTATTTGATCGCCTGCTAATGACATATGCTAGTATCTTTGCTCAGTTGATGGAGAAGAAAGCTATCATTCTGAGAGATTTGGCTCCCCCAACTGTCATTCCTGTCGACTATGATGCAAATGCTCATTGTGAGTTTCATAAGGGCGCTCCAGGTTATACCATTGATAACTGCAGGGCCTTCAAGCACACGGTTCAAGACATGATTGACAGGGATGCTATCAACTTCAATGAGAAGTCTCCGAACAACATCAACAACCCCATGCCACCGGCCAGCTAGTGCCAACAGTAAATCAGATCAAATCCAGTCCGGTCAAGTTCATTCCCCAAAGAAGGCAGTCATGTTGCCATTTCATATTTCACATTTCTTATGTTTTGTCTTTGTTTGTTTAAGTATTGTATGCTTTGAACAATTGCCATTCGTATTTGGTTTCGTTAGTGTATTGTTTATGCATGTTTTGAATTAGTTATGTCGTATTCACTCATCTTCACTTATCACCGACATATTTATCCACTTGACTCCATCCACTGTTATTTAGCATGATTTGAGGAAGGATGATGAAAACGAGATACCCATAATTGCAAACCGTATGCTTTCAGACAGAATCTCGTCAATGATGTACAGGCATTGCTTTAATTCCCCTAAATACCAGAGATATAAGAAGCTAATCCCTAGTAAACCACTTTGAGCCTAGAAGTAGCAGTTTCCTTCGGATATTCAAACCTTTTACACTCAACCCGGGGCAGGGTAGTATTCAGTTAATCTAATCCCGCACTCGAACCACAATGCAAAATCTTGATGATAATTGTTCATCAGAGACCCATGACATGGACGTCACAATCCTCCAACGAAATTCCAAAAAAAAAAAAAGCCTGCTAAGTCAAGCACCTCAGACGGGACTTAGGCAAAAATCAAGGCAATCCCGATGGACCTGACAAGCAAAGTCAATCCATGCAAAAGTTAGGGATCAAAAACAAAATCAAAAGAGGTTCTCAAAGACCTCAACAAAAACAAAATAAGATTCAGTGGCTACCTAAATTAGAGGGTCAATGACATCCTTCAAAATAAGGTGCCTGCCACATCAAACATACCTTGAACCGTCAAGCTTACATCGTCAAGACAAACTAGTGCAGAATTAACTGAACGTAGGACTGGAGATCATCAAGAAGAAGGGGTGGGTACAAATCAACTTTGAGCCTAATATCCTTTTGTTTCATAACATGAACCAGACTACGTTATAACCCTCGAAAGACCTAATTGAGACGAGGTTTATTCTGAAAGCATACTATCGCAAGCTTGTGTAACCTGACTCCTCACATGATTGCTAATCATCAGCATTGATGTCATTATCCTTGCAATGTCTTTTACACCAATCAAGTTGGCACAACGTCTGGGCTAACGGTCCGTTCATTTCACTATCACGACACTTCAATAAAACGATGTTTGTTTCAAAACTTGCATGAACTCTACATTAATGTTATCATTTGTGAATGTACAATTTTACATGCAAATCAACACTAGGCATCAGAGACACTCCAACAAAGAGGCAATCAAAGAGAAACTTGACTTTTAGTGGCTGACACGAGGCAAAGTTATCTCAAGACCTACAGGCTGGGGCAAATCTTTCAACAACTCGAGCAGGGGCAAGCCATCTCAAGACATCTGAGTTCAACTTCCATATATTTAGAACTGGTTAATCAGGGGCAAGACATCCCAAAGCATCAAAGTCCAGCTTCAACTTCAGAATTGGTTAACCTGGAGCATATCGTTAACAAGTTCAGATTGGGGAAAAACCAAGTTGTCCTGATCATTAAGCAGAGTTGCAATCTTCTCTGAAGCCAGTTCACAACAAATCACCAAGTACCCAGACCCGGGGCATCAAGTGCATCTTTTGCTCCAATCATGGCATCTTCATCGAACTGCGTGTCGAGGAAGTAAATCCTTCCCACCACCCAAATTCCAATCCGTATTGGCAACTACCAAAAGTCCACCACGCTGGAGTTTCCACCTACATTTCCAATTACCCGTCTGCATCATACGCATCATAAGCATCACATTCGATATCATAAGCATCTTGCATCACATGCATACCCAAATTATATCATACTTCCCCAACTCTTGCATTTCCGCGCGTCAACATTTGCATTTGCACTTCCATTCGTTATGGAATATCATATCATCAAGCATTCACATATGCGAGTAAAGGTCCAGGATCAATCCCGAAGATTTCCAAGACCGTCATCAGCCCAGTCAGGGGCATCCTCCGCAAGACCGTGGGTTTCTCCCACGAATTCAAGAGCTTCAAAGTAGTCAGTAGCCCAGTCAGGGGCATTTTCTGCAAGACCGTGGGTTTCCCCCACGAGATTCAAGGATATTCAAAGCAAGATTCAGCCCAGTCAGGGGCATTTTTTTCAAGACCATGGGTGTTTCCAATGACATATTTCAACCTCTTGGTTGATCAGATATTCAAATCAACATATAGCCTAATCAGGGGAATATTATTCAAGACCGTGGGCGTTCCCCCACAAAGTTGTTCAACCGTGTGTTGAGCAAGATCAGAAGTTCAATGCAAGATTCAGCCCAGACAGGGGAATCTTCAGCAAAGTTGTGAGCGTTCCTCACGAAGTTGTTCAACCTTTTGTTGACCAAGATAAGACACCAAGATAAACTCAGCCCAGTCAGGGGCATCCTCTTCAAAGTTCAGGAGCGTTCCTCATGAAATCATTTCAAAACTGCATCCTCCATGCAAGACGGTGGGCGTACCCCGTTGATTCATTTCAAGCCAATCTTCCTCTTAGGTGTTCCCCAATGAGTTGTATACAGCAAGCGTGACCGTTGTCAATTGCCTTACTATCATCCTTTTGGTGATAGCCGAATTTCGTCGGTTCAACCTAGATTTGGTTTTGGTAACCTTCAAATTTGTGTCATTCTATCATCCTTTTGGTGATAGTAACTTGTGTGTGCGTGTTTTGCTCCGTCATCCTTTTGGTGGGGGTCTGTCATCTTGTTGATGTCAGATTGTGCGATAGTGTTTGCCCTATCATCCTTTTGGTGGTACTGGCCGGTGTGAGTTTCGCTCCGTCATCCTTTGGGTGGGGGGTCTGTCATAGTCATTAATGTCAGATTATGCGATGGTGTTTGTCCTATCATCCTTTTGGTGGTAGTGGCCGGTGTGAGTTTCGCTCTGTCATCCTTTGGATGGGGGTCTGTCGTAGTCATTAATTTCAGATTATGCGATGGTGTTTGTCCTATCATCCTTTTGATGGGAGTGGCCGGTATGAGTTTCGCTCTGTCATCATTTTGGTGAGGGGTCTGTCATAGTCATTAATGTCAGATTATGCGATAGTGTTTGTCCTATCATCCTTTTGGTCGTAGTGGCCGGTGTGTGTTTCGCTCCGTCATCATTTTGGTGAGGGGTTTGTCATAGTCATTAATGACAGATTGTGCGATGGTGTTTGTCCTATCATCCTTTTGGTGGTAGTGGCCAGTGTGAGTTTTTCTCTGTCATCCTTTGGATGGGGGGGTCTATCATAGTCATTAATGTCAGATTATGCGATGGTGTTTGTCCTATCATCCTTTTGGTGGTAGTGGTTGGTGTGTGTTTTGCTCCGTCATCATTTTAGTGAGGGGTCTATCATAGTCATTAATGTCATCTTATGCGATAGTGTTTGTCCTATCATCCTTTTTGTGGTAGTGGCTGGTGTGTGTTTTGCTCCGTCATCCTTTTGGTGAGGGATCTGTCATATTCATTAATGTCAAATTATGCAATGGTGTTTATCCAATCATCCTTTTGATGGTAGTGGCCGGTGTGTGTTTCGCTCTGTCATCATTTTGGTGAGGGGTCTTTCATAGTCATTAATGTCAAATTTTGTGATAGTGTTTGTTCTATCATCCTTTTGATGGTAGTGGCTGGTGTGTGTTTTGCTCCGTCATCATTTTGGTGAGAGGACTGTCATAGTTATTAATGTAAGATTATGCGATGGTGTTTGTCCTATCATCCTTTTGGTGGTAGTGGCCCGTGTGTGTTTCGCTCCGTCATCATTTTGGTGAGGGGTCTGTCTTAGTCATTAATGTCAGATTATGCGATGGTGTTTGTCCTATCATCCTTTTTGTGGTAGTGGTCGATGTGAGTTTCGCTCCGTCATCCTTTCGATGGGGGGTCTGTCGTAGTCATTAATGTCAGATTATGTGATGGTGTTTGTCCTATCATCCTTTTGGTGGTAGTGGCCGGTATGTGTTTCGCTCCGTCATCATTTTGGTGAGGGGTCTGTCATAGTCATTAATGTCAGATTATGCGATGGTGTTTGTCGTATCATCCTTTTGTGGTAGTGGCCGGTGTGAGTTTCGCTCCATCATCCTTTTGAAGGGGGGTCTGTCATAGTCTTTAATGTCAGATTGTGCGATAGTGTTTGTCATATCATCCTTTTGGTGGTAGTGGCATGTGTGTGTGTGTGTGTGTGTTTTCTCTATCATTCTTTTGGTGGTAGTGGCCGTGTGTGTTTCATCCCGTCATCCTTTTGGTGATGTGGACCTTTTTCCAGTAATCCACAGTTTACTCAGGGGTATACCTCATCCAGCATTTCAATTCCCAGGCTTTCAATTTATTTTCGGACAAATTCAAGGTCTTCTTTATATCTAATTATCTTCTACCTTGAAAGAGTGAGTGCCATAGCCGTTCATCTTTCTCGGTCTAAGCCAGTTAGATAGGGGCATCTGTCATACCTTAAATTTGTCCTACTTGTAAATTACTTTTCACCTGTATGCCCATCCACTGAAAATTAACCAGAAAAATCAAAATATATGTTGCTCCTATTCGTGCAAGTTTGAAGTCAAGAAGTCAGGTCAGATGGGTGCAGAGGATTGAGGCTCATTGGTGTTGGCATAATTTGTTGGTCAGGATGTGCAAAGTTCGTAGAGCTTTGTGTTTGAAAATCATTATGGTCCTGTCCATTTTCAATCCATTTTCTCTATAGTGCATCAAAGCTCACATATCACAAGTCATGTTCCTTTTATCTCAGATTATTTTTTAGCCAGAGAAATTCATGTTTGAATGTTTTGGGATTATCGCAATTTAAGTGACAAAATCAAGCTTCATTTGTCATTTCAAGAGTTCTATTTTAAGTTTGAAATTGATTCATGATAATTTCTTCTCAGAGACCGATTCATTGTGTTATTTCATTTTACGAAAAAATAAAAGCAATTGATTCATGTTTGACTCGAGTTGATTCAAGGAGAGAATTTGAGATTAATGTAGAATTCAAGTTCATATGGTGAAATTTGCAACAAAAGTCAAGATCAAAATCATAGTGTTCGTCTACAAAGTTCCAATAAAAGTCCATTGCCCAAAGTTACAAGCCCATATGTTCATACTACAACAACAAAAATGCAAAATATATAATAGAAACAAAATGCAATAAACAATTCATTCACAAGCCTTCATTGACCATGTTACATTAAGCTAAGTTTCAATATCAGGCCCATAAAAAATAAGGTGTATTGAAATTGTTACAACATTGCAATGAAAAAGGGGGTTATGCATCAACGTAGAAATTTCACCTCACAGTTGGAAAAATAGTAGGCAGCGGATCATAGGCCACGTGGTTGCATCCTGCGTTGTCCCGTGTCGGTAAATAAACAAGGAGCATTCTCAAGTGGCCAAGAATCGTTGTTCTGCGAAGGAGAAAGAAATAAGTCAGCACAACAAGTACATCACAAGAATAATAAGTGCGTGGGAATTACAAACTGCAGGTCATTAGTTACAAAATTGTTGAAATACAAGGATTACAATGACACTTTATCCTAAAGTGCTTACCAGAGTGCCAGATAGCGAATGTATTCTCGACATTATGGCGAAGTTCTGACTTAGTGTTGTTACTCGACTGTTGTATGTTTCAACAAGTTCATCGATTATCTGAGAAGAAAAGTCAAAGAAAGTGTGAGCTCATACCAATGACGAGTCATGTAATATATACCGTATCGCATATCTCACCGCAGGTCATTATGCGGTCCAGCCACGATTTCACTCGCTGCAAGTCATTATATGGTCTAGCCATGGGTCGAATATCACTTTGTGACCAATTTCGGTAGACGTTATTAAAGTTGGAAACATGTGACAGACCAAGTTCAATTTAAAATGGCAGCCATATGAAAAATGTTGATGGTGTTTTCATCTGAGGAAGATAGTGTCTGATAAATCAAAGTCCTCAAACATCACGGCGTTATGTTTTAACTATCTGCCAGATTTCAAATCATGATTCAGCTGCACCAGTTTCAAATTTAAACCTGTTAGAAAAACAGAAGGAGAATGTGTCAGTTTTGGGGATTCAAAAGAAGTCAGAATTGTAAAAAAACTTTCATTCACCCAACTTGATTCCAAAACAGCCATCAATTTGTAATGCACCAATCTACCGTTTCATGGTCCTGCACACAATACAGCCCATCCTGCATAAAAGTTTTGTCACAACAGATGAGGGAAATTTGCAGAACACAAAGATGGTATTCCATACAAGCCTCCATTTGACACACCTTTGACTACAATACAACGAATCCATGCTATAACCTTGTCAAAATGGTGCAGTAATCAACGCCTGTCAAAATATTGTGCGCAACAACAACAGTTCATCGAATAATGCACCATCACCTGCACAAAATTATTGAAAAGACAAACCATGACTTGCATCCAAGTGAATGGATATTACCTCGGTAAATTTCTAAGCGCAACAGGATATAATTCACTATGTACAAACCTTTTCACAGTGCAATATAGCATAACCAATACAAACCGTTGATGGTCCCCATAATTCTCGCAACTCTCACTGCTTAACGACGTACGTTGTGGCCATGATTCGCACAAAACGGAAAATGTATGTATAAGCATTCGCACAAAACAGAAAATGTATGTATAAGCATTTAAAGGGCCTTCAATTCCAATTTGGCAGACCTGCAGCAAAAACGGGGACCCCATAAATTATCACAAAAAAAACAAGACACACAGCTCTTCAATCCACGATTCAATCCCCATATACCTCAGTAATTCACCTCTCAAAATTGTACAACATTAACCGACACGTTTCTACTGGCGGTAGTACGTTCCTCTTCAAGAGAGGCGGAAAATCTAAACCTAGCCGCCACCTTCTTCAACAACTCTCCTCTTTCTCATAACTTCAAAATCCGAAAAATAAACAACAGCCAAAACCCCTACCTTATTATTCAACAGCGCCTCACTCACCTCCTTCACCTCATAATCTTTTCCTTCAACCCTCAACACACCCTAAAAACAAATCCTTTCCCTTTTCTTCAACCCGAGACCCTCCTTCTTAACTTTCATCCTTCTTACAACCTCCAAGTCCTATTCCTCTTTCTCATTCCATCTCTTTTCAACTTCATCCAACCTTCAAAACTCCAAACCCATTCAAATCTCAAAAACCCACAAACTCAACCAAAATAGAACGAAATGGGAGGAATGAGATGAAAAGGAGACGAAATTATTGTTGAATCAACGAAACCACAAACAAACCTTCGAATCTGGAACGAATTTCAGACCCATACACACTTTAAAATCGTATATGAAATAAAGTCGGGACAGAAATGGAGACACAATCTTTGTTCGTCGAAAGGTTGAGTGCGAAGAGTTCTTTTTCCCTCCAAATTGGTTATCGCACGGTGATGAAGCAGTAGCCTCAGAGCTTTTTGACTGAACCATCGTTGATATTGCTTAACCGTGGTAGCCAATGAAGTTCTTCTTTTTTTCATTTTTTTTATGAAAGTGTTGAAAGCTATTGATAAGAATGACATTTATGTTACTTTGTTGACCGTACCCTGTTTTTGGCTTCTTTTTTCCTCTGATGATATTAGGTTGTGGACTAGGATGGGCTAAGAGGACCCATCGCATCATCCTGGCCTGATTTCCTTTCTGTTTTTTGTTGTCAATAGTTTTAGTAGATGAATGGGCTTCAAGCCCATAGGGATTCTACTCCTCCCCTCATACCTTTGTTTTTAATTCATACCCCCCTCTGTTTTTAATTTGTTTAGAGTTTTTAACACAACATTTAGTTTATAAATTATTTTTATTAATGACGTTGCCAAAACTTTGTTAAACACTTTGCTAATTTTGGATACATGTTTTTTTAGTCTTTGGTTCGCTTTCTAGTCGATGACGAGACCTCCATAAACCGTTATTGGTCAAACTATTGATAAATAACGTTGGATCTGAGACCACCTTCTTTCTCTCTTCATAACTTTTCAATTTCAATATCGTATTTTATTCTTTTTTATTCGATTCTTACTCATTTTGGTCAATGATAATTTTTAAGGATTATTATCGGTCAAACTATTGATAGATGATAATTTATTCGAGACTATTTCATTTTTCTATTTCATTTCTGCTTCATTTCCATTTTATTCATTTATCCGATCGATGATGTCTTTAGATTCGCAAGCGTCGTGTATCGAAGTCGATAACCTTCTTGATTTCAAATCTATGGAGAATGACCATTTGGGTCATTTTCCCTACTTTGGGATCATGATAGGCTACCTTCGATTAATCGACATTTTGTTTGTGATTAAGACGAGATCCCACCTTTCGTCCGTGCGACACGATTAAATTGGTGAATGATTCTCAATATATTCATTATTTACAAACGATAATCAATGCACTTATTCTCTAAAAAGCACAAAAACAAACTTCAAACTTTTTATCCTTCGGGATCTTAATTTGGAAAACCTTTTTCATAAGGATAGTTTTGTTAACTCTTGGTTCTACCGCAAACAGGTAACGCCTAAGTCTCCAATGGTCGAGCTGCATATACCTAACTGCTAGAACTAAGTTTTAATCCTACTCGGGTAAAACATTTTGAACCAACTGGTGTTGTTGTTAGCCCGAACTATGTTTGCTCTGATTTCTCATACCAGATGAGAATACATAGGCACAAGACGACGATGTCTTGGCGAGCAACCTTCCCCCACTTTCACCCGTAGTTAGCCGAACTACGTTGACTCTGACTTTCCCATTACACGAGGGAATACGTAGGCATAGAGCAGCGATGCTCTATCGAGTCTCTTTTCTTTTCTTTTGTCCCTGTGGCCTGTAACTGAATAGTAAATACCCTTTTATATAGACAACAAAGTGTAGATCCCGTCGAGTACGACGGACGTGAGGGGTGCTAACACCTTCCCCTTGAGTAACCGACTCCCGAACTCGAGACATGGTTGTGATGACCTGTCTTCTCCCTTTTCGTTAGGTTTTCTATGATCGTTTCCTTTCCCTCCTTTGGTATAAATAATGAACGGTGGCGAATCTTCTGTCATTGTCGGCCCTCTTCGCAGCGATGCGGCAGCTGGCGACTCTGCTGGGGACTCTTCCCATCTCCTATGTGAGTCAATCCTAGCGCTTGGTTGTTTGTCTTTTGGGTGTGTATATATGTGTTGTACTTTATTTTCCCGCATTTACTTTCAACATTGTATATATTAGTTTTGTTGTGCTGTTGGGGGGAAATGTTCCATTGAGAGATAAGTCGGACCCGAGCTTGAGTACAAACATAGCATTAGAAGTGGAAAGTAGTGGTGAACCTGTATGTTTGGCATGCACTAGTTCCCATGAAATTCGCGCTCAGACGAAATTCTCTTTGATGATTTCTTTTCTGGCCCTTTCGGCTCGAGGGGATTTTAGATCTAAGGATTGTCGACTCTGGGAACCAATCATTTGTGATTCAGCTAAGTGAGGCCGCTTCGGGGAATTATGATTCCAAACTAGAAATGGTGAACGTATCATCGTTTCTTAAAAGTCTGTGACGTTGATGAACGCATAGGATGCCGAACCTTGTCAGTGATAGGTTCATACCTGTGAGAGGGATTGGGTTATGCAGGAAACCTTTACCTCCAACCTACCCGGTTTTCTCGTCGGTGCGAACTTTTGATCTTGACACAGTGGGTCCTAATTATCAGTGTTATGTTCTTGTCAAAGCGGAGTGCTGGATCTTCTCCATCAACAGCACGACAGTCTTAATCCCTTGTTTGCATTTGCATTTTCATATTGCATATTCATTAACATGTATTTATGCTGCAGGTGTACATTTCCCTTTGATTCCAGTGTTCTTATTTCTCTGACATGGAGCCTAGCCTGAGGAAAACAGTGGTATACAAGTTTCCAACACCTGACATCAGATCTCTTATGGGTTTGATTTCTGTAGCTGACAGGAAAGTGATGGAAGACTTTAAGGAATCCTATGGGAAACTTCTGAGTGTTGTCTGCAAGCCATCAGTATATGAGTTGAATGGTCTTTATGCTCTCTTGCAGTTTTATGACTCACAACTGAGGTGCTTTACTTTTCCTGATTATATTCTGGTGCCTACCTTAGAGGAGTTCTCTGTGTTGTTGGGAGTGCCTATTCTTGATCAGATGCCATTCTATCACACCGAAGCTGAGCCTGATATGGCTAAGCTTGCTGCTGCTTTGCATCTGAATATTTCTGAGCTAAAGGGGCATTTGGCTAAGAGGAGTGGAATGCCTGGGTTCCCTTTATCTTTTCTGGTTGAGAAAGCTCAACAGATTGCCAAAGAGGGTTGTTGGGTGGTGTTTAATGCTATCCTAGCACTCTGTATCTATGGTATCATGCTATTTCCTAACATTCTAGATTTTGTAGATTTGGATGCATTCCATATCTTTGCTTCAGGGAATCCTATACCTATGCTGCTAGGCGACGTCTATCATTCTATGCACTACAAGAATGAGAACAGAAGAGGGAAGAACGTATCTTGATGCGTGGCTTTGTTGTATATGTGGTTTGTGAGCCATCTTCCCAAATTTGGGCCCTTCGTTACTACTGCAGGTACTTCAGAATGGTCTGAGAGGTTGATAGGGTTGTCTCCTAAGAACATTATCTGTTTTGACAAGGATATGTTGGGTACTGAGATCATTTATAGTTGCGAAGGTTTTCCTAACGTCCCGTTGGTCGGAAGGAAAGGATGCATCAACTATAACCCATCCTTAGTGATCAGACAATTTGGATACGCCTTGAGAGATCCTCCTAAGGAAGAGGAGATACAAGAATCTCTGTATCTCACGGGATTGTTGGAGGGTGATACTTTGCTTAGAGTTGAGGATGCTTGGAGCAAAATCCATAGGAAGGGAAAGTTTCTCTGGGGAAGAGTAACAATCGAGCTTACGACCCATATTTGACTTGGATCCAGGATAGAGCAGAGAGGTTACTGATGCCTTTCCCATCTGTAGAGCCTTTGTATCCTCTCAGGATTGAGGAACCCACCACTGTGAATGTTCAAAAGTATAACCAGTTGTGGTCTGAGAAAGAGGAGCTTCAAAAAACTAATGAAGAATTAGAGAAAGAGATCATTCAGCTCCGGAGTGAGAAGATTGAAGCTATGTACTCTTCCAAGAGGCAGACTGAGCTTGTGAACAGGTTGGGTACAGATTTGACTAAGGAGACTCGTTCCCGTGAACGTTTGGGCTTAGACCTGAAAGTTGTCAGTGATGTTTTCGCTTCTAAGAAGAAGGACTTGGATAGAGCTTATTTAGAGATTTCCAAGTTCAATGATCAGTGGAATGCTACTCTTTCCAACAACAAAGAGCGTGAGGATAAGTTGAAGCAAAAAATTGCTAGACTGAAGACTCAGCTCAGGGCAAAGGATGAGAGGATTGCAGCTAAAGCCTCACTCAGACGTGATAGTGATTGCAGATTGAATGAAGCTTTGGCAAACTTGGAGGATTACAAGCTGAGGGCTGATTCAAAGAGGTGCAAGCTAGAGGAATTCTTTGGTGAGGGAGCCTGGGAAGAGCATGCCGAGGGTTTACAGACCACTATCAGATAGAGAGAGGCGCTCATTCAGGGGTTACTCGTCAGACCAGACCATCCTGAGAGACAGGAGCTGCTGGAGGAGTTTCTTGCTCGTTTCCGTACTTGATGTATTTCATTTCCTTTGTAGCTTGTTGCTTATGTCTGTATTGACCATCACCAGACCTGTTGGTTGAGGTCCTTCTGTCGATTCTTTATATTCAGTTGTATGCTTGTACCTTGCCTGTTGGGCCTTTTCTTGTATGTATGAGGTGTTTGGCTCTATGCTTGGCTATTGGTTTCCCTATGTCTCGTTGTTCGTGCAGGAACTAGAATCGAGGGGAAACGTCCCTAATGCATATATGCTTGTCTGCATTTTGCATAGCAGGTGCAGCGGAACCATTGATCTTATTTCTGTTGTTTCGTTAGCTTGTTTCAGGATAGACAATCAGACAGTTCACCATTACGCCACCAACGGGAATCGGTGCAGAGTTATGGAACAAGTGCAAGCTGAGATGCAGGAGATGAGGGACAGGATGACTCGGTTTATGGAGCTGATGCAGGGTGTGGCACATGGCCAGGAACAACTGAGGACTCTGGTGCAGACATTGATTGCTCGTGTTGACAATAATTATGTGCTTCACGGAGGAACTGCTGCTAATCCTCCTCATGCTGATGGTATGCCACATGCTCACGCTATTCCTACAACAGTTATTCCTCCGGGCGGAGGCAATGTAGGTGGAATCCCTGAAGTGGTGTGTGTTGTGCATGGAAACAATGGTCCTCAATGGGATGAGGACCAGCAGGAAGACGCATTTTCTATGCGAGATATCAGTGTTGGACTACCGTCTGAGGCTGATAAGAGGTTTAGGCTGATTGAAGAAAATATGAGATCTTTTGAAAATCAGAACTCCATGGGACTAGACATAGCCAATTTGGGGCTGATCCCAGACTTGAAGGTACCGCTGAAATTCAAAGTTCCCGACTTTGATAAATACAAAGGCACGACTTGTCCTCGGGTTCATCTGCGCTCCTATTACCGCAAAATGTATGCTTACTCGGATGACGAAAAGCTACTCATGCACGTTTTTCAAGACAGCTTGTCTGGACCCTCACTTGAGTGGTATATGGGACTGGAGCCTGTTAATATTCGTAGTTGGAGAGACTTAGCTGAAGCCTTCGTGAAGCACTATCAGTATAATAGTGACCTTGCTCCTAACAGGGTCCAGTTGCAAAATCTTTCTCAGAAGAACAACGAGTGCTTCAAAGAGTATGCCCAGAGGTGGCGTGAGCTAGCGGCAAGAGTGCAACCTCTGATGGCGGAGCGTGAAATGATTGATATGTTCGTGGGAACGTTGCCTGGTGTCTATTATGAGAAGCTTATCAGTAGCATGCTAGGTAGCTTTTATGATCTGATCATCACTAGGGAGAGGGTAGAGAATGGCATTAAAAAGAAGGAAGGTGAGACTAACGTAGTGTCTGGCTCTCGTAACAGGAATAGAAATCAACGCCAGCAAAATCGTCAGCAGCAACAGGTTGCTAGTATCATAATTCCTGCAGTACTTCAACAACAACAACCACAGCAACCACAACAACAGCATAATCAACAGGGTTATAGAAGGTTTCAGGATCGAGGTCGGGTGGTGAATAGACAATTTGACCCGCCTCCGATGTCGTATTCTCAACTGCTTCAACATCTGTTACAGTTACAATTGGTACAAAAGAGGAATATGGCTCCTCTGACAGGACCACCACCACTCGGTTATGATGCAAATGCTCGTTGTGAGTTCCATTTCGGGGCACCTGGGCATGACATTGATAACTGCAAGGCCTTTAAACACAAAGTTCAGGATTTGGTGGATAACAAGGCAATAAAATTTTCTCACGACGCTCCCAATGTCGTGCAGAACCCCATGCCCAACCATGGGGCAGCCGGAGTCAGTGCAATCATTGAAGACGAGAGTTTAGATCTGATAACTGATGTCAATGACTTGAAGACACTGTTGGGCTTTGTGAAGGAGAAGTTATTGAAGGGTGGGATATTCCCGGGCTGTAATGAATCGTGTGCTGAATGTTTTAATCATCCTGAGGGATGCGCAAAGCTGAAGAGCTGTATTCAGGGTATGATAAATGATGGAATGCTGCAATTTGACCGGCTTGCCGAGAAAAGTCTGAAGAGGTAATGGTTGAAGAAAGGAATGAGGTTACAACGATCTCGATTCCATACAAAACAATAACTATTTCTGCGCCGAGGCTGCCAACCATTATCATCACGAAAGCTGGTCCTATGCCGTATGAGAGTACCAAAGCAATTTCGTGGAACTACGGAGTGGAGGTATATTGTAATGGGCAGAAACAGGAATTGAAGAGCTTGCCGACTAATTCTGTGGATAATCTAGTTGGAGCTGGGGGAATCACTCAAAGCGGAAAAGTGTTCTCATCACCTGAAGTGGTTGCTGATAGAGTTGATAAGGGGAAGAAAGATGTGGTGGAAGAAACTTCTCAAGCTGGTGAGAAGAGTTCTTTGGAGAAGGAAGCGGAAGAGTTCATGAAATTGATAAGAAAGAGTGATTACAAGATAATGGATCACTTGCAGCAGACTCTCTCCAAAATCTCTATTCTATCTCTGTTATTGTGTTTGGAAGCGCATCAGTTAATCAACTCGAAGGGGTTGTAGTGCATGAAAATGCAGGAAATGGTCTAGGTTTCACAGACTTGGATCTGACACCGAAGGGGAGGAATCATAATTGTGCGTTGCACATTTCAATTGAATGTCATGGAGCCGTCCTGTCTCATGTGCTGGTAGATACAAAATCGTCTTTGAATGTGCTTCCGAAAAAGGCGCTGATGAAGCTAGATACTCGGGGCATTATGTGTACGCCAAGTGATCTTGTGGTGAGAGCCTTTGGAGAGCTGGCGTTACTTATTCAGGTGGGTCCTGAAGTATTTAATGTGGTATTCTATATTATGGACATTCAGCCTACCTATAGTTGTTTGTTAGGTCGTCCATTGATTCACTCGGCGGGATCCGTAACTTCCACGCTGCACCAGAAGCTCAAGTACACGGTGGGCGGCAGCGTTGTCACTGTATGTGGAGAGGAGGATATAATGATCAATCATTTGTCTTCATTTAAATATGTTGAGGTGGATGGTGAAATCCATGAGACTCTTTGTCAAGCCTTTGAGACGGTACAGATTAAAGACAAAGTGTCTGCTGTGAGCAAAGCGCCCGAAGTAGCCATGTCATCTTTCAAGGAGGCCCAAGCAGCTGTGTAGGCTGGGGCAGCGCAAGGTTGGGGTCAAGTGCTGGATATACCCCATAAGTAGGATAAGTTTGGTTTGGGATACCGCTCATCTTCTTCGTCATCCTCACAGAGCACGCCGCGCTACAAAGGGCTGGTACAGTTCACCAAAGGCGGGGTTATCTTCGAGAGGATCAACGTTGTTTCAGATGAAGACGGAGATAGTGACTGCGATATGGAATCATGGATTCGGCCATGCATTCCAGGACAAAGCCTCAACAATTGGTCTATCGAGGAATTCATTCAAGTGACAATGAAAGAGTAATACTTTGTTTTTCTGATTATTGTACAACCCTATGTTCTACCCGGGGCATAGTGGTTTTTATCTTCAGGGCCTGTTTGTTTATGCTTGCACAATCTTTTCAATTAATTAAAGGGCGCTTTTCTGCATTCAAAAATTGTGATCCTTATTTTTCATGTTTTATGTTTAACAATAAAATGGCAATGTGGCTTTGTGCTTGTTTCGCATATCATTTTAAGCATTTAACCATTATCATTGCAGGATTCACATTGCAGATGACACCGCGCCAGAGACATCTATGACTCACTTCGACTTTGATAACCTGATATTTCAAGCCGAAGAAGAGATTGATGAAGATGAAGACTTACCAGAAGAGCTAGCTAGACTCTTGAAACAGGAAGAAAAAATTATTCTACCTCATCAGGAGGAAATCGAGGTTATTAATTTAGGTTCTGAGGAAGTTGTGAGGAATGTTTGGATAGGGGCTGCATTGCCGAGTGACATCAAGCAAAGATTGGTTGAGATGCTCCGTGAGTATAGTGATATCTTTGCTTGGTCATATGAAGACATGTCCGGGCTGGAAATAGAAATTGTGGTTCACCGCTTGCCGTTGTGTGAAGAGTGTCCGCCAGTCAAGCAGAAGCTCAGACGTACGAGACCAGATATGCCTAAGAAGGATGGCAAAGTACGGATGTGTGTTGATTACAGAGATTTGAATAAGGTGAGCCCGAAGGATGATTTCCCGCTCCCCCACATTGACGTATTGGTTGATAACACTGCTCAATTTTCCGTGTTTTCCTTCATGGACAATTTTTCGGGTTATAACTAGATCAAGATGGCACCGGAGGATATGGAGAAAACGACGTTTATCACGTCGTGGGGGACTTTCTGTTATAAGGTAATTCCTTTTGGGTTGAAAAACGCAGGGGCAACCTATTAGCGGGCTATGGTGACTCTCTTTCATGATATGATTCATCATGAGATCGAGGTCTATGTTGATGACATGATAACAAAGTCGCAAACGGAGGAGGAACATCTGGTCAACCTGTTGAAACTGTTTGAAAGGCTTAGGAAATTCAGATTGAGGTTGAACCCTAACAAGTGTACTTTTGAGGTTAGGTCAGGAAAGCTGCTGGGGTTCATTGTCAGTGAAAAAGGAATCAAGGTCGATCCTGCAAAAATAAAAGCTATTCAAAATATGCCAGTGCCGAAAACGGAAAAAGAAGTTCGTGGTTTCTTGGGGAGATTGAATTACATTGCTCGGTTCATATCTCATCTCACAGCCACGTGCGAACCAATGTTCAAATTGCTAAAGAAAGATTACACGGTCGTCTGGAACGAAAATTGCCAAAGGGTGTTTGATAAGATAAAAGAGTATTTGCAGGAACCTCCGATACTGATACCCCTAGTCGTTAGAAGACCTTTGATAATGTATCTAACGGTTCTTGAGAACGACATGGATTGTGTTCTCGGTCAACAGGACGAGACTGGAAGAAAAGAGCATGCAATATACTATCTGAGTAAAAAGTTCACAGATTGTGAGTCTCGGTACTCGATGTTAGAGAAAACGTGTTGCGCACTCGTATGGACTGCCAAACGTTTGAGACAGTATATGATTAATCATACAACCATGCTGATTTCAAAGATGGATTTGATTAAATACGTCTTCGAAAAACAAGCCCTTTCCAGAAGGTTTGCCAGGTGGCAGATGGTACTGACAGAGTACGACATCCAATATGTTTCCCAAAAGGCTATCAAAGGGAGTGTTCTGTCATAGTATCTCGCCAAACAGCCGATTGATGATTATCAACCTATGAAATTTGATTTTCCTGATGAAGACATCATGTATCTGAAGATGAAAGATTGTGATGAACCATTGTCTGACGAAGGTCCTGAGCTTGGCTCCCAGTGGCAGATGATATTTGATGAGCCTGTTAACTCACATGGAAGTGGAATTGGGGCCATCACCACGACGCCTCATCGTATTCATATACCATTCTTTGCCAGGTTGACATTTCCTTGCACCAATAATGAAGCGGAGTATGAAGCGTGTATCATGGGGTTAGAAGAAGCCATTGATCTGAGGATCAAGAATCTAGATGTGTACGGCGATTCAGCTCTAGTTGTCAATCAAATCAAAGGAGAATGGGAGACCAGGAAACCCAATCTGATCCCTTACATGAACTATGCAAGGAGGATGTTGCCATTTTTTGATCATGTAGAGTTCCATCATGTGCCAAGAGCGGAGAACCAGATGGCAGACACTCTGGCGACGTTATCCTTAATGTACAAGGTGAACTATTGGAATGATGCTCCAAGAATAGTCATCTCACGCCTTGACAGGCCGGCATTTGTATTTGCCATTGAGGAAGCCTCTGATGGCAAGCCATGGTTTTATGACATCCAGAACTTTCTTAAGAAACAAGAGTATCCGCCAGGGGCGTCGACCCGGGATAAGAAGACTCTGAGAAGGTTGTCTGGCAACTTTTATCTGAACCAATATGGTGTACTCTACAGGAGAAATTATGACTTGGTGTTGTTAAGATGCATGGACGAGAAAGAAGCAAGCTTGCTTATGGAAGAGGTCCACGAAGGAGCCTTTGGTACACATGCCGGCGGGCACGCCATGTCTCGAAAGTTGTTACGAGCAGAGTATTATTGGCTGATGATGGAACCTGATTATTTCAAATATGCGAAGAAATCCCATAAATGCTAGATTTATGCAGACAAGATTCATGTGCCGCCGTGTCCTCTGAATGTCATGGCGTCTCCTTGGCCCTTTTCCATGTGGGGCATTGACATGATTGGCAAGATCGAGCCAACCGCATCCAATGGACATCGTTTCATCTTGGTCTCCATTGACTACTTTACCAAGTGGGTGGAAGCAGCCTCCTATACGAATGTCACGAAGCAAGTCATAGCAGCCAGATTTATCAAAAAAGACATCATCTGTAGGTACGGAGTTCCCGAACGAATCATTACTGATAATGGTTTGAACTTGAACAACAAGATGATGAAGGAAATGTGCTAGAGTTTCAAAATCGAGCATCACAACTCATCGCCCTATCGTCCGAAGATGAACAGTGCTGTTGAAGCGGCCAACAAGAACATCAAGAAGATAATGCAGAAGATGGTTGTAACCTATAAAGATTGGCATGAGATGTTGCCCTTTGCTTTGCATGGATATCATACTACGATACGCACTTCAACTGGGGCAACTCCTTTCTCACTGGTGTATGGTATGGAAGTTGTCCTACCATTAGAAGTTGAGATTCCTTCTTTGAGAGTTCTGGTCGACGTCAAGCTCGATGAGGCAAAATGGGTAAAGAACAGATTGAATTAGCTTAGCCTGATGGACGAGAAAAGGCTAGCATCTATTGCATATGGTAGGTTGAATCAAAGCTGGATGAAGAAAGCTTTCGACAAGAAGGTGCGCCCTCGAAGCTTTCAGACGGGCGATCTTGTGCTGAAAAAGATTCTCCCTCCACAAACAGATCATAGGGGTAAATGGACTCCCAACTATGAAGGTCCATACATCGTGCAAAAGGTATTCTTCGGAGGAGCCTTGCTGTTATCCACCATGGATGGTGAGGATTTTACATCCCCTGTGAATGCAGATGCAGTTAAAAAATACTTTGCTTAAAGAGACCCACTGGAAAGAAAAAAAATATCCAAGCAAAAATGGTGCATCCCGGTGAACCATAAAAAGAATGGGTTCGGGCAAAAGTTAGGGAAAAAAAAGATGTAAATCCGCAAAGTTGAAAACCTGAAAAGGCGACTCTGGTAAAAATGGGTATCCCGGTGAATTGAAAAACCGAAAGGGCGTTTCAGGAAAAAGTTAGGGATTTTGAAAAGCGAATGACTGCGGTCTGTGTGTGATCTTCAGAGCTTAGTTGATTGATGGAGGATCTGAGGGCCGTTTATCTGAATCAATCTCTTCTAAAGACGAAGCGTCGGTGAAGCATCAGAGTCATGCGAGTCATAGATGGATCAACTTATGGTGTTCGTCTGTGCCATATTGCCGACATTCTGTATATTTTTGTGCACTTCTGTATATTTCTACGCAGCTTCCTCTTTTCAGGGGTTGCATCTGTTATAAAATGTTGCCTATTTACAGTCCCATCTGTCAATAAAACATATACTATTCAGTATTTATTTGTTTGATTTAGCCTTACTATTTTGTTTGCGAAAAATGCCCAATGTTTTTGATAAACTGTGCATACATAAACTTATAGGCTTTGCCAATAATCGTTAAAACTTTGAGTTATTTGAACAACGTCACAGATGATGACTGAGATAGTTTCTTTGTACAGGATATCTTGTCTGTTTGTTCATTTTTGCAGGGTCGCTACCCTTGGGGCAATTCGTCAGAGGTGTATTTTAACACCTCGTTTCCCAAAAATAAAATAAATGCAATTTAAATCAAAACAAATATCAGAGTTGCCACATCAACATGTTGTTGCACCCCAAAATTTTCCCAACCTTTTCTTAACTTGGTTTATGTTTCATTTCATTTCTTTCTAGCATGTTGCATTAAACAGGGGATCAATAGATTGTACAGATCAAGAAGATTCTACTCAGAAGGTTGAGCCTAGGCAAGGTGTGTTACTCAAGTTTGGATGGTAATCAAGTCATCAGGAAATGGACAATGGTCTTGTGAAAGAAATGATGGATGTATGTGGGTCAACTCCTAGCTTGGAGGCCAATTTAAGATCATCAGAGGATTGTGGTTCAGGGTGATGGATATAAGATGTTGAGAGAGCTCATTGAGTGTCTTGAGGGTCATTGTGGAGCTCATCCAAGTGCTTGTGCCAAGTGTGAAGAGTTGCAGTTGAAGTTGATGCATTTAGGGTTTTCATCTGGCTAGTCCTCAGTCAACTATGCAATTGAAGGAGATTAAAACTCAACTCAAAGTCTCTATAGTCATGGGATGTTGTGTTAAGACATATGAGACATCATTTCAAGTTCAATTCATCAAGGGTCAAGTGTGGGAGAAGTTACTAAATTAGGGTTGTCGGGGTAAAATCCCCTATTTAGTGCCTGACTTCAAGACCACCTATCTCAAGATAAAAGTTTCATCTCAACTTTTGACCAACGTGGAACTTGTATAGCATGTTCTTAGCTTTAATTTGAGTACTAGAAGTCCTTGATTGGATTTATAGAACTCAAGTTATGATCCAGACAAGTTACAGGTCATTAGAGGGATGTGATTTTGGTCAACAAAAGTCAACCAACTTCCAAGCCATTTTTAACCTAGAACGCTGTTTCTTCTCAACTTTGTCCAACATGAAAGTTGTAGGTATTGGTCTTAGCTTTCCAAATTGTACTAGAAGTCTTTCATCTGATTTGTAGAACTCAAGTTATGAGGTTTACAAGTTAGGGGTATTTTGGGAAAGTAAGATTACTGGTCATAAAATTATAGGTCCATTTCACCAACTTGCACACATCAAATGAAGATTTTTCCAACATCAAACTTGCTCCAAATGGTGTTAATTGCTTAGTAAAGCATTGAGAAGTTAAGGAATTGGCTTGGTTTGAGGTCTTGATATTTGAATTTTCATGAAAAAGGTTAAAAAGGGGAAAATGTGAATTAATTCACTTTTGAACATTTTGGTGCAAATGGATGTATTTTTTTAGTGCAAACATCATTTTAAACACTTTGGCAATTTTACATTTGGGAATTGAGGTGTTTAAACAAGCCATATTCAAGGTTTCTTCATTATGAAGTTACACAATCAACATGAGCCATTGAGATCAAACAAGGCTCCAATCCAGATCTTTCATGCTCCATGTGATACCGGTAAGTGATTCCAACCATTTTGGAGCCAAAATTAGTGCATTTTCGTGTACATGAAACTTGGAAATTTTCAATTCCTTGGATTTTGGTATGGACTGTTAGAGGCTTTGATTGGGCCTAATTATCATCAAGATCCATCATATATATTGTTTTGGCCATGAACAAACCCTCAGAAGTGCAAATTGGAGCCAATTTCATCAAGTTCAGTTTTCAAAAAGTGGGAGGAATTCAAATTTCGAATTTGGAGATTGAGGCTGTTTCATGAGAAATTGTGAATTGAGAAAGCTTCCTTGGAGTTCAGTGAACGATTCTGGGCAATTACTTGCAAGCTTGAGCTCCATTTGAAGGCTCAGTGGAAGTTCTCCACTAAGTAATTGAAATTCAACATTACACTCTTGTTAAGCATCAATTCACTGCCATTTTTGCATAATTGTGACGTAGGATCAATGTAGATCATTAAAATGTAAAACGAACTTGCATTGGTTGTGATTGTTGGATGATGCTCATTTATGTTTGGATTTGGTTTGTCTTGTTTGTGCATGATTTTGCTTGTTTGATGCTTGATCTATGATCTACGTGAGCTCTAGATGAGTTTTGGATCAATTTGAAGTG
This sequence comes from Lathyrus sativus, assembly GCA_963859935.3. Lineage (NCBI taxonomy): Eukaryota > Viridiplantae > Streptophyta > Magnoliopsida > Fabales > Fabaceae > Lathyrus > Lathyrus sativus. The sequence goes on along the minus strand of OZ012737.1, from coordinate 62,337,690 downwards.
GTTTTGGTGAACTGTGATTTTTGATGTTCATCCTTGTTGTTTTCGGTTTGGATTCATCTTGCAAGATATGTGGATTTTGATGCTAGATATGAGATCCTCATGATCTCTAGACGAATTTTGATATAAAATTTGTCAAAAACGGTGAAGTTTTGGAGAAGCCATGTTGTTGTTGTTGATGCGCGGCGGCCGGAGCATTGGTAAGGTTGACCGGGAGTTCAGTCTGGCCGGTGGGGAGTTTCGAGGAAGAAGACGCGTATGTGGAACTGTGTTGAGCGTCTGATGTGAATACTTCTCATTCTGATGGTTGTGATTAAGATACATGGTGCATCCAAGTTGACCGAACCACACTACATTCATTTTAAATTTCATTAATGTGTTGTCAGCGTGTAAGCCACATGATGAGAATACCATTTGATAGCACGTCCCAGATTGCATGACCATGGTGCTCCTTTGTTGACCTGTAGCATAGGATTTCATAAATTATTTGTTTTTTTTTTATTTTTCTTGCTGGGCCTTGGGGCGCGTTGCTTTCTACACCCCATAGCTGGGCCCAAATCCTTTTCTGAGTTGTTTTGTTGCTATTTACCACAGCCATTTTCCATTTTCTTATTATTTCTTTTGTGTTTTATTTTATTTTTATGTTTTCAGTTTTAATTAATTAAAATAGTTCCAATACTCCAAAAATTCACCAAAAATATTTTTAATCACACAAGTTAGGTCATCTCATAGGACAGCTCACACAAGTGCTTGACCTAGTTTGGATTGGAAATGACCTTTGTGGATCCAATAAGCTCTCAACTCTTATTGTTTCACATTTTAGACATGTTGAGCTTGCTGTATGTTCATTTTTAGGTCAAAATTATGTTCATAGCTTGTTCTTTGATGCTTTTCTTTGTGTGCTTTCAACTTGAATTCCTATGTGATACATGTCTGCTTCCTTCATATTATTGCTTGCATTTCTTTTTATCTTGCTTTGATATTGATTGTGAGCTCTTTTCTCTTCATCTCCCTTCTGTCCAAATGACATTGGAGTGTCATTTAAGGTGGCTTGGTCCCACCTTTGGAGGTATTTGAAGCATACCTAGAATGATGAATCCTTGAGGACACTTTTGGTGTTTCTTCTTGTTTGATAAGTGATACTTATGGTTGAGTACCTATTATGGGGTCCTTGCTGCCCTCATTTGGTATCCCATCCTCACTTGGCTTTGGTGTTTGATTTACCTTTCATTTGGTTTAATTTTATTGGTGTGGTTGATGTTGCTTGACTTAGGTCATTTCATCCCACTTTTTGGTGCATCTTTGTGTGGTTTGCTTGTGTTTGTTTAATCTCTTCTTGTGCACTTCTTCTTTTTCTCTTTTCTTGCATTTCCATATGCATGCTTGGTTGAGATGAGCTTGTGGTGGCTACTGCCCCATACTATTTCCCTCCCACTATCATTCTATGTGTTGCATTTTGTTTGCATTCTCATTTGCATATGCATTTATCATTTTTTTTCTTCTTCTTTTGCTTTTCTTTGCCATGTTCCCCATAAGTCCTCTAACCTCTTGAGGTTATGATAGACATTAGGTGCCTAACTATGCATGATAACATTAGGTAGTTCCCTTTTGAATCTCAACTTTAGGTCGACTTTGCATGATAACTTTTAGGATTAATTAGTCTCCCATTAGTGTTTCTTCTTCTTTTCTCATCTCCAAACATTCATAAAATACTTAATAAAGAATGACAAGTGTAGCACGCTACGAGCCTTAAGCTACTTGAGAAATGGTAATTGAGGGGCCTCCTCTCAAGGACCTAGAGTGTTTAGTGTACACCCTTTGGGTGATATACGACGCATTCGCTCTTAGGTCATGGTCTTTAGTGCGACATGAGTTGCAAATCAAATTCAAAACACTTCTTCTCTAAAAAACACAAAAACAATTCAAACTCTTTTTCACCCTTTGGGGTTCTTAATCAGGAAAATCTTTTCATAAACAAGAGTGTCGTTAACTCTTAGTTCTACCACAAATGGTAACGCCTAAGTCTCCAAAGGTCGAGCTGCATACACCAACTGCTAGAACTATATGTTAACCCTACTCGGGCCTAAAAAACTTTTGAACCAACCTGTGATCCTTTAGCCTGAACTACGTTTGCTCTGATCTTTTGTACCGGATGAAAGTAGGTAGGAACGAGACGCGATGTCTCGGCGAGCAACCTTTCTTTAGTCGTAGTTAGGAGAACTACGTTGACTCTGACTTTCCCATTGCACGAGGGAGTACGTAGGCGCAGAGCGGTGATGCTCTGCCGAGTCAGTTCTTTTTTTCTTTTTCTTTTGTCCTCAAGCCTTTAGCTAGATAGTATCAACACACCCTTTTTTAGATAGACAACAATGCATGGATCCCGTCGAGTACGGCGGACGTGAGGGGTGCTAATACATTTCCCTTGCATAACCGACTCCCGAATCCAGACATGGTTGCGATGACCTTGTCTTTCCCTTTTTCTTTAGGTTTTTGCTATCGTTTCCTTTCCCACTATTTGGGATAAATAAAGAAAATGGTGACTCTTCTGTTTTTTCTGCTGGTTGTTTTTTGCAGTTGCGACAGCTGGCGACTCTGCTGGGGACCCTGGCTCCCTATGTGAGTCAATCTTAGCGCTTGTGTGTTTATCTTTGGGTGTTGTATATATGTGCTTTATTTACTTTCCCGCATTTATTTTCCGCATCATGTATCATTACTGTTGTGTTCTGGGATGGGAAGTTCCATTGAGTGATAAGCCAGACCTGGGCTTGAGTATACATCTAGATTTAGTAGTGGAGATTAGTGGTGGGTGTGCTTGCTTTGCTCGTACTAGCTCACCACGAAATTCACGCTCGAACGGGATTCTCTTAGACAACTTTCTTTCTGGCCCTTTGGGCTCGAGGGAATTTTGGATTTGAGGGTTGTCGACTATGGGGACCGATCATCTGTGAGTCAGCTAAGTGAGGCCTCTTCAGGAGATAGTGATGCCAAACCAGAAATGGTGAACGTATCATCATTTCTTGAAAGTCTGTGACATTGACGAACACATAGGATGCCGAACCTTTGTCTGTGGATAGGTCCATACTTGTGAGCGGGATTGGGTTATGCAGGAAACCTTGGCTTTCATAATACCCGATACTTTGTAAGTGTGAATCTGTTTATTAGTGGGTCTTGTTATCGATACTTTGTTCTTGCTAAGGCAAAGATATGGTTTTTATTGATCGACAACACAACAATCTTGATTCCCTGTTTGCATTTGCATTTGCATTTTAATCTGCATATCATTAACATGTATTTATGTTGCAGGTGCATATTTCTCCTTTGATTCCAGTGATCTTATTTCCTCCTGGCTGATATGGATTCTTTGAAGAGAACTGTGGCTTACAAGCTTCTGACTCCAGATGTCTGGTCTTTGCTGAGTTTGATTTCTCTAGCTGGTGGGAAAGTGATGGAGGATTTTAGGCAGTCTTATAGGAGATTACTGAGATGAGTCTGTAAGCCTTCAGCATATGAGGTGGATGGTCTTTATGTCATTCTTCAGTTTTATGATACGCAATTGAGATGCTTTATTTTTCCTGATTACATTCTAGCACCTACTTTGGAGGAGTACTCAGTATTGTTGGATGTGCCTGTTCTTAGTCAGTTGCCTTTTGTACATGTTGATGTGAAGCCTGATCTGGCTAAGCTAGATGCCATAGTACATGTGGATGCTTCAGAGTTACAGGGGGGTTTGACCGAGTGTAATGGAGTGCATGGTTCTCCTTTGGCTTTCCTTGTTGACAGAGCTAGACAGTTTGCTAAGGATGGTTGTTGGGTTGCATTTAGTGTTGTTCTTTCCCTATGTATATGCGGCATTGTTTTATTTCCTAATCTTCAAGACTTTGTGGATTTGGATGCATTTCATATATTGGCCTCAAGAAACCAGGTGCCTACTCTTCTCGGCGACGTTTATCATTCTGTGCATTACAAGAAGGAGAAACGAAGGGGTACGAATGTAGCTTGTTGTGTTCCTCTATTGTATGCTTGGTTTGCTAGTCATATGCCTAAGACTAATCCATTTGTGGCTACTGCTAGTACTTCCAAATGGTCAGAGAGATTGATGGGATTATCTGCGGAGAATATTGTTTGGTTTGATCGAGACAAGTTGGGTACATATATTGTTTATAGTTGTGGAGGATTTCCTAACGTTCCTTTGATCGGAAGGAAAGGTTGCATCAATTATAATCCTTCTTTATTGGTGAGACAGTTTGGGTATGCATTGAGAGAGCCTCCTAGAGAAGAGGAGATACAGGAATCTCTGTATCTTACTGGCTTATTGGAGGGTGAGGCTCTGGGTAGACTTGAGCATGCATGGCATAATATTCATCGGAAAGGGAAGTTAGCTTTGGGGAAGAGTAACAGCCGAGCGTATGACCCTTACTTGACTTGGATTCATGATAGAGCTATGAAGTTCTTGATGTCGTTTCCTGCCGTCGAACCATTATATCCTCTTATGACTGAGGAACCCACTACTGTAGATATCCAGAAAAACAATAAGGTATTGGCAGAGAAAGAAGAGCTGAGAAAAGCAAATGAAGAATTGGAGAAAGAGATTATCCAGCTTCGCAATGAGAAGATAGATGCAGCTCATTCTTTCAGGAGGCAAATCGAGCTTGTGAACAAGCTGGGTACTGATTTGACTAAGGAGACTAAGGACAGAGAGCGCATAAGCCAAGATTTGAATGCTTCTTACAGGGTTCTGGCTACTAAGAAGGAAGAGTTGGATAAGGCTTATACGAGGATCTCCAAGTTTGAGTCGATTTGGAATGCCACGCTTACCAACAACAAGGAGCGTGAGGATAAGTTGAAACTTCAGATCAGCAAGCTAAAGGCTCAGCTTAACGTCAAAGATGAAGAGATTGCACTAGAATCATCACGTAGACGAGACAACGAGTGCAGGTTGAATGAGGCGATCACGAACTTGAAGGACCTCAAGCTGAGAGCTGGTTCTAAGAGGCGCAGACTTGAGGCATGTTTCGGAGAGAGAGCTTTGGAGGATCATGTTGATAGCCTACAGCGTACTATGAGTTAGCAGGATTTGCTTATCCAGGGGTTGCTTGCCAGACCCGATCATCCTGAGACGTTGAGGCTGTTAGAGGATTTTCGATCACGTCATCCTGCTTGACCTGTTGTGTCTATTTCTGTTATGGTTTTTGATGCCTATTTTGTTGTATTTGACCATCGCCAGGCTTGTTGGCTGAGGTCTTGTCCTTATTTGTACTCAGTTGGAGTTTGTACTTTGCATGATGGCTCTTTGATCTATATATGAGGAGTTGGTATTCTATGCTTGTCCGCAGGTTCTCCATTGTTATATTGTTCCTGGAAACAGGAATCGAGGGGGAAATATCCCTTTTGCATAAATACATGTCTGCATTTTAGCATTTTTCACGCATTTGCAGGTGCATCGAAACGGTTAACCTTATTTTCTCTTGTGGTTTACTAGTGTTTCAGGATTGCTGACGTGACAACTCACCGGTACGGTACTAGAGGAAACTGGAAAAGGCTGATGGATCAGATGCAGGTAGAAATGCAAGAGATGAGAGATCGTATTGCACAGTTGATGGAGATCATGCAAGGGGTTGCTAGTGGTCAGGCTCAACTTCAGACTTTGGTGCAACCTTTGATGGCACGAGTGGATAGTGATGGTGTGTTACACGATGGGATTGCTTCTAACCCTCCTCATCATGAAACTCCTCAGGCGGGCAATTCAATACCAACTTTAGTCATCCCTACTGCTGGAGGGGGTGGTCACAGTGTTGGTGCTGGAAATGAGACAGGTTTTAATGCTGGTTTTGCCAATGGTGGTAATGGTAACGGAAATGGCCATGGCTTTGGTCTTGACACTACAGGTGCCATACATGGTAGTCTGGACCACACTTGGAATGAGGATAGGCAGGAGGATATGTTCACTCCCAGATTTGTAAATGCTGAAATACCTTCTGAGGCTGACAGAAGAATTAAGATGATCGAAGAGAAGATGAGGTCGCTGGAATGCCAAAACTCTATGAGGCTGGATATGTCTAATCTAGGGTTGATTCCAGGCTTAAAGGTGCCACCAAAGTTTAAGGTGCCTGATTTCGATAAGTATAAGGGTACCACTTGCCCTAGGGTTCATCTGAGGTCTTATTATCGCAAGATGTCTACGCATTCTGAGGACGAGAAGCTCTTGATGCACTTCTTCCAGGATAGCTTATCCGGACCATCGCTGGAATGGTATATGAGCTTAGAGCCCGTTAATGTCCATAGCTGGAAAGAACTAGCCGAAGCTTTTGTAAGGCATTATCAGTACAATAGTGACCTTGCTTCGAATAGAGTCCAGTTGCAGAATCTTTCTCAAAAGAGCAATGAATGCTTTAAAGAATATGCCCAGAGGTGGCGAGAGCTTGCTGCTAGGGTGCAACCACCAATGGTAGAAAGGAAACTTATGGATATGTTTGTTGCTACCTTGCCAGGAGTGTACTATGAGAAACTCATCGGCAATATGTCTGGAAGTTTTTCTGATCTGATTATCACTGGTGAACGGGTGGAAAATGGAATCAAGATAGGAAAGATCAATGCTGGCGAAGGATCCTCATCTGGAGGAGGGAATAAGAAAGTGTTTGGAAACAAAAAGAGAGAGGGAGACACTGACGCTGTATCCAGTTCAAGGGGAAGAAATAGAGGTCAGAATAGGCAGCATCAGCAGATTGCTAGCATCACTATTCCAGTGGTTCAACAACCACAACAACAACAGCATCAGCAACAACAGCAACAACGACCGCAACAGAATCAACAAGGGTATGGCAGATACCAAGATAGAGTTCAGGCAGTAAATAGGCATTTTGATATGCCTCCTACACCTTACTCCCAGTTATTACAGGCTTTGCTACAGCTGCAATTGATTCAGAAAAGGACTTTGGCTCTTTTGACCGGACAATCTCCACCTGGGTACGATGCAAATTCCCACTGTGAATTCCATTCGGGTGCTCCAGGACATACTATTGACAATTGTAAAGCCTTCAAACATAAAGTACAAGATATGATTGACAGTAAGGCTATCAATTTTTCTAATGATGCTCCCAATGTAGTGCAAAATCCTATGCCGAATCACGGGCAGGCTAGGGTTAATGCTATTGTCGAGGACGAAGTGTTGAATTTGGTGACCAATGTTGATGAACTAAAAACACCCTTAAGCTTTGTGAAGGCCAGACTGCTCAAGGGAGGTGTTTTCCCGGGATGTGTTGAAGGTTGTGTTAAATGTTTTGTTGATCCTGAGAAAGGATGTGGTTTGTTGAGAAACTGTATTCAGAAGATCATTGATGACGGGGTTTTACAATTTGACCGTTCTGTTGGAAGAGAATCTAAGGATGTAGTGGCTGAAGAGAAGGATGAGATTGCGAAAATCTCCATCCCTTATAAGACTGTTACTATTTATGCATCGAAGCCGCCAACGATAATTATCACCAAAGCAGGTCCTATGCCGTTTGAGAGCACTAAGGTCGTTCCGTGGAACTACGGGGCCGAAGTGTATTGTAATGGGCAAAAGATAAACTTGAACGATACCCCTGCCAGATCAGTTGACAATCTTGTGGGTGCAGGAGGTATTACTCGCAGTGGCCGAGTCTTTTTGTCGCCTGAGGTAATTGATGATAAGGTGGCCAAGGGGAAAAGACCGGTAGTAGAGGAGACATATCAATCTGGGGAAAGATAATCTTTGTTGAAAGATGCGGAGGAATTCATGAGGCTGATTCGGAAAAGCGACTACAAGATAGTCGATCACCTGCAGCAAACTCCGTCTAAAATATATATCCTGTCGTTGCTCCTTTGCTCTGAGGCGCACAGGAATGCATTGCTGAAGATACTGAACACTGCTTACATACCACAGGAAATTTCAGTCAATCAACTTGAAGGAGTGGTGGCTCACGTAAACGCAGGCAATGACTTAGGCTTTACGAACCTGGATTTGACACCCAGAGACAAAAATCACAATTGTGCGCTGCACATATCTTTGGAATGTCGAGGGACTGTCATGTCTCACGTGCTGGTGGATACGGGATCTTCTTTAAATGTGCTCCCGAAGAAAGCCTTGATGAAGTTAGATATGAAGGGGTTGATTTGCACGCCAAGTGACTTGGTGGTGTGTGCGTTTCATGGAACCCGAAGATCCGTGTTTGGGGAGGTAACTTTGCCGATTCAGGTTGGACGTGAAGTCTCTGATGCTGTGTTTTACATCATGGATATCCAGCCGGCCTACAATTATCTACTAGGTCGCCCTTGGATTCATTCAGCCGGGGATGTTACGTCAACTCTGCATCAGAAGCTGAAATACATGGTTGGCGGTAGCGTCGTGACGGTATGCGGAGAGGAGGATATCATGGTTAGCCATTTATCATCCTTTAAGTATGTTGAAGTGGATGGAGAGATCCATGAAACTCTCTGCCAAGCCTTCAAAACGGTTAAGATCAAAGACAAATCTCCAGTTGTGAGTAAGGAGCCTGAAGTGGCTATATCTTCATTTAAAGAAGCACAAGCTGTGGTGCAAGCTGGTTCAACCCAAGGCTGGGGGCAGGTGATTGATATACCGCAGAAGCAAGACAAATTCGGTCTGGGGTACCGCCCATCGTCTTCACAGAGCACACCGAAGTTCAAGGGGCCGATCAAGTTTACTAGCGGAGGTGTCTTCTTTGAGCAGATCAATGCCATTTCTGATGATGAAGCTGGAGACAGTGACTGCGACATGGATGCCTGGATCAAGCCATGTATTCTGGGCAGAGCCTATGCAACTGGTCAATTGAAGAAGTCATTCAAGTAACGACCGAACAATAATGCTTTGTTTTTCCAATTATTGTACTACCTTATGTCCTACCCGGGGCATAGCGGTATTTTATTTCAGGGCCTTACTTGTTTATGTCTGAACACTGTTTATCAATTAGTCAAAGGGCGTTTTCTCATACAAATTTTGTGATCTCTGTTTTTCTTATTTTTGCTTTTCCCAATAAAATGGCAGCGTGGTTTATATTTGTTTGCAAATTATTTGAAACATTTAACCATTTTCATTGCAGGATTCCTATTGCAGATGACACCGATCCAGAACCTTATATGACTCGCTTCGACTTTGATCAACCGATATATCAAGTTGAAGAAGAGATTGATGAGGATGAAGACTTGCCTGAAGAATTGGCCAGACTTTTGAAACAAGAAGAGAAAATCATTCTTCCTCATCAGGAGGAAATTGAGGTCATTAATCTGGGTTCTGAGGAAGTGGTCAGAAATGTTCGGATAGGGGTTGCGCTACAGAGCGACGTCAAGCAGAGACTGATCGAGATGCTTCGAGAGTATAGTGACATCTTTGCTTGATCGTATGAGCATATGTCTGGGCTCGATACCGACATAGTGGTTCATCGCTTACCGTTGCTCGAGGAATGTCCGCTGGTCAAGCAGAAACTGAGAAGAACGAGACCAGATATGGCAGTAAAAATTAAAGAAGAGGTCCAAAAGCAGTGGGATGTTGGATTCTTAGCTGTGACTACTTACCCTCTGTGGGTTGCTAACATAGTACCTGTACCGAAGAAGGATGGTAAGGTGCGTATGTGCGTTGATTATTGAGATTTGAACAAGGCGAGCCCTAAAGATGATTTCCCGCTCCCTCACATTGATGTGTTGGTCGACAATACAACTCAATTTTTGGTGTTTTCCTTCATGGATGGTTTCTCGGGTTATAATCACATAAAGATGGCACTGGAGGACATGGAGAAAACTACATTCATAACACCGTGGGGAACGTTTTGTTATAAGGTGATGCCTTTTGGTTTGAAGAATGCCGGAGCAACATATCAGCGTGCTATGACAACGCTCTTTCATGACATGATGCATAAAGAGATTGAGGTTTATGTTGACGATATGATTGCTAAATCCCAAACGGAGGAGGAGCATTTGGTTAATCTGTTGAAGTTGTTTGAGAGGCTTAGAAAGTTCAGACTGAGGTTGAATCCAAATAAGTGTACTTTCAGAGTTCGGTCCGGAAAGTTATTGGGGTTTATTGTCAGTGAAAAAGGAATTGAGGTAGATCCTGCAAAGATAAAAGCAATACAAGACATGCCAGCGCCAAAAACAGAAAAAGATGTATGTGGTTTCTTGGGGAGATTGAACTACATTGCTCGGTTCATATCTCATTTCACAGCCACGTGTGAGCCAATGTTTAAGTTGTTAAAGAAAGATCAGGCGGTTGTCTGGAATGAAAATTGTCAAAAAGCCTTTGATAAAATAAAACAGTATTTGCAGGAGCCTCAAATATTGATACCCCCAATAGTTGGAAGGCCTTTAATCATGTACCTGACGGTTCTTGAGAATTCCATGGGTTGTGTTCTCGGTCAACACGACGAGACTGGAAGAAAGGAGCATGTGATCTATTACTTGAGTAAAAAGTTCACAGATTGTGAGTCCCGTTACTCAATGCTCGAGAAAACGTGTTGTGCACTCTCTTGGGCTGCCAAAGGTTTGAGGAAGTATATGCTCAATCACACAACCATGTTGATTTCAAAGATGGATCTGATTAAGTATGTCTTCGAGAAGCAGGCGCTTTCAGGAAGAATTGCTAGATGGAAGATGGTATTGACAGAGTAAGATTTACAGTATGTTTCTCAGAAAGCTATCAAAGGAAGTGTTCTGTCAGAATACCTTGCTGAGCAGCCAATCGAAGATTATCAACCGATGAAGTTTGAATTTCCTGACGAGGATAGTATGTTTCTCAAAGCGAAAGATTATGAAGAACCACTGCACGGTGAGGGTCCAGAGAAAGATTCTCAGTGGCAAATGATATTCGATGGTGCTGTCAACTCTTATGGTAGCGAAATTGGGGCAATTATTACCACTCCTCATGGTACCCACATCCCATTCACTGCCAGATTGACATTCCCAGTCACCAACAATGAAGCTGAGTACGAAGCATGTATCATGGGTTTGGAAGAAGCTATTAATCTGAGGATCAAGAATCTCGATGTATATGGCGATTCAGCGCTGGTTGTTAATCAAATTGAAGGAGAATGGGAAACTCGTCAACCGAATCTGATTCCTTACAGAGATTATGCAAGGAGGTTGTTACCATTTTTCGATCGTATAGACTTCCCCCGTGTGCCAAGAATGGAGAATCAGATGGCTGATGCTTTGGCAATGCTATCGTCGATGTACAAAGTGAACTTCTGGAATGAGGCTCCCAGAATTGTCATTTCTCGCTTGGATAGACCCGCTTTCGTATTTTCCATTGAAGAGGCCGCTGATGGCAAGCCATGGTTTTACGATATACATAATTTCCTCAAGAAGTAAGAGTATCCACCAGGGGCTTCGACCCAGGATAAGAAGACGCTAAGGAGGTTGTCTGGAAACTTCTATCTAAACCCAGATGGTGTGCTTTACAGAAGGAACCACGATTTGGTGCTGTTGAGATGCATGGATGAGAAAGAAGCACCGTTGCTTATGGGAGAAGTCCACGAGGGTACTTTCGGTACGCATGCCGGCGGACATGCCATGTCTCAGAAACTGTTACAAGCAGGGTATTATTGGCTAACTATGGAGACATATTGTTTCAAATTTGCGAAGAGATGCCATAAATGCCAGATTTATGCTGATAAGATACATGTGTCGTCGTTCCCATTGAATGTTATGGCGTCCCCGTGGCCTTTCTCCATGTGGGGCATTGATATGATTGGAAAGATCGAGCCCACTGTATCCAACAGTCACCGTTTCATCTTGGTAGCCATCGACTACTTCACCAAGTGGGTTGAAGCAGCTTCATACACCAATGTGACCAAGCAAGTGGTAGCAAGATTCATAAAGAAGGACATCATTTGTAGATATGGAGTTCCCGAACGAATCATTACCGATAATGGTTCGAATCTGAGCAACAAAATGATGAAGGAGTTATGCCAGAACTTCAAGATTGAACATCACAACTCATCACCCTATCGACTGAAGATGAATGGCGCTGGTGAAGCGGCCAACAAGAATATAAAAAAGATAGTGCAAAAGATGGTTGTCACATACAAAGATTGGCATGAGATGTTGCCTTTCGCCTTGCACGGTTATCGTACGATGGTACGCACATCAACCGGGGCAACTCCTTTCTCACTAGTGTACAGTATGGAAGCTGTCCTACCGCTAGAAGTCGAGATTCCTTCTTTGAGAGTTTTGGTCGACGTGAAACTTGATGAGGCAGAATGGATTAAGAATCGTTTGAATCAACTTAGTTTGATGGATGAAAAGAGGTTTGCATCCATTGCATATGGTTGTTTGTACCAGAGCCGAATGAAGAAAGCTTATGATAAGAAGGTGCGCCCTCGAAGCTTTCAGACGGGCGATCTTGTGCTGAAAAAGATTCTCCCACCACAATCAGATCATAGGGGCAAATGGACTCCCAATTATGAAGGGCCATTTGTTGTTCAAAAGGTTTTCTCTGGAGGAGCCTTGTTGTTAACCACCATGGATGGTGAATATTTCACGTCCTCTGTGAATGCAGATGCAGTTAAAAAATATTTTGCTTAAAAGAGACCCGCTGGACACAAAAAGAAAAGTCCAGGCAAAAATGGGGCATCCCAGCAAACCATAAAAAAGGAAAATAGGTTCGGGAAAAAATTAGGGATAAAAATGAAAAGATGTAAACCCGCAAAGTCGAAAACCTGGAAAGGCAACTTTGGCAAAAAGGGGTATCCTGGTGAATCGAAAACCCGAAAAGGGCAGTTCAGGCAAAAGTTAGGGATTGAAAAGTAAATGACTGTGGTTTGCGTATGAACATCTTTGCTTAGTGGATTGGGAGAACCTGAGGGCTTTTTTCATCTGAATCAATCTCTTCTGAAGAGGAAGCGTCGGGAAAGCATCAGAGTCAGGCGAGTCATAGAGGGATCAGCTCATGGTGTTTGTCTATGTCATGTTGCCGACATTTTCGTACACTCTTGTATATCTCTGTGCATATCTGTATTTGTTTTGCGCAGCTTCCTCTTTTCAGGAGTTGCATCTGTGTAAAACTTTGCCTATTTAAAGGCCCTTCATCAATAAACATATACTATTCAGTACTTAATCTGTGTGCTTCATTTTAACTCTTATTGTTTTGTTTGTGAAAACGCCCAATGTGTTGATGAACTTGTGCTAACATAAACTTGCAGGCCTTGGCCAATAATTGTTAAAACTTTGAATTAATTGAACAACGTCGCGAATGATGACTAAGATGATTCCGTTGCGTAGGACATCTTGTCTGTTTGTTTAGTTTTTGCAGGGTCGTTACCCTTGGGGAAAAGGTATGGATGAAGATGTCCTATCCCCAGCCAGAGTTTTACTTCCCAGATCAGTGAAGTTCGCATCTCTATCCCCATTAGAGTTGTTGCACATTTAATCCCTACAAGGTGCATGCTTGTAGGCACTCCCCAGCGAGTCGTGTTTGGATCTTTCTCCCCACAGAGTAATTTGCAGCCTGGTTAGGTTCGTTCCCTGGCAGAGCAATCCCCAGCAAGTTGAAAGGGATAGTTTCCGCTGCAGTGTTGTGTTCTCTTCCTCAGGAGGATGGAAGAATGTTGTCACGTTGGTATTTCCTCGCAGAAAGCCAGTGAAGTCCGTTTCTCAGCATAAGTCCAATGGTTATTGGCATGAGCCAGTTTGCCACTTTACCCGACAGAATTATTGTTTCCCTCAACAGGGTTATTTTTGTTATCCCTAGCAGGATGGTTTCTGTATCTCTAGCATTTATGTTGCTGAGTTAGTTCTGGCGCATCTGCATGCGTGCATAGCATCCACCCAAATGCGTAGCATTTCCATTTCGTATGGAGCATTACGCCATTCTCAAACATATGCATATGAAATATAAGCTAGGCTGTTATCTCTTTGTTTCAGGTATATCTTCGAAGGTTTTGATCTTTTCCTTGGTATCCAGACCATGTGATTTCTCTTAGCTCGCGTGGTATCCAGACCCCAGCTCAGGTTATTATCCAGCAGTATCTTCGGATCAGGATAAGAACTTGTGTTCCGTTGAGTACCCAGACTCCGGTCCCTTCCCAGTTGATGATGTTTTCCTTTTCCGTCGAGTATCCAGACTCCGGTAAAGATGTTTGGGGTATCCAGACCACAGTGATTGATATTATTGTTCTTTCCCTGTAGAGTAGACAGACTTCGGTAAAGACAGTGGGGGTTGTTCAGTTTTGATGAGTATATTTGAGATGTTTCCTCTCGTCCGTTGAGCATCCAGGCTCCGGTCAATCTTCGTTGAATGCTCAGACTCTGGTGAATGTTCATTTGTGAAGTATTGCTTTCCCGTTGAGTATCCAGGCTCCGGTAAAGACGAACTTTGGTAAGTTTTGTGATAGTACTTATTCTCGGTTGAATATCCAGGTTCCGGTGAATTGTTGATTTGTGGTATTTGGTTTTGTCCGTTGAGTATCCATACTCCGGTCGTTGTCGTATGATGATGATTTCTTTTGTATGTTGAGTATCCAGGCTCTGGTCACTCTCGTTGAGCGTTCAGGCTCCGATTTCTTTCGTCGAGCATCCAGGCTCCGACTTATTTTTCGTTGAACATTCAGGTTCCGATGTATTACGTTGAGTATTCAGACTCTGGCCGATTTCCAGTATGTGGTAATCTTTCTTGTGCGTTGAGTATCTAGACTCCGACAAATTTTCAGAATTCCAATTTTTGTTGAGTATCCAAGCTCCGATAAGATTCCAGTTTATGGTGAACCTTTTGGTCCGTTGAGTATTCAGGCTCCGGTCTACTTTACGTTGAGCATCCAGGCTCCGGCTTCTCTATTGAGTATCTAGGCTCTGGTGAATTTGCAAATGATATATCTTATTGCTCGTTGAGTATCCAGGCTCAAGTTATTTCGTCAAGCGTTCAGGCTCCGGTCAATCATACGTTGAGTATTCAGGCTCCGGCTATTTCGTTGAGCATTCAGGCTCCGGTTTTGTTCTCTTTGAGCACTCAGGCTCTGGCTACTTGCGTTGGTTCATTTTGTTCGTCGAATATCCAGATTCCGGCAATTTGAAGTATTTCCCTATTTCAGGGTTTTCCCCAAGCAGAGTTACTTGGTTAAGTTTCTCTTTTCCTCAGTAGAATGTGTTTGTAATCAGAGCAGTCACCCCAAGAGAGTTTGCAGATTTATTTTCTGCGGTTGGCAAATTTCCGGGTTCTTTGGTATTCAACCGGCTTCTACCTTGATTGCATGAAAGCCGTTCGCTTTTCACTCCTTCAGGTCCAAGTCGTTTGAATAGGGGCAGCTGTTGCACCCTAAAATTTGCCCAACCTTTTCTTAACTTGGTTTATGTTTCATTTCATTTCTTTCTAGCATTTGCATTGCATAGCATGTTGCATTGAACAGGGGATCAACAGATTGTACACATCAAGAAGAGTCTACTCAGAAGGTTGAGCCTATGCAAGAGGTTTTACTCAAGTTTTGATGGTAATCAAGTCGTCAAGAAATGGACAATGGTCTTGTGAAAGAAAGGATGGATGTATGTGGGTCAACTCCTAGCTTGGAGGCCAATTTAAGATCATCAGAGGATTGTGGTTCAGGGTTATGGATATAAGATGTTTAGAGAGCTCATTGAGTGCCTTGAGGGTCATTGTGGAGCTCATCCAAGTGCTTGTGCCAAGTGTGAAGAGTTGCAGTTGAAGTTGATGCATTTAGGGTTTTCATTTGGCTAGTCCTCAGTCAACTGTGCAATTGAAGGAGATTAAAACTCAATTCAAAGTCTCTATGGTCATGGGGTGTTGTGTTAAGACATATGAGACATCATTTCAAGTTCAATTCATCAAGGGTTAAGTGTGGGAGAAGTTACTAAATTAGGGTTCTCATGGTAAAATCCCCTATTTAGTGCTTGACTTCAAGACCACCTATCTCAAGATACAAGTTTCATCTCAACTTTTAACCAACATGGAACTTGTAGAGCATGTTCTTAGATTTAATTGGAGTACTAGAAGTTCTTGATTGGATTTATAGAACTCAAGTTATGATCCAGACAAGTTACAGATCATCAGAGGGATGTGATTTTGGTCAACAAAAGTCAACACACTTCCAAGTCATTTTTGACCTAGAAGGATGTTTCTTCTTAACTTTTGGCCAACATGAAAGTTGTAGGTCTTGGTTTTAGATTTCCAAATTATACCAGAAGTCTTTCATCCGATTTGTAGAACTCAAGTTATAAGGTTTACAAGTTAGGGGTATTTTGGGAAGAAAGATTACAGGTCATAAAATTATAGGTCCATTTCACCAACTTGCACACTTCAAATGAAGATTTTTCCAACATCAAACTTGCTCCAAATGGTGTGATTTGCTTAGTCAAGCATTGAGAAGTTAAGGAACTGTCTTGGTTTGAGGTCTTGATATTTGAATTTTAATGAAAAAGGTTAAAAAGGGGGAAATGTGAATTAATTCACTTTTGAACATTTTGGTGCAAATGGATACATTTTTTGAGTGCAAACATCATTTTAAACACTTTGGCAATTTTACATTTTGGAATTGAGGTGTTTAAACAAGCCATTTTCAAGGTTTCTTCATTATGAAGTTACATAATCAACATGGGCCATTGAGATCAAACAAGGCTTCAATCCTGACCATTCATGCTCCATGTGATACAAGGAAGTGATTCCAACCATTTTGGAGCCAAAATTAGTGCATTTTCGTGTACATGAAACTTGGAAATTTTCAATTCCTTGGATTTTCGTATGGACTGTTAGAGGCTTTGATTGGGCCTAATTATCATCAAGATCCATCATATATATTGTTTTGGCCATGAACAAACCCTCAGAAATGCAAATTGGAGCCAATTTCATCAAGTTCAGTTTTCAAAAAGTGGGAGGAATTCAAATTTCGAATTTGGAGATTAAGGCTGTTTCAGGAGAAATTGTGAATTGAGAAAGCTTCCTTGGAGTTCAGTGAACGATTATGGGCAATTATTTGCAAGCTTGAAATTCTCCACTAGGTAATAGAAATTCAACATTACACTCTTGTTAAGCATCAACTCACTGCCATTTTTGCATAATTGTGACGTAGGATCAATGTAGATCATTAAAATGTAAAACGAACTGGCATTGGTTGTGATTGTTGGATGATGCTCATTTATGTTTAGATCTGGTTTGTCTTGTTTGTGCATGATTTTTCTTGTTTGATGCTTGACATATGATTTACGTGAGCTCTAGATGAGTTTTGGCTCAATTTGAAGTGGTTTTGGTGAACTGTGATTTTTGATATTCATCCTTGTTGTTTTCGGTTTGGATTCATCTTGCAAGATATGTGGATTTTGATGCTAGATATGAGATCCTCATGATCTCTAGATGAATTTTGATATAAAATTCGTCAAAAACGGTGAAGTTTTGGAGAAGCCATGTTGTTGTTGTTGATGCGCGGCGGCCGGAGCATTGGTAGGGGTGACCGGAAGTTCAGTCCAGCCGGTGGGGAGTTTTGAGGAGGAAGACGCGTATGTGGCACTGTGTTGAGCGTCTGATGTGAATACTTCTCATTCTGATGGTTGTGATTAAGATGCACGGTGCATCCAAGTTGACCGAACCACACTACATTCATTTTAAATTTCATTAATGTGTTGTCAGCGTGTAAGCCACATGATGAGAATACCATTTCATCGCACGTCCCAGATTGCATGACCATGGTGCTCCTTTGTTGACCTGTAGCATAGGATTTCCAGAATTATTTGTTTTTTTTATTTTTCTTGCTGGGCCTTGGGGCGCGTTGCTTTCTACACCCCCTAGCTGGGCCCAAATCCTTTTCTGAGTTGTTTTATTGCTATTTACCACAACCATTTTCCATTTTCTTATTATGTCTTTTGTGTTTTATTTTATTTTTTTGTTTTCAATTTTAATTAATTGAAATAGTTCCAATAATCCAAAAATTCACCAAAAATATTTTTAATCAACTTTGAGATGTCTACTTTTTTTTTTATATTTTCATTTTATTTTTTTCATTTTATTTTCAATTAAAAAATGAATTGAGTATTGGAGTTGTTCTAATTGATTTAAATTGAAACATGTTTTGTGTTTGCATTTATTTCTCTCATCCCTTTTTGATCCAATGATTGAAAATTGATCCTCATCTCAATGATGAGTTGATCAATTTTAGAGGACCATTTTGCCCCTGGTTGTTGACTTTTGGGTTGACTTTTTGGGTCTTTCTTGTTGCATTTGTTTCTTCCATTTCAAAGTGGTACATCCAAATGATTTGATTCTTTTGATGGTGTTTTGAGAGGACATTTGTCTTGGTTTCTTGGACTCTGGTTGCCAACTTATGTAGCTTCTTTGTGCCTTTTATTTGATATTTTTTTGAGCTCGTTTCCTATTTTTGAAGTGATTTACAAGTTAGGTCATCTCATAGGACAGCTGACACAAGTGCTTGACCTAGTTTGGATTGGAAATGACCTTTGTGGATCCAATAAGCTCTTAACTCTTATTGTTTCACATTTTAGACATGTTGAGCTTGCCGTATGTTCATTTTTAGGTTAAAATTATGTTCATAGATTGTTGTTTGATGCTTTTCTTTGTGTGCTTTCAACTTGAATTCCTATGTGATACATGCTTGATTCCTTTATATTATTGCTTGCATTTATTTTTATCTTGCTTTGATATTAATTGTGAGCTCTTTTATCTTCATCTCCCTTCTGTCCAATGATCTTGCAGTGTCATTTAAGGTGGATTGGTCCCTCCTTTGGAGGTATTTGAAGCATACCTAGAATGATGAATCCTTGAGGACACTTTTGGTGTTTCTTCTTGTTTGATAAGTGATGCTTATGGTTGAGTACCTATTATGGGGTCCTTGCTGCCCTCATTTGGTCTCCCATCCTCACTTGGCTTTGGTGTTTGATTTACCTTTCATTTGGTTTGATTTTATTGGTGTGGTTGATGTTGCTTGACTTAGGTCATTTCATCCCACTTTTGGTGCATCTTTGTGTGGTTTGCTTGTGTTTGTTTAATCTCTTCTTGTGCACTTCTTCTTCTTCTCTTTTCTTGCATTTAGATATGCATGCTTGGTTGAGATGAGCTTGTGATGGCTATTGCCCCACACTATTTTCCTCCCACTATCATTCTATGTATTGCATTTTGTTTGCATTCTCATTTGCATATGCATTTCTCATTTTTTTTTCTTCTTCTTTTGCTTTTCTTTGCCATGTTCCCCATATGTCCTCTAACCTCTTGAGGTTATGATAGACATTAGGTGCCTAACTATGCATGATAACATTAGGTAGTTCCCTTTTGAATCTCAACTTTAGGTCCACTTTGCATGATAACTTTTAGGATTGATTAGTCTCCCATTTGTGTTTCTTCTTCTCTTCTCATCTCCAAACATTCATAAAACACTTAATAAAGAATGACAAGTGTAGCACGCTACGAGCCTTAAGCTACTTGAGAAATGGTAATTGAGGGGCCTTCTCTCAAGGACCTAGAGTGTTTAGTGTACACCCTTTGGGTGATATACGACGCATTCGCTCTTAGGTCATAGTCTCTAGTGCGACATGAGTTGTAAATCAAATTCAAAACACTTCTTCTCTAAAAAACACAAAAACAATTCAAACTCTTTTTCACCCTTTGGGGTTCTTAATCAGGAAAATCTTTTCATAAACAAGAGTGTCGTTAACTTTTAGTTCTACCGCAAACGGTAACGCCTAAGTCTCCAAAGGTCGAGCTGCATACACCAACTGCTAGAACTATCTATTAACCCTACTCGGACCTAAAAAACTTTTGAACCAACCTGTGTTCCTTTAGCCTGATATACATTTGCTCTGATCTTTCGTACCAGAAAAAAGTACGTAGGCACGAGACGCGATGTCTTGGTGAGCAACCTTTCCCCCTTTCTTTAGTCGTAGTTAGGCGAACTACGTTGACTCTGACTTTCCCATTGCACGGGGGAGTACGTAGGCACAGAGCGGCGATACTCTGCCCAGTCAGTTCTTTTTTTTTTCTTTTTCTTTTGTCCTTAAGCCTTTAGCTAGATAGTATCAACACAACCTTTTTTAGATAGACAACAAAGCATGGATCCCGTCGAGTATGACGAACGTGAGGGGTGTTAATACCTTCCCCTTGCGTAACCGACTCCTGAATCCATATATGGTTGCGATGACCTTGTCTTTCCCTTTCTCTTTAGGTTTTTGCGATCGTTTCTTTTCCCTCTCTTTAGGATAAATAACGAAAGTGGCGACTCTTCTGTTTTTTCTGCCGGTTGTTTTTCCCAGTTGCGACACACGGGATGTCACAAAACAGAAACTCAACAAAACATTTCATTTATAGAAATTCAAAAATAAGCAGCGGAAATCATCATATAGATATGTACATATAAACATCATATACACCAATATTCGGCCATCCGCCCAAAATATACAAAATGTATCCCCAAAAGGATTCATCAAAACATGATACGACACGGAGTCAAAACAAAACCATCAGATAAACATAAAACTCCCAAAAGCCCCGTGTTACGTATCAGAGCATCCCTACAACTTGACTCGCTGCTATCCAAGCTAGCTACGCACCTGGAATGTCTGTACTTCTGAAGAAGCACAGGCCACAACAACAACCAAAGGGGTGAGAAATCACGATCAAAATATAACGGTAATAATGTACATGAATAAAAGGCAGTAAACAAACGAACATCACTCAACACACAACAACCCGGACCTACAGTCCAACACCGACACAGGACACATAACGATGCATACATATGCAACTCAACACCATGATATGCGGTACCGACTCAACAACAACGATGGACACCTGGCCATCAATCTTCCACAAGGGAGCACCGGATGAATCGCATACACTTCACCTTGAGCAACGATTCATCCCACCATTCTCCACACAGGAGCACGGGTGAATCACTTACGCTCCATCTGAGACATGATTCAACCCCACCATTCTCCACACAGGAGCACCGATGGACACCGGGCCATCAACCCTCCACAAAGGAGCACCGGATGAACCGCATACACTCCACCTTGAGCAACGATTCATGCCACCAAGACATCATGATATGCACGACACCAATGCACATAACAACACAAGCACCCACGGTGCACACGATCCTCCTGATCACATTTCATCACACATTATACACACACACACACACACACACACACACACACACACACACACACACACACACACACACACACATATATATATATATATATATATATATATATATATATATATATATATATATATATATATATATATATATATATATATATATACATATTTCACACATCACCACATCCATGTATACTAACATACACCCATTGAATTATTCTAATTAAACGAATATCAAGGAAATTATGTTCCACACCACACATACACTCTCCACAGTTCACTATCAATCTCATAATCAATCATGACCCACAAGGGTCCAATAACACCAGAGAACAAAACAAAACAGCACCAAAAACACAAACTACTGTCATGCTCACTGGCTCACTCGCCTAGCGAAGCATCAACGAAGACTCGCTACTCGTTCGTCCAGCGAAGGCAGACAGTGGCTACTGGAAGTACTTGCTATCCAGCTCGCCTAGCGAAACATCAGTGAATGTTTGCTATTCGCTCGCCTAGCGAAAGTGCTGGCGAATGTCTGCGATTTCACAAAAACTCCACTGTCTAGAATCGGTAAAACTCTCCGAAGTCACCTGATTTTACTCAAACCAGTTCCTACAGCACTAATGCGACTTAGCTACATAATAAAATCTAAATTCCACCCGATAAAACTTCAGTTCTACCGATTAACTCATTCCTGGCTTAAAATATAAACTACCGAAACCCCAAAATCATCCCAACAATCACATGCAGCCAACCTATCTTACCATCAATCAATTCAGAATCACAACAACATAAAAATTCAGTTCATCAAAACCTATGGGGTTAAGCATATCCCCTTCTACCTAGAATTCATGCAAATACCAATTTCGACCCGATTCTCCCCCCTCCCTCCTTACCTCGATAACTCGATCAGATGATGAAACTCTTCGAAAAATTGATAGCCTAAGCTCTTCTTCTTCCTCCTTGATTCTTCTCCTTCAATTTCCCTTCCAATTGGCCTTGTTCTTCTTCTTCCAATTCTTCTCCTTCCTTCACGTGTTCTATCTTCCCTTCCCAATCTTGCCAAAAATACCCCTTATTCCAAATTTCTTTTATTTTCTTAATAATAATAATATTAATAATAATATTAACAATATTATTATTAATTAAATTATTATGACTAAATATTATTACAAATATCAAAGTCCAAAATTATTAAATAAACTCCAACTTAAGGGCTACTCACCCCGCACTCGAACACACTCCCACAAAAGCACCGCAAACAAAATAACACAGAAAAACTAGATAATTAAAATGGGTGTTACAACTCTCCCCCACTTTAATTATTTTCGTCCTCGAAAATTACCTGATGGAAACAATTCCGGATACGCATCCCGCATCATGCTTTCCAATTCCCAGGTCACACTGCCACCTGCAGCACCTCCCCAAACCACTATCACCAAAGCTATTTCCTTCCCTTGGAGTTGCTTCATCTTACGATCTTCGATCCTCAATGGCATCGTCTCAACAGTTAGATTCTCCCTGACTTGCACTTCATCTCTTTGAATCACATGAGATGGGTCCGCGACATACTTCCGAAGTTGTGACACATGAAACACGTCATGCAAATTCGAAATCTCAGGCGGCAACGCCATCCTATAAGCCACAACACCAATTCTCTGCAAAATCTGATACGACCCAATAAACTTCGGATCCAGCTTCTTGGATTTCAATGCACGACCCACACCAGGCACTAGGTTAACTCTCAGGAACACGTGATCACCTTCACTGAATTCCAACTCTTTTCTCCGATTATCATGATAACTCTTCTGCCTATCCTGAGATGCTTTCATTTTCTCATGAATCATCGGAATGGTCTCAGTAGTCTGCTGCATAATCTCTGGTCCCAATACCACATTCTCACCCGTCTCGTACCAACACAGAGGATTTCTGCACCTTCTCCCATACAAAGCCTCAAAAGGTGTCATCCCAATACTAGAATGGTAATCGTTGTTGTACGTGAACTCGATCAATGGAAAATGAGTATCCCACGCACCACCTTTCTCCAATGCACAAGCCCTCAGCAAATCCTCCAACGTCTGAATAATCCTCTCTGATTGTCCATCAGTTTGTGGATGATAAGCTGAACTCAGCTTCAACTTAGTACCCAAAGCTTCCTGCAAACTCTTCCAAAATTCTGAAGTAAACCTCAGATCTCTATCCGACACAATACTCGCCGGCACACCATGAAGCCTCACAATCACCCGAATATAAATCTCTGCCAGCTTCTCCAACGGAAAACTTATATTAACCGGCACAAAATATGCAGACTTCGTAAGCCGATCCACAACTACCCAAATGGCATCAAATCCTCTCGCCGTGTTCGGCAATCCTGTAACAAAATCCATGGTGATACAATGTCACTTCCAAACCGGAATTTCCAACGGTTGCATCAATCCAGAGGGTCTCTGATGTTCCACCTTCGATTTCTGACACGTCAAACAGGCGTAAACAAACTGAGCTATATTCTTTTTCATACCCGACCACCAAAACATCTTCCTTAAATCGTGGTACATCTTAGTAGCTCCCGGATGAATACTCAAACTACTACGATGTCCTTCACTCAGAATTGACTTCTTCAGCTCATCATTATCCGGTACACAAATCTTGCCTCGGAATCTCAGCACACCTACACTATCCAACTTGAAATCACCATCGGAGTCACTTCCTAATCCAGACATCAAGTCCACTAGCTTCACATCTAGCTTTTGGCATTCTCTAATCATATCCAAGAAGTCGTTGTTCACTTGCAACATGCCCAACATCACGCAATCTGTTGTATTCTCACAAACCATGCTCAAGTCTTTGAACTGCTCAATAAGTTCCATCTCTTTCACCATCATAGCCGACATATGAATTGCTTTTCTGCTCAAAGCATCTGCTACCACATTTTCCTTTCCTGGATGATAACTCAAGCTAAAGTCATAATCCTTCAAGAATTCCAACCATCTTCTCTGTCTCATATTCAGCTCTTTCTGATCAAACAGATACTTCAGACTCTTATGATCACTGAACACCTCAAACCTTGAACCATACATATAGTGCCTCCAGATCTTTAACACAAAAACTACCGCAGCCAATTCAAGATCATGAGTAGGATAATTCCTTTCATGCATCCTCAGTTGCCGTGAAGCATACGCCACCACCTTACCATTCTGCATAAGAACCCTGCCTAATCCCATCTTAGACGCATCACAGTACACCACAAACAGTTCACTCGGAGTTGGCAACACTAACACCGGTGCCGTAGTCAATCTCTTCTTCAATTCTACAAAGCTCTCTTCACAAGCAGAATCCCACATAAAAACTTGGTTCTTTCTCGTCAATTAAGTCAATGGCAATGCCAAAGTAGAAAAACCTTTGATAAACCTTTGATAGTACCCTGCCAAACCCAAAAAGCTTCTAACATCCGTTGCTGTCTTCGGCGGTTCCCACTACAACACTCCACTCACCTTTGATGGGTCTACCGATATACCATCACCAGATATTACATGGCCCAAGAAACTCACTGTCTTCAACCAGAACTCACACTTAGATAGTTTCGCAAACAACTTATTATCCTCCAACACTTGCAAAGCAATTCTCAAATGTCCTGCATGCTCTTCCTCCGACTTCGAATAAATCAGTATATCGTCAATGAACACAATAATAAACTGATCCAAATAAGAATGGAAGATTCGGTTCATATACTCCATTAACACTCCCGACGCATTAGACACTCTAAAAGGCATTACCGCATATTCGTAATGTCCATAACGAGTTCTAAATGCGGTCTTCTGAATATCACCTTCTTTCACTCTGATCTAATGGTAACCCGACCTCAAATCAATCTTACTAAACACTCGAGCTCCCACTAACTGATCCATCAAATCATCAATCCTTGGAAGAAGATATTTGTTCTTAATGGTCACTTTATTCAACTGACAGTAATCGATGCACAAACGCATACTACCATCCTTCTTCTTTACCAACAGCACTGGAGCTCCCCACGGTGACACACTCGGCCTGATAAAATTCCTATCCAACAACTCTCCAATCTGAGACTTCAATTCGGCCAATTCCACTGCCGACATCCTGTACGGCGCCATAGAGATAGGCCTCATACTAGGTACAAGATCAATGCTAAACTCAAATTCTCTCTTCGGAGGTAATTCTGTAATATCATCAGGGAACACTTCCGGAAATTCATTCACCACCGCCAACTCCTTCAGTGACACTTTTCCGTCAACAGCTAATGATGCAAATAAAGAAAACATTTTAGCTTCATCCTCCAACAAGATCCTTAATTCCTTACTAGACAAGGAATCCGCCAATGCTTCTTCCTCCGGCGTAAGAAACAACAACACCTTCCGAAAACAATCGATGTAGATTCGGTTGAACTCCAACCAGTTCATACCCAGAATAACATCCAACTTACCAAGGGGCAAGAAAGTTAGATCCACTCTAAAATCTCTACCAAAAATAGTCAGTGGACACTTCAAACATACCAAAGAAGTAGTCATTGAACCAACAGAGGGAGTCTCAATAGTCATCCGCCGCTCAAGAGTCATCGGCACCAAACCTAACCTCTTCACACAATTAACAGAGATGAACGAGTAGGTTGCACCCGTATCAATAATAGCAGACAAGGAAACATTATTGATGAAACAAGTACCTTGGATAGAACGCTACTCACTGGCAGCTTGAGTTCCCACCACTGCAAACACTTTACCACTAGTCTGAGACACCTGAGACGACTTCGGCTTCTTGCAATGCGTACTGATATGACCCTTCTCACCACAGTTATAACAGGTAGGTATAGCGACCCGACAATCAGCTACCACATGACCCAGCTTACCACACTTGAAACACTTCTTCACCTCATGAGGACAATCATTAGCACGATGACCCGCGCCACCGCACCAAAAACATTTTCCACTAGCAGACGCTCTCCCTTCTTTGGGCTTCTTATCAGCCGTAGCCTTAAACTTCCCCTTATTAGCAGGAACACTGTAAGTAGTACCACCAAACCTCTACTTACCCTTACGGTCATTTGCAGCCATGTAATGTGCAATCCTAGCCCGGTTATCATTATCATAAATCCTGCTTCTGCTTATCAGCTCGGGATAATCCCTGATCTTCTGACAAGCGATCCCCATCTTAACTTCTGGACGCAGCCCATTCTCAAACTTCAAATACTTGGAGGTCATCGCCTCGTCAGTATTGTAATGAGGACAATACTGCACCAACTCTTCGAACTTAGCAGCATACTCAGCCACCGTCATATTTCCCTGCTTCAGCTCTAGAAACTCTATCTCCTTATCACTTCGAATATCCTCCAGAAAATACTTCTCCAGAAAGCCAGTTCGAACCACATCCCAAGTAATTGCGGTTCCTGCAGTCTCCAATCTCTAGCGACTGTTGTCCCACCAAGCTTCCGCTTCACCTTCCAGCATGTGGGTACCAAACCTCACTTTCTGCTCATCGCTACAACCCATCATCCTGAAGATCTTCTCAATCGCCTTCAGCCACTTCTGAGCAGCTTCGGGATCCAAAATTCCACCTTGAAACGCCGACGCCCTGTTACTCTAAAACTGCGCCAAATTCCTGAATTGCGCACCCGCAACTTGGTTCTGATTAGCAACCACCTACGCCATCGCTTGCATAGCTGCAACCAACGCATCATCATTCCTTCCCGCCATACTGCTCAACAACAACAACGCCAGGTTAACAGAAAAACAAACTCTATCCTACAGATAGACTCAACTACTACACTTGCCGGACGGACGAACCTGCTCTGATACCAACTTGTAACACCTCGTTCCTCAAATATAAAATAAATGCAATTTAAATCAAAACAAATATCAGAGTTGCCACATCAACACGGGATGTCACAAAACAGAAACTTAACAAAACATTTCATTTATAGAAATTCAACAATAAACAGCGGAAATCATCATATAGATATGTACATATAAACATCATATACACCAAAATTCGGCCATCCGCCCAAGATATACAAAATGTATCCCCAAAAGGATTCATCAAAACATGATACGAAACGGAGTCAAAACAAAATCAACAGATCAACAAAGAACTCCCAAAAGCCCCGTGTTACGTATTAGAGCATCCCTACGACTCGACTCGCCGCTATCCAAGCTAGCTACGCACCTGGAATGTATGTACTTCCGAAGAGGCACAGACCACAACAACAACCAAAGGGGTGACAAAATCACGATCAAAATATAACGGTAATAATGTACATGAATAAAAGGCAGTAAACAAACAAACATCATTCAACATACAACAACCTGGACCTACAGTCCAACAGCGACACAACACACATAACGATGCAAACATATGTAACTCAACACCATGATATGCGGTACTGACTCAACAACAACGATGGACACCTGCCCATCAACCCTCCACAAGGGAGCACCGGATGAATCGCATACACTCCACCTTGAGCAATGATTCATCCCACCATTCTCCATACAGGAGCACGAGTGAATCACTTACGCTCCATCCGATACATGATTCAACCCCACCATTCTCCACACAGGAGCACCAATGGACACCGAGCCATCAACCCTCCACAAGGGAGCACCGGATGAATCGCATACACTCCACCTTAAGCAACGATTCATCCCACCAAGACATCATGATATGCACGAAACCAATGCACATAACAACACAAGCACCCACGGTGCGCATGATCCTCCTGATCACATATATATATATATATATATATATATATATATATATATATATATATATATATATATATATATATATATATATATATATATATATATATATATATATATATATATATATATATATATATATATATATATATATATATATATATATATATATATATATATATATATATATATATATATATATATATATATATATATATATATATATATATATATATATATATATATATATATATATATATATATATATATATATATATATATATATATATATATATATATATATATATATATATATATATATATATATATATATATATATATATATATATATATATATATATATATATATATATATATATATATATATATATATATATATATATATATATATATATATATATATATATATATATATATATATATATATATATATATATATATATATATATATATATATATATATATATATATATATATATAGACACACATACATATTCCACACATCACCACATCCATGTATACTAACATACACCCATTGAATTATTCTAATTAAACGAATATCAAGGAAATCATGTTCCACACCATACATACACTCTCCACAGTTCACTATCAATCTTATAATCAGTCATGATCCACAAAGGTCCAATAACACTAGAGAACAAAACAAAACAACACCAAAAACACAAACTACTGTCATGCTCGCTGGCTCATTTGCTTAGCGAAGCATCAGCGAAGACTCGCTACTCGTTCGCCCAGTGAACTCCCTAGCGAAGGCAGACAGTGGCTACTGGAAGCACTCACTACCCAGTTTTCCTAGCAAAACATCAGCGAATGTTCGCTATTCGCTCGCCTAGCGAAAGTGCTGGCGAATGTTTGCGATTTCACAAAAACTCCACTGTCCAGAATCAATAAAACTCTCCGAAATCACCCGATTTTGCTCAAACCAGTTCGCACAGCACTAATGCGACTTAGCTACATAATATAATCTAAATTCCACCCAATAAAACTTCAGCTCTACCGATTAACTCATTCCTGGCTTAAAATGATAAACTACCGAAACCCAAAAATCATCCCAACAATCACATGCAACCAACCTATCTTACCATCAAAATCACAAAAATATAACAATTTAGTTCATCAAAACCTATGGGGTTAGGGAAATCCCCTTCTACCTAGAATTCATGCAAATACCAATTTCGACCCGACTCCCCCCCCCCCCCCCCCCCCCTCCCCCTTACCTCGATAACTCGATCAGATGATGAAACTCTTCGAAGAATCGATAGCCTAAGCCCTTCCAATTGGCCTTGTTCTTCTTCTTCCAATTCTTCTCCTTCCTTCACGTGTTCTATCTTCCCTTCCCAATCTTGCCAAAAATACCCCTTATTCCAAATTCCTCTTATTTTCTTAATAATAATAATAATAATAATAATAATAATAATAATAATAATAATAATAATAATAATAATAATAATAAATAATAATAATAATAATAATAATAACAATAGTATTATTAATTAAATTATTATGACTAAATATTATTACTAATACCAAAGTCTAAAATTATTAAATAAACTCCAACTTAAGGGTTACTCACCCCGCACTCGAACACACTCCCACAAAAGCACCGCAAACAAAATAACACAGAAAAACTAGATAATTAAAATGGGTGTTACATGTATCTCTGGTATGATCACCATTTTCCCCAGCTATTTAAGTTTGAACATCTCTATCCCCAGTAGAGTTGTATGTAGATGGAGCAAGCTGACAAGTATGTACGCTTATCCTCAGTAGTTGGTTGGTACATAGTTAGCTCTTTGGAATTCGAGATCGAAGTCTCTAGCAGAGTAAGGTTATCCTCAGAGGGTCGAGATTGATATTCCCAGTAGATTAAGTATGCACTCTTATCCCCCAATACACATTTAATCCCCACAGGTTGCAGTTATGTATTTACTCCTCAGCGAGTCGAGACTGGATTTCTTTCCACCGTGGAAGCGTGAAGCTTTTCCCAACAGCGGGGCAATATCAGGTGTTGGTTCCCCATAGAGTTTGAAAGTATAACTTTGTACCCCCAAGCAGAGGTCGATGTTGTTTGCCTCCTTGGACAATCCCCAGGTGAGTTAACTTTCCCGCTTGCAGGATCGTAGAGTCGTCTCTGTATCCTCAACAAAGTCAGCATGAAGTGGTCCTATTTCCTCGCAGAGATAGACTATTTCCCAGCAAATTTGGTAAGTTTTTGATCCCCTGGCAGAGTGGGTCTATAGCAGATTGTGCCTCAAGTGAGTAGTTCCCGGCAATTTGGATTGCTTCCCCATTACGTCGTCACTTTCAGGGTAGTAGTTGTGACATATTCAAGGCTATTTTCTTCAGCAGAGCGTGTTGTGAATCTTGGTGGTTGATTCTGGATCCCCCACAGAGTTGTTGGTTCCCCTGTAGTGTGAATTTATTTCCAGTGTCTGGTTGCCTATCCGGCAGAGCTGTCTTTTCCCCAAAAGGGTTGTATTCTGGAAGGCCGTTCAGGGCATTTTCCTAAGCAGGTTTCGATGTGAATCCCTAGCTGAGTTTGAACTTCTTTTTCTCGTAAAAACTTTGTTCCCCAGTAAAGAAGCCGTCCAGGGCTCGTTTCCTGGTTTAAGTTCAGTTGCGATTGGCACAAGTTAATTTTTCCCCAGCAGGGTGGACTTTGGTTTTCTCTTCAGCATTTATTTTGCTAGTTTGGTTCCGTTGCATTTTGCATTATGTGCATAGCATCCTCCAACCGCATAGCATTTCCATTTCGTATGGAGCATTACGTTATTTTCCAACATATGCATGTGAAACATAAGCCAGGTGGTTACCTCTTTGTTTACAGGTGTATCTCCGACAGATGATTGGTATCTTTTCCCGAATGGTATCCAGACCATGTCAGTCTCTGTTAGCCCGCGTGGTATCCAGACCCTGGCTTACGTTTTTCCCAGCGGCGTCACCAGACTTCAGTTGTTGTTATAAACTTATATGGTATACAAACCATGGTGAAATCCTTGATGGACGCGTTCATATTATCATGTGTTACCCAATAGAGTTATTTGGTTAAGTTTCTCTTTGTTCCTCAGCAGAGTTACTTGGTTAAGTTTCTTCACGCTCCCAAAGCAAAGTTATTTGGTTAAATTTCTATTTTTCTCCCCGCCAGAGTTTCTTGGTTAAGTTTCTCTCTTCCCCAGCGGAGTATTCTCAAGATGTGTTTACCAGCTTCGGTTGATCCGGCCTTGGGGTTCGCTGCTCGCTTTTATTTAGAGAATGCCTGATGGCGATGTCAGATGTCCTTACCTTTGGGTTCGCTGCTCGCTTTTATTTAGCGAATGCCTGACGAAAATGTCAGATGTCCTTACCTTTGGGTTCGATGCTCGCTTTTATTTAGTGAATGCCTGATGATGATGTCAGATGTCCTTACCTTCGAGTTTGATGCTTGCTTTTATTTAGCAATGCCTGACGACGATGTCAGATGTCCTTACTTTCGGGATCGTTGCCTATTGGTTGCAATAGATGCCTGACAGTGATATTGGATATTTCTCAATTGCGTGGATACTTGACGACGATGTCAGATGTTTTATCCCCTGCAGATGCTTGGCGGTGATGCCAAATGTGTATCAACTTCATGGATACCTGACGGCGATTTCAAATGTTTTCATCTACTCAATAGAGGCCTGGAGGCGATGTCAGATGCTATATGTTGACCTAATTTTCAATTTTGTTACTCGCTTTTATTTAGCAAATGCCTGGCGGCGATGTCAGAGGTTTGCGTCTTTGGATTCAATACATGTTTTTATGCAACAGTTTCCTGACGGCGATGTCAGATGTTTCTTCTCAGCTGCGGGTTGAGCTAGCCTTCAGGTTCAATGCTTATGGTGTTCACCGGTTCTGACGGTGATGTCAGATGCTTTTACCGACTTGATGTCGATGCCTGACGGAGAAGTCAGATGCCTGACGGTGATGTCAGATGATTTACCGACTTGATGTCGATGCCTGACGGCGATGTCAGATGTTTTCCCAAATTGATGCAGAGGCCTGACGGTGATGTCAGAGGTTCAGTATTCGCTATGTGACATCAGATGATCTTTCCGACTTGGTGTCGATTCCTGATGTTAATGTTAGATGATATTCCGACTTAGTGTCGATGATTTGAAAATGGTAATCAGTTCACTTGTTACCATTGCAATTATCAGGTCAGTTATTTCCGGAGATGTTCATCCCCAATCAGAGTTTCCAGTTTATTTCTACGGTTGGAAAATTTCTGGGTTCTTTAGTATTCAACCGCCTTTTACCTTGATTGTTTGAAAGTCGTTCGCTTTTCACTCATTCAGGTCCAAGTCGCTTGAATAGGGGCATCTGTTGTACCCCAAAATTTGCCCAACCTTTTCTTTACTTGCCTTATGTTTTCATTGCATTGTTCTAGCATTTGCATTTGCATATCATTGTTCATTTGCAGGGGATCAAGAGGTGTGCATAGCAAGAGAAGGTTTGTCAAAGGTTCCAAGCAAGCATGAATGCCCATCAAGTCATCAGAAGCTGGTTAGAGCTCTTTGAGAAAGTGATTGGAGGTATGTTGCTTATCTCCTATCTTGGAGGCCAATTGAGAATCATATGAGGATCATAAGTTCATGGATATGGATATGAGATGTTGTGAAGCCCATTTAGTGCTTTGAAAGCCATTGTGGAGCTTATTCAAATTGTTATATCATGTGCAAGAGGTTGCAGTCAAATGATTGCACACCTAGGGTTTCATCTGCCTAGTGAAGGATCCATTGTGGATCTAAAGGAGATTAAGACTTAATTCTAAGTCTTTGGAGTCATGGATAGTTGTTTTGAGGCATCTAAGATGTTATTTCAAGATCAATTAAAGAATAATCAAAAGTGTGAGAAGTTACTAAATTAGGGTTTCAGAGGTTTGTTAGTGTAAAATCCCCTATTTAGTGCCTAACTTCAAGACCACATATCTCAAGATACAAGTGTAATCTCACTTTGACATAAGCATGAAACTTGTAGAGCATGTTCTTAGATTTCTTTTGAGTACTAGAACTCATTCATTGGGTTTCTAGAACTCAAGTTATGATGTTGGCAAGTTAGAGGTCTCAGGTGAATCATATTTTCAGTCAAAAAAAGTCAACCAACTTCCAAGGCACTTTTGACCTAGAATCATGTTTCTCCTCAACTTTTGATAAACATTAAAGTTATTCCTCATGATCTTATATTTCCAAAAATTCCTATAAGTCCTTCATCTTATTTGTGGAACTCAAGTTATGAAGCTTGCAAGGCAGGTGTATTTTGGGAAAGTGAGATTATAGGTCATTTTCATTATAGGTCCTTATCATGATCTTAAGCACTTCAAATGAAACTTTCTCCAACATGAAAGTTGCTTCAAATGGTATAAATTTCACCATGTAACATCAAATTATCATGAATTATGCAAGGATTAGGGGATTGGTGAAGAAATTCCATGGAAAAATAAACTTAAAGTCATGAATTAAATTGAAGTGGTTTTAATTCATTTTCATGCCATATTTGTACTCAAAATCATTCATAATATCTCAATGAGTGAAATGCACAAGGTTATTTTAGTCCATGATGAGAAATGCACATGCAATTTCAAGTTGCTTCAACAAGAAGTTTCAAATCCAATCTCCACCATTGGGTCAAATTAAGGACAAATTTCCATCCACATGATTAAAGCAAGGTCCCAGCAGCTGATTTGAATCAAATTCAAAGAGAATTGTAGTCAGTTTCACGTATGCATGAAGTTCATTTCCAACTTTGGGCATTTTTGAATTACACTACAATAAGGCCATATTGGGCCTCCATTTCATTCTAGATCCATCATATAAAAGTTCCAGATGAAATTTGAACCTCCATTCATTCATTTTCATGGAGGGAGAGCTTGATCACAGTTGGGAAATTCAAGATAAAAGTGAAATCGTGAACTGAGATTGGAGCAATTTCAAGCAAAATTTAAGCATCCTTCTTCTTCCTCAAGTGAAGTTGAGTAATTCTGTACAATTACTAGCAAGCTTAAGCACGTGTGAAGCTCCAACGGAGAGGCTCCGTTAGGTAATCCTCAAATCAAGATTTATCTCATGTTATGCATTAGATCAATGTCATTCATGCTGCACCTGAAGTCCTACAACTAGTAGGCAAATTCTGGTTGGTTATTTGTGTTGTTTGATGCATCTTACAGTTGTGTGTTCAAATATTTCCATGTTCGAATCTCTTAATTCATGTATGATAAATGAAAATGGAACCTGGATTCATGATCCTTGCAACTTGGTGTTCATTTTGCTCTAAATTTTTGTTGAAATTGGTGAGGTTTTGGATCCTAGCTCCGGCCAGGTGCGCCGGAGAAGACGACCAGAGCTAGTCTCCGGCGTCTGGTTCTATTTTCAGGCGTGGTGATGTGTCCTTGCGTTGACACTTTGATTTGACCAGATCTGTGGCTTAGATTGGTGTCCTTTGCTTGCGTGTGTGTTGACCATGCCAGGTCATTAAGCGAAACGTTGCATTTCACTTGGCTGAGTGAGGTGGGCTTGGTGCGCTATCTGCACCACCCTGGGATCCAGCCCAATGCATTTGCCTTGTTTCTTTGCTATCTGCACCGTTCCAATTATTTGTTTTATTTTCATTTTATTTCTTTTTTCTGTTTTACTTTAATTCATTTAAAAATAGCTCCTAATACCATAAAATTCCACAAAAATATTTTTGAGACACTTAAGTGTGCTAAGTAATTTTTGACATTTTTTATTTTCATTTTTGATTTATTTTTCAATTAAAAATGGAATTAATGGTTGGATTGGTTTCTGAATTGATTTAAATTGCTCTTTTCTTGTTCATGCCTAGTTTCTTGATCCAATCTTTTTCTCCAATAAATAGGATTCATTCCTCATTTCAATAATGAGTTTAAGGATCTTTGAGGATGAATTTTCCCTTGGTTTGACCTTTTTTAGTTTGACTTTGACTTCATTTTTGTTGACCCTCGACAACCCTCCTTCAAAGTGGGGCATCATTGTGAATCAAATTCTTTGATGATGCTTTGAAGTGACTTTGGTTGTGATCTTTTAGCCTCTGCTTGTAAACTCATTTATGAAAATTTGAGATTTTATTTGGTTATTTTTGAGCCTTTTTCCTATTTTTGAGGTAACTTGCAAGTCAAGTTACTTCTAAGGGTGGTTCATACAAGTACTTGACCTAGTTTGATTTGGAAATGACACTTGTGGATCCCTTGAGCTCTCAACTCCTCTTGATTCATATTATTAACATGTTGAGCTTGCTGAATGTTCATTTTTAGGTCATAAACATGTTCATTGCTTGTTGAGATTTGCATTCTTTTTAGGTTTTCCACTTGAAGTTCAAGTGTTGAATGTGCTCAAGACTTAGGTCTTCTTCCATGCCTATCCTTGCATTATCTTTTGTTCTTTTACTTCTTTGTTTTATGTACCTTCTCCTCTCATATTTGCTTCTGTCCAATGACTTTTGAATCCCATTTGAGATGGTTTAGTCCCTCATTTGGAGGTACTTGGAACATGTCATGAATGGTGATTCCTTGAGGACTCTTTTGTGCTTTTGTTTGCATAATCTTGGTGATGCTTTTGGTTGAGTTATCTTTATGAGTTCCTTGTTGTCCTCATCTCATATCCCATCCTCACTTTGTGTTATGTCCTTATCTCTTGTTGGTTTTCCTTTGGGCATTGTGGTTGATGACAAATGGTTGTAGGATTCTTTCTCCCATTTCATCCCACTTTTGTGCACTTGTTTGATCTCTTTTGTGTGCATCCTTTCTTCCTTCCTATTTGAATATTTCATATGCATGCTTGAGGTTGAGATGTGCTTATGGAGGCTACTGCCCCACACTTTTTTCCTCCCTCACTTTCATTCTAATTGTGCATTACATGTTTGCATACTTGCATTTTCTTATGCTTTCTTCTTCTTCTTCTTCTTCTTCTTCTTTTGTCTCTCTTTGCCATGATCCCTTAGGACCTCTAATATTTCTTGTTCAAGAGAGATTATGATAGAAGTTAGGTTTGAATCCATGCATGATAACATTAGGTAGCATTCCCTTTTATCCCAATCATAGGTGCACTTTGTATGATAACTTTAGGTTGAGTTGTGTCTCTCTCTTCTCATCTTCAAACTTCTTCAAGACACTTAATAATGGATAATGAATGTTATACACTACGAGCCTTAAGCATTTAGGAAATGATGATTGGAGGGTCTCCTCTCAATTGTCTAGAGTGTTTAGCGTATGGCCTAGCGTTGGCCAGGCAAATCTGTTTCAAGATTGAGGCCAAGAGGTATGTATGGCCCAGGTGATGAATGCTGGAAACTTCAATTAGAGGTTGTGCCAATTCAAGTCAGTTGGTGTGTGGATCAGACCGTCAAGATATGGCAAGTTATCAGTGGCTTTAGAAAGACAATCATTAGTACCCCATGTCATTTATCAGCCAATATTTACATGCGAATTCAGGTTATGCGTGGTAGGATCATGTTATCAAACTATATAGGGTCTTCCTGACTGAAATTTCTCAGTGACTAGTTCATTTTAATCAGGGTTTGTAGTAAGGTTTGTCAAAGGTTGATTTATGATTCGAGGTTGAGATTAATTCATAGGTGTATCCAGGGCAGCCCTTTTATTACCACCCACATCCATTCCAATTATCATTATCCACTTACTCATGCCTAAATTCACCATGTTCATTTTTTTATGATCCATATCCCTTTTGAAACCGTTTTTTTAATTCACCTTTCACTTGATATTATACAAAGGATTAAATGTCATCCATAGTCATGATTTATGTCATTCAAAATTCAAAGAAAAAAAAGGATAGGATCTATTATAAATCTCATATTTACAAGATAGAAAAAATATCATTTTTCACAAAAAGGAATGAGCCCATTAATTTGTTTTAAAGCCCATCACCAATTCATTTTTACAAAAAGTCTTACAAAATTCAAAAAAAGAGAAGATACAAAAGCCTATTGGTAGTACATTAAAAATTTCCAAAATGCTGGCCATCAAGTAACCTCCCTTTGCTGCGAAAACACATCCTCAATACGTCTCCAACCTAGGCCAATAAACCCACGCCGGACCAAAAAGCACGAAAGTTGTACCAACCATACATCGACCAAAGTCAGTGGCCATGCAAACAATAGAAAACCTGCAAGTAACCACACATAAACAATAGAGTAGGCACTGAGAACAAGAGAACCCGCAGTGAAAAAAAAACAACAACTCTGTGTTGCACCCCAAAATTTGACCAACACTTCTTTACCTAGCTTATGTTTCATTTCATTCACATTAGCATTATCATTTGCATTTCATTGACATGTGTGCAGGAGATCAAGAGGTATGATTACCAATCAAGGGCTACACAAGAATTTGAATCTAGATAAGAAGGTTATTCAGATGTTCAAGGGTTGATATCCTTGTCAGAGAAGTTAAAAGATCCTCAGAGAGAGTGGTTGAAGCCAAGAGGGTGTGTCTCCTAACTTGAGAGTTGTGGGAAGTCATCAGATGATTCTGAAGCCATGAAGTTGGACTTGAGGTCTTGATAGAGCTCATGAGAAGTTTTGAAGATCACTTTGAGGCCTAGACAGGTCATTGTGCAAGATTAAGAAGGCTCAACCATGATTGGTGCAATTAGGGTTTGACAGGGTCAACCCTAAGTCAACTGATGATTTGAAGAAGGTTGAGACCTAATCCAAGAGCCATGTGATCATGGATTGATACATTGAGATGTTATAAGGATGATTCCAAGGTTAACTCATCATGATTGAAGAGTTTGAGAAGTTTTAGGCTAGGGTTTCCAAGGCTTGACAGTGTAAAATCCCCTAGTTTGACCCCCATCTTCAAGGCAATTTAGCTCAAGATGTGATTGACATCTCATCTTACCCACAACATGATTGTTGTAGAGCATGATCTTAGATTTAATTTGAGTACTAGAAGTCTTTGATAGGATTTGTAGAACTCAAGTTATGACTTTGACAAGTTACAAGTCATTTGAGGAATGTGAATTTGGAGCTTGAAAGTTACCCAACTTGCATGAAACGTTTTCCCTAGAAGGATGATTCCTATGAACTTTTGGTCAACATGAATGTTGTTCCTTATCCTCTTAGCTTTCTAGAGAGTACTAGAAGTCCTTGATAGGATACGTAGAACTCAAGTTATGGCTTTGACAAGTCAAGGGTATTTTGGTCATTTGGAGATTACAGGTCATTTCAATCATAAGTCCATAACTCCTATTTGCAAGCTTCAAATGGGAAAATGTTCAACATCAAACTTGTTCAAAATGATGTTTTAAGGCTAGCCAAGTGGTCATGAGAGGTTGGAATTGCTTTTAACTCAAAATTGCAAAATTGACTTAAAAAAAGGAAGAATTAAAGTTCATTAAAAGGACCAAATTTGTGATTTTTCATTCCAAGGTCAAGATAAGGCATGTAATATGTCATTTTGATCAGAAATGACCTTTTAAAGACATT
Organism: Lathyrus sativus; assembly: GCA_963859935.3. NCBI lineage: Eukaryota > Viridiplantae > Streptophyta > Magnoliopsida > Fabales > Fabaceae > Lathyrus > Lathyrus sativus. The sequence goes on along the minus strand of OZ012737.1, from coordinate 62,299,368 downwards.
GGCAATATTACTTTTCCCATTTGAGGTCAAAATCATGGAGTTGCTTTTGCTTGCTTAAGACTTAAGTAACATATGCCAAACTTCTCATAAGATTAAAACCAAGGTACAAGCACATCTTAACACTTTCATAATCTCACTTGGAGAGAGTTTGGATGAAAAGCATGATGAATACAAGCTGCTACAAGGACTGTCATACACATAACATATCATGAGATTTCAAGTGAGATGAGATATTGAAATACTCATTGCATTGATCTAGAACTTTCTAGATCATTCATTCATGTCCTATATATGATTATGAAGTGGTTCAGAGTGAAGGTTGGTGAGAATTGAGGGAGGAGAGTGAGATTGCACTTGGAAATTTCTTCTTGCAAATCAAAATATGTTACAAGGTTTGAAGCCATTTCAATCCAAGATATTGATCCCAATAGCTTTCTCTGAGGTTGGTGATCAATTCCATATCAAATTCAAGGCCAAACTGTGGAGGAATCGTGAGTTAGCCATTGGAGTTGGAAGCTTGCAACTCAAAATCGGTTTCAAGAATCCAAGGCATTTCAACTTTTTTCTTTGCATACAGAAGATTGATTGGAGGCTAGTGAAGGAATCTGCAAGATCTTGAGGGTTGATTTGAGGATTTAACCACTCTGTTCACTCAATTTTCCCAGGTATGCAAAACTCATTCCATAGCTTAATTTAGGTAGAATCAAGGGGAATTGTTATGGTAGATGCATGGTAGAATGATGTAGGAAGGTTTCTGGATCATCAATTTGGAGATTAGCGACCAATTAGGGTTGATGCAATTTTCGGTTGAGATTGTGTATTTGCAAACCTTGGACTTTTAGAATGAATTAGTGGCATGAATGAATTCCTGAGGAAATTTGGGACAAGATTCATCAAGGAATCGTGGCCAATGGTGGATTCTAGAGAGAGTTAGGGTTGTGGATGGTTGATCGGAGAAGTCACCGGCGGTGACTCTAGCGCGCGCAGGTGAACTGAACTCAGATATTTGAAATGAGGAAGATGATCCCAGAGCCATTGGATTAGAGGAATACCTTTGACCAGATAAGGATCCAACGGCCACGCGTGAAGGAAAGTTTGTGAAGGACTCTGAGTTGCTTTGAAACGCAGCGTTTCATTTATTTGTTGGTTTTGGGCTTAAGTCAATAGTTGATACTCCCACCCCCCTTATGGCCCAATCACTAAAATGAACTGAATTAATTTGCTACCTGCACCACGCGCCTATTATTTTCTTTGGATTTTCATTTTATTTTTCATTTCATTCATGGTTATTGAATAATTCATAAAAAATGGAAAAATAACTCAATTAATTCCATTATTTTTTCCATGGATTCATGATTGAATCTAGTATTATTTAGATAAAAAATATTAACATTTCATGCATTTTGATTTTATTAGCATTTATTGAATTTTAATTGATATTAAAATAATCATGGTTGATGCTTGATCTTGTTGAATTTGGTTTGATCATGTGATGATGATTTTTGCCTTGATTTTTTGTGTGTAGCTAGCATAGATATGCATGTTCCCCCCTAGATTTTTCTCACATTTTTGTGATGAATGTAAGTGGTAGTTTTAGGTTGAAACTTTAGGAGCTCCATTTTTAGGGTTTATGGTTGATACCTTATGATTTAGGTTTTATTTCTAGGACTTGGTGGATGATTCAACCTCTGATTTTTGTATGGTAGATTCATGATTGAATTATGATCCCTTAGGAATTTTTGTAGGAATTTACAATGTGGTTTACTATTTTGTTTGGTTTTAGTTTAGGTGCTAACTTTAGATGATTCTAATGCACTAATTCAACTAGAATGACTTCTTTAGTTCCCCTAAGATTAGGGTTTTCTCTCTCTTGCACTTGGATAATGTTGAAGACAAGCTTGGGCTACCATGGATTTCTTGAAGAAGCTTGGATGTGAAGATCCTCCCTCCTTTTGGTGTAGTGTTGATTAGGTGTTAAGATTAGGGTTTATTGGCAGAACTTCTAGATAGATTCTCTTCCTTCATAAACATGGAAGATGTTGATCACTTCCATTCTTCCCTATGATACAAGGTCCCCTTGTAAAGGCCTCATCCCTCCTTTGGTAGGATGTGTGGCTCTTTACAAGTTGGTAGGACCTTTGAGGGTTCCTTTCTCTGATGATAGGGTACTTAGTGGTGACCTTTGGTCTTCACTCTGCTACCAATCATCCAAACTTTGCTCTTGTTAGATGAATCTTTCTCCCTTGCTAGAGGATAGAGTCCTTATTTGAAGACTGAAGAGGCTAGAAGTTGATACTTCTCTGTATTTGAAGACTACTCTTAGGAGCTGAAGCTTGTAGATCAGGAAGAGCAAGTTGATACTTGTAAGGAGGAGAGAGCTGAAACTTGAAGGTCCAGAAGAACAAGTTGACACTTGTGAAGAAGATCAAATTGAAATTGAGAAAGAGCTGAGGCTTGAAGAAGAAAAGTTTGAGTTGATACTTATGTTGATACATTGAGAGCCTGAAGGAACAAGTTGATACTTGCTATTGGGATTGAAGCGTGAAGGTGGAATTTACCAAAGAGCTGAAGCTTGAGGAAGAAGAAAGAATAAGTTGATACTTATGTTGGATGTATTAAAAGCTTGGAGAAGCAAGTTGATACTTGCTATTGAAGATGATAGCCTTGAAGAGCAGTTACAGACTGAGGTGTGAACTGCTGTCAGAAGGTTGCTTTGCTGTGAAGTTGAGGAGGCTTATGATCTGCTTTCTTTTCTTGTCTGTTTGCTTTCTGTGCAACTGTATTGATGTGAATTGTTTGTGATTTGCTTGATGGAATCTTATTTTCTTTTATGATTGCAGTTATCCATATCTGGCTTGAGGTCGAGATGAGCTTGTGGAGGCTGATGTCCCACACACATTTCCTCCCTCACTTGCATTGCATGCATTTTATTTACAGTTGTTTTCTGTACTGTTTACTGTTTGCTGTTTAAGCTGATGCTTTATCTGTTTCTGTTTATCGTTGAAATGATCCCCTAGGAATCTCACTTCCTTTGATAAGGAAGTGATGATTAGAACTTTAGGTTGAAACCTATGCATGATAACTTCTAGGAGTTCCCTGTTTCAAACCTCAACCATAGGATGAATCCTTGGCATGACAACATTAGGACTTGATAGTCTCCCCTTAGTTGAACCTGTTCGTTCTCTCTTCTCATCTCAAAACAAATCAAAATACAGTAATAAAGGTTAACTGATGTCGTACGTTACGAGCCTTAAGCTATCTAAGAAAGGGTTGTCGGAGAGTTTCTTTTCGACAGCTTGGATGTTTAGTATGGCACCCTTTGGGTGACATGCGACGCATTCACTCTCAGATCATAGTCTCTAGTGCGATATTAGTTGCAAACATCCATAGAAAACAGTTCTTCCGTAAAAGACAGAAAACAAACTTCAAACCATTTTGCCCCGTGGGCCCATAATTCAAAGGAAGCTTTTCTGAAGAAAAGAGTGTCGTTAACTCCCAGTTCTACCGCAAACGGTAACGCCTAAGTCTCCAAGGGTCGAGCTGCGTACGCCAAACTGCCGGAGCTGTTTGTTAACCCTACTCGATAAAACAGATGAATCTGAATCCCCGTAATCCGTATTATCCCAAACTACGTAAGCTCTGATCTCTCATATCTGTTGAGAGTACGTAGGCACAATACTGATGTATTGGCGAGCCACCTTCCCCGTAACCCGTAGTTAGTCGAACTACGTTGACTCTGATTTCTCATTTTCTGATGAGAATACGTAGGCATAAAGTGCGACGCTTTGCCGAGTCATTTTCTTTTCTTTTTCAAGCTAGCCTTGATAGGTAGATAGATAAAACCAACCCGTCAGATAAACACAACAAGCGTGGATCCCATCAAGTACGATGGACGTGAGGGGTGCTAATACCTTCCCCTTGCGTAACCGACTCCCGAACTCAAACAATGGTTGCGAAGGCCTTGTCTTATACCTTTTTCGTCAGGTTTTTCCGATCGTTTCCTTTCCCATTCCGAGGGATAAATAACGAAAGGTGGCGACTCTTCTGTTTTGCCGGCACCTTATTTTCGCGGTAGCGACAGCTGGCGACTCTGCTGGGGACTTGATAGTTTCCTGGGACCTAACGTCCCTTATGCGAGTCAATTTGGGGATCCAACGTCCCCTGCGAGAGTCAATCCTAGCGCTTGTATGATTACTTGTTGGGTTGTGTTTGTTTATTGCATTTTATTTCCCACACTTTATTTTCAGTATGATATGATTATCTGTGCTATTGTGGGAGGGGCATTCTGATGAGTGAGAAGCCAGACCCAGGCTTGAGTGTACTTAGCATTAGTTGTGGGAATTAGTGGGCGCGTGCTTGCTTTGCAGGCACTAGTGTCTCATGAAATCCACGCTCAGACGAGGCAAGAATGTCTCGTGCTGTGTGCCCCTGCTCTATAGATGGCTTGATAGTCACCTACCCAAGAAGGGTCCCTTTGCTTCGTCTGCAGCCACGGCTGAGTGGTCTGAGCGGTTGATGAGTCTGTCAGTGGAGGATATTGCCTGGTTTGATAGAGATAGGTTGGGTACCGAGATTATCTTCAGCTGTAGTGGGTTTTCGAATGTGCCTTTGATAGGAAGGAAGGGCTGTATTAATTATAATCCATCTCTGCTGGTCCGACAGTTTGCTTATGCTTTGAGAGCTCCGCCGAAGGATGAAGAGGTGCAGGAATCTCTGTACCTCACTGGTCTTCTAGAGGGGGATATGTTATCTAAGCTTCAGCACGCTTGGAATGGTATTTGTAAGCAAGGAAAGCCGTTGCTAGGAAAGAGTAATAGCCAAGCCTACGCTCCGTATGTAGCCTGGATCAGAGCCAGAGCAGATATTATAGGAATGTTGTTTCCTCCTGCCAAGCCAGAAAGCCCTCCAGCGATTGAAGAGCCTACCACCGTGCCTATTCAGCAGCATAATCGGGTGTTAGCTGAGAGAGATGAGCTGAAAAAGGCAAATGAAGAACTGGAGAAAGAATTGGCTCAACTCAGAAGCGAGAAAAGCGAAGTCGTCCATTCCTTCAAGACGCAGACAGAGCTGGTGAACCAGTTAGGGACGGATTTGACTAAGCAGATGGCTGAGTGTGAGCGCTTGGGTCGAGACTTCAAGGCTGTCAATGACGTACTGGCCACCAAGAAGCAGCACTTGGATGAAGCATACCGGAGGATATCCAAGTTTAATCAGCATTGGAAGGCCACCCTAGCCAACGGCAAAGAACGGAAGGATAAACTGAAACGGCAGATCTCCAAGTTGAAAGCCCAGGTGAAGGCCAGTGAGAAAAGGTTTGATGAAGAAACCGCTCGCAGATATGTCGCTGAAGGTCTGCTGAACAAAGCTCTTGCTAACCTGAAGGAGCGCAAACAGACGTTTGAATCCAAGAAGCGGAAGCTAGAAGATTGTTTCGGCGAAGGAGCATGGGAAGACTCAGTTGAAGGTCTTCAATACACTATTACACAAAGGGAGTTACTCGTCGAAGGGTTGCTCACTCGGCCTGATCATGCAGAAACGAGTAATCTGTTAGAAGAGTTTCGAGCCCGTGGCCGTACTTGACTATATTTGTAATCCTTTTGTGTTGATCATTGTTGTATGCTGACCATCACCAGGCTTGTTGGTCAAGGTCATGCTATTGATTCTGCTTGTACTCGGTGACGTTGTGTGCCGCCTTGATGGGCTTTCTTTATATATATATGAGATGTTATTTCCATGACTGGACTTGGACTTCTTATTATCCGCACTGGCACTCAGGCACTAGGATCGGGGGAAATCTTCCTAACACACAGACACACGTTTGCATTTGCATGAAGCATCTGCATAGCGAGCACTTTGTCGTTTTTCTAACCCTTTTGTGTGTAAGGTTGTTTCAGATTGTTCCAGGATTGATCAAAGGCCAATCCACCGCTATCCAACCAAAGCAAATCGAGCTAGAGCTATGGAGCAAGTGCAGACTGACGTTCAAGAAATCCGAGAGAGGATGGACCGCTTCATGGAGCTCATGCAAGTGGTCGCCAACGGCCAGGATCAGCTCAGAACATTGGTCCAGCCTCTGATTTCAAGGGTTGACAGCAATGGTGTACTCCATGGTGGGACTGTTCCAACCCCTCCACCTGTCGAAACTCCTCAGAATGGTGTCCCCGTGACCGGGGGGAACGGTAGTGCCAACGGTAATGTGATCGCTAATATGGGACTCAATGGTAATACGACTGGCGTCGGTAATGGGAATTTCGAAGCCAATGTCAATGTTGGGCTGGGCAACGGCAACACAGGTGTGGGAAATCTGTATGGGCCTCAGCCATGGTTAGAAGACCGTCAAGACGATGTGTTCTCGCAGAGAGGTGCTGAAGGTGAGCTGACTGCTGAAGCAAGTCTGAGGTTTAAGGCACTCGAGGACAAGATGAGGAATTTCGAGAACCAGAACACCATGGGTGTTGAGATGTCCAAGTTGGGACTGATTGCTGATTTCAAAGTGCCTCCCAAGTTCAAGGTACCCGACTTTGAGAAGTACAAGGGCACCACGTGCCCTCGCGTCCATCTGAGATCATACTACCGGAAAATGTCCGCTCATTATGAAGACGAGAAGTTGCTGATGCACTTCTTTCAGGATAGCTTGTCCGGGCCATCCTTGAGTGGTACATGAGTCTGGAGCCTACCAGTGTGCGCACGTGGAAGGAACTTGTTGAGGCATTCGTGCACTATTACCAATATAACAGTGACTTGGCTCCAAACCGAGTTCAACTGCAGAATTTGTCACAGAGGAACAACGAAGGGTTCAAAGAATACGCCCAGCGGTGGCGTGAATTGGCAGCTAGAGTTCAACCGCCGATGGTTGAATGAGAGCTTGTTGAAATGTTTGTAGCCACCCTCCCAGGGGTTTATTACGAGAAATTGGTCAGCGGTATGTCTGGGATCTTCTCAGATCTCATCATCACCGGCGAGCACGTTGAAAATGGGATCAAACTGGGGAAAATTCAAGGTGATTTATCCTCAGCTGGAGGAGGAAAGAAACTGTATGGTGGAAAAAGGCGAGAAGGAGAGACGAGCGCTGTGTCCAACGCTCGAAGGAAAGGAAAAGGCCAGCACCAACAGGTGGCCAGTATAACCATCCCCGCGGTCCCACAGCAGCAGCAGCAGTAGTTGAATCAGCAAGGGTATAGAAAGTATCAGCACAGGGCACCTCTGTCGAGTCGTCACCTTGAGACGCCACCCATGTCTTATGCTCAGCTGTTACAAACTCTGCTTCAGTTACAGCTGATCCAGAAGAGAACTTTGGCTCCCTTGACAGGGGCGCCTCCGCCCGGTTATGATGCGAATGCAACCTGTGAGTTTCACTCGGGGGCACCAGGCCACACGATAGAAAATTGCAAAGCCTTCAAGCACAAGGTGCAAGACATGGTGGATGCTAAGATCATCAACTTCTCAGATAATGTACCCAACATCACGAAGAACCCTATGCCAAATCATAGGGGAGGGGGAGTAAATGCCATTATTGAAGACGAGAATTTGGATGTGTTGACTGACGTCAAGGATCTGAAGACACCGCTTAGCTTCGTCAAAGCCAAGCTGATGAAGAGAGGCTTCTTTCCGGGCTGTGGAGAACTGTGTATGGGTTGTGCGACTAGTCCTGATGGATGTGAACAGTTGATAGAGGGGATTCAGAGTCTGATGACCAAAGGAATCTTGCAGTTTAGTTGAAGGGATGAATGTGGATCTGGAGAGGTAATGCTGAAGCAAGATGATGAGGTTGCTACCATCACCATCCCCCGCCGGACGATCACTATTTCTGCACCCAGGCCGCCCACCATTACCATCACCAAGGCTGGGCCGATACCTTTTGAAAGCACCAATGTTGTCCCATGGTATTATGGGGCAGACGTCTACTGCAACGGACAGAAGTTAGAACTGGAACCATCTGGGTCGTCTGTGGATAACCTAGTGGGAATCGGCGAAATCACTCGTAGCGGAAGAGTGTTTGCTCCACCTAAGGTTGTGACGGACAAAGCGGAAAAAGCTGATGTAACTGATAAAGGAAATAGTAAAGTCGTTGAAGAAACCCCTTTTGGGGTAGATAAGGACTTACTTGTTAAAGACGCTGAAGAGTTTATGAGGTTGATTAAGAAGAGTGACTACAAGATCGTGGATCACCTCCATCAAACACCCTCGAAAATTTCCATCCTGAATTTGTTGCTATGTTCTGAGGCACATCGCAAGGCGCTGCTGAAGGTGTTGAATGCCACGTATGTACCGCAGGAAATATCGGTCAACCAGTTGGAAGGGGTCGTAGCCCACGTGAATGCTGGAAACGGGTTAGGGTTCACTGACCTGGAGCTGACGCCAAAGGGAAGAAACCACAATAGTGCCCTGCACATCTCGATATAGTGCAGGGGAACGATTATGTCTCATGTGTTGGTGGACACAGGGTCATCGCTCAATATTCTCCCGAAGAAAGCATTGATGAAGTTAGATACTCGAGGATTGATTTGTACACCCAGTGATCTGGTTGTGAAAGCGTTCGATGGAACCAAACGCCATGTTTTCGGGGAGGTGACGTTGCCAATCCTAGTCGGGCCGGAAACATTCGACGCAGTCTTTTACATTATGGACATCATGCCTGCCTACAGTTGTCTCTTAGGCCGGCCATGGATCCATTCTGCTGGCGCCGTAACCTCCACGTTGCACCAGAAGCTCAAGTACGCTGTCGGAGGTAGTGTCGTAACCGTGTGTGGCGAGGAGGATATAATGGTGAGCCATTTGTCATCCTTCAAATACGTTGAGATGGATGGGGAAATCCACGAAACCCTATGTCAGGCGTTCGAAGCTATTAAAGTCAAGAACGTAGCTCCTGTAATCACTGAGAAACCAGAGATGACTCTCTCTTCCTTCAGGGAAGCTCGGGTCGTTGTTCAGGCCGGATCTACCCCAGGCTGGGGGCAAATTCTAGAGATACCTAACAAGCAGGACAAGTTTGGGTTAGGATACTCTCCTGCGACTGAAGCCTCCTCTTCTAGCAGTGCGTCGCGAGGTAAAGGGCCGATCCAGTTTACCAGTGGCGGGGTGATATCTGAAAGTGTCAACACTATGTCTGAAGATGGCGAGGACAGTGATTGCGACCTAGACTCTTGGATCCAGCCAAGCAAACCAGGCGAGAGCCTCAACAACTGGTCCATCAGGGATATCATCCAAGTGACAGGCAAAGAGTAATGATTTACTTTCTCCAATCATTGTACAACCCTATGTCCTACCCGGGGCATAGTGGTTTTATTGTCAGGGCCTTGTTTGATTATGTACATGCATTTTACCAATAAATCAAAAGGCGTTTTTCTTTGTATTCAAATGTTGTGATCTCTGTTATTCCTATTCTATATTTGTTTTGAAAAACAATAAAATGGCAATGGGGTTTGTGCTGACCTGCATATCCTTGTCTTAAGCTCAGGATCCACATAACAAATGACATCGACTCTGGACCTTCTACGACTCACTTCGACTTCGATTGCCCGACCTATCAAACCGAGGAAGAGATTGATGAAGACGAAGACCTTCCCGAAGAGTTGGCCCGCTTGTTGAAACAAGAAGAGAAAGTTATTCTGCCTCATGAGGAATAGATTGAGATTGTGAATTTGGGTTCTGAAGAACTTGCCAGGAACGTCAGGATAGGGGCTGGATTGCAGAGTGATGTCAAGCAGAGATTGGTCGAGATGCTGAGAGAGTATAGTGACGTCTTTGCTTGGTCATACGAAGATATGCCCGGACTTGACACTGACATCATGGTCCATCACTTGCCGCTGCGAGAAGATTGTCCTCCCATCAAGTAGAAGCTTAGGGGGACACGACCAGATATGGCCGTTAAGATCAAAGAAGAAGTGCAAAAGCAGCTTGATGCTGGCTTCTTAGCGGTCACTACTTATCCTCCGTGGGTCGCCAACATAGTGCCTGTACCGAAGAAGGATGGTAAGGTACGAATGTGCGTCAATTATCGGGATTTGAATAGGGCGAGCCCTAAAGATGATTTCCCGCTGTCTCATGTCGATGTGTTGGTCGACAATACAGCTCAGTTCTCCGTATTTTCGTTCATGGATGGCTTCTCCGGCTACAATCAGATCAAGATGGCGCCGGAGGACATGGAGAAAACTACGTTTATTACACCCTGGGGAACATTTTGCTACAAGGTAATGCCTTTCAGTCTGAAGAACGCAGGGGCCACTTACCAGCGAGCAATGGTTACTTTGTTTCATGACATGATTCATCATGAGATTGAAGTCTATGTTGATGACATTATTGCGAAGTCCCAAACAGAGGAGGGACATCTGGTCAATTTGCTGAAGCTTTTTGAGAGGCTTAGGAAATTCAGGTTGAGGCTGAATCCTAACAAGTGTACGTTCGGAGTACGGTCCGGAAAACTACTGGGGTTTATCGTGAGCGAAAGAGGCATCGAGGTTGATCCTGCGAAGATAAAGCAATACAAGAAATGCCAGTGCCAAAAACTGAAAAAGAAGTTTGTGGTTTCCTGGGCAGAATAAACTACATTGCAAGGTTTATTTCTCAGCTCACGGCCACGTGTGAACCGATGTTCAAACTGTTAAAGAAAGATCAGGCGATTACCTGGAACGAGGATTGCCAGAAGGCATTCGATAAGATAAAACAGTATCTACAGAAACCTCTGATCTTGATACCCCCAGTGGCCGGACGACCTTTAATCATGTACTTGACAGTTCTTGAGAATAGTATGGGGTGTGTAATCGGTCAGCACGACGAGACAGGCAGAAAGGAGCATGCCATTTACTACTTGAGTAAGAAGTTCACAGACTGTGAATCTCGCTACTCGATGCTGGAGAAAACGCACTGTGCATTAGCCTGGGCTGCCAAACGTTTACGACAGTACATGCTCAATCACACAACCATGCTGATTTCGAAGATGGATCCGATCAAGTACGTCTTCGAGAAGCAAGCACTTTCGAGCAGGATTGCCAGATGGCAAATGGTGTTGACGGAATATGACATTCAGTACGTTTCCCAGAAGGCCATCAAGGGAAGCGTATTGTCTGAATACCTTACCGAGCAGCCGATCGAGGATTATCAGCCGATGAAATTTGAATTCCCTGATGAGGATATCATGTTTCTCAAAGCGAAGGATTGCGATGAACCGTTGCCCGACGAGGGGCCAGACAGGAAATCCCAGTGGAAGTTGATCTTCGACGGGGCAGTTAATTCTTATGGAAGTGGCATTGGGGCGATCATCACGACTCCCCATGGATCCCACATCCCGTTTACTGCAAGACTGACGTTTCCGGTCACCAATAACGAAGCGGAGTACGAAGCATGCATCATGGGTCTAGAAGAGGCAATTGATTTGAGAATCAAGAACCTAGATGTATATGGTGACTCGGCGCTTGTGATTAACCAGATTAAAGGGGAGTGGGAGACTCGTCAATTGAATTTGGTGCCGTACATGAATTATTCCAGAAGGCTGCTTCCGTTCTTTGATCGAGTGGAACTCCATCATGTGCCCAGGGCTGAAAATCAGATGGCTGATGCCTTAGCCACGTTGGCTTCGATGTATAAAGTCAATTTTTGGAATGAAGCTCCAAGGATTGTCCTTTCTCGTCTTGATAGACATGCATTCGTCTTTGCGATCGAGGAAGCCTCCGATGGCAAGCCATGGTTCCATGATATCCAGACTTTCCTTATGACTAAGGAGTATCCCGCGGGAGCGTCAACCCAGGATAAGAAGACTCTGAGGAGGCTGTCTGGAAATTTTTATCTCAATCCTGATGGAGTTTTGTATAAAAGAAACCACGATCTCGTGCTACTCAGATGTGTAGATGAGAAAGAGGCGAGTATGCTCATGGAAGAAGTCCATGAAGGCACATTTGGTACGCACGCCGGCGGGCATGCTATGACAAGAAAGATCCTGAGAGCAGGATACTACTGGCTGACAATGGAGTCGGATTGCTTTAAATTCACGAAGAGATGTCATAAATGCCAGATTTATGCTGATAAGATTCATGTACCGCCGTGCCCATTGAATGTCATGACCTCCCCATGGCCGTTCTCCATGTGGGGAATCGACATGATAGGCAAGATCGTGCCCACTGCATCTAACGGTCATCGCTTCATTCTAGTAGCTATCGACTACTTCACCAAGTGGGTGGAGGCAGCCTCATATGCTAATATGACCAAGCAGGTGGTAGCTAAATTCATAAAGAGGGACATCATCTGTCGTTACGGAACTCCCGAGCGGATCATTACTGATAATGGTTCGAATCTGAATAATAAGATGATGAAGGAGTTGTGCCAGAGTTTCAAGATTGAACACCACAACTCATCTCCTTATCGGCTGAGGATGAATGGCGCCGTTGAAGCGGCCAATAAGAATATCAAAAAGATAGTACAAAAGATGGTTGTGACCTACAAGGATTGGCACGAGATGTTGCCATTTGCACTGCACAGTCATCGTACAACGGTACGTACATCAACCGGGGCAACTCCTTTCTCCTTAGTGTACGGTATGGAAGCTGTCCTACCGTTAGAAGTGGAGATCCCTTCTTTACGAGTTCTGGTTGATGTAAAACTCGATGAGGCAGAATGGATCAAGAACCGACTAAACCAACTCAGCCTGATGGACGAGAAGAGGTTGGCATCGATTGCATATGGTCGTCTGTATCAAAGCCGAATGAAGAAAGCGTATGATAAGAAGGTGCGTCCTAGAAGCTTTCAGACGGGTGATCTCGTCCTGAAGAAGATTCTTCCACCACACTCCGATCACCGGGGCAAGTGGACTCCTAATTACGAAGGTCCGTACGTTGTCAGCAAGGTCTTTTCGGGAGGAGCCTTTTTGTTATCCACGATGGATGGTGAAGATTTTGCATCCCCGGTGAACGCGGACGCAGTTAAAAAATACTTTGCTTAAAAAACGACCCGCTGGAAGGAAAAATAATATCCAGGCAAAAATGGGGCATCCCGGCGAACCATAAAAAAGGAAAAAGGTTCGGGCAAAAATTAGGGATATAAAAGAAAAGAATGTACACCCACAAAGTCGAAAACCCGAAAGGGCGACTTTGGCAAAAAAATGGTATCCTGGTGAATCAAAAACCCGGAAGGGCGATTCAGGAAAAAGTTAGGGATTTGAAAAAGCAAATTACTGCGTTCCGCGTACGGACTGTATTTGTTTAGTGGTTTGGAGGACCTGAGGGCCGTTTATCTGAATCAATCTCTTCTGAAGCTGAAGCGTCGGAGAAGTATCGAAGTCGAGTGGGTCATAGAGGGATCAACTCATGGTGTTCGTCTACGCCTCATTGGCGACATTTGTGTATATACTGATGTATATTTATGTTTTATTTTTGCGCAGCTTCCTCATTCCAGGAGCTTGCATCTGTTGTAAAACATCTTTACCCATTCAGGGGTTCGTTATCAATAAAATGTATACTATTCAGCAATTCTGTTTGCCTGTTTAGCATCTATCTGTTTTGTTTGCGAAAAAGAACGCCGATGTTTTTGATAAAATGCGCATACATAAACTTACTAACCTAGGCCGCTGATTGTTGAAACAATGAATTACTTGAACATTATCACAAGTTGATAACCTTGATAGGTCCCTTTGAGAAGGGCATCTTGTCTGTCTGTTTGTGTTGTTGCAGGTATAGCATATTCCAGGCAGTACGCCGTATGTTCCCCAAGCAGGATGATTCCTTCTTCTCCAGCAAGTTCAGCAGCACCTCCCCACGGAGTCTGAACATGAGATTGTAAGCATTGACATGTCTCCCCAACCAGAGAAGATTCTCTTCCCAAGCAGATGTATCCTAAAGGGTCGTCGTCTCCCCAGCTGAGTCATATACTGAAGTGTGCAACACTCGATAGTACAGACTGAAGTCTCCAGCGGAATTGAAATTCCCCACAGAGTTGTACTCTCCCCTGTAAGAAGGATGATTCCTACTTCCCCAGCCGAGTTTGCAGATCCCCAGGAGAGCCGAGTTCTTGGAAAGCCGTTAAGGCCATGAGTGGTTTTCCCCAGTAGAGTGTTGAATAGCTGATGTTGTTTTTCCCCATAGGAGTCGTTATATCCAGGGAAGTTTTATCCGTGAAGGCCGTGTAGTTTATTTTTGCGATTGATATCGTTTCCTCGACAGTTCATGGTTTGAATACCCGGTTGAGCGAGTCCAAGTTCCTGTAGAACTTTGTTTCCCGACAGCAGTCGACTGAATTTCGTTCCCCAGGCGGAGTCTAATTGAGATTGGTGTGACTTCTTCTCCTTGGCAGGATGAGTCCTTCCTCCACCAAAGTTTTTCTTTCTCCTTGACAGGAGGATGCTCCCTTCATCATTTATTTTGCTGATGGGGTCATAGCATTTTGCATTATTGCATAACATTTACCCTAAATGCGTAGCATTTCCACCGTGTGGAGCATTGCGCCATTGACGAACATATGCATATGAAACATGATCTAGGTCGTTACCATTCTTGTTTTGCAGGTGTTCCTCCGCAGAATGGTTTGCTCAAGATGATTCTTGAATTCTCCAGCGAAGTTGTGTGCTTTAGATGATTCTTAAAATCCCCAGGGAAGTCGCAAGAGTTGGTCGTTCAAGTTGATGCTTAGAGTCCCCGACAGAGTGTTTGCTCAGGATGATTCCTGAAATCTCCAGCAGAGTTATTGGTTCAGGATGATTCTTGAAGTCCCCAGCGGAATTATTTGTCCAAGATGATTCTTGTAGTCCTCAGCATAGTTGATTCATCCAGAATGATTTCTGGATCCCCGAAGCAAAGGTATTTGATAGTTCTCCAGAATCCCCAGTGGAGATGTGTCATCCCCAGCAGGTCGTAAACCTAGAAGTTGAAATTTCCTTGAAGACTTGATGATTGGAGTCCGGCGGTAGGCCCGAAACCCCAGACTTACTGATGGAGTCCAACTGCGAGACCGAAGCAGTTACCTCAGCTGACGCGGAGCGCCTGACGGCAAAAGATTGTGTATTCCAACTTGGTTCGTGATTGACAAAGGGTTTTGTTCCCGACTTACTGATGAAACCCGGCTGGCGCCTAAAAATTTCCTTGAATGCCCGATGGCATGACTAACTTGACTGTTGGAAAGTTCCCAATGACTTGATGGGTCCCGAGGAATTCTGATGCCTGACGGCATGATCGACCATTTATCACCGGTTACCGAGTGACCAGTGATCCCTTGATGACTTGAGGACGAATATCTACAGCAAAATCAGATGACCATCCTGACGGAGATTTGAGATTAGACATTTCACAGGTTACCGTGTGACCAATTCTCCAGCTAGTTGCCGTGCAACCGTTATTTCAGTTTCCGAAGATTTATCCCATCAGAGTACCGTGTACTTGCGCAGTTGGCAAATTTCCGGGTTTGTCGGTATTCAACTGTCTCGTACCTTGATTGTTTGAGAGCCGTTTGCTTCTCACCCAATCAAGTCCAAGCCGTTTGAATAATGGCAGCTGTTGCACCCCAAAATTTGACCAACACTTCTTTACCTAGCTTATGTTTCATTTCATTCACATTAGCATTATCATTTGCATTTCATTGACATATGTGCAGGAGATCAAGAGGTATAATTACCAACCAAGGGCTACACAAGACTTTGAAGCTAGCTAAGAAGGTTATTCAGATGTTCAAGGGTTGATATCCTTGTCAGAGAAGTTAAAAGATCCTCAAAGAGAGTGGTTGAAGCCAAGATGGTGTGTCTCCTAACTTGAGAGTTGTGGGAAGTCATCAGATGATTCTGAAGCCATGAAGTTGGACTTGAGGTCTTGAGAGAGCTCATGAGAAGTGTTGAAGATCACTTTGAGGCCTAGACAGGTCATTGTGCAAGATTAAGAAGGCTCAGTCATGATTGGTGCAATTAGGGTTTGACAGGGTCAACCCTAAGTCAACTGATGATTTGAAGAAGGTTGAGACCTAATCCAAGAGCCATGTGATCATGGATTGATACATTGATATGTTATAAGGATTATTCCAAGGTTAACTCATCATGATTGAAGAGTTTGAGAAGTTTCAGGCTAGGGTTTCCAAGGCTTGACAGTGTAAAATCCCCTATTTTGACCCCCATCTTCAAGGCAATTTAGCTCAAGATGTGATTGACATCTCATATTACCCAAAACATGATTGTTTTAGAGCATGATCTTAGATTTAATTTGAGTACTATAAGTCTTTGATAGGATTTGTAGAACTCAAGTTATGACTTTGATAAGTTACAAGTCATCTGAGGAATGTGAATTTGGAGCTTGAAAGTTACCTGACTTGCATGAAACGTTTACCCTAGAAGGATGATTCCTATGAACTTGTGGTCAACATGAATGTTGATCCTTATCCTCTTAGCTTTCTAGAGAGTACTAGAAGTCCTTGATAGGATATGTAGAACTCAAGTTATGGCTTTGACAAGTCAAGGGTATTTTGGTCATTTGGAGATTACAGGTCATTTCAATCATAAGTCCGTAACTCCTATTTGCAAGCTTCAAATGGGAAAATGTTCAACATCAAACTTGTTCAAAATGATGTTTTAAGGCTAACCAAAAGGTCATGAGATCCTGGAATTGCTTGTAACTCAAAATTACAAAATTGACTTAAAAAAAGGAAGAATTAAAGTTCATTAAAAGGACCAAATTTGTGATTTTTCATTCCAAGGCCAAGATAAGGCATGTAATATGTCATTTTGATCAGAAATGACCTTTTAAAGACATTGGCAATATTACTTTTCCCATTTGAGGTCAAAATCATGGAGTTGCTTTTGCTTGCTTAAGACTTAAGTAACATATACCAAACTTCTCATAAGATTAAAACCAAGGTACAAGCACATCTTAACACTTTCATAATCTCATTTGGAGAGAATTTGGATGAAAAGCATGATGAATACAAGCTGCTACAAGGACTGTCATACACATAGCATCTCATGAGATTTCAAGTGAGATGAGATATTGAAATACTCATTGGATTGATCTAGAACTTTCTAGATCATTCATTCATGTCCTATATATGATTATGAAGTGGTTCAGAGTGAAGGTTGGTGAGAATTGAGAGAGGAGAGTGAGATTGCACTTGGAAATTTCTTCTTGCAAATCAAAATCTGTTACAAGGTTTGAAGCCATTTCAATCCAAGATATTGATCCCAATAGCTTGCTCTGAGGTTGGTGATCAATTCCAGATCAAATTCAAGGCCAAACTGTGGAGGAATTGTGAGTTAGCCATTGGAGTTGGAAGCTTGCAACACAGAATCGTTTCAAGAATCCAAGGCATTTCAACTTTTTTCTTTGCATATAGAATATTGATTGGAGGCTAGTGAAGGAATCTGCAAGATCTTGAGGGTTGATTTGAGGATTTAACCACTCTGTTCACTCAATTTTACCAGGTATGCAAACCTCATTCCATAGCTTGATTTAGGTAGAATCAAGGGGAATTGTTATGGTAGATGCATCGTAGAATGATGTAGGAAGGTTTCTGGATCATCAATTTGGAGATTAGCGACCAATTAGGGTTGATGCAATTTTCGGTTGAGATCGTGTATTTGCAAACCTTGAACTTTTAGAATGAATTAGTGGCATGAATGAATTCCTGAGGAAATCTGGGACAAGATTCATCAAGGAATCGTGGCCAATGGTGGATTCTAGAGAGAGTTAGGGTTGTGGATGGTTGATCGGAGAAGTCACCGGCGGTGACTCTAGCGCGCGCAGGTGAACTGAACTCAGAAATTTGAAATGAGGAAGATGATCCCAGAGCCATTGGATTAGAGGAATACCTTTGACCAGATAAGGATCCAACGGCCACACGTGAAGGAAAGTTTGTGAAGGACTCTGAGTTGCTTTGAAACGCAGCGTTTCATTTATTTGTTGGTTTTGGGCTTAAGTCAATAGTTGATACTCCCACCCCCCTTATGGCCCAATCACTAAAATGAACTGAATTAATTTGCTACCTGCACCACGCGCCTATTATTTTCTTTGGATTTTCATTTTATTTTTCATTTCATTCATGGTTATTGAATAATTCATAAAAAATGGAAAAATAACTCAATTAATTCCATTCTTTTTTCCATGGATTCATGATTGAATCTAGTATTATTTAGATAAAAAAATATTAAAATTTCATGCATTTTGATTTTATTAGCATTTATTGAATTTTAATTGATATTAAAATAATCATGGTTGATGCTTGATCTTGTTGAATTTGGTTTGATCATGTGATGATGATTTTTGCCTTGATTTTTTGTGTGTAGCTAGCATAGATATGCATGTTCCCCCCTAGATTTTTCTCACATTTTTGTGATGAATGTAAGTGGTAGCTTTAGGTTGAAACTTTAGGAGCTCCATTTTTAGGGTTTATGGTTGATACCTTATGATTTAGGTTTTATTTCTAGGACTTGGTGGATGATTCAACCTCTGATTTTTGTATGGTAGATTCATGATTGAATTATGATCCCTTAGGAATTTTTGTAGGAATTTACAATGTGGTTTACTATTTTTGTTTGGTTTTAGTTTAGGTGCTAACTTTAGATGATTCTAATGCACTAATTCAACTAGAATGACTTCTTTAGTTCCCCTTAGATTAGGGTTTTCTCTCTCTTGCTCTTGGATGATGTTGAAGACAAGCTTGGGCTACCATGGATTGCTTGAAGAAGCTTGGATGTGAAGATCCTCCCTCCTTTTGGTGTAGTGTTGATTAGGTGTTAAGATTAGGGTTTGTAGGCAGAGCTTCTAGATAGATTCTCTTCCTTCATAAACATGGAAGATGTTGATCACTTCCTTTCTTCCCTGTGATACAAGGTCCCCTTGTAAAGGCCTCATCCCTCCTTTGGTAGGATGTGTGGCTCTTTACAAGTTGGTAGGACCTTTGAGGGTTCCTTTCTCTGATAATAGGGTACTTAGTGGTGACCTTTGGTCTTCACTCTGCTACCAATCATCCAAACTTTGCTCTTGTTAGATGAATCTTTCTCCCTTGCTAGAGGATAGAGTCCTTGTCTGAAGACTGAAGAGGCTAGAAGTTGATACTTCTCTGTATTTGAAGACTACTCTTAGGAGCTGAAGCTTGTAGATCAGGAAGAGCAAGTTGATACTTGTAAGAAGGAGAGAGCTGAAGCTTGAAGGTCCAGAAGAACAAGTTGACACTTGTGAAGAAGATCAAATTGAAATTGAGAAAGAGATGAGGTTTGAAGAAGAAAAGTTTGATTTGATACTTATGTTGATACATTGAGAGCCTGAAGGAACAAGTTGATACTTGCTATTGGGATTGAAGCGTGAAGGTGGAATTTACCAAAGAGTTGAAGCTTGAGGAAGAAGAAAGAATAAGTTGATACTTATGTTGGATGTATTAAAAGCTTGGAGAAGCAAGTTGATACTTGCTATTTAAGATGATAGCCTTGAAGAGCAGTTACAGACTGAGGTGTGAACTGCTGTCAGAAGGTTGCTTTGCTGTGAAGTTGAGGAGGCTGTTGATCTGCTTTCTTTTCTTGTCTATTTGCTTTCTGTGCAACTGTATTGATGTGAATTGTTTGTGATTTGCTTGATGGCATATTATTTTCTTTTATGATTGCAGTTATCCATATCTGGCTTGAGGTCGAGATGAGCTTGTGGAGGCTGATGTCCCACACACATTTCCTCCCTCACTTGCATTGCATGCATTTTATTTACAGTTGTTTCCTGTATTGTTTACTGTTTGCTGTTTAAGCTGATGCTTTATCTGTTTCTGTTTATCGTTGACATGATCCCCTAGGAATATCACTTCCTTTGATAAGGAAGTGATGATTAGAACTTTAGGTTGAAACCTATGCATGATAACTTCTAGGAGTTCCCTGTTTCAAACCTCAACCATAGGATGAATCCTTGGCATGACAACATTAGGACTTGATAGTCTCCCCTTAGTTGAACCTGTTCGTTCTCTCTTCTCATCTCAAAACAAATCAAAATACAGTAATAAAGGTTAACTGATGTCGTACGTCACTGTCGCTACTGCGAAAATCGGCGCCGGCTGACAGAAGAGTCGCCACCGTGCTTTATTTATCCCAACGGATGGAAAGGAAAGGATACACATGGATTATGTACACAGTGGAAGATATGGAAAATACTAGACGAGAACTAGCATTCAAAGTTAGACTACCAGACGAGAACTGATAGGAAAATAGGTTATCGGACGAGAATTGATTTGGTTTGGACATCAGACGGGGCTGACTGGATAACAGGCTAAGGCATAGACAACCAGGCGAGAACTGGCTGAAAGCTGACGTATACCAGAAGAGAACTGGTATAACACATAGGTTAAAACACACAATGATCAGACAAGAACTGATTACGCAACGACATGTACCAGACGAGAACTGATACAACACTTGAAGAAACGGTGACCAGACGAGAACTGGTTACAATAAACTACACCAGACGGGAACTGATGCTTACAATAAACTACACCAGACGGGAACTGATGTTTACGGAAAGGTGGGCCAGACGAGAACTGGTTACCAGTTTGCCAGGCGAGAACTGGACTTTGGAAACGACTGGTTACTGACACGCAACAGGTTTAACTGTAGGATAATGATCCAACGACGGCAAGGCCTTTTTTATTTGAAAGGTTCAGGGTTTTGATAAGGGTAATGACATGATTCCCCGATACTCAACTCTGGCTGGGGATAAACAGGCTGGTTTGAACGACCTGCCCCAGTACACTCAGCTGGGGATAAAAAGACTGTCTTGAACAACTTGCCCCAATCTAACTCTTGGGAATACTTGCTCTGAACAGCTTGCTACGAGACGACCTCGAGATTATTTGCCCCGGTATCTATACGACAACAGAATTCAATCTCCATTAAACCCCTATCAACCCAGCTGGTTTCAATACTCTTTGCGGTGACTTGCCCCTGAATGAGCGTTCTAGCGACTTAACCTGATATGATTATCCACCTGAAGTATCTGCTTTCAAATCTCCACGTTCTGTATGATTGCCCCTGATTGGCTCTCGAGAAGACTCTCTTCTGATCAACTGCTTCTCAAATAAACTGCCCCTGATCAACTGAAGCTTCGGGACTTGTCCTCAGACTAACTGATTCTGAACTCACTGAAAGTCAATGCCCCGGATTCACAGGTCTCACAACATACACCATCCTGGTTCGGACTGCTGAATTACTCTGTCCTGCTTGACGATTCCCTGTTGGAATTTCTTTCATGCCAACTACTAACCTGCAATTAAAATTGTCTGTTCACGAATGGTAATTTTAATGCAGTGTTCATGCAGATTTTGAAAAAATTTGAGCTGTCACTCATTTACATGCATGATGATTGTGAGTGACGAATGAACCAAAATTCAAACGTAGTGCTTACGTGGTCAGTGAAAAACACAACAAGGATGTGACTAGCAAGTCAAGAAGGAGTCAGGTTACTCAACCTTATCGTAATGCGCTCTCAGAATAACCCTACCTCAATTAGGTCTTTTAAGGGTTGTATCGTGGTCGGGTTCACGGTTCGTGAAACAAAGGATATTTGGCTCAAATTTTGATTTGTACCCACCCCTTCTACGTGATGATCTCCAATCCTAAGGTTCAGTTAACCTGGCACAAGCGCTCGCCTCTTCGAGAGGTATGTTGAATGGTAAGAACCATAGCTGATGAATTCACCGGGTTTTTTCGGAGTGATAGTTACTCCTTCTTCGCTTTCGGTGTCTGTATACACGACTTTGTGACTTGCTGGGGAAAAATTTCTATCCCTCTTTTTCCATTCTTTTGATTCCCTAATTTTTGCCTGGACTGACTCATTTTGAGTTCTTTTCGTTCTTTCGATTTCTTTTAAAGTCCAGCGGGATGCCCTGATTTTTGCCTAAGTATTAGCCTTCCAACTTTTCTTTCTTTTTACTTAGCGGGCTTTCTTATTTCTTTCTTTTGGAACAAAGTCATGTGACACTGGTTGTCCCGATTGCTCCGAAAGGATTGTAACTATCTCACTCCTGATTGGTGAGGTTTAACCACTGTAGTTGACGAGGTACGACCTCTTGAAAGGTATAAACTGTAATTGGTCCTCGAAAGACAACACTCCTCTGTAAGACTTGAATGCTCGGTCAAGCTAACTGACAACTACCCTGCCCCAGGTTAAGATGTGAGGGTTTAAAAGTCCGAAAAAACTTCTACTTCCTGGCTCGAAGTGGTTAACAAGGGACTAACTCCTTATATCTCCAGTGTTTGGGGAATTTGAAACAATGCCTTGTACGTCATCGGTAAGGTCTTATCTGAAAGCATACGATCATCGGTTATGAGTTTAGTTTCGTCATCCTCCCTCCAATCTTTGCTAGTCACAGTGATAAAGCGAAGTGAATAAAATGCAAGTGTCAGTGCAATGCAGTAAATGAGCGACAACGACATGATTAATTCAGAAAAATGCATAGTCACTTTATTATTGTCACCATTCGAAACATACAATGTTTAAAAGCAGGTAGTAACTAACAGAAAAGAAACTACAAATGCAAATGATATAAAGTCTGAGGACTGCCAATGCTGAGGCGCCCGCCTGTCTGAACCACTGGCTTTTGCTGGGGAATACTTTCCGAGTCTACGAGCTTAGACAGCTGAGCGGTTGGGATGAACAAACAGAAATCCTTCTCGAAAGGAAATGCAATCCTGGTCAATCAACTGCTGTACTTTCGCCTAAAACGCTTTACAATCTTCTATTGAATGCCCTGGTGATCCGCCATGTAACCACACTGAACGTGGGGATTATACCCAGGAGGGTAAGGTTCTGGAACTGGCTTGAGAGCTTTCGGTTCCACCAAAGAACTCTGGATCAAAGATGGTAGCAGCTGGCTATACGGCATAGGCACTGGGTGAAAAGGACCATTCCTTTGTTCCAAATTGTTGCGAGGTCGATTCTGATTCTGACGTTGAGTCTGATAACCTTGGCCACGAGTTTGCTGCTTTGCAATGGAAGCGACATAAGGTTCCTGATATGGTGCCCTAGGCACGGCTGTCTGCTCAGTATAATAAGCCACAGGAGGTACTGATCTCTGATAAGATGAAGAACCAACAAAATTCACTGATTCGCTTCGAGGATATTCAACCTTTGGCATGACTACATTGATCGCAACTCTTTCTTCACTCTGATAGTTACAAGGGTATTCAGTTTCACCAGCTTGATCATTTGAAGTAATCTGAATTTTCCCAATTCTTATGGCATACTCAAGGCGTTCTCCTAATGCTACCACGTCAGTGAAACTTAACGGAAGTCCGAGCAATCTTTCGAAGTACGGATCCTGTAGGCAATCTACAAACATGCTTGCCAGCTCTTGGTCTAACAGCGGTTGATGTACTCTAGCAGCAAATTCTCTCCATCTCTGAGCGTACTTCCTGATAGGTTCATTGTTCCCTTGAGACAGCTCTTGCAACTGCATGCGAAAGGGAGCTACGTCTAAATTGTAATCATACTGCTTCAGAAAAGCTCTGGCTAAATCCATCCATGACTGAATCTGATTCTTCTCTAACTGCATATACCACCTCAAAGATGCCCCAGTCAGACTATCTTGAAAGCAATGGATCATCAATTTGTCATCTCGCACAAACGTAGTCATTCTTCGACAGAACATCATCAAATGCAGCTTCGGACAGCTATCTCCTGTGTACTTCTCAAATTTCGGCACTTTGAACTTATAAGGCAACACCAGGTCAGGAACCAAACACATGCCTACAGCATCCAGGTTAACAGCATCTTTCACTTTCAAAGCTTCAACTTTCTCTTCCAACGCTCGGAGCCTTCTATCCTTTTCAAAAGCTCTTGAATCTACCATCATGGCTATTGGAATATCTCTTCTGTAATTCATCCCAGGGAAAGCAACACCTTGATTGTTAGCAGGAGGAGGACGTTCATTTCGGGCAACAAACTGCTCATGTCGATCTCGGTTTTCAACAGAAGGCTGTACAACTTGGTTTGCAGTAACGTTGTTCACTTGCGGGAAATCTTCCATAGAATCATACAGAGGGTTGGACGTCATGGTGAACCCTGTCAAGGTGTTGGGAGACTGGAAATTTCCTTCAGACATAGCTACCAATAGTCTTCAGCTGACTTCAAGGCTTGATTCTGCTCAAATCTACTCAACCCCTAGGTCGGTCTTCTGACAATCAACAGTTGCTCAATCCAAACTCCGGGTAACCACCTTCAGGAAACAAAGGATGGATCAGAACTCTGGCTAACTGGAGGATGATATGCAATATGATGCAACACTGATATGCACATGATATGCAAGATGCAGCAAACAACGGGACCACAGCCCCCACACAAATCTGAATACTGCTACGCTGCTGACGGAGTATGGTCGCTCTGAAGAGAAGACCAAAATAACAGGTAGGTTGGAAGTCTAGTTTCCTGCAAAAAAAAACCCCCCACTCACAGGTATGGACCTATATCTGACAAGGTACGGCATCCTATGCGGTCGTCAGCGTCACAGACTTTCAAAACTGACGATACGATTCCCAGAAGGAGTGGCATCATCAAGTCTTGAAGAGGCCTCACTTAGATAACTTCCAAATGATCGGTTCCCAGAGTCGGCAATCCAACTAACCAGCAACCCGAGTCACCCAAAGGGTGGGACAAGAGGCCAACCAGAAGAACCTCGTCTGAGTGTAGATTTCGCGGGACACTAATACAAGCAAAGCCGGTAGGCGCCCACTAATCTCTACTCTAAGTCTAAGGTGCACTCAAGCCCAGGTCCGGCTTCTCTCTCAATCATAGAACACCCGTCACACCCCAACAACAACAGATAATATCAATAAATAAACACCAATAGACATGCAAACAAGCGCTAGGATTGACTCTCTCTTAGGGGACGTTGGATCCCACATGCATAAGAACTATCGCAGTCCTTAGCAGCCAGGGGACGTTGGATCCCCAGCAGACTCGAATAGGGAACTATCGCAGTATTCCCCAGCAGAGTCGCCAGCTGTCGCTACTGCGAAAATCGGCGCCGGCTGACAGAAGAGTCGCCACCGTGCGTTATTTATCCCAACGGATGGAAAGGAAATGCTCGAAGTAAACCTCGCAAAAAACGGGGAAAAGGTATGGTCATCGCAACCAAAACGTGGGTTCGGGAGTCGGTTACGCAAGGGGAAGGTATTAGCACCCCTCACGTCCATCGTACTCGATGGGATCCACGCTTGCTTGGGTTGTCTAAAGGATGCAAAAACAATCTATCTATGGCTGCTAAATCTAAACGGAAGGGAATTGACTCGATAGAGCGTTGCACTCTATGCCTACGTATTCTCAAGAGAGAAAGTCAGAGTCAACGTAGTTCGGGACTACGGGGAAATTGGCTCGCCAAGATCTCGCGTCTTGTGCCTACGTACTTCCACACTGCATGGAAGATCAGAGCTTACGTAGTTCAGGCTAACTACGGCTAAACAGGGTATTCTCACACAGCAGTGAGAAATCAAACTGGTTTTACAGGTACGGGAACCTATGGGCAAAACTACGGTCTGGTCTCAAATGCACTCGGGCAATAGAGAAAAAGGGTTACAATCAGTCGTCAGCGGGAAAGTCTCGATCGCACAGCAGCGAGAGAACAGAAAGTCAGTTGTTAGTGTGCTCGCTAGGATATCGCATCCTATACCTACATATTCTCGTCTGGTGCGAGAAATCAGAGCAGCTGTAGTTCGGCTACTTCGGGACCACATCTCAAATCTCGTTTTATTAACATTCTGAAAAATGGTTACAAGGATTGAATACTGAAAATAAACCCCTAGGAAATACTATCCTATCCTATCCATCTATAATGGAAAAAATCGAATGAAAAAGAGTCCCCTAACAAGTGGACTTCTAAACTATCCTAAAATGGGGTAAAAGAATTTCTATGAAAAAATGTACTCTAAAAAATATTATATCTATACTAATATTTTTTTCTCTTTTTTTCTATTCTTTTTCTCACTATTTTTACCTCTTCTTTTCTTTTGTCAAAATATTTCTTCATATATTTTTTCATATTTTTCTATATATTTTTCTCCATTTTGCTCACTATTTTTCCACATTCTTTTCTAATGTTTCTTTTTCTCTATATACTTTTTCTTTATTGTTTTTCACTTTTCTTTTTCTATTTTTTCTCACTCTTTTCCTATTTTTTCTCACTATTTCTTTTTCTTTTAATATTTTTTCAAATCTTATTATTATTTTTTCATAAAGAACCAATAAAATGAAAATGAGAAAAAAATACAAGGGGAGGGGGTACACAGCCCAGCTGGGGGGTACATCAACAAAAAACAGCAAATGAAATTGGGCCCAGCCCAATCAGTAACACAGGAAACGGAGGGGGTGTATGTGGTGAACGGAAGGTGATGTCCAGCAAACGTTGGGCTTGGCCCAATCCATCAGACACACAGCAGGGGGGGATTGGAAATTGAGGGGGTATGGACTAGGAATGGCACGTTGGGCCCAAAGGGGTTGCGAGGCCCAAACCGGTCCACGAAGCTTCTACCCTCTTTCGCCCAAACTCCACAGAACCCTAATTTTCCTTCTCCCTCACTCAGCGCCGCCGTCCCCCTCTCTGAACTCTCTCTGTTCAACCTTGATTTCCCTCAATCTTCAACCTTCTCAAACATTTTCCTTCTGTTTGCTTCACCTCAAAACCAATTCAACACAAAAAGACAATGAAAATGGAAACGAAGATCTGTGGATTCTTGTTCGCGTTTGATGAAGGATGAAGATCGCTAAACAAAAAAATGATGATCTTCGGAGAAGTCTTGACGATCTGGAAAGATGGTGGATGCATGCTCTTGATGAAGCCTATTTCTGGAGATTTGTGTTGTTCTTGAAGTTGTTGCGTTTGTAAGGATGTTCGTTCTTGAAGTTTCTTTTCTGGAGAATCTGGATCTTGAAGGTAATGAAGACTTGTCGGAGATTTGAAGAGATTTCTGGAAGAACAAGTTGGAGGTTGACGAACATTCGTCTGGATCGGAGTTCCCTTTGAAGATTCGCATGCTTAGCGATTTCTGGAGAATGAAACGAAGGCTTGATGTTCTTGACGGCAAGATCTATAAACACTTGTTGTTCTTGATGTGATGTTAAAAGATCTTGATCGGAGACGAAGCGGAGTTGATGATCGCTGACGAAGATGAATATTCTTGCTGAAACTTGTTTCTGGAGACGATTATTGAAGAAGGAAGTTTGTTGAAGTTTCTTGAAAATCCTCTTTCTGGAAATCTGATGGACGAATGCAGTGGAGATTGGATGAACGATGATGATGATTGGAAGGTAGATGAGGCTTGTTGATGACCGGAGTTGGAAGTTGATCGGAGGAGATGGAGGTTTCTGGGAATGAGATGAAGATTGAAGGAGGATGAAGATTGATCGGAATTCTGGGTTTTTGGTGTTCTGAGGGTTTTCCGGTGACGTGTAGGGCGGTCCGGTGACGGTTAAGGCTGGCCGGAGTAAGTTAGGGTGTCGCCGGCGAGTTGGTTACGGCAGTTGCATGGCCGCCGGCCATGCAACAGGTGAGGAGTCCGGTGAGATGAGACGGAGACAAGTGGCACTGGTTAGTGGGGGAAGTGCATGCATGGCTTCCACGTGTTGGAGACGTGGCAGAGAGAAGGAAATGAGAAAACGCGTGGCGTGATGTGGTGATGATATGTGGGGCCTCTGCTTTTACACGTGGCTACTCGGACTTTATAGCAAGACAATTTCTGGATCCTTCTGGATTCTTCTGAACTGGACAGAAAAAGGACTCTGGGCCTCCACCAATTGGGCCCAATACGAAAACCATTAAAAAAACCCACAAAATCTGAAATGAGATAAAAAAGATTAAAAACTAATTGATTAACACTAAAATCATTAACCCTAATTAACTAGGACCCATTAATCTAATTAAATCTGAATTAAATCTAAAAAGAGAAAAAACTCTATTAACTCTAATTAACTTCTAAACTAATAAAGTTCTAATAATTCCACTAAGCAAAAAAAAATCTAATAATTCTCTATTAAATCTAAAATTCTCTAAACTTCTATTAAATCTCTAACAAAACCTATAAAACTAAAAGATCCTATTAACTATTAAAACTCTATTAAAGGAAAATCTATATTAATCTAAAATCCTATTAAAAAATAAAAGAAAAATCTATTATTTCATTAAGAAAATGATAAAAATCTATTTAAATTCTATAATATTCTAAAAGAGTTTAAACTATCTAAAAAGAATTAAAACTATTAAAAATATTAAAAAAACCTATTAATATTCTATATTAAAAAAATATATTCAAAATTCAATTAATATTCTAAAAGAAAAATCTATTAATATTCTATATTAATCTAAAAATGATTTTAAAGCTATAAAAAAAATCTAAAAATAGCTAATAAATTCTAGAAAAATCACAATAATTCCCGAAGGAACAAAAATAGCACCGAACGACAAATAACACTGCGAGAGCGCACCAAAATAGCCGGTAAAAATCAACGGACACCGAAATATCCCTAAAAACAACATCGCAAGCTGTAAACACCGGGAATAGCACGACTGCTCAAAAATACGATTCTACTTATCTAAACTGATTAAAAACACCTGAAACGCGAGACGAGAGCGGTGATCCCGATAAAATCAAAACAACTGAAAAATGCACTGTATACGATATGCAGATGCGAATGCGATCATGCGTCGAAACATAGGACCAGATACGGGACCCGGTTGGTCAAATTTTGGGGTGCAACAGTCACGAACCTTAAGCTATCTAAGAAAGGGTTGTCGGAGAGTTTCTTTTCGACAACTTGGATGTTTAGTATGACACCCTTTGGGTGACATGCGACGCATTCACTCTCAGATCATAGTCTCTAGTGCGATATTAGTTGCAAACATCCATAAAAAACAGTTCTTTCGTAAAAGACAGAAAACAAACTTCAAAGCATTTTGCCCCGTGGGCCCATAATTCAAAGAAAGCTTTTCTGAAGAAAAGAGTGTCGTTAACTCCCAGTTCTACCGCAAACGGTAACGCCTAAGTCTCCAAGGGTCGAGCTGCGTAAGCCAAACTGCCGGAGCTGTTTGTTAACCCTACTCGATAAAACAGATGAATCTGAATCCCCGTAATCTGTATTATCCTGAACTACGTAAGCTCTAATCTCTCATATCCGTTGAGAGTACGTAGGCACAATACTGATGTATTGGCGAGCCACCTTCACCGTAGCCCGTAGTTAGTCGAACTACGTTGACTCTAATTTCTCATTCTCTGATGAGAATATGTAGGCATAAAGTGCGACGCTTTGCCGAGTCATTTTCTTTTCTTTTTCAAGCCAGCCTTGATAGGTAGATAGATAAAACCAACCTGTCAGATAAACACAACAAGCATGGATCCCATCGAGTACGATGGACGTGAGGGGTGTTAATACCTTCCCCTTGCGTAACCGACTCCCGAACTCAGACAATGGTTGCGATGGCCTTGTCTTATTCCTTTTTCGTCAGGTTTTTCCGATCGTTTCCTTTCCAATTCCGAGGGATAAATAACTAAATGTGGCGACTCTTCTGTTTTCTCGGCACCTTATTTTCGCAGTAGCGACACTCTGCAAAAGGCAGGAAACTAATCCTCTTTCAATCCTCTCCTCCTTCTGCAACTTTCCATAACCTTTCTCAAATTTAAAACAACAACCTAGAAACCAACACATCCTTTCAAAGTTCATCTTCAATCCTTCCAACCCCAACCACTCATCTTCTCAACCAGAGTCACAAATCACGCAGCCCAAAAACCCAAAACAGACCCTTAAATAAAAAATTAAGAGCATAGAGATGTGGTGAAAAAAAGGGGAGGACAAATACCATTCGATGATAACCTTCAATGATTTTTTCTTCTTCCTTCATTTACATCTCAACTGAATCTTCCTCAATCAAACACCTTTAATTCTTTCGTCAAACTGCAAACCCGTTCTTCACGATGTCACCTTTAACAAAATGCAATGTCTACTTGACTATTCCAGATTCAGAATCACGAAACAAAACCAAAACAATTAAACGAAATCCCTAAAGCAAAATATTCATTTCCTTCATCAACAGAACTCGACCTAACCTTCTTATCTTCAAAAAAGTAACAAGCTTCTTTAAACTTTAATCTTCGACTTGATTAATAGCTCATTCTTTAACCCACCTTCAAAACTTTCAAAACCCATGAGAACGACCCAGAATAAAAGAAGGAGTGTGATTCGAGACGAAGGGGAAATTAGAAGCGGAAGTTAAACGGCATACCTGAGATCGAAAAAGAGCAAACACAAAATGAAGCTTGAAATCGAAGGGAAGAAGTGGTGATTCGCAGTTAAAAGGAAGATAAATCATTGTGTTCATGGTTTTGTTTTAAAAGAATGGTGGCTCTTTTCACTCGTGAACCGCTGTTACTGTGCTTGTTTTCTTTTGACTTTCGTGACGATCATTTTGCAAAGCTGATGACCTTATGAGCATTAGCATTTCCGGTTTGTAGTTTGGGCTCAGCCTACCCTGTTTTTTTTTTATTTTACATTTTGTTTCATGTGTTTTTTTTGGTTATGCGCTAATGGCTCACATGATCCCAAATAGTTTTGCTTTTCATACCCTCACCCATTAACACCCCCCTCTTGTTTTTAATAAAAACTTACTTTATAAACTAGTTTTTTAGATTGTTAATATGTATTTTATAAATTAGTTTTTATATTTTTTTCTAATTTTAGTTCTTAGAGTTTTAATATATTTTTCTAAATATAGATTTTGGTGTTTTTATTTATCTTTGAGATTTTATTTTTATATTATTTCATTTCGGTCGATGAAGAGACCTCTAAGTTGTTGTTCGTCAAATTATTGATGAATAAAGATAAATTCGAGACCATTTTTCTTTTCAACTCTTCGTTTTTCGATTTTATCTCATTTTTATCTTTTTTTTTTCGGTCGATGACGAGACCTCTAAAATTACTATCAGTCAAACTATTGATGGGAAGTAGTGAGTCCGAGACCACCTTCTTTTCTCTTTCATTTTTTTCTTCATTTTCGATTTTATTCAATTTTCCCCGATCTATGAAGTCTTTTGATTCGTAAATATCGATTTGTGGAAGTTGATAACCTTCACAATGTCAAATCTATGGAAAATGACCATTTGGGTCATTTTCTCTACTTTGGGATCGTGATAGGCTACCTTCGATTAGCTGACACGAGTTTATGATTAAAGACGAGATCCCACCCTTCTTTTGTCTGTGCGACACGATTAAATCGGAGAATGATCCTGAATATCATCTCTCTATCTTGTCCATAGCACGAATATCAATTTACGCGACCTCCTATAGTTTGACTTTCATCATAAGTCGAGCTACGACGGTTTAGCGTTACATTTTGTTCCGACTCAATTCACTAACAAATTGACGACTAACTTTTATTTTTCTATCAAATATACACTGCTTTATTTTTCAGTCAATATTATCCTGCCCATATACTCATTGAAATTTATTCTGATATATTATTATGATTATTATTGTATATATTGTTATATATCCTGTATATATTCATTTCAATTTATCCAGATTCTTTAAAACACCTAATAAATTATTGAAACCATAAAATCATAAATTGGTGGACTGTTGGTTGTTCGTCTGAGTGTCGGATCTTTGGACATTTTCAGGAACCCTAGCATGGAGTTGTGCCCGACTTTTGCTCAAGGTTTAGTTTAGGACACATTGCACACACACAGCTTCCTCTTGAGCTACCTGACAATGAGATCTTTCATTTCGTGGAATCCCGTGTAATTTGCATGTACCCCTCTCCCATTTTCGATGTACGTATTTCAAATTTCTTTGACTGCGGCTTATCTTCTAGGAGCACCCCCGGGAACTAGTATAATCGTTTTCAAACTAATTCTCAATTCATCATCAAGCCATTTTCAAACCCACTTCTATTCCACCATGCTTTTTGCATGCAAATACAAGTCAAAACCTTTATCTAACGTCAATCGGATTTTGTTAACCGACTGTCAAACCAATTCACCACCGGTTCTCTTTTACAACCTTTTCTCCTAAAACCTTGGTCTTGTATCAAGTGCATTTTTATTTTATTTTCACAATAAAACTTGAATGGTTGTGGAGTGGTTAGGCGTAGGCCTTCTCCTATCCCGAGTGCTTGACATTACCTTTAGGGTTCACTGTCATAAAGCACTTACCATTCAAGATCAAAAACATCTTTAATAAGAGAATGAAGTTCTCTTTGTATTGAACTAAAGATAGAGGATTGAGTGCAGACTTCTTCCTCTCTGAGTGTCAGGATACTCACTGAAGAGTGTATGGTCTCGATACTCGTCTTTCAATATGAAGACGTGACCGTATTCGCCACACCCTTTCATAATAATTCTTTTGAGATAAAGAATTGGATACTACCCGCAAGGGGTTACTATCTGAGGACCTATTTCACCCCTAAAAACCACATTCACAAATCAAATGTCACATCTTGCCTCGATGGCAAAAATTAATCTTTTCAAAAGGATATGTTATGACCGTTCTACCGCAAACAAGTAAAGCCTAAGATTCCACGAGCGAGAAATAATACACCTAACTACTAGAATGCGCATGCTAACATCATCTAACAAAAACAACAGTTAATCGTTTCTCGAACTACGTTTGCTCTGATTTCTCATATCAGATGAGAATACGTCGACACAAGGCGGCGATGGCTTAGCGAGCGCACTTTTACACCTTTCATCCGTAGTTGGCCGAACTACGACTGCTCTTATTCTTTACTTCTTTTAAGGAAGGATACGTAGGCACAAGGGCCCCAATCCTTATCGAGCACACTTTTGTCTTTTCAATCTTTGGTTCCCCAAACTACGTTGACTTTGACTTTCTCATATCTGTTGAGAATACGTAGGCCTAGGACTGTGAAGTCCTACCGAGTCTCTTCTCCCCCTTTATCTCTCCTTTACCTATTTCCAACCTTTCTCTCTCCCATTGGAACACTCTTTATTAAGCAATACCTTTTAGCAAAATACCTTCACACGTAGACAAACAAATGGTTCCCATCGAGTACGATGGATGCGAGGGGTGCTAATACCTTCCCTTCGCATAACCGTCTTCCGAACCCATTCTCTTGGTCGTGAGACCATCTAATCTGTTTCTTCTCAGGGATTTCTCGATGTTTTCCCTTCCCCTCATGGGATAAATAAAGTTCAATGGTGACTCTTTTGTATTTTCATTCTCGCCTCCACGTCGTTGCATGTTTTGAGTGGTGACAACACTTTTAGGAGTCTCTTCACACACTAGACTCATATCTCTGAATTGTTCAATCAGTCCTAACTCTCGAACCATAAGTATCGACATATGCAAGGACTTCTTACTTAATGCATCAGCTACAGCATTAGCGTTATCAGGGTGGTAACTCAATTAAAAATCATAATCCTTCAGAAGTTCAAGCCATCTCGTTTGCCTCATATTCAACTCTTTCTGATCAAACAAAAACTTCAGGCTCTTGTGATCACCGAACCCTTCGAACCTTGACCCAAAAAGATAATGTCTTCAAACTTTCAACACAAACACCACTGCGGCCAACTCTAAGCCATGTGTAGGATAATTGCTTTCATGAACCTTCAGTTGTCTGGAAGCATAAGCAACTACCTGACCATTCTGCATCAGTACGCCATTAGGACCCATCTTTGATGCATCACAATACACCACAAAAGACTCACTCGGATTTAACGCAAATCTGATGATAACCAGACCTCAAATCCATCTTACTAAACACACAAGCGCCCACTAATTGATCCATCAAATCATCAATCCTCGGAAGTGGATACTTATTCTTGATCGTCACTTTATTCAACTGTCGATAATCTACACTTAATCTAATGCTACCGTCTTTCTTCCTCACCAACAACACAGGAGCACCCCACGAAGAAACACTCGGTCGAATAAACTTCTTCTCAAGCAGCTCTTCCAACTGTTTCTTCAATTCTCCTAACTAAGATGCAGACATCCAATAAGGAGCCATCGACATAGGACTAGTGCCCGGTATCACATCAACAGTAAACTCTACCTCACGCTCAGGAGGTAAGTCACTCATGTCATCTGGAAACACTTCTGGAAATTCCCGAACAACTGGTAGCTCCATGCTCACTGCTTCATGATCAACTTGAAGTGATGCAAACAATGTAAACATCTTAGCCTCATCTTCTAAGAGTTCTTATACTTGCTTAGCAGATATAAACATCAGCTCCACACAATCGCCAAACTCTGGAAACCTCACAGTCTAGCTATAGCAATCAATATGAACATAGTTGAACTCCAACCAGTTCATTCCAAGAATAACATCAATTTGATGCAAAGGTAGACAGACCAAGTCCATCACAAAATTCTTATCATAAATAGTCAAAGGGCAGCTCAAACAGACTAATGCAGTAGTCACAGAACCATTAGTCGGGGTATCGGTAACCATACTCCCAACCATAGAAGATAATTTCAAATTCAATCTCGCAGCACATTCAAGTGAAATAAACGAATGGGTAGCACCATTATCAATCATAACAATCAATTCAACATCATTAATAAAGCAAGTACCTCTGATCAAGTTATTTGTCTTGGGTTCTTCTGCACTACTCAAAGCAAACACTATGTCGTTCTCTGAGCAACAATAGCAGTCTTCTTCGGCTTCTGGCACTAGGTATTGATGTGACCCTTCTTTCCACAGTTGAAGCAAGTCGGAGCTTCATCTTTGCAATTAGTAACTCTATGACCTCTCTTGCCACAACGATGACATCTCAGCATCTTATAAACCTCAGCACGGTGACCTTGCTCGCCACACTTATGACACTTGCTTGGAGCAGTAGCCGCTCCCCCACTTGACTTTTGTCCATCTGAAGCCTTATACTTCCCTTTATCACCAGAAGTCACATACGGTTTCCCTTTATACTATCCTTTGTCTTTCTTCTCACTCAGCTACTTGTAGTGAGTAGATCGAGCTCAGCTATCCTCATCATAAATTCTATTCTTGTCCACCAGTTCTACAAACCGCCGAATCTATTTGCACCCAATTCCTTGCTTAATCTCTGGTCTCAATCCATTCTGAAACTTGAGATACTTCGACATCTCTGTATCAACACGATTGTAATGCGGACAAAACTTCATTAAAGCTTCAAACTTTGTCGCATACTCAACCATAGTCATATTCCCTTGCTTCAGCTCAAGGAATTCCACCTCTTTCTTGCCCCGAACATCTTCAGGAAAATACTTTCTCAAAAGTTCTTCCTTAAACATAGTCCAAGTTATTGTAATGCCAACACCTCCCAATCTCTGACGAGTGTTATCCCACCAGTCCTCAACTTCCTCTGCTAGAATATGCGTACCAAACTGCACCTGCTGAGCATTAGTGCACACCATAACCCAAAATATCTTCTCAATCACTTTCAGCCACTTTTGCGCACCATCAGGATCATGAGTGCCCACAAAAGTCGGTGGATTCTTCCTCTGGAACTTCCCAAAAGCACGAAACGCATCTGGAGGTCCACCATTCTAAACCATCACTTAGGCAAGCGATTCCAGCACCTCCGCAGTAGCACAATCATTTCTTCCAGCCATCTGCAACCACCAACAGGGTCAGAAGAAACAAATCATCCAATAGTGTTCTCACAGTATTGACTGACAAGGGACTAACAACATAAAAGCTTGGCCAGACGGGCCGACCTACTCTGATACCACTAATGTAACACCCTTTTCTACCCCACAAATATAATGGCAAATTAATCATACTTATCAGAGTAAAATATTGAACGCAATAAAATAAAAATAAAAGGGCGCACATTTCTCAATAATTCAAATATAGTCAATGCTCTGTAAACAACGGGTTTTTCCCAAAATTACTCACATTACTCAAAAGGAAGTGGAACTCAAAAAGGAAATAATCCAAAGTTTTCCTTGCGCCGCAAGGCAATAAACATAACAAAAACTCAATAAAATATAGTTTGACTCAAAGATCCCAACCCGATGTTACACTATCAGAGTAAGACCCTCTAAGCCAACGACCCAAAAACTTCAAAAGTCCTCGACGACATCCACGGCTAAACCTGGTCATCTGCACGTTACCCATGTGGAGACAACATTCAAACAGGCAGGGTGAGTAAAATGATTCATAATAATCAATACAGGAATCAATATATAAAATGGCGTCATTTTCATATTCAATATCTTCAAAATCATCAAGGAACATCAAAGGCCACAACATTACAAATTACACTAAAATGTCACATAAATGAAAATGCAACAAGACTCATGCATGTGGTACTAATCAACAAAATTTGATGGAAATTGGGCCATCATCCCTCCATAGCTCCACAACAGTAGGATCGATTCTACACGAGAACCGGAGGACAACAAAATACCTCACATCCACATAATGGGACTGAAGCCACAAGAATCAAGGTCCTGAACCGAAGTCCATATGCATATGAATGCATGATGCACACGTCAATATTATCCTCATAATAAACTCATTAGGTGCATCATCATTCATCAAAATTATCATAATAATCATGTCATCAGATAATCATCAAAGCCTCATGAAATCAACATCATAAATCATCACAATTACTCATGGGAATCATCATACAATCATGTATTAATCTCATAAAAATCCCAATTATACTCATGGTAATTCATCAGAGAAATCACAGCATCAAAACATCAAGACAGCACTACACAAGATCAAAATTTGCAAAACTATGCTATGTTCGCTAGTAAGTTCGCTATGCGAATTTGGGGTGTGTTCACCGTGCGAACTCGCGATTACAGCAAATCGTTGTTACGCACCAGCACCAAAACCAAACCAAAAACCTCTGCGGTTTCCTTCCCTAATGCCCTAAAAACATCCCAAAATCATTCCAAGGTATTACGACAATATAGGTACAAAATCTACGACTTATTAGGCCAATCCCGTATCATATTTACGCCTCCAATTCCCATAATTTCTTTACAACTATCCCACAGTCATTAGAGTTCTCACAATCCAATTACCCTCTACGGCTAAAACCTCAACAACAGATTTTGGCCACGAAGGCCTAATTTCCCTTAACTCAAATCAGCCTTAAACCTATCAGACCATCAGTTCAAATCTCTCAAACTCATTGAACTCACCATCAGAAAGGAAACAACCATTCAATCAGAAATCCCTAAACCCTTAAATCAGCTTTAAACACATTGAATCACGTATTGAAAACAATGAAGGAAATACTCCCCATACCTTAATCGCTGACTCTAAGCCTTTCTCTTTGATTCTCGGAAACCTTGCGAAGCTTTTGCCTCAATCCTTTCCTCAGAGCTCTGACCTCTATTTCTTCCTTTTTCACGGTCTAACAAGAATGAATCCTAATTTCCTCAAAATTCATTTTTGTTAAACCTAACATTGGGCCTTAAAATTAGGCTTTCAAACTTCACCCTCACTTCTCCTCCTCAAATGTCTATTTTGCCCTTAATTCACTTATATTTATTCAAATTAATAATAATACCAATATATTCATATTATATACTATTATTTAAATAAATAACTCAAAATCCATGGTTCCTAATATTCACACCAACCACCGAAAATCACCAAAAATGCGAACATTCATATTTAAATAAATTAAATAAATATTCCAAGAATTTTGAGGTGTTACACACGGCGATGACAAAACATTTAAAAGCGTTGGAGACACGTGCACCTTGTTTGCATAAATTTGGCATTTGTGGCATTTTCGGGCATATTGGATGCAATCAATTTCCAAAATCAACCAGTAGTATCCAGTTCTTAGAACCTTTTTGGACATGGCATATCCATTGGCATGAGTGCCAAATGTTCCTTCATGAATATTTTGCATTAACATATCCGCTTCTCATCTATCGACACATATAAGCAGGACCATGTCATAATTTCTCTTGTAAAGCACATCTTTACTGAGAAGGAATTTGGATGCCAATCTCCTCAAAGTTTTCTTGTCAAGTGATGTAGCATCAACTGGGTACTCCCGAGTCTGAAGATACTTCTTAATATCATGAAACCAAAGTTTCCCATCTGTTTCTTCTTCTACCATCTGACAATAAGCAGGCTATGTCTTCCTCTCAATTCGGATGAGAGTCGCTTGATTAAAAAATCTAACCTTCCACATTGAGGCTATCATAGCCAATGCATCAGCAATGTGATTTTCAATCCTCAGGACATGTTTGAAAGTGATCTCATCAAAGTACTCGATCATTTCAACAATGTATGCTCTATATGAGATCAATTTCTCATCTCTGGTCTCCCAATCACCTTTGACTTGATAAATCACCAAAGTTGAGTCACCACTTACTTCAAGAATTTTGATTCAAAGGTCAATCGTTGTTTCAAGGCCTAAGATGCAAGCTTCATATTCGGCAATATTGTTGGTACACTCAAAACATAATCTAGATGTGAACGGAGTGTAACCACCATCTGGATTCATTAAAATAACGCCTATACCATTCCCATTGTAGTTGGAGGAACCATTGCACGTCATCTTCCACCGGGAACTATGCTCGGGACCCTCATTCGGCCT
Source organism: Lathyrus sativus (assembly GCA_963859935.3). Classification (NCBI taxonomy): domain Eukaryota; kingdom Viridiplantae; phylum Streptophyta; class Magnoliopsida; order Fabales; family Fabaceae; genus Lathyrus; species Lathyrus sativus. The sequence continues at coordinate 62,260,883 of OZ012737.1, read as the reverse complement.
TGGCTCTTCATAATCCTTCTTTATCAATATGATGTCTTCATCGAGAAAGTCAAACTTCAACAGTTCATAGTCTTCTACCTGCTGTTCTGCAAGGTAATCTAACAAGGTGCTACCCTTGATAGACTTCTGAGCAACATACTGGATGTCATATTCTGATAATAACATATGCCAACGAGCGAGTCTCCCTGTCTGAGCGTGCTTCTCAAAGATATTCTTTATCGGATCCATTTTTGAAATTAGTAAAGTAGTATGACATATCATATATTGCCTCAAACGCCTAACAGCCCATGTCAAAGCACAACAAGTTTTCTCTAAAAGTGAATATTGTCGCATCGTTACAAAGGAGGGGCCGACAAGAAGAGAAGAGTCGCCACCGTTCGTTATTTATCCCAAAGAGGGAAAGGAAACAACCAGAGAAAACCTATGAAAAGGGAAAAGAAAGGTCATCGCAACCAAATCTCAGGTTTGGGAGTTGGTTACGCAAGGGGAAGGTATGAGCACCCCTCACGTCCGTTGTACTCAACGGGATCCACGCTTGTTATCTAATCTATGGGTGAAAAACAAATTATCTACGACTGCTACTGCTAAACGGGAGGAAACGGAAAGAACTGACTCGATAGGACATCGCCGCCCTATACCTATGTATTCCCTCGTGCAATGGGAAAGTCAGAGTCAACATAGTTCGAGAAAACTATGGGTGAAAGTGGGGGAAGGTTGCTCACCAAGACATCGTCGTCTTGTGCCTACGTATCCTTATCTGGTATGAGACATCAGAGCAAACGTAGTTCGGGCTGACACGACCGCAGGTTGGTTCAAGTGTTTTAAACCGAGTAGGGTTAAACCTTCGGTCTAGCAGTTAGGTGTATTGTTGCTCGACCATTGGAGACTTAGGCGTTACTTGTTTGCGGTAGAACCAAGAGTTAACAAAACTCTCTTTATGAAAATGATTTTTCCATTAATCCCGAGGGATAAAAAAAGGTTTGATGTTTTTGTTTTTGTGTTTTTTAAACAAGAAGTGAATTGACTTTGGTTTGTAACCCATATTACACTAAAGACTATGACTTGAGAGCGAATGCATCGCATATCTCCCAGAGGGGATATGCTAAACACTCTAGGGAGTTGAGAGGAGGCCCTCCAACCATCATTCCTCAAGTCCTTAAGGCTCGTAGCTTACAACACATGTTATCCTTTATTAGGTGTTTTGAATTTTTTAGGAGATGAGAAGGGAAAGACACAAACTAAGGGGAAACTGGACCCTAGAGTTGTCATGCACAATGCTCCTAAAGTTGGGATAAAAGGGGAGAACTACCCTAATGTTATCATACAAAGGATTGAACACCTAATGTCTCTCCTACTCCCATCTTAAACAGAGGGGCTAGGAATCCTAGGGGGATCATGGCCAAAGTCCAAGTAAACACTAAATAATCCACTCACAGATGAAGTGAAAAGAAAGAGAAGAAGTTGACTTACACAAGTCAACAAGCAATGCAAACAAAGAATATGAGATGCAGAGGAAAGATGCAAAAACAAAGGGAGGGAAAAGTGTGGGGCAGCCACCACCACAAGCACATCTCAACCAACAATCCTTAAGATCCACACAAAATGATGCAAACAAAACAATGAAAACAACAATGCAAATGTCCATGGCAAGCTCAAAGCACAAATGATAACATCATATCAACATGTACAAGTGGAAAACCATATGGGGCATAAGTGAAACTCAAAGAAAATGATCCAAATTCAAACAACAAACAAGAAGCAAATCACAATCACAATCATATAAAGTGAAGGAAACAAAGTCCTAACACAATCTTAATACTTAAACAAGTGGAGAAGCATGATTCACAAGTTACTTGTGATGCAAGTTAAACATGTAAATGACCTCTAACAAGCAAGGCAGCACCTCAAGCATGTCAACATGAGTTAACAAGGTTTAAGAGATGCTCAAGGGATCACTGATGATCATATCCCAAAGATTAGGTCAAAACTAGCATGCATAAACACCCTAAAAGTGACTTGACTTGCAAGATTCACTAAAAATAGGAAAAAGGCTCAATAAAAGCCGAGAAAATTACACAAGGTACCCAAGTCAAGTGAAAAACAGAAGCCAAAACCTCATGACATAATTTCACTCAAAGCATCACCAAACAAATCAAAGATTGATGGTGTTCCACTTTATCGAGCATGAATCGAGGGGAAAATAAAGTCCACTCAAAGTTAACCAAAAATTTACCAAACATGGATTAAAATCCTCCTCAAGAGGGCCTCAATCCCTTACCTAGGTGAGGGAGAGGCCATAGTCATTGGAGAAAAAAATTGGAGTTCAAATGAAAAAGAAAACACAAGGTATAAACCAAAAACACATGATTTTCTAAAAATAAAATAAAATAATAAAATAAAGTGAAAATTAAAATAAAAAATATGAAAAATTAAATAAAACATCAAAATGACAGAATATATTTTTTTGGTATTTTTATAATGTTTGGAAATATTTTAAAATAAATAAAATGTAAACAGCAATTAAATAAGATAAATAAAGAAATAAACAAAAGGTGGGGTGTGTTAGTAAATTGGGTTATAACTGATTCCTTTGGCTTGCGCGATGATGGGCCAAAAATGCAGGGTGTGAAAAACAAACACCCTAAGCCCATCACTTAAAAAACTCAGCAAATCAAAATAAAAAAAGAAAAGGAAGTGAAACGCCGCGTTTCACTTAATGTGCTGGCTACCAACAAAGCCCTAAAGTGGACACGCAAGCAAAAGAACCCAGTCATCATCTTATTCATGGAACTCAAAGCAAATAACCAGGCCATGCATCGTGAAAGAGCCAAATGGAACCCACAACTTCCAGCCACCATATCTATTGGCTCACTCGATCATTTGCAAAGATGTAAAGACCAAAAATGGTCTACGCAGCAAGAGGAACACAACCATACCAAATATATCTGCAATAGGACACTCTAAAGCATAGAAACATTGGACCAAAGTTGCGGGTTCACATGAAAAGTCAAGTTATAACTCACACAAATAACAAGCATAATCAGGGCAATAACTTGAAACACTTCTCAAACCAAGCATGTATATGAATATTACATCTTGAACTGATGCAAATATGAGCAAAAATGGAGGTGAGTTCAAAGATGCTTACCTAGTGGAGAGTGGTCCACAGCCCCTTCAATATGCTTTGAAACTTCACTAAAATGTGCAGAATGAACCCTTGATGTTTGAGGAAGCTGAAAATGTGCTCAGGTGGCTTTGAATCCCCTTCAACAGCTCCAAGTGATTTTGAACAGCTTGAGTGTAAAGTGTTCACAATGGCTCTTTTATGAAAACAGTAGCAAGAAGGTGTTGTGGTGATGATATCGTGATGAAATTTTTGTGGAATCATTCAAAGATGAGTGAGATTCGATGAGATTTTCAGAAGTTGTCAAAAACTCAACTATGGTGTTTTGGTTCAAATGGAGGCTAGGGTTACTCTCTTGGTTGCTAAATGATTCTCTCTTGACCTAATGTTTGTTTTTGCTTTTTATATGGAGTCTCTTTGCAACTTAATGGAAAATTACCATGGTTAAAAATTTAAGTGAAAAAAAACAATATGCAATGAGAAGGACATGAGTTGCCTTGGCTGTGTACTATGGTTAGACAAAATTGGTTGCTTTGTTATGTCTGTAAGCCATCAGAATGGAGAGGGCATTTTGGTTGTGATTCTTTTTGATTTATCTTGTTTTGGTAAGAACATTTGAAAATGGTGCAATAAGGTACACCAAGTGTTTGGCTTGTTTGGGAAAAAGTTGGTAGGCTTCAAAATCACATTCTTGTGCAGGGCTTGAGGAATCAACAAGGCTGCATGGATGATATGCAAGGTTATGCCAAAATGTTACATATTTCATGCCTTGAAATAAAGTTCAAATCATCAACTTTGAGACAATGAAACTTGGTGTACAAAACTCACTTTGCTTAGATTTTGTGCTCAAATGAAAGAGTGTATGGAATAGAGAAAATTTGATGTTGGTGGAAGTTCCATTTGGTCATTGGAAGGACATGAAATTTGAGGTTGAAAAGCATGGCACAAAATCTGCCAACTTTTCTCCAACTTTGAGTCTTCATAACTTGAGCTTCACAAATCACGTGCACATGGAGGATTTCTAGGACTATTTGGAAAGATTGGAAAAAGCTCTACAACCTTCATTTGGGATAAATGTTCATTTTACAATGAGAACTTGATCGAAATTGGCTTGCAAAGTTAGTCCAAAAATCTGCCTAGACTTGCCAATTTTGAAGTCATTGAAATCTCCAACTTTGAATGATCATAACTTGAGCTCCAAGTATTATATGATGATGAATTGGTACTCAAAAGAAATCTTGGAATGTGAGGAACAAGTTTGATGTTTGACCCAAGTCCATTTGAAACCATGATCATGAAGAAAAATGGCCTTGAAGATGGTTGCTTCAACCATGAAACTTTCCATAAATGGAAAGTTTCTAAAACCCTAATTTCCCCAAAATGGCAACTTTCAACATTTCTTTATTTTCATGATTCCCTTGATATTTCTTGATCAAATTCCATCTATTGTCCACATTTAAATTGAGGAACATGGTCTTGTCCTCAAAAAGTCAGGAGTTGACTTTTTCACTGCATAGTTGACTTTTTCCCTAAATCTCCTGATTTTTAATTGACTGATCAATTGAAGCTCTTCTGATTAAAATTGATGATCAATCTCCCATCCCTAAACACCTTAGGACATATGGAATACCATGGAAACAAGTATTGCTCCTAAAAACAAGTTTATCCTGACTAAAGATGAAACCCTAATTTCATGCTTTTTGCCTAGGCATTGCTTAGATGAATTGAGTGACCATTCCAGCTTCACAATGACCTCTGAGGTACTCAACAAGCTTATACCTCATGATTACACCAATGATAGGTCTTTATGAATCCCTTGAAAACCCTCTGATGGTTCTTTGACATTGAGTTGTGGCACACCTCTCCTCTCTAGGAGCTCTGACATCTTCATGATGATAACACACACACAACAACCTCTCCCAATGCCTTTGCTTGAGCTTGAAGCCAATAAAGCTCTCCTCTTGTATGGCACACAAAAAAACACTTGATCCCATGTAAGAACAATACTATGCAAATTCAAGATGCTAAAATGCAATGAAACATAAGCCAATAAAGAAAAAAGGTTTGTCAAATTTTGGGGTACAACAAATATCGACTTTCACAATCAGTGAACTTCTTGCTCAAATAGTAAATGGTGTGTTATTTGCATCCAGACTCATCTTGTTGACCCAATACATAGTCCGTTGATTCCTCAAGCAAAGTTAAGTACATGAGAAGAGGTTTTCTGGGAACAGGAGGAATTAAGATTGGAGGTTCTTGAAGATAACCCTTGATCTTATCAAAAGCTTGCTGACAATCTGAATTCCAAACAATCGTCTGATTTTTGCGTAACAGCTTGAAAATTAGCTCGCAGGTAGGAGTCATATTGGAAATAAATCTAGAGATGTAATTCAATCTTCCAAGGAAAATTCTAACCTGGTTCTCAGTTTGTGGAGCTGGCATTTGTTGAATGGCTCAAACCTTGTCAGGATCCACCTCAATCCCTCATTAACTAATAATGAAACCGAGCAGCTTCTCATATCTCACTCCAAAAGTGCACTTGTGTCGCACCTCGAAAATTCATTCGAACATATGACCCTCGCGTGAAAGGCGCGAAAATGCGGTTCGACAGAGTCGCCACCGAACTTTATTTATCCCGAATAAACGGGAGAGGAAAATATCGAGAAAACCTCTTAAAACGAAAGGATAGGAACAGGGCTGTCGCAACCAAGTTCCGGGTTCGGGAGTCGGTTACGTGAGGGGAAGGTATTAGCACCCCTCACGTCCGTCGTACTCGACGAGAACCTCTTAAGGTAAATGTGGGGAGTGTTGTCTAGGTTTACTTGTTTTCTGCCTACGTATGCTCATTCGGGCGAGAATGAGAAATCAAAGCGTCGTAGTTCGACTACAGGAAAGGATGGGAAAGTGGAAGATGGATAGAAATGTGAAATAGGGGAGAAAATGGGAAATGTGCTCTCCAAGATCATCGCAATCTTGTGCCTACGTATCTTACATTCGGACGAGAATGAAGAATCAGAGCAGTCGTAGTTCGTGGTAACAACCACGAAAGGGATACGGGAAATGGAGGGGAGGTAGCTCGCCAAGATCATCGCAATCTTGTGCCTACGTATCTTACATTCGGACGAGAATGAAGAATCAGAGCAGTCGTAGTTCGTGGTAACAACCACGAAAGGGATACGGGAAATGGAGGGGAGGTAGCTCGCCAAGATCATCGCAATCTTGTGCCTACGTATCTTACATTCGGACGAGAATGAAGAATCAGAGCAGTCGTAGTTCGTGGTAACAACCACGAAAAAGATGAGGTTGAATAAGTTGGAAATTTGAGGAAGAGACGAAAGAGTGACTGACAAGCAACCCAAGAGCGCGTCTCAAGAGCTCGTCACTCAAGAATTCAAAGAATGCGAGATTCCAAGAACTCAGTTCTTTCGAAAATTGACTGAATAAATTGAAGTTAAAGAGTTGGATGTTTTGAAATCGAAAGAATGAACTAATAACAACTCAAGGGCGCGCCTCGAGAGTTACTCATTCGAATATTCAAAGGATGCTAGATTCTGAGAATATCCCTCTTTCGTAAATTTCGGAAATGTTTGTGAAAGGATCGAATCGAAGAATGGCATGTGAGGCCAAAAAGAAGTTGTTTTGAACTGGTTCGACGACATGTCGAAGATTTGATTGAAGATGGAACCAACTTGACGACGTGTCAAGGGTTAGGATGGTGAGAAACGATATTAGTCCCTGAGGGTGCTCCTAATATCGAGACCACGAGGAATTGTGTAAGAAATGGGTTGCGAATGCGGACGAGCACTCGACTTAGGAGAATGTTTGAAAATGATTTAATTTTGAAAGAGTCGAAAGGTTGAGCGAATAACAACTCAAAGGCGTGCCTCAAGAATTATTCACTCGAAGACACAAGGAATGCTAGACTCCAAGTATCTCCTTCTTTCGAAGTTTGATCGAGAAAAATATTTAAAAAAAAAAAAAAAGGTTTGAAGCGAAATGGGGTATGAAAATAATTTGTGAACGTGTGAGAAGTGAGAACGCGAGGTTGGATTTGAAAATATCAATTATTTAATAAATGAGACGTCGGCCCCACAACTAAATAATCGGGGTATTCCCGAAATGCTAGATTCCAATAACACCATTTTTATCTGAAAAATATTTGGATGAACAACGGAAATATCACACAGAATGCTAGATTCCTATGATATTTCTTTGTTCTAAATAGCGTACTAAAATGAAAAGTCGAACGACATATTATTTGAGGTGTACACCTCCATAATGTTCGTCCAAAAATTCAAGAAGTGCTAGACTTCAAGAATTTAATTTCATGACTTGATTGAGAAAAAATTTAGTGTTGAAAAATATATTGAAACAGGATTTAAAGAAAATCAAACATATTTTAGAAATAAGCTGGAAAAAAAAATAAATTGTAAGTTAAAGTAAATTGATTTAAATTTAGAAAAAAATAAATTAATCAAAAGTTAGAAGTAAATTTGAAAAAAAAAACTAAAGTGTAATTTATTGAATTGTCTAAAACATGCTACTTACTCAAGCATATATAAAAGTTGAATTGCCTAATAAATTAAATATAAAAAGAAAAATTGAATAATAATAAAAAAAGCTATTTTAATTGGAGAACAATAAGTTAAATTTGAAATTTATATGGAGTTTTACTCGTAATCACGAAACATCGATATTGAACTACCGATTCCAAATGCCATGACGAAAATTAGCAATGAACCACAGATATTTACCTCAACACACCATCTGCGATAAAATAATTATCAAACAAGATCATATATATGTCATTAGAAGAAAAAGAAATTTGTAGAATAAAACCTATGGTCCAAAGTTTAAATCATCTACAGTAAGAAAACATAATTTGCTCTCCTGTCCATATTTTATACATTCCTCATAGAACAGAGCCTGTGCAAATATTTGGAATCACATTATATTAGACTTATCATCATGCACATATTATATCCAGTTTATCAAAATGAGATAAGAAATATAACTTTGAAAAAAACCTGTTACCAAGGAGAACCTATATCACATAACAGAATGTACTACACCATGAATGCCTTTAAATTGGCTTCAATCTCTAAACCAGTGTAGTCATACAACAGCAAGCAACAAACATGATATGAAAATTCAAACTCAAAGTGACTTCAATCAACACACTAACATAGCCGCATCAGTAATTTTGATCTGGAGTAAACTAACACCAAACGTCATGCCAATAGAGCAATAATAACCGAAACAGAGTAAAAACACGGAAATAAAACCAACCGAAGATGAGAGCTACTACATAGCTGCGCCGAGTTGTTTTTTTCCCTCAAAATAGCAGCGACACCAGCCGTCACAACTCGAAGCTTGTTGCTCTCGACACGTCACTGTGACTCAAAACTGCTTTTATGGTGAAACACTTTGGAACGGAGTTGGTGCGTGATGACGTCGAGTTCGTAATAAGGTGTGAAGTGGTTGTGAGCATTGTTGTCAACCCTATTTTATTTGATTGCAGTTAAAACTGTTCATGTTTTCAGCCACAAAATGCTCGACATCCAACAAGATACATTTGGCTGGCTCGACTTTTATGTTGCTCCTGCAGCATTCAGACTTGAGATTTGCTACTAGCCAGGGATGTCGCATCCTAGCGTTGTAGCTTCCATCATTACCGTATTGATGCAGTTGTGGCAATGTTGTTGTTTGGTGTTTGAATCGAAACAACATCATTAATTCCCCCTCAACCTGCACGCAAACGATCACACAAAAGGGAACAGTGCAGGGAACCAACATGAAAAACTGAAAAATAAAAGGTGCAATCTATATATATATAAACCATGTTCTCCTTTTTCCAATGAATCCTCAGCATAAAGCATACTGGTGTACACCAGTAGATCATAGCAATTTAATTCAAATTCAAAAATGGTAGCTGCAGGTTCAAATCACAAAGTTGAGCATTCTTACTACACAATTGTTTTTCCTAACAAGAATGTCTACTACAAGACAATGCTTCATGTATGTTCACAAGGTAATTTAAACAAGATAGTGTACTGGGTCGTTACCATATTAAGACAAGTAAAAACATGATGCTAGCGACTTATCTTGCGGTGCACTGCTAAGTCCGTACCGAATGCAAACTATTACCGGATTGAACACTCGCAGCAGGCCTACGTTCCAGCAACAACTTGTGGAGAGATTTCCCTAGTTGTCGAATATGAAAATGAGGCACGCGTGGCGTAAACGACTCGCCGATATGAGGAAAAACTGTCCTAAGAGCAGCAGATCAAGCTTTGTCGCCTTAACACATTCCTGCTAGCAACGCGAAGGAAAAATCTGAAATCAATCTTCCAAACCTGAACATCAGCGACCCCGAACTTTCCTCTTCTCCAAAATCTGCACATGAAACAAAAACAGGCAGCAGGGTTGCGTTTCACAAAACCCAATCTTTCACATAATTTATTACTCTAGATTACCATCGAAGTACAAGCAACAATGTGAACATACACTACCCTAACAATAATAACGCCAAAAAAACTTGTTCGAGACCGAATCACAATACGTCAATGGAATAGCAAAACCAGACACAATCGTGCATCAGTTTACAGATTGCTTATTGCATCCTGATGTAATATCGCTGCTATTTCTGAACGCGGCTGTTACATCACTACAAGCCGAGGATGTCGCATCCTAGCTGGGAGCAGATGCGAGGTTGAGCTCAGCTATAGACCGCGAATCATAATTTGATGATGTCACTGTTGTTATCGCCGTGAGTTGTGGTCACTTCAGTTAGGGTTTTGAAGTCATGGCTATTGTGTCGCGGCTGCTGCACTTGTGGTGACCGACTCTTATCTTTAGTCCTCATCAACCACTGTCTCAGAATCCATGTCTCGAAGAATACCACTTCAGTTGAATACCTGTCAAAAAAAGTTAATACAACAGAAAAAATCTGAATCAAAGCCTCAACAACGTAATTGCTTTTGATTTGAAAACTCTCAATCCGGTATGATAAACTTGGATTAATATTAAACTGCAGCTCAACAAATCCTGTAACAATCTCAAAAAAATGTTAGCAATACAGCAATGCAAAAATGCCACCGGATCGACACATCGTTGTTGCCACAAGCTGATGGAGCGAGTTTGAAGGGTTGCTGAGTTGGGATGGACAACCGAGACATTCTCTGGCCACCGCGGTTTGTCCCAAAATAAAGTAAACATTGTTGCGGGTTTGAGTTGTTATCATCATTGCACACATGAGTTGATCATAACTGATGTTATCTCTTGCTCGAGATCACCGGAGATGTTGTAGCAGCGGGTTCGAAATCGCATCAAGGAGTACGATGAAGGTGAGAATGGTGAACTCATCACAATATTGCCTCCATTGGCACCCACTAAAATACAAAAAGCAAGTCCAAAGCAAATAGGGGTTTTTGAAATAACCCTGTACTACCTTCAGTGCAAGTCTGGGTTTAACACACAACATCAACAAAAAAAATCAGAAACAGACATCAGCGGTTGAGAAATGCAAAACATCATCTTATTCACAAAGACAATTGGTACAATATAAACAAACTAAGGAAATAAGAATTAGTTTTGAAACTGATCAATGTTATTATCAGCTTCTGTCAAACTGAATCATGATTATTGAAAGCAAAGAAGAGGTAGTAACAATGATAACCCAAACCAGATTCAGTATAGTAACATTGAAACTGTTCCTATTACTGAATCAAAATCACTTTCTGCTAACAAGTACAAAAAACAAGATTCTTTGAAGAAAAACTATCTACTCCCAAAAGAAACTACATAGTATTCAGCCTACAAACGCCAACCACTTAAACTCAAACAACAAATGACATAGAAAACGGCACTCTAAAGAGGCTCGAAATCCTTACCATAAACACGCTTTTTCCAATCGTTGCAAACCGCCTGACAATCGGAAACTCACCGCCTCCCTTGAGAAGTAGTGTGTTGGGGCTAAGGCTTAACCGTGAATCGCGCTAGACTTGAAAATGTTGTATCACTATTGTTGGACCGAAGGCTGAAACATTACCTCACCGAGTTGTATCGACAAGGTATTCCCCGAAATACGGATACCGTGGCCTCTTGTTGCAGAAACAGAAATGTAATACAAACGCATAACAGAATGATAAAATGTTGAGCTGAAAGTCGATAACTGTTGCGCTGAGCATTGCACCAAGATGTCGAAGTCGTTGTTGGTTCCCAATCCAAACCGTGTGGGAATTGTGTTATTGATGCCTTCTGGAGTTGGAGAGGATGACGGAGACACAGGTTTAGATTATGTGAGCGAAACAGAGGGATTTGAGGGGTGAAGTGTGAGGGATGAAAATGTATGATGGTGATGGTTTGAGATTGAGGGAGAGGTTAGGGTTGGGAGGAAATTGAAGGGCGGCGGCCGTCTTTGGTGTTTTTGATTAGGGCGGCGCCGTTTAGGGTTCTTGAAAGGGCGATGAATAGTAAAACGATTTAGGGTTTTGGGGTGAATTGGGGGCGGCCGTTTTTTCGGTGAACAGTAGCTTCGGTCCCCCCTTTCGCTGAATTCTTCCCCCTTTTATATCTCACTCGTCTTCTTTCTTTTCTCCCCATGGGCCAACCACAATGGGCTTCACTTGTTTCTTCCAATCCAATCTTCTTCCAGCAAACTATTCTCATTTCTTAATTCTTTTGCTAATTAAATAATAATAAAACAAAAAACTATAAACTAATATTAACATATATAACAACTATTTAAAAAACAAATATTCACAAATATATATATATATATATATATATATATATATATATAATAAATATTAACAATTAACAAATTAATAAATATTAAAATATATAAAAATAAACTAAGATTAAAAAACGAAATAATAATAATAATAATAATAATAATAATAATAATAATAATAATAATAATAATAATAATAATAATAATAATAATAATAATAATAATAATAATAATAAAAAAATTATTAGTAACATTTAGAAAGCAAAAAGTTTAGGAAGATAATATTCATGAAATTTTCTTAGGCCATGTGTCTCACTTTAATTGATTAAAAAGATAAAGTTCTAAAAAATCAACCAATTTCAAGCGTACACGTTGTCTAGATAACAAAAAAACGGGCAATGCACAAGCGAAAATAGAATAGAAAGAAAACAAAAATATCTACAAATGGGTAGGACAAATTTAGGGTATGACAGATGCCCCTATCTAATCGGCTTAAACCTAGGAAAATGAACTGCATTAGCATTCATATTCCTGAGGTAGAAGTCAATTAGATATGAAGAAGACCCTGAATTTGTCCGAAAGAAAAAAAGATGCTTGAGAGTTGAAAATGTCGATAAATGCAAACCTCTGAGTAAACTATAAATAACTGGAAAAATGCCGTCATCACCAAAAGGGATGAGGGAATGAAACACACACTGCCATCACCACCAAAAGGATGGCAAAGCAAAACACAATCAAAATATCGCGCAATCTGACATCGACGAAATGCCAAACCCACCACCAAAAGGATGATGGAGCGAAAACACAAACAAAATATCGCGCAATCTGACATCGACGAAATGCCAGACCCACCACCAAAAGAATGATGGAGCAAAAACACAAACAAAACATCGCGCAATCTGATATCGACAAAATACCAGACCCACCACCAAAAGGATGATGGAGCGAAAACACAAACAAAACATCTCGCAATCTGATATCGATGAAATACCAGACCCACCACCAAAAGGATGATGGAGCGAAAACATAAACAAAAACATCGCGCAATCTGATATCGACGAAATACCAGACCCACCACCAAAAGGATGATGGAGCGAAAACACAAACAAAACATCGCGCAATCTGATATCGACGAAATACCAGACCCACCACCAAAAGGATGATGGAGCAAAAACAGAAACAAAACATCGCGCAATCTGATATCGACGAAATACCAGACCCACCACCAAAAGGATGATGGAGCGAAAACACAAACAAAACATCGCGCAATCTGACATCGACGAAATACCAGACCCACCACCAAAAGGATGATGAAGCGAAAACACAAAAAAAACATCGCGCAATCTGACATCGACGAAATGCCAGACCTACCACCAAAAAGATGGTAGAGCGAAAACATAAACAAAACATCGCACAATCTGACATCGACGAAATGCCAGACCTACCACCAAAAGGATGGTAGAGCGAAAACATAAACAAAACATCTCGCAATCTGATATCGACGAAATACCAGACCCACCACCAAAAGGATGACGGAGCGAAACACACACCAGCCACTACCACCAAAAGGATGATAGGACAAACACAGATTTGAAGTTTACCAACACCAAAAGGATGCAGGCTAGGTTGAACTGACGAAGTTCGACTATCACCAAAAGGATGATAGTAAGGCAATTGACAACGGTCACGCTTGCTGGGTACAACTCATTGGGGAACCTCCGGGAAGAAGATTGAATTGAAATGAGTCAACGGGGTACGCCCACCGTCTTGTTTGGAGATCATAGTTTTGCTGAAATGATTTCATGGTTACGCCCATGAATTTTGAAGAGGATGCCCCTGACTAGGCTGAGTTTGTCTTGATGTCTTGGTTTGCTCAACAAAGGTCGAACAACTTCATGAGGAACGCTCGCGGTTTTGCTGAAGATGCCCCTGCTCGGGTTGGATCTTGCACTGAACTTGTTGGATTTGCCCAACAAAAGGTTGAACAACTTCATGGGGAAAGCCCACGGTCTTGAATGGTATGCCCCTGACCAGGATGAATGTTGATTTGAAGATATGATCAATCACGAGATTGAAATACGTCATGGGAGGTACCCATGGTCTTTGAAAAATGCCCCTGACTGGGCTGAATCTTGCCTTGAATGTTTTTGAATTTCGATGGGAAAGACCCACAATTGCAGAAAATTGCCCCTGATTAGGCTGATGATTGCTTTGAAGCTCCTGAAAATCGTGGGACAAACCCACCATCTTGCGGAGGATGCCCCTGACTGGGCTCCCAATGGTCTTGGAAATCTTCGGGATTGATCCTGGACCCTGACTTGCATATATGAATGTTGGATGATAAATGATATTCTATATGAGTGGAAGTGCAGATGCAAATGCTGACGTGCGGAGATGCAAGAGCTGGGGAAGTTGGTATGCATATGATGTAAGATGCTTATGAGGTCGAATGCAATGGGTATGATACAGATGATGCAGACAGGTAATTGGAAATGCAGGTGGAGACGCCAGCGTGGTGGACTTTGGGTAGTTGCCAATGCGGATTGGACTTCGGGTGGTGGGGGATTGATTTCCTCGACACGCAGTTTATTGAAGATGCCACGATTGAAGCAAAAGATAATGCCCTGGATGCCCCAAGTCTGGGTACTTTGTAGTTTACTGTGAATTTGCTTCAGAGAAGGTTGCAACTCTGTTTGATGGTCAGGACGACCTGGTCTTGCCCCAGTTTGAACATGGTAATGGCCTGCCCCAACTTAACCAGTTCTGGCATATGGAAGTTGAACTCGGATGACTTGCCCCTGCTCGAGCTATTGAGTGATTTGCCCCATCCTGTGGGTTCTGAGGTAGTCTTGCTTCGTGACAGTCACTGAAAGTTAAGTTCCTCCTCGATTGCCTTTTGTTGAAATGTCTTTGAATACCTAACACTGATTTGCAGATAAAATTGTACATTCACAAATGGCAATAATTAATGCAAAGTTCAATGCAAGTTTTGGAAAAGTGTTATTTTATTGAAGTGTCGTGGTAGTGAGACGAATGGACTGCTAGCCCAGACGTTGTGCTAATTTGATTGGTGCGAAAGATATAGCAAGCAAAATGACACCAATATTGATGATTAGAAATCATGTGAGGAGTCAGGTTACGCAACCTTGCGATGATATGCTTTCAGAATAAACCAAATACGAAATAGCAATTGTTCAGAGCATACAGTACTTAAACAAACAAAGACAAAATATAAGAACTGCGAATAATGAAATGGCAACATGACTTCCTTCTTCAAAGAATGAACTTGACTGGACTTGATATGATGTTAGCACTAGTTGGCTGGCGGCATCGGGTCGTTGATGGCACTGAGATACTTCCCATCAAAGGTGAGAGCTTCCTTGTCAATCAGGTCTTGAACTTTGTGCTTGAGAAACCTGCAGTTCTCAATGTCGTGACCTGGAGCGCCCTTATGGAACTCACAACGAGCATTCGCGTCATAATCAGCAGGCAGGACAGTTGGGGGAGCTAGATCTCTTGGGACGATAGCCCTTTGTTCCATTAATTGAGCAAAGATATCTGCATATGTCATTGGAAGACTATCAAATATTCTTTCTGGCTTCCATGTCCTGTGTTGATTTTGCTGACGCGATCATTGAACGGTCTGCTGTTCTGACTCCTTTCCAGTTATGGAGAGGGCTTCGAAGATCTGATCCATCTTTCTGTTGAGGGATTCCAGCTCCTTCCTGATAGCAATTTGCTCTTGCCGAATCTGCTCCATTGATCGTCTGGTATTAGCTCTAATTGCGTACTGGTGTCGAGGAATCAGCTTGATTTACTAGAGAGGAAGGAACGAAGACAAAAGATTCTGTTGAAGGACTGGAAATGCAAAATGCACAACATATGAAATGCAATGCGAATGATATGCAAGATGCAATGCAAGATACAAGATCCAGGATCCCAAGATCATAGTTCGAACAACTCTTGAAGCTGGTAACTGTAACAGATAAGTAACCATAATTCCTGCTCAAAGAAAATTGACAGGTGTGACCTATACGGGAAGATCTAAACATTATACCCATAAACCCACTTACGGGATGGTTTCTACGTTTGGTTCCCAGGATCACGGACACTAGTCGTATTAGCGTCACGCAACAGGCTGGCTGTATTACGACGATAATGACGATAAGATCTCTCCTGAGCGGGGTCCTCGTGCTAGGCGCACAAGGAGCGAGTCCTTGGAGACTAACACTACACGACCACCAATATCGGAACTGGTGCTAACAAAAGGTTCCCATAATCACGGACCCTTCATTAATCAAGTCGCGCAACAGGCTAGCTGTGTTACAACGAGATCTACGAATAGGTTTCCTCTGGAGGAGCTTTCATGCTTGGCACACAAGGAGGGAATCCTTGGTGACTAACACTACTCGACTACCAATTCTAAACTAAGTGTTCTCTCTGATTTTACCAAAGCTCGGGCGTAGAGCCTTACTCATGATGTCATCCCAGAAACCAACAAGCCCAGATAACAAGCACAAATAAAATCTACAAGAGAACAAATACAAAAAGAGAACAAATAAAAAACTAACATTCCTCACAAACCAAAAGATAGGCTCGACTCTCTCTTTGCATGGAGCAAAATGTCCCCAGCAGAGTGGCCACCTGTCGCACCTCGAAAATTCATTCGAACATACGACCCTCGCGCGAAAGGCGCGGAAATGCGGTTCGACAGAGTCGCCACCGAACTTTATTTATCCCGAATAAACGGGAGAGGAAAATATCGAGAAAACCTCTTAAAACGAAAGGATAGGAACAGGGTTGTCGCAACCAAGTTCCGGGTTCGGGAGTCGGTTACGTGAGGGGAAGGTATTAGCACCCCTCAAGTCCGTCGTACTCGACGGGAACCTCTTAAGGTAAATGTGGGGAGTGTTGTCTAGGTTTACTTGTTTTCTGCCTACGTATGCTCATTCGGGAGAGAATGAGAAATCAGAGCGTCGTAGTTCGACTACAGGAAAGGATGGGAAAGTGGAAGATGGATAGAAATGTGAAATAGGGGAGAAAATGGGAAATGTGCTCGCCAAGATCATCGCAATCTTGTGCCTAAGTACCTTACATTCGGACGAGAATGAAGAATCAGAGCAGTCGTAGTTCGTGGTAACAACCACGAAAGGGATACGGGAAATGGAGGGGAGGTAGCTCGCCAAGATCATCGCAATCTTGTGCCTACGTATCTTACATTCGGACGAGAATGAAGAATCAGAGCAGTCGTAGTTCGTGGTAACAACCACGAAAGGGATACGGGAAATGGAGGGGAGGTAGCTCGCCAAGATCATCGCAATCTTGTGCCTACGTATCTTACATTCGGACGAGAATGAAGAATCAGAGCAGTCGTAGTTCGTGGTAACAACCACGAAAGGGATACGGGAAATGGAGGGGAGGTAGCTCGCCAAGATCATCGCAATCTTGTGCCTACGTATCTTACATTCGGACGAGAATGAAGAATCAGAGCAGTCGTAGTTCGTGGTAACAACCACGAAAAAGATGAGGTTGAATAAGTTGGAAATTTGAGGAAGAGACGAAAGAGTGACTGACAAGCAACCCAAGAGCGCGTCTCAAGAGCTCGTCACTCAAGAATTCAAAGAATGCGAGATTCCAAGAACTCAGTTCTTTCGGAAATTGACTGAATAAATTGAAGATAAAGAGTTGGATGTTTTGAAATCGAAAGAATGAACTAATAATAACTCAAGGGCGCGCCTCGAGAGTTACTCATTCGAATATTCAAAGGATGCTAGATTCTGAGAATATCCCTCTTTCGTAAATTTCGGAAATGTTTGTGAAAGGATCGAATCGAAGAATGGCATGTGAGGCCAAAAAGAAGTTGTTTTGAACCGGTTCGACGACGTGTCGAAGATTTGATTGAAGATGGAACCGACTTGACGACGTGTCAAGGGTTAGGATGGTGAGAAACGATATTAGTCCCTGAGGGTGCTCCTAATATCGAGACCACGAGGAATTGTGAAAGAAATGGGTTGCGAATGCGGACGAGCACTCGACTTAGGAGAATGTTTGAAAATGATTTAATTTTAAAAGAGTCGAAAGGTTGAGCGAATAACAACTCAAAGGCGTGCCTCAAGAATTATTCACTCGAAGACACAAGAAATGCTAGACTCCAAGTATCTCCTTCTTTCGAAGTTTGATCGAGAAAAATATTTAAAAAAAAAAAAAAGATTTGAAGCGAAATGGGGTATGAAAATAATTTGTGAACGTGTGAGAAGTGAGAACGCGAGGTTGGATTTGAAAATATCAATTATTTAATAAATGAGACGTCGGCCCCACAACTAAATAATCGGGGTATTACCGAAATGCTAGATTCCAATAACACCATTTTTATCTGAAAAATATTTGGATGAACAACGGAAATATCACACAGAATGCTAGATTCCTATGATATTTCTTTGTTCTAAATAGCGTACTAAAATGAAAAGTCGAACGGCATATTATTTGAGGTGTACACCTCCATAATGTTCGTCCAAAAATTCAAGAAGTGCTAGACTTCAAGAATTTAATTTCATGACTTGATTGAGAAAAAATTTAGTGTTGAAAAATATATTGAAACAGGATTTAAAGAAAATCAAACATATTTTAGAAATAAGCTGGAAAAAAAATAAAATTGTAAGTTAAAGTAAATTGATTTAAATTTAGCAAAAAATAAATTAATCAAAAGTTAGAAGTAAATTTGAAAAAAAAAACTAAAGTGTAATTTATTGAATTGTCTAAAACATGCTACTTACTCAAGAATATATAAAAGTTGAATTGCCTAATAAATTAAATATAAAAAGAAAAATTGAATAATAATAAAAAAAAGCTATTTTAATTGGAGAACAATAAGTTAAATTTGAAATTTATATGGAGTTTTACTCGTAATCACGAAACATCGATATTGAACTACCGATTCCAAATGCCATGACGAAAATTAGCAATGAACCACAGATATTTACCTCAACACACCATCTGCGATAAAATAATTATCAAACAAGATCATATATATGTCATTAGAAGAAAAAGAAATTTGTAGAATAAAACCTATGGTCCAAAGTTTAAATCATCTACAGTAAGAAAACATAATTTGCTCTCCTGTCCATATTTTATACATTCCTCATAGAACAGAGCCTGTGCAAATATTTGGAATCACATTATATTAGACTTATCATCATGCACATATTATATCCAGTTTATCAAAATGAGATAAGAAATATAACTTTGAAAAAAACCTGTTACCAAGGAGAACCTATATCACATAACAGAATGTACTACACCATGAATGCCTTTAAATTGGCTTCAATCTCTAAACCAGTGTAGTCATACAACAGCAAGCAACAAACATGATATGAAAATTCAAACTCAAAGTGACTTCAATCAACACACTAACATAGCCGCATCAGTAATTTTGATCTGGAGTAAACTAACACCAAACGTCATGCCAATAGAGCAATAATAACCGAAACAGAGTAAAAACACGGAAATAAAACCAACCGAAGATGAGAGCTACTACATAGCTGCGCCGAGTTGTTTTTTTCCTCAAAATAGCAGCGACACCAGCCGTCACAACTCGAAGCTTGCTGCTCTCGACACGTCACTGTGACTCAAAGCTGCTTTTATGGTGAAACACTTTGGAACGGAGTTGGTGCGTGATGACGTCGAGTTCGTAATGAGGTGTGAAGTGGTTGTGAGCATTGTTGTCAACCCTATTTTATTTGATTGCAGTTAAAACTGTTCATGTTTTCAGCCACAAAATGCTCGACATCAAACAAGATACATTTGGCTGCCTCGACTTTTATGTTGCTCCTGCAGCATTCAGACTTGAGATTTGCTACTAGCCGGGGATGTCGCATCCTAGCGTTGTAGCTTCCATCATTACCGTATTGCTGCAGTTGTGGCAATGTTGTTGTTTGGTGTTTGAATCGAAACAACATCATTAATTCCCCCTCAACCTGCACGCAAACGATCACACAAAAGGGAACAGTGCAGGGAACCAACATGAAAAACTGAAAAATAAAAGGTGCAATCTATATATATATAAACCATGTTCTCCTTTTTCCATTGAATCCTCAGCATAAAGCATACTGGTGTACACCAGTAGATCATAGCAATTTAATTCAAATTCAAAAATGGTAGCTGCAGGTTCAAATCACAAAGTTGAGCATTCTTACTACACAATTGTTTTTCCTAACAAGAATGTCTACTACAAGACAATGCTTCATGTATGTTCACAAGGTAATTTAAACAAGACAGCGTACTGGGTCGTTACCATATTAAGACAAGTAAAAACATGATGCTAGCGACTTATCTTGCGGTGCACTGCTAAGTCAGTACCGAATGCAAACTATTACCGGATTGAACACTCGCAGCAGGCCTACGTTCCAGCAACAACTTGTGGAGAGATTTCCCTAGTTGTCGAATATGAAAATGAGGCACGCGTGGCGTAAACGACTCGCCGATATGAGGAAAAACTGTCCTAAGAGCAGCAGATCAAGCTTTGTCGCCTTAACACATTCCTGCTAGCAACGCGAAGGAAAAATCTGAAATCAATCTTCCAAACCTGAACATCAGCGACCCCGAACTTTCCTCTTCTCCAAAATCTGCACATGAAACAAAAACAGGCAGCAGGGTTGCGTTTCACAAAACCCAATCTTTCACATAATTTATTACTCTAGATTACCATCGAAGTACAAGCAACAATGTGAACATACACTACCCTAACAATAATAACGCCAAAAAAACTTGTTCGAGACCGAATCACAATACGCCAATGGAATAGCAAAACCAGACACAATCGTGCATCAGTTTACAGATTGCTTATTGCATCCTGATGTAATATCGCTGCTATTTCTGAACGCGGCTGTTACATCACTACAAGCCGAGGATGTCGCATCCTAGCTGGGAGCAGATGCGAGGTTGAGCTCAGCTATAGACCGCGAATCATAATTTGATGATGTCACTGTTGTTATCGCCGTGAGTTGTGGTCACTTCAGTTAGGGTTTTGAAGTCATGGCTATTGTGTCGCGGCTGCTGCACTTGCGGTGACCGACTCTTATCTTTAGTCCTCATCAACCACTGTCTCAGAATCCATGTCTCAAAGAATACCACTTCAGTTGAATACCTGTCAAAAAAAGTTAATACAACAGAAAAAATCTGAATCAAAGCCTCAACAATGCAATTGCTTTTGATTTGAAAACTCTCAATCCGGTATGATAAACTTGGATTAATATTAAACTGCAGCTCAACAAATCCTGTAACAATCTCAAAAAAAATGTTAGCAATACAGCAATGCAAAAATGCCACCGGATCGACACATCGTTGTTGCCACAAGCTGATGGAGCGAGTTTGAAGGGTTGCTGAGTTGGGATGGACAACCGAGACATTCTCTGGTCACCGTGGTTTGTCCCAAAATGAAGTAAACATTGTTGCGGGTTTGAGTTGTTATCATCATTGCACACATGAGTTGATCATAACTGATGTTCTCTCTTGCTCGAGATCACCGGAGATGTTGTAGCAGCGGGTACGAAATCGCATCAAGGAGTACGATGAAGGTGAGAATGGTGAACTCATCACAATATTGCCTCCATTGGCACCCTGTAAAATACAAAAAGCAAGTCCAAAGCAAATAGGGGTTTTTGAAATAACCCTGTACTACCTTCAGTGCAAGTCTGGGTTTAACACACAGCATCAACAAAAAAAATCATAAACAGACATCAGCGGTTGAGAAATGCAAAACATCATCTTATTCACAAAGACAATTGGTACAATATAAACAAACTAAGGAAATAAGAATTAGTTTTGAAACTGATCAATGTTATTATCAGCTTCTGTCAACCTGAATCATGATTATTGAAAGCAAAGAAGAGGTAGTAACAATGATAACCCAAACCAGATTCAGTATAGTAACATTGAAATTGTTCCTATTACTGAATCAAAATCACTTTCTGCTAACAAGTACAAAAAACAAGATTCTTTGAAGAAAAACTATCTACTCCCAAAAGAAACTACATAGTATTCAACCTACAAAGGCCAACCACTTAAACTCAAACAACAAATGACATAGAAAACGGCACTCTAAAGAGGCTCGAAATCCTTACCATAAACACGCTTTTTCCAATCGTTGCAAACCGCCTGACAATCGGAAACTCACCGCCTCCCTTGAGAAGTAGTGTGTTGGGGCTAAGGCTTAACCGTGAATCGCGCTAGACTTGAAAATGTTGTATCACTATTGTTGGACCGAAGGCTGAAACATTACCTCACCGAGTTGTATCGACAAGGTATTCCCCGAAATACGGATACCGTGGCCTTTTGTTGCAGAAATAGAAATGTAATACAAACGCATAACAAAATGATAAAATGTTGAGCTGAAAGTCGATAACTGTTGCACTGAGCATTGCACCAAGATGTCGAAGTCGTTGTTGGTTCCCAATCCAAACCGTGTGGGAATTGTGTTATTGATGCCTTCTGGAGTTGGAGAGGATGACAGAGACACAGGTTTAGATTATGTGAGCGAAACAGAGGGATTTGAGGGGTGAAGTGTGAGGGATGAAAATGTATGATGGTGATGGTTTGAGATTGAGGGAGAGGTTAGGGTTGGGAGGAAATTGAAGGGCGACGGCCGTCTTTGGTGTTTTTGATTAGGGCGGCGCCGTTTAGGGTTCTTGAAAGGGCGATGAATAGTAAAACGATTTAGGGTTTTGGGGTGAATTGGGGGCGGCCGTTTTTTCGGTGAACAGTAGCTTCGGTCCCCCCTTTCGCTGAATTCTTCCCCCTCTTTATATCTCACTCGTCTTCTTTCTTTTCTCCCCATGGGCCAACCACAATGGGCTTCCCTTATTTCTTCCAATCCAATCTTCTTCCAGCAAACTATTCTCGTTTCTTAATTCTTTTGCTAATTAAATAATAATAAAACAAAAAACTATAAACTAATATTAACATATATAACAACTATTTAAAACACAAATATTCACAAATATATATATAATAAATATTAACAATTAACAAATTAATAAATATTAAAATATATAAAAATAAACTAAGATTAAAAAACGAAAAAATAATAATAATAATAATAATAATAATAAAAATAATAAAAAAATTATTAGTAACATTTAGAAAGCAAAAAGTTTAGGAAGATAATATTCATGAAATTTTCTTAGGCCATGTGTCTCACTTTAATTGGTTAAAAAGATAAAGTTCTAAAAAATCAACCAATTTCAAGCGTACACGTTGTCTAGATAACAAAAAAACGGGCAATGCACAAGCGAAAATAGAATAGAAAGAAAACAAAAATATCTACAAATGGGTAGGACAAATTTAGGGTATGACAACTTGGAAGGACTCAACCTTAATTGATATTTCCTAAGTTTCTCACACAACTTCAAAAGATGATCCATAATGGTCTTCTTCACTCAGAGATTTGGCTATCATGTCATCGACATACACTTCTATCTCTTTGTGCATCATATCATGGAACAATGTAACTATAGCTCTATGATAAGTGGCACCATCATTTTTCAGACCAAAAGGCATGACTTTTATATAATAAGTTCCCCAAAAAGTGATAAAAGTAGTTTTTCCATATCATATGGGTCCATCTTGATTTGACTGTAGCTAGAAAAACCATCCATAAATGAGAATACTGCAAAATGAGTCGTGTTGTCTACCAAAGTGTCAATATGTGGCAAAAGGAAATCATCCTTCGGACTAACCTTGTTCAGATCCCTATAATCCATGCACGTTCTGAGTTTTCCATCTTTCTTTGGCACGGGCACATTATTGGCCACCCATTTTAGATATTTGGCCACTATTAAGAAACCTGCATCAATATGCTTTTTGACCTCATCCCGAATCTTGAGAGCCATGTCAGGCCTAGTTCTTCGGAGCTTTTGTTTGACGGGTGAACATTCTGGTCGAAGCGGTAATTTGTGAACCACTATGTCAGTGTCTAAACCAGGCATATCTTGGTATGACTAAGAAAATACATCAACATACTCTTCTAAAAGCTTCACCAGTCGTTGCTTGATCTCTGCCCCAAGTGTTTCCCCGATCTTGACCTCCTTCTTGTCTTCTTTAGTGCCAAGATAAATAACATCCACTTGATCGTGGTGAGGTTGAAGTTCTGTGTACTCATACTCTGCCATCTTTTCCAGTTCATCAGGAATCTCAAAATCTTCATCCTTATCTTCAGCTTGGTATATGGGTGAGCCAAAGTCATGAGGAAAAACAAAGTCATTGGATTCAACGAGTTTTGGGGTTTCTCTGCATGTTTGGAATTTCTTGATTTATTAAAACATACAAAGACAAATGCAAAAGGAAAAGAAAGAAATATTTTGTTGGTTTTCTTAAAATATTACCATTTTCTTTAAAAGTAAAAAGCAAAAAATAGTAAATTAAACAAAATGAGGAGTTTAACAAAACATCTTCATTAAACATAATAACTTGAAAGCATGAGGCCCTACAAAATGATCATATAGCCTTGGGTACAGCTACAGAAGTTTTAAAATAACAAAACAAAAGAAAACAATAATAAATTACTTTAGTATAGAACAATTGTCCAATGCAGCTTTGCAATGATACACCAAATGATCAACATTTTCTTCTTCAAAATCCTCCTCAACAGCGTTGATTTGGAAACCCCCATTGATAAACACCTCTTGAATAGCCTTTGGGCGTCCTTTGACTGAAGTTGATGTCCCATCATGAGTTGGTTTGTAACCCAACCCTTGGCGACCCACATTGCTTTCACTTTGATGAATTCTCCCCAACCTGCAGGAGTATCTTCTTTCCGCGTAGACTTCAAACTCTGAGCAGACACAAAAGTGGACCACTCTTAGCTATTGTTTCTTCAATCAACACAACATTGGCTATCTCGAGTGCTTGAAAGGAAGTTTCTAGCGCATCTTCATCTGCCTCAATGTACCTAAATGACGACAAGTTACTCACCATCAAGTCTTCGTCACCGTGCATAATTACCAATTTATCATCCACAACAAATTTCATCCTATGGTGTAAAGTGGAAGTCACCGCACCAACTGTGTGAGTCCATGGTCATCCCAACAAGCAGCTATGAGCTAGATTGATATCCATCACTTGAAATGTGATGTCGAATACATGGGGACATATCATAACTAGTAACTCTACCTCTCCAACAACAGTCCTTCTTGAACCATCAAAAGCTTTAACAATCAACGATGTTGGCCGCATCTCTGCCCCTTTGTACTCTATCTTGGTAAGTGTCCTTTTGGGAAACACATTCAGAGAAGAGCCAGTATCAACCAAGACTCGTGCCAAAGCGTCTTCCTGGCATCTAACAGATACGTGCAACGCACGAATTTGATTACATCCTTCTCTTGGCAACTCCTTGTTGTTGAAGCTTAAAGTATTTCAAGTAGTGATGTTGGTGATTACGAAATCAAACTGACCAATGGTTATATCTTCCGTCACATGCGCGTGTGTTAACACTTTCTGCAAGGCTTTCCTATGAGCGGGTGAATTCATCAGGAGAGACAAGATTGATATTTTTGAAGGAGTTCGATGGGCTGATCGACGAATCTGTAATCACTCTTTCGAATAATTCTTAGGAACTCCATGTCTTCTTCGCTTGGTGACACTTCTTTATCTTTGGCAGTCGCAGCAGGAATGGCCTCCTTTTGGGGAACCACTGTTATCTTAAGTTGATAGTTCCAACCATTGCGGGTTATTTTGCTGGTTCCTGCATATTTGTCACATTTGCTTTATTAACCTTTGTTTCTTCATTCTGCATGACTTTCCCTGATCCTTGATCAATCACTTTCATATCATACCTCCAAGGGATAACTTTTGTACTCTCAATATGGAAAGGACTCGGCTTTTGATTTATAATCGATCTGGGTTGACCAATTTCTGATGTAGTAGGCTTGGAGACATTGAAAGCAGGTTTAACACTTTTGAAGATCGGAACCACTGAACCAGAACCGGGCACATTAAATATGGGGACCTTTTCACTGTTCTTTGGTAAATTGAAAACAGGATCAATCACTGAAACTTCCTCCATTTTCATCTTGCTACATACTTGCAGAAATCCATCATCAATAAATTTTTGCACATTCCTCTGAACCCCACAACATCCTATAGGAATAACAGAACATTCTTCGCAATCAGTATGGCCGCCTTCAATCAGTCCTGCCTTTAACAATCTTTCATAAAGAAATTGCAACATTTTTTTCTATGATGCATCACAGATTATCTGCTCATCTGATGCCTCCTCTATGGCATGAACACCCCCTTGGTTCAGCAACGGGTTGTTCTTAACATTGGGTTGTGCATCATCAAAAGAAAATATTTTCTTTTCCATAAGTTCTCTAACAAGATGTTTCAGGGCAAGACATCCCTCTAAATCATGTCCAGCAGCACCCTCGTGAAATAAACAATGAGCATTAGGATTATAATGAGGAGATGAGGTGTCTGACAGTGGCCCCAACGGTTGAGTTGTGATTAACCCTTATTATACTAAGGAAGAGTACAATTTAGTGTAGGTCATTGGGATCAAAAGAATAGGAGGTCTCCCTGCTGGTCTTCTGTTCTGAAAGTTTTGTCTGGGCGTTTGAGCACGAGGCTGTTGGTAGTGTTGATAAGGTGGAGCACTGGGTGCTCGCTGGTGCCCTTGTTGTTGTACTGGTTGATACATAGGTGCCTGCTGCATGATCTGATAAGTCGAAATCGAATTATTGAACGTGGGCATTACTGCTGCCACGTACGGTTGTTGTGCATACTGCATGGGATACATTGGCTGTTGAGAAAAACTTTGTTGAGATTTCTGAATATAGCCTCACTGAGGATGTTGATATTGTCGGTAAGGCTGTTTCCAGGGATGATTCTTCTTCCCCACTATTATGGTGTTTGTCTCCCCTTCTTTCTTTTTGTGAAAACTGCCATTAAATTTCTTGGCATTGTTGTTGTTGGAACTATTAGAAGTATTGGCCATCCTTCCATTCTTCATCCCCATTTCTACTCTTACACCTATAACTACTATATCAGAGAAGCTAGCTGTCACATTACTAATCATCTTCTCATAAAATTCCAATCTTACCGTGTCCACAAACCAATCTGTTAACTCTTTTTCAGCTAGTGGAGGTTCCACCTGAGAGGCAATCTCCCTCCATCTTTGTGCATATTTCCTTAAAAGATTCAGAGCTTCTCTGAGACATACTTAACAATTGTCTTCTATCAGGAGCTAAATCCATGTTGTACTTATAGTGTTTCACGAAAGCGTCAGCCAAATTCTGGAAACTGTGGATACGAGATTGGTCCAGGCTCAAATACCACTTGGCAGATGCCCCCTTCAGACTATCTTGGAAATAGTGAATCATTAGTTTATTGTCTTCCATATAGGCAGCCATTCTTCTATAATACATAATCAAATGTGTTATTGGACAAGTAGCACCAGAATACTAATCAAAGTCAGGAATTTTGAATTTTGGGGGAATCACTAACCCAGATACTAGACACATATCCCTGGCATCAGTACCAAAGACATCATTTCCTTCCATAGCCTTGACTTTCCTTCCTATCGTTTCCACACTTTCCTTCAGTTTTTCATGACGTCCACTTCCCTCTTCATACCCATTAGGAACTTCATATACTTGTTGTTAGTTATGAAAAACATAACGCACTTGAGTTTGCAGAAAGGCTGGAGTGTAGGTCGGAACAACTTAAGGAATTTATGCCCCCAATGGAACTGATTGTTGATTAATTGGGACAGAAAGATGTGGAGGTATAAACCTAGGAGATAACCCATCAGTGGTACATTTGCAGCATTGACTACTGTTGGAGTTGGCTTCATAGCTATGTTGGTAACTTCATATACCACAGTAGCGTAAGTGTCCATTTTTGCATTAATGACCTGCATGACCTCCATAATCTGCCCCACGCTTCCACGTAGATCTTCAAGTTCATTATTGACCCTGTCCAATTCCAAATTCTGTTCGGCCATCCTTTGACGAGCTTGGGCTTGTGTGTTGTACTGGTTTCGAGAACTCAGTGTGATCGGCTGAAGATAAGACAACGAGATCAACTACAGAACAGAAAACGCAAATGCAATGCTTCATGAATGCAAATGAAAATGCAAACCAAACATTCAAGGAATCCAAAGAAAAACTTCATAAACATTATAATAATGGAGATTAAAAAAATAACATATCATCTTTATAAGTTACATAACTGAGAGTTTTACAAAAATCAAATACATATTCAAAGCCAAAGTTCAAATACAAATTAAACAGTAAAACAAAGGAAGTTGAGGTCTTAATCCTTTTGCCGAGAAGACCCTCCTTGCCAGTTCCTTCCCTTATCTTGATGGAGCAGTTTCCGAAATTCTTCATTTTCTTGCACAACTATGAAGTATTAATGTTTCCAAGCTTTCGTTCCCCTTTCAGATTTAGCCAATGCAACTCTCCATTCCTTAACAGAAGTAGGATCTTTTGGAGTTACAAGGATTGGCTCAAAGCGAGTGTAGAAAATCTTGAAAGCTCTCTCCTTAATGCATAGTAAGTAAGATTTTGAGACAAAGCAGTCAGGGTATCCCAAAGTGATCATCCCCTTTGTGCAAATATGACACAATGCGTACACAATCTGAGCTTTGAGAACTAGATTTTTCCATTCTTCAAAGAAAATACTCTTCAAAAAGACTGGGTCATGCTCGTCCTTCATCGGGTATCCAAGCTGGAGGCGAGCTAAAATAGAATTGTAGCTCATACATCCTTTCGTGCCAAGAAGAGGCACATTAGGGAAATCGTAGCAACTATGGATCATGACAACTCCTCCATAAATATAATCTTACCACTTGATGTCTGAGTGCTTGATCCTTTCTGCACATGAGAGTTCGTTCTGCATATCCCAAAGCAATGGTAACCTTCGCAAGTGCGAAATAAACCACTTGTACAACAGAGCGGTGCAAACTATAATATGGCCTTCCCCATGATAGTTCTTTAAATGAATGTAAAAATACACGTCAGCCAACAACGTGGGTACATGATTCTTGATCAAGAAATGATTGATTACACTCTCATCAACAAAATCATCAGCAGTTGGAAACAAGAAGATTCCATAAATTAAAAAGCTAAGATGGCCTCGAATGCTTCAGAATTTTTCGACTCAGCATAATACTTGGTTTTTCAAATAAGAACACAGTTGGGAATCCATAGAAACCTCCTTTGACAGTCATGTGAGACTGTACTTCAGTCATCTCCAAATGCGTAGCCTCTGCAATTATATTTTCACTAGGAGTCCCTTCTCTTCCAGAAAATGGTTTAGGAGCAACGCCTAATCCCATTAGCGCAAAGTATTGTTCCAAAGTTGGCAGCAATTGGTAATCTGGAAACGTGAAATAGTGATATATTGGATTGTAGAACTACACGAGCGCCAACAAAATCTCTTCATCCACCTAAAGTATTAGCAATGACAACACACTTCCATACATGTCTTTGAATGCCAATGGATCTTCTACTAAACCTCTCAGCTTCCTCAAGTCTTCCAATTTTGGACTTTGGAATGTATACTTTGATATCTCTCTTTCTAGAATCCATTTTATAATGTCTGCAAAACAAAATTAAATTCCTTGAATGGTTAGCAAAAACATGAATGCAATGCAAAAATGCGTGGAACTTTGATATTTACAAACAACAAGAGATACCAAAAACTCATTTTCATTATCCAATAGGTTGAATTACAACACATCAGTACTTCTTACAAGAGTCTTAAATAGAAAGCTAAATAAAAGCTAACAAAAGTCCTAAGGAGATCCTTCTAACAGCCTTATGTTGAGCTTATTGATCTCTTCTTCCATCCGAGCCTTCTCGAGAATAAGCTTATCCACAATCAATTTCCACAGAGTTGACTGAGGGCTATAGGAAAATAAATCCTCTTGTGCCTTCCTCTTCTTGCAAGAAAGCACTTCTCCATTATTCATTTGCAATTGCCTCTGGAGTTCTGCATTCTCCTCAACAGCCACTTGATACTTGTGCTTCCAAGCGTCTTCTATTTATCGAGATTTTCTCAAAGCGATTCTCAGCTCCACTACTTTAGACATGAAGATCAAGGTGGGTTCCTCCTTCAAAACTATGGGCTCTTGTCGGGCATAGGGCATCTTTAACTCAACAACCCTTCTTCAGACCCATTGGAGATAAGGTTCCAAAGAGACACAATTAGGTTTTCCTATGTCTTTCTTTCCCTTCTTATGTAAATGACTCCAAGCATTCAGGATTTTCTCCTTTAGCTCCTTATTACCTTCCTCTTCCTTGAAGAAAATACTTTCCACATGAAAAATGTTGGGTTTGTCCTTCAAAAGATATCCTAACTGTCGACGAGCAAGGATCGGGCTATAGCTGATCCCTCCTTTAGTACAAAGAAGAGGTACATTACCAAAATCTCCACAGCTGTTAATAATCATCACGCCATCATAGACACGATTGTAATAATCAACGTTAGAGTGAGTGAGAGCCATGATCTTCTGTGGCCATCAACCTCTCCCAAGATCCCAAAAATTGTTAGCCTTAGGTAAGTGCGAAATAAACAACTTGTACAATAAAGGAACATAATAAGTGATCATCCCTCCATTGTGGGAATTCCTCAGATGAACAGAATGATAGGCATTTGCTAGCAAGGTAGACACAGGGTTTCTCCTCAAGAAAATTTTGATGGCATTGAGGTCCACAAAATTTTCAAAACTAGGGAACAAAAGGATACTATAAATGAGCAAAGCAAGGATGGCCTCAAATGTGTCCATGCTCAAATGGTCGGCGTAATATTGAGCTTTCCCAATCAAAAACTCTGTAGTCAAGCCAAAAACTCCACCCTTTGCAATCATGTTATTTTGAATATCAACCAATACCAAATGTGTAGCCTTAGCAATATCCTGCTCCTTAGGGTCTTTCTCTAAAATAGGAAAAGGAGACTCGTCAAGAATTGGCAAACCAACCAGATAGGAGTATTCTTCTGGTGTAGGTACAAACTGGTAGTCAGGAAAAGTGAAACAATGGTAGACTGGATCGTAGAACTATAGTAGAGTGGAGAGGAGTCAATTATCCATCTTTATTTTAAATAATGACAATAGTTTCCCATATCTATTCTTGAACCTTTCTGGATCTTTCACCAAGGTACCCAACCTCCTTAGGTCATCCAAGTTAAGACTCTTGTAAGTGTACTTCAAGGTTTTCTTCCTTTCACTATCCATGACAAACCTGATGTTTGGAAACAAAAGTCTACGTTCCGCAAAACTTTTATGGTATGATGCTCATGAATGCAAGTATGCAGAAACACAAGTGAACAAAGATTCACATATATACACAGGTAAACAGATAAACAAACAAGGGCCTAGGTTTAAAGGACACGAGCATGGGGCCATGGCCTACCTATCCAAAAAGGTGTGTATTAAGGGTTTATGGTCTGCAGAG
Organism: Lathyrus sativus; assembly: GCA_963859935.3. Taxonomy (NCBI): domain Eukaryota; kingdom Viridiplantae; phylum Streptophyta; class Magnoliopsida; order Fabales; family Fabaceae; genus Lathyrus; species Lathyrus sativus. Next base: position 62,229,574 of record OZ012737.1, on the reverse strand, counting down.
CCGGGTTCTAAGAAGTTCCCAGAGTCAACAACCCATCTTTCAGATATTATCAATTTCTCAAATTACTCGATAGTCGATAGTATTCTCAAGAGAGTCTCATTTGAGTGTAGTATCGCGTATCAACTATTTCGGGAATACTCCTTCATAGTCATTGCATTACGTCCTAATAAGGCCAAAGTGGGGTGAAAATGTAACTAAAGGTTCTCAGTGTCACGGGCTCCTAGGTCGAAAGTAGTAATGTTTTCACAAATACTCGTTCAACAAGACTACTCCCAAGAGGACCTCCACTGAGCGGTGGTTTCTTAAGTCAGCTTGGTCGGGAATCAACTCCCTATAAACCTTCTTGAATATACCACCTTCCTATCATAGGTGTATTCAAGTATGGGTATAGGACTTATCCTCACCATTTAAAGTAACCACCCTGCATATAGAAAACCCAAGCACAAGCAGATATATATACAGATATTTACAAATATACAAATATACAAGTAAGCAAACATATAATAAACACAAATACAAACAAGGTGGGCTTAACCCTCTTAGGGGGGATTTCCTTCCCTAGTGAATTCGCCATTTTTGTTACGGTGAGAATCGGATATCAAGTTATTAATTAACATGAATCACAAATCATGAAGTTCACCATCGAGCTTTGATTTATCCAAAGGAAAGGGTAAAGATTGAAGAAAACCCTAAGCACGCTATGTAACAATAAAGCTAAGAGATCTATGGTTTGGGGTTCGTTATACCTAAGGAAGGTGTTAGTATCCTAAGCATTTGTAGTACTATACAGGAACCTCTTGTTAGTATTTGAGTTAGATAAATTTTGCTTGCTAAGGAAAAGTGCTAAGGTAAAGACCTAATGGTATATGCACTAAGTATGCTTGCAAAGACATCACATCTCGTGCCTACGTATCCTGACTAGGATGGAATCAGAGCAGCTCTAGTTCTCCTAACTAGGGTGAAAGAACTCTTGACTATGGTCTAGGTTCCAAGGGGAATAAGTATCCATAACAATGATACATATGTAGAGTTAACAAACTCTCTAAGTTTAAGTTGAAATACTAACTAGGGATTAACTTTAACAAAAGTCAACAAGGGGAAGGTGAGTACCCATAACAATGGTACACACATAGAGTTAACAAACTCTAGGCCTAAGTTCTAAGTTGTAGGACTCTAACAAGGTGTGCTAAAGGTTTTGACTTAATAAAGTCAAGGGGGTGAGGTTCTAAACCTAAAAATATGTAGAAGGTCCTAATGACTCTAACAAGATCAAAGAGGTGAGGATAAATGAGTTGTCTATGACATTGAGTCAATAGAGAGACTTTCCTTTGGAACAAGGAACACAAGACAAACTTTAGGATAAAAGCTAACAAGCTACATCACTTGGGGAAACTTAACAAAGCTTAAGCATACACATACATTCAATCAAACATGCTGAAGATATAGTATCACTATATTATCATCAAATAACGTGTTAAGCATATGGTATCCAAGCATCATGTGATCACATCCTTAAAAAAATGTCAAAAAACAAAGTGGTAACAAGAACGCATAACTTTACAATGTGACAAAAGACTTTACATGACTTTGCAAATGGATTAAACATATCCATATGTACCAAGAAAAATAAAGGTAACAAACCAAAAAGTCAAAGTGGTTCATAAGAAAACCCTAGAAAAGTACACATTTCAAACATGCGTAAGTACCATTAAAATAAATAATTTTGGAGATTTCTTGATACCACAATAAAATAGACAACAAGATGAACACATAGCAAAAAGAAGACTTAAAAACATAAAAAATGAGAGAGTTATGATATTTCAAAGTTGTGAAGAAAATAAGTGAAACAAGTCACCAAAAATAAAGGAAATGATCCTCAATGGTGTTGAACACGCACCTTTGGTTTCAAGTCTAAAACTTTAACCAACTGAGCCATCTGAATAGCTTGTCCACATAATGCGCGTGTTGGAATAAATGATAGTAACAAATTAAAAATGCAACAAAAAAAACACAAAAGGGTGACCACCAATGGTCGAACCCAGGACAAGGCGAATACATGACACAACAAGCCTATGGTTACGCCACTAGGGTGGCCTGTTACATTCAAACATTATGTAATTCTAAATCTATATATTTTAAAATAACATTAAAATGGCTACCTCAGTGCCATGTCACCACACCTCAGCTCCACCTCACCCTTATTCTTCCTTCGCTCTCTCAAAATATCTCTTTCTCACATGAACAACAACAAGAACAAAACTTCCACATCCCATAACTCACTCAAAACTCCATGAATTTAAAAAGTATTAGAAACAATCTTCAAGTATTTTTTGCCAAGAACAATAGTATCATAATATCAAGGTCTGAAAACAAACCTAAACTCCATCAAACATGGTCAAACCTCAAAACACCAAAATGAACACAAATGAAGAACATCACATACAAAACTTATACAATACATGTAAAGATTCAAAAACATAGCAAATGACAAAAGGAACATTTCTCAAACATAAAACAAACAATGATAAGTGAACATGAAGAGTTTGAAGGAGGAGAGAGCTACCTCTTGGAGCTGGTCCAATACCTCCTTAATGATGATTGTAAATATGCAAATAGATGTTGCTCAACCTCCTTTGGTCCTAGATAGTGATTGTGAGTGGTTGTTTTGCTTGGAAAAGACTTCTTTCTCAAAACCCGATAGTTGAAGCTTTAATGGTGATAAAAATGGCATATGATGGAGATGATGTTACAGTTCATATTTGAGGGTTGAAATGAGTTATTTGTGGTGTATGGTGAAGGTTTGTGGTGTTTGTTTTTGGTTTACACGAAGGGAAATGGTGGTTGAGAAGATTTTGCAAAAACTGAGGTCTTGTGTGTTTTCTCGAAGGTAGTGTTTTTCTCTCTATTTTTTCTCTGAGTTTCTTCCTCCTTTAATATCGTGTGTCCCTTCTTGGTTAGCCTTTTGTGTTCTTTTAAGTCCAGAAGTTTAAAATTTGTTTCTTGGTCAAAGTGTGTAAGGAAGAGGAAAATGACCTCTCATGGGGTGGCTTGGGTCAGCTTCAAAGGCACAGGTATTAAGGCAGTGTTCTTGTTGTTTTGTGTTCAGAATCTAGCATAAGAAATGAGAGGGAAAGCTCAATGTATTCAACTGTACAAAGCTCGATTTCCATACTTTCATGTATATGTCAAATATGGTTTTTGCATGTCATGCACATAAGACCTACTTTGGGTAAGTTTTGGGATCACAAAGTGACAGGTTTTGATGCTAGAAAAAAGGTTTTAATGTTGGAAAAAAGTTTTCTAAGTTTGGCACAAAAGTTGGTCATGAGACTTTTCAAGTTGGCAAGACATGATCATGTTCATGAGGGTGACTTTGACACAACATAACTTTATGGTTCTTGGCTCAAATGGTGAAGTTTTGTGCTTTTTAGAAAGAGAACATGTAGAGGAACAAATTTGAAGTTTTAATGATTTTGAGTTCAAGCTTTCAACATGGTGCAAATTGGACATGAAAATTGGTTCAACATTCTGGCCTGGGCAAGCTTGCACATGACCTGGTCATGCCTTGGACAACTCTTGTCAAATGTTGATGCCTATGTTTGTGATGTCATAACTTGAGCTCTAGAACTCCAATTGAAGAGTTCTTTAGATGCTTGGAAAGCTGAGATGGAGGAGAACAACTTTGATGTTTTCCACTTTTGGATTTGAAGCTTAGAAATATCAAAAAGAAAGCTCGCAAGTTGAGCAAAAACATGACTTGGAAGTGCCTTGGCAACTAGAGCAAGTTGCCTAACTTGTGCCCAAAATCACCAAACTTTGTAATGCCATAAATTTTCACTCTTTGATCTAAATGAGGACTTATTTCTATGCTTAGAAATATTATATCAAGAGGAACAAATTTCATGTTGGATGAATTTTGATTTGAGGTCAAGAAACCCATGAGGCCTTGGTTTGAAGTTCTTGCAAAAATGATGCCCTAGGTTTTGCCCTACTTTGACCTCCACTTGAAAACAGCATAACTTGAGCTCTAGATATGATCTTGATGAGTTCTTCATATCGAAAGAAAGCTAAAGAGATGATATACAACTTTTATGTTGATGACCAGCACAAATTACACTTGGAACCATCTTGAATTTGGCCTTGAAAATCACTTCAAATGTTGACTTTTTAACTTCGAAAAATTCATCAAGAAACTCTAATTCTCCACATCTCCATTTTAATGATTCATAGACTAAGGCCTCTAAATCTTAGAGTTGATCATAAAACTCAAGAGTTGATTTTTGTGATGCCTCAATTGACTTTTGAATCAGATGAAGTCAACACCTCTTCTATTCACTTAGGAAGCTTTTGAATTGAATTTCTTTGGACCAAATGACCCCATAGGGACCCATGAAATGTATGAGGTACTCCTTGGTTTATTTCCCACTTCTCTCATGATTAATTAGGGTTTCCTTCTCTTCTGCACAAAAACCCTAATTTCAACAAAAATAAACAAAACACAAAGCCTGATGATTTGGTTAGTGATGCAAGGATGATTGACCTATGATACTCATGTAAATGTTGATGACATCATAAGGGGTAAAATTTAGGGTATGACACTTCCTAACAAGTTCATGAATAATTAAATACAAGGCCAAAGTTAGTACACTAGCAGCAACGTAAATTCTACACAAATAGGGAGGGTTCATATTATTCAACAAAAAGCAACAATATTTACCAATTGCACACAAGAGTTATAGTTCACACATAGAACATAGCAGCAGCTAGAATAGAGAAAAATTCAAGATGCAAGGTACATACAAAGATGCAAAACCAAAACAACACTCAAGTTCAGTACATAAAGCCATCCAAATATTTCAACATACTAAATACATACAATTCACAAAAATGTCACAATCACATGGGACCACCCTTCTAGAACCACATAATAAGACAAGAAATAGGTGTTGTTATAATTTTGATTCCCCAATAAAATCCCACAGAATCAGCATTGTACAAACATCCCTAACGGACTAATTCACAACCATTCATCACCTTATCATTTTTTTCCTAACAAACTTCACACGCATCATTCACATCCTATATATTGGAACACTACTCAATCACAAAGAGGAGGAAAAAAACACCTGAAGAAGTTTGAAAACCTTAGTAATTTCTGCAAGAACATTCCCTAACCCTAAGAATACTAAAGCTCTAAAAACCCTAATTCTACTTCAAATTTCTCATTGAAATTTGAAGTTGAAGAGCTAAACCGCTACCTTTTTAACAGTAACACAACAAAAAACAAAAAGAGCAACTAGAAGCATTACGAGAGAAGAAGAAGAAGAAGAAGAGAGTAGAAAGCAAACAAAAGAATAAAGTTGAAAAGTTACCCTCGCTGGAGAAGCTTCTGATCGGCGTTGCTCTGATCTAGGTACTATTCTCTCCCTTTGTGCTTTATATGGCATGACCTAAACTCCTCACATGCTATAGCTCTGTATCCCTGTTTCAATTTGTTGTTTTACCCTTTTATTTGTAGAGTTAGGGTTTCTCTGAGAGGTGTTGGATTTGAGGTTTAGAGGCTTCTTTTGGTGGAAATGAGCCTATATTTAGGTTTATGAGGTTTTTTTAGGTTAGGTTGGTGTTTAGTTTGAGGGTGGCCGAAGAAGAGGGGTGGCGCCTCCGTGGCCGGCTGCCAACCATGTTCTTCTTCAGCGATGGCTTCGTCAAGTTAATTGTAGAGAGAAGGAGAACTGGTGTGTGTGTGTGTGTGTGTGTGAGAGAGAGAGAGAGAGAGAGAGAGAGAGAGAGAGAGAGAGAGAGAGAGAGAGAGAACAAGTGTAGATGGAGAGAGAACGTGGGATTCTAATCCCTTCACCTTTTTTTTGTTTTCAATATGACCATGGTATTGGTTTTATGTGATGGTTGTTCAGTAGGGTGACACTTGTCATCGACCTTTCTCTCAATTTTGTTTGGTTTTATGCATTGGTTTCCATGGTGATATCGTGATCCTACACTTTTAACCATTCAGATCTGTTGACTGAGAGTCCAATGGACTCTCCTTGGCGTGGGCCTCAACATATTGGACTTAGGGACGAATCACTATTGGCACCCCCCAGTTTACTAACACATCCTGACCCATTAACTTTTTTATTTATTTGTTTCCCATATTTAATTATTCTATTTATTTTTTTAATTATCTTGTTTTTTTTATGATATAGGAAAAACTTAAGATATTTTAATATTTAATTTTGATTAATTTCATTAGTTTTTTAAAGATTAACTAATCATTTTAAAATTACCTTTATTATTGTTTAACTTTAACCTTTAATATTTCCTTTCATTTTAAAAGATGTAAAAAATGTTATATTTAATTTCTACTTTTTAGGAAAAATATAAAAATATTTTAATTGATTAATTTAGTTAATTTTATTAAAACCTTTTATTTAATGATCATTAATCTATTTAATGATTAATTTTATTAAATATTTGATTTTAATTCAATTAATTATCTTAAGTTAGTTTCTTTAATTCTAAAACTCCAAAATATGTTATTTTTAATTTTAATTATTTTATTTTAATTTTCAATTACGTTTTGACATTAATTATTCTATTTAATATTTAGTTTAATTATTTAAGCTTATTTACTGGTTTTTCTTTAATTCTAAGAGAAAACAACAAAATATATTTCTAACTAATTCTTAAACCTTTTTACCTAGTATTAATCAATTACTTAAAGTTTATCTTAATTTAGTTATTTTCACTAATTTTAACAAAATACAATACATTAGTTTATGCTTAATTTGCTAATTTGACATGCTTAATTTGATTGACACCTTTACCCTTTACATATTTTATATTGTTTATGTGATGCTTATACACATTGCTCTTATGCTTGATATCATGCCTTGATTATTTTATGTCATTCTCCACATGCTTGTTTAAACCTCATTTAAACTAATACCTTGATTTAAAATCAAGTCATTTTTAAATACCTTGTAAGTCGATTGTTTTCACGATCGCCATCGATCTCACATAGCCTCCTCTTGGACTTTATACAACGATACCTGTTACACATTTTTGACGTGTGTTTGCATGCATATGCGTGATTGGTTTACTTTATTCGTGGCTTGATATTGACCCCATTTGAGCAAATGCATCCCTCTCCCATGAGATGTAATGCTTTTTATCGCTTATATAGCTTAGCACAAGATATAAATCACCCTTTTCAAGAGAACAAATAAACTTAATCCAACGTCAAGTAATTTCACAATAAATTTAATTAATCACTAATGCATTCTCAAGCATACTTGGTCAACATACCAAGTTCCCTTACCTTTCTAAGTCGAGCGCTTTTGCCTCGCCATCGACCTTACCTTATACCACTAGGACCTCATTTCCACTAGTTCAAACCATAATTATTTTGCACGCAAATTCAAACCTCAATCAACATCCAATATTTTATCAAAACTAATCTAATCAACTTAACTATACCTAGACCATATTTTAAAAGATATGAAAAGGGAGTTGGAATGGAATCTTCGATTCCTCTCCTCAATTGTTTGGGCCCGAGGAGCCTTAAGTTCCAACAATTGTCTTCTCTAAAAAAAATTCATAACCCGATCCTACATCAAGCTATTTTTTTACGACAAACGCAATCAACCATATTTTTCCAATACTAAGATGAAAAAGAGAGAGAGTCAAGTCTTTGACTCATTCTCCCGATTACTTGGGCCCCAGGAGCCTTTCTTAAGCCTCGAGTAATCATCATTCATAACTTACTCTAAATATACCAAAATTATTTCATAATTAAGGGTGAAAAAGAGAGAGATTCGGATCTTTGATTCACTTTCCCAATTACTTATGCCCGAGGAACCTTTCTTAAGCTTCGAGTGATCGTCATCCAATCAAAATACCAACACATAAATTTAACTTTTTGTCGTCGTGCAATTTAAACTCTTTACTAAAAGAACAATGTTTAGTCCCCTCTAAACATCTGTTTGATAAAACAAACCTTTACCTGTAGTCCCAAGAAATACAATGCTCCGACTTTCCCATTGCACGAGGGAGTACGTAGGCACAAGGGCCCCAATCCTTGGTGAGCACCCTAATAAAAACCACTCATTTCCCCTTACCTTAGAAGATGACAAATAAACCTAACTAACTTTTCTCACGAATCAAATTAAGAGATTCTTGTTGAGTACAATAGACGTAGAGGGTGCTAACACCTTCCCTTTACGTAATCGACTCCCGAACCTAGAATTTGGTTGCGATGACTATTTTCTTACCTTTCAAAGGTTTTATCGATATTTTCCTATTCCTTCCTTGGGATGAATAAAGTTTGGTGGCGACTGTATTCAAACATTTTTTCCGCGTCCATCGCGAGGATCATATTTTTTCGAGGTACAGAAAGCGGCTTGAAGGTATGGAAAAAACTTGACTCTTTGTAGCATATCTCAGCCCAGTCTGGGTCTTCGGGATGAAAGGAAATTGGAAGCAGGTTGCCATGAATTTGGAATGGCCTGCCCCAATATTCTAAACTTTGAAATGGTTTGCCTCTGATTATCCAATTTTTGGAATGGTAGACTTTGATTGCTCTTGAGGTGAATTTCCCTAGAATGTGTGTCAAAGTGACTTAACTCTGATTGATTGAGCGTTGGAGGGTTTTTCCCTTACTCAACAGAAACTGTGAGTGATCTGCCCCTAGTTGGTAGAGTCTTGAGATTATTCACTTCTGATCATCTGATTCTCAAATGATTTTCCTCTCAACTATTTGATGCTTGGGTACTTGATTTAGACTGACTGATTCCTTGATCAACATAATCATTGGATGACAGTGCCCCTGACCATAGGGTTATGAGGTGTTATTGGTTCTAATCAACTTTATTGGATGATCAAGTCCTCTTTGATTTATCCTTGTTGGAATATCCCCTGTTGTTAAATACTAACTTGCAATTAAAATTGTTCACTCAGAAATGGTAGTTTTAATGCGATGCTCATGCATGTTTGAAAAAATCATTATTGGAACGATACAATAGTGTGTGACAAATGGACCCTTAGTCCAAACACAGTGTTGATTTAACAATTCAGATTGTGAAAGATATAGCAAGAAGAAGATTAGTAAATCTCTAGGAGTCAGTTTACGCAACGTTGTTGTTGTATGCTTTCAGAAGAAACTCTGCCTCAATTAGGTTTTCAAGCGTTGTAATGTGGCATGGTTCACAGTTATTTGAAACAAAGGACATAAGGCTCAAAACTTGATTTTAACCCACCCCTTCTTCATGATGATCTCCAGCCCTACTTTCAGTTAAATTGACGCACGCATTCATCTTTGAAGAGATCTCGACAGTGTGAGAGTGAAGATGATGATTCAGGATTCACTTGAAATGACAATCATCTTATTTTTCTTTTGTCATGGACGTTGATGACACGTTGATTTTTGACATGGTGGTCACTGAATCTTGTTTTGTTTTTGCTAAGGATTTGCATGATCGCTTTTGATTGATTTTTTTATCCCTTATTTTTTCCTGGACCGCTTTTTGAAGCTTTTAGTCCACTAGGATTACCCTAGTTTCCTAAGTCACTTCCTTGGATATTCGACTTAGCGAGATTTTTTTTCTTTTCTTTTTGATTTTTCTAAAGGGTTGTGATTGCCAATTCATTGGTCATAAAAAAAATCGTCATAACTTTTGGATTTTGCATGGTTCCTTTGACATTTCGGGAATTTTGCGAAGAATATTATGTGGCTGATTCCCAGATGGGAGGCATTACCAAATGTGTGGTTAGGTTAACTAATAACTTCCCTGCCCCAGGTTAAGCATAAGGGTTTAGAGATTCGAAAGAAACACGTACTTCTAGGCTCAAACTGGTTAACTAAGGACTAACTCGTTATCTCTCCAGTGTTTGGGGATTTGAAACAATGCATATACATCATCAGTAGGATCTTATCTGAAAGCATATCATTAGCAATTATGGGTATTTCATTTTTGTCATCCTCTCTCCACTTTTTTTTTGTTGCTAAAATAGAAATTTGATAAAGTGAAGCAAATATGAGAAATATGGATGTATTTTTTGTTTTTTGATATAAGTGAAGAAAAATGAGTGAGCACGACATGATTTATTCAGAAAATGCATGATTACTTCATTAACATTACCATTCCAAACAACAAGGTTTAAAAACAAGTAGCATTTAACAGGAAAGAAATTACAAAGGCAAATGATAAAAGTGATCCAACGATTGCTAATGTTTGAGGATGTCTTCTTGTCTGAACCACTGGCTTTAGGAGATGCTCCCTTGAAATCTTTAAACTCATTCAGGCGAGAGGTTGACATGCACCACCAGGCTTCCTTCTGGAAAGGATATGTACTTTTGTCGATCAACTGTTGTATTTGGCATGGAAAGCTTTGAAGTCTTCAGTTGAGTGTCCCATTGATCCAACATGATATCCATATTTCACATCGGGATCGTACCTAGACGGATATGGTTCTAGAAATGGCTTGAGAGACTTGGGCTCCACTAGTGAGTTTTGAATCAGATATGGCAGAAGTTGACTGTATGGCATAGGAATTAGATCGAGAGGAACATTCTTTCTTTCTATATTGTTTCGAGGTCTAGACCCGTTCTGATGTTGATTTTAATATCTTTGACCATGAGCTCGTTGATTTTCATGAGGAGCAATCGAGGGTTTCTGGTATGGTGGTCTATGAATTATTGGTTGCCCATAAGGATAGCATGGTACTGGAAATGATGACCGCTAAGGAGATGAAGGACCATAAGTTTTTATTGGTACACCATGAGAATACTCGACATTTGCCATGACTATATTGGTTTCATCATCCTCTTCCTCTTCGAAATTGTTGAGGGACTCAGTCTTGCTAGCTTGGCTGCTTGAAGCGTCTTGAATTTGTCCACTCTTGAGGTAGCTCTCGATTTGTTCTCATACTATCACAAGGTTTGAGAAGCTTGAAAATGAAATGCCTACCATTCTTTCAAGATAAAAGCCATGCAAACTGTCTATGAACATGTCAATCAATTCTCTATCTAAAAGTGGTGGTTGCACTCTCGCTGCCAATTCTCTCTACTGATGTGCATATTCCTTGAAGGATTCACTACTCTTGTAAGATAGGCTTTGCAAATGCGTGTTGTAAAACCCTTCTAAATCCACAAATATTTTGTAAATAAATTAATAAATAATTCAACACAATGTACCAACAAGGGTGTCACATCGTCATAAAAACATCTTGAATCAACATCCTGCTCTGTAACACAGTTTTTTAAAACATTTAACATAATCATTTCTTCACTGACATCCACAAAAATTCAGACTTTGCAGCAGAATCATAACCTCAAAGTAATTTATTTCGCTTCATCAGACATCAAAGTATTTTGGTCATTATCAAAAGTCACATATTCAAATAAATCTAATCGTATAGAAATCTCATAAAATAAGTCTAACAAAACAACATAATATTCGACTCAAACGTTCCCCACCCGATGTTACATATCAGAGCAAGACACCTCTATTATTAACAGAAATATAGTAAAAAAACTCCAAAGCTAAGTCTCCATGCATCTACGAGCTAATCTTGATCACCTGCATGTTATCCACGTGGAGGCAACATTCGAACAGACAACGTAAGTAATCACAATTCATTACAAAAGATATAAGGAAAAGATATAGTAGTTACAACAATAATTATCAATAATTCATATATTCATCACACATCACACACATACTCACATTGTCACTTCTTTAACTCATTCACAACGTCATTATATCATCAATCAATCATCACTTAAGTCACAACATCATCAAACATCATTTAACTCACAATTATCCAATGTCACTTAGTATGTAATGCAACAACACTAACTCATGCATGTGGTACCAATTCTTTGATGAGCACTTGGTCATCTCCCTCCTAATATCCCCACCATTGGATCTATTCCCACTTGGAAATGGAGCACATCATAAAACGCACTCAATCGACACAATGGGATTGAGACCACCACTAGACCGAAGTCCTAACATCGTCACTAGACAAACGTCCTAACACATACCATTAATGTATGATGCACAACACTAATAATAATTCGACCACGGCTAGTTAATTACATTATAATCCATGTAATCATCATAATAACATCCTTCACATATCATGTATTCACATCAAACATGCTTAAATGTCAACCTTATTAAACACATCACATAATCTTCATCACATAATCATCATCACATAACATTTATACATAATGTTATCATATACGTCATCAAACGTCACTACAAGTAACATTTATCACATCACCTCAACATCAAAGTCATCATAATTATTTCTCCAACAACATCATTACTATTATTAGACATAGAACATCACCAATTATTAATTACACAAAGCCATTTCATACATATCACAAAACAACATAACTCGACTGTACGAAATAACCATCCACGCGTCAAATAGTTGGAAATATGGTACTGAAAATATTTTAAAGAAAAAGTATGTTAAACCAAATTTCCGACGATCTGAACCACACATCAATCGGACATTCACCACTCGAGTTATGAATTTTTAAAGTTTTAGAAATAGATATGACCCCGTCTGCTCGCCTGAGGCTCGCCCAACGAAACATGGGAGAATCACCTTGCCCCATAAAAAATTCCAGGAGCACCTCCTTTCCATCATTACCTTCACCTCTCATCTGGCCCGACGCTGCCCAAGCAAATTAGCTTCGCCCGACGAAGATGCGGAAACAACAACTCTGTTGTTGCGTTTTCTGCACCAGACCAGTCCCAATTTCCATACGATTTCAATACCTTTTCCGTCCAAAACTCATATGATTCAACATACATTCACGATACGACAATAGTGCATCATAATAAACATTACCTACACCGAATTATAATATTTCAACATCATAAACAATCATAAAATCATCACGATATCATGTATTATATTTCTTTATTCTTATTTTACACCGAGTTATGATCGTATAGAATGAACTCAAATTCCCTTATTTCTTTATTCTTATTTTACCCCTTGGACTCTTTCTATACTTTTCCCATCATACTCCCACTAATCCTCACCATAATTACCTTCTTGCCCTTATTCTCTCCTTTCGCCTTATTATTCTATTATCTTCATTTATTTTAAATGAAATAACAAAAATTATTATTATAACTACAAGTATTTAATTCCAAATAATAGTAGTTAACACCTTAACCCACCACTACCCCACAGCATGCCTTAATCAATAATAATTCGCATATCTTCACCAATAAATCATAATTAACCAATTAAATAACTAATTATAATTTTTATGGTGTTACATCTCTCCCCCGCTTAAAGAATTTTCACCCTCGAAAATTACCTGAAGAAAACAGAGTTGGATACGACTCCTTCATCTGATTTTCATGCTCCCAAGTCCAACTTTCACCAGCTGATCAACGCCACAATACTTTCACCAAAGTAATGTTCTTACCCCGTAGTTGTTTCATTTATCGATCATCAATTTGCACGGGTGGTGCTTCAACGGTTAGGTTATCTCTCACCTGTACATCATCCATTTGTATCACATACGACAGATTCGGAATGTATTTCCTCAACTGAGATACATGAAACACATCATGAAGATTCCCAAGAGACAGTGATAAAGCAACTCGATAGGCTACTTCTCCTATCCTCTATATAATCTAATACTGACCAACAAAACATGGAGTGAGCTTTCTAGAATTCAAAGCTCAACCCACACCAGTTACCGGCGTAACTCTCAAAAACATGCGATCCCCCTCTTAGAATTCAATTACTTTACTTCTCCCATCATGATAACTCTTCTGACGACTCTGCAAAGTTCTCATCCTCTCTTGGATCATCTTAATCTTCTCGGTCATCTCCTGCACAATCTCAGGTCCGAGTACAGCTTTCTCGCCTGACTCATACCAACACAATAGAGCCATACACCTCCTACCATACAATGATTCATATGGTGTCATTCTAATACTAGCATGAAAACTATTGTTGGATGTGAACTCAATCAACGGCAAGTGGATATTCAAGATCCTTCTTGGTCTAACACACAATCCCTAAACAAATACTTCAAGGACTGGATATTCCTCTCTGTCTGACCATCCATCTGCGGATGATATGCATAACTCATCCTTAAATTAGTACCCAAAGCATCTTGCAAACTTTTCCAGAACCTCGACGTAAATCTTGGATCTTTATCCGACACAATAATCGAAGGTATCCCATGCAACTTCACCATTTCCTCAAATGTACAACTCATCTAACTTTTACATAGAATTATTAATCTTCATCGACAAGAAATGAGTTGATTTAGTTAATCTATCCATAACCACCTAAATCGAATCATTCCGCTTCGCAATCTTCTGCAATCCTGATACAAAATCCATGGAAATACTATCCCATTTCTATTCCGGGATATTCCACATTTGCATCATACCCAAAGGCTTGTGATGTTTGATATTTGACTTCTGACAAGTCAAACATGCATAAGCAAATTCAGCAATATCCCTCTTCATCCCTGGCCACAAAAACAACTTCTGCAAATCCTGATACATCTTCGTAGCACTGAGATGAATACTCATCTTACTTCGATGTCATTCTTCAAGAATACTCTTCCTAATTTCTGGAACAACTGGAACACACACTCTATCTCTGAAGCTCATCACGCCATTCTCATCAATCTAGAATACACCTCAGTTACCTTGGTTAATTAAGGCCAATTGATAAACCAAACTCAAATTAGATTTCTGACCTCCCTTGATTTCTTCAAGAATGCCACTTGTTATGTTCAACATTCCCAAGGAGTCTCCTCACATACTAAACTAATGTCTTTAAACTGTTCGATCAATTCTAGTTCTCTCACCATAAGCATCGACATATGCACTGACTTCCTACTTAACGCATCAGCTACCATATTCGCTTTACCAGGGTGGTAACTCAAATCAAATTCATAGTCTTCCAACAATTCCAACCACCTTCTCTGCCTCATATTCAACTCCTTCTAATTGAACAAGTACTTTAAACTCTTATGATCACTGAACACCTTGAATTTAGAGCCAAAAAGGTAATGTCCCCAAATTTTTAACACGAACACTACATCTTCCAATTCTAAATCATGTGTAGCATAATTCCTTTCATGAACCCTCAATTGTCTAGAAGCATAAGCAACAACCTGACTATTCTACATCAACATTCCATCAAGACCCATCTTTGACGCATCACAATATACCATAAAAGACTCCCTTAGATTAGGCAAGATCAATACCAGAGCGGTCATTAACTTCTTCTTCAATTCCGCAAAACTCTCTTCACATGCAACATCTCACACATAAGCTTGACCCTTTCGAGTCAACTGAGTCAATGGTAATTCAAACTTAGAAAAACCTTCGATAAACTTGCGATAGTAACCTGCCAACCCAAGAAAACTTCATATTCCCGTAGGAGACATTGGAGTCTTCCACTGTAACACAACATCAATCTTAGAAGGATCCACAATAATTCCACCACTCGATATCACATGGCTAAGGAAACTCGCATCCTTCAACCAGAACTCACATTTTGACAGTTTTGCACATAACTTCTTCTCTTTCAACACTTGCAACATCGAATGCAAATGCTCAACATGCTCTTCTTCAAATTTCGAGTATGTCAAGATATCATCAATGAAAAACAAAACAAACTTATCCAAATACTCATGAAAAATATGATTCATATACTCCATACTGATTCATATACACCAAACGGCATCACAATGTATTCATAGTGACCATACTGCGTCCTGAAAGCTGTCTTTACAATATCATCTGGCTTAAAACGAATCTCATGATAACCCGACCTTAGATCAATATTTCTAAACATACAAGCGCCCACTAGTTGACCCATCAAATCGTCAATTCTTAGAAGTGGATATTTATTCTTGATAGTCACTTTATTCAACTTCCTATAATCAACATAAAACCTCATACTACCATATTTCTTCTTAACTAACAACACATGAGCACCCCATGGAGAAACACTCGGTCGAACAAACTTCTTCTCAAGCAATTCTTCCAATTATTTTTTTCAATTCACTTAACTCACAAGCTGAAATTCGGTAAGGAGCCATTGACACCAGACTCATACCTGTTATCAATTCCACCGCAAACTCAATTTCACGCTCTGGGGGAAAATCACTTACGTCATCTGGAAATACATCTGGAAATTCACAGACAATAGGTAATCAACACTTGTAATTTCACGATCAACTTGCAACGAGGCAAACATTGCAAACATCAACCTTCGTCTTCTAGAAGTTCATCCACTTTCTTAGCAGACAAAAACATCATTTCTCCATTATCACCAAACTCAGGAAATCTCACAGTCTTATTATAACAGTTGATATGAACATAGTTGAACTCCAACCAGTTCATTCCAAGGATAACATCAATTTGGTGCAAGGGTAAACACACCAAATCCATGACGAAACTCTTCCCAAAAATAGTTAAGGGACAACCCGAACACACAAAAGTAGTATTAACAAAACCATTAGCAGGAGTTTCTATCACCATATTAACATTCATATCAGACAATTTCAAACCCAACATAGCATCACATTTAGCGAAATAAACGAATAAGTAACACTAGTATCAATAACAGCTACAAACTCAGTATTGTTAATAAATCAAGTATTTTGAATCAAGTTATCCATCTTAGGAACTTCTAAACCGCTCAAAGAAAATACTCTGCCATTAGTCTAAACAGCAGTAGCAGTCTTCTTCGGCTTCTGGCACTAGGTACTGATGTGACCTTGTTCACCATAATTGAAACAATTCGGGTCGTTATTTTTGCAATCTGTGGATCGATGACCTCTCTTACCACATCTGTAACATCTCAGCACATTATTATTGCAACCATCAGCATGGTGACCTTGTTCGCCACACCTGTAACACTTAATAGAAGCAGGAGCTGCTCTCCCACTTGTATTCTTCCCATCTAAAGCCTTCTGCTTCCCTTTTTCAGTTGGCGTCACATAAGGTTTTCCTCGAAACTATCCTTTCTCTTTCTTTTCACTAAGATATTTGTAGTGAGCCAATCGATCTATGTTATCCTCATCATAGATCCTACTCTTATCCACCAGCTCAGCATACCTACGAATCTGTTGGTATCCAATACCCTGTTTGATCTCTGATCTCAGCTCATTCTCAAACTTGAGACATTTAGAAATCTCAGCATCAACATGGTTGTAATACAGACAAAACTTCACCAACGCCTCAAACTTTGCAGCATACTCTGCCATAATCATGTTTCCTTGCTTCAATTCAAGGAAATTTATCTCCTTCTTACCACGGACATACTCAGGGAAATACTTCTCCAAGAATTCTTTCCTGAATTCAATCCAAGTTATCTCATTACTAATATCCTCCAATCTCGGACGTGCATTATCCCACCAATCTTCAGCTTCTTCTGACAGCATATGAGTACCAAACTGTAGCTGTTGAGCGTCAGTGCATGCCATCACTCGGAAGATCTTCTCAGTCACCTTGAGCCACTTCTGTGCACTCTCTAGGTCATGAGTGCCCATTAAAGTTGGAGGATTGTTCCTTTGGAACTTTCCCAAAGCAAGAAAATCATCAGGAGCCCCTTCATTCTGATTGTTCTGTGCATTCTAGGCAATTACTTGAGCAAGTGATTCCAACACGTTAGCAATAGCACGACCGTTTCTCCCAACCATTATGCACACCATCAATCAACATTAGAAGAAACAAACTATTGATAGTATACACACACTCATCGACTAATAGGGGACTGACATCATATAAAACCCTGGCTAGACATACCAACGAGGCTCTGATACCACTAATGTAACTCCCTTCTAAACCCAAAAATATTTCGTAAATAAATTAATAAATAATTCAACATAATATACCAAAAAGGGTGTCACATCGTTATAAAAACATTTTGAATAAACATCCAGCTCTGTAACATGGTTTTTCAAAACATTTAACATAGTCATTTCTTCACTAAAATCAACAAAAATTCAGACTTCACAACGGAATCATAATCTCAAAGTAATTTATTTTGCTTCATCAAACATCAAAGTCTTTTGGTCATTTTCAAAAGACACGTATTCAAATACATCTAATCGTATAGAAAGCTCATAAAATGAGTCTAACAAAACAACATAATATTCGACTCAAACGTTCCCCACTTGTTGTTACATATCAGAGAAAGACACCTCTATTATTAACGGAAATAGAGTAAAAAACTCCAAAGCTAAGTCTCCACGCATCTAAGAGCTAATCTTGATCACCTTCACATTACCCACGTGGAGGCAACATTCGAACAGGCAGGGTGAGTAATCACAATATATTACAAAAGATATAAGAAAAAGATATAGAGGTTACATCAACAATTATCAATAATTCATATATTCGTCACACGTCACACACATACTCACATTGTCACTTCTTTAAGTCATTCATAATGTCATTATATCATCAATCAATCATCGTCACAAAAACATCACTTAAGTCACAATATCATCAAACATCATTTAACTCACAATTATGCAATTTCACTTAGTATGTAATGCAACTGACTCATGCATGTGGTACTAAATCTTTGATGAACACTTCATCATCTCCCTCCAAAGATCCCCACCATAAGATCGATTCCCACTAGGAACCATAGTACATCATAAAACACACTCCATCCACACAATGGGATTAAGGTCACCATTGGACCGAAGTGCTAACATCGTCACTGGATCGAAGTCCTAACATCATCACTGGACAAACATCCTAACACATTCCATGAATGTATGGTGCACAACACCAATAATAATTCGACCATGGCTAGTCAATTGTGTCATGATTCATGTAATCATCATAATAACATCCTTCACATAGTATGTATACACATCAAACATGCTTAAATGTCAACTTCATTCAACACATCACATAGCATTTATACATTATCATACACGTCATCAAAGGTCACTACTAGTAACATTTATCACATCACCTCAACATCAAAGTCATCATAATTAATTTCACAATAACATCATTACTATAGTTAGACATAGACCAACACCAATTATTAATTACACAAAGCCTTTTCATACATTTCAGAAAACAACATAACTCGACAGTATGAAATAACCATCCACGCGTCAAATCATTGGAATTATGGTACTGAAAATATTTTTAAGAGAAAGTATGTTAAACCAGCTTTCCGACGATCTGAACCACACATCAATCGGACATTCACCGCTCGAGTTATGAATTTTCAAAGTTTTAGAAATAGATTTGTCCAAGTCTGCTCGCCTTTGGCTCGTCTGGCGAAGGAATCCGCTCGCCCGACGAAACAGGGGCGAATAACCTTCCCCTATACAAAATTCCAGGAGCACCTCCTTTCCATCATTACCTTCACCTCTCATCTCTCCCGGCGCTGCCCGAGCAAATTAGCTTTTCCTGGCGAAGCATATGGCTCGCCCGACAACGACATGAAAACAACAACTCAATTGTTGCATTTTCTGCACCAGACCAGTCCTAAATCCCATACGATTTCAATACCCTTTCCATCTAAAACTCATATGATTCAACATACATTCACAATACAACAATAATACATCATAATAGACATTACCTACACCAATTCATAGTATTTCAACATCATAAACCATCATAAAATTATCACGATAGCATGTATTATATTTGCACACGCACCTCACCAAATCATCATCATAAATCACATCATTTACATCACAGCAACATCATTAACTCGATATCAATTATAATAAACACGATTAAACCTCTTACCTTAGTTCTTAGCAATCGATCTCTTTCAAGCTCTACGGGATGAATTCTTCTTCTCTTCTCTCTGTGCCCTAGCCGCTTCTCACTTTTCTCCAAAAGTTACGATCCTACAGAATGACCTTAAATTCCCTTATTTATTTATTCTTATTTTACCCCTTAGACCCTTTCTATTCTTTTCCTATCATACCCTTACTAATCCTCACCATAATTACCTTCTTACCCTTATTCTCTCCTTTCACCTTAATATTCTATTATCTTCATTTATTCTAAATAAAATAAATAAAATATTATTATAACTCTAAAATAATATAACTACATTATTTAGTTCTAAATAATAGTGATTAACACCTTAATCCACCACTATCCCCACAACATGATTTAATCAACAATAATTCATATATATTCACCAATAAATCATAATTAAGCAATTAAATAATCACTTATAATTTTTAGGGTGTTACACGTGCGACTGGGAGTCAAGTCCAAATTATACTAGTATTGCTTTAGAAAGGCACTGGCTAAGTACCTCCATGACTGGATACAACTTCTTTCTAAATCTATGCACCAACTCAAAGATGCCTCACTCAAACTGTCCTAAAAATAGTGAATCATCAACTTATCATCATGGATAAAGGGCCATTTTTCAGTAGAACATCACCAAATGACGCTTTAGGCAACTAAGACATGTGTACTTCTCGAAGTTGGATACTCTAAATTTTGGAGGGATTACCAAGTCTGGCACTAGACACATATCAATGGCATCGAGCTTAGGTATGTCATGCTTTTCCATAGCTCGAAGTTTCTCTCAATGGCACAAAGCCTTTCCTTCATAGGATCGGTCAATGGTATTATCTGGGATTTAGTAGGAATATTCATAGGACCACTACTTGATTATAATTGCAAAGACATAGACCCATAACTTAGAGCTG
Source organism: Lathyrus sativus (assembly GCA_963859935.3). Taxonomy (NCBI): domain Eukaryota; kingdom Viridiplantae; phylum Streptophyta; class Magnoliopsida; order Fabales; family Fabaceae; genus Lathyrus; species Lathyrus sativus. Next base: position 62,208,846 of record OZ012737.1, on the reverse strand, counting down.
AATTTTTGTGTTTAGCAAGACTTTTGAATCAAGATCAAGTGAAGATCTTGAAAGATTTGAAGCTTCATTGTTCTGATACAAAAGAAGGGAAAATAATTTTAGATTTGTGGTAGCTCAAGAAATTGGCTTGTAGTGTTTAGCATTATTGATTAGTCGGTGTACCAAAAATACTCGTGTATTAATTTTACAAAATATTGGAAAACATTGCAAATTTTGAAATAGTGAAACCATTGAAGAGTGAATTAAACTCTAGTGAGGATGAACGAGTTGGACCACTATAAATTTGTTGTGTACATTTTTCTTCTGCTTATCTGTTTTACATTTTTGTATAGTATCACTTTCTTTAGAATATCATTTTATTAGATCTTTACCTTACTTATAGTGATTTTTTTGTATAGATTTATGTCTGTGATAGAACTAGTTCCTTAAATATTTTATCCTATGATTATAATTTTAAAAACTCTTAATTTTAGGTTGAACAATCAATTGATCAAAATTCAATTTAAGCCATGTATGAAAATTGAGTTATGATACTTGTTGTATTACTTGTCCAAGAAACTTCATTTATCTCAATTGTGGTTATTTCAAACTATCTCCTATAATTGTGATAGACACTGAAGTATATCTTTTTCAAAATCTTTTCAATATTTTGCTTCTGTTGGTTATACGTGCATCATTTTGCAAAACTCTATTTTGGTAAAAGAAAATATTTTTGAGAATAGTTTAAACTCAAATAAAGGTGATTCTTGCGATTTCTTGATAAATGAGACCACTAGTTTACATGAAACTTTAGAAAAAAATTTAAGGTTGTTTTAGTGGAAATGTTTAACAAAAACTATTGGGGACTAGAGTAGGTCAAATGATTTAGACCGAATCAAGATAAATATTTGGTATCATCTTTCTATCTTTTATCTTATTTGTTTATACAACTTTTTTTTCATTCACTGCTTTTTTTTCTTTCTATTTTCTATTATTCCACAATTTCATTTCTTTTTTCTTCTATCTTCTAAACTTGGGAATTTTAATATCAAATTATTTATAATCGATTTTTTATTTTAAATTTAAATATCACAAATAATTTTGTACTTGCAATCACTTTATCAATAATTATGACTTTCTTATTTATTTGTACGTGTTCATGTATTGTTCTTTTATTTTAGAAAAATAATTCAAATGTCTAAAAATAATCTAGAAGACAACTTTTATAAAAGATTGTTTCGTGAAATAATATTTTTTCTCTTTTATCTTACCTGTGATTAGAAGTAAACTGGTGGCCAGCAACATGTTGTGGTTTCCAACGTCAGATGAGGGAAAAAAGGAGGGTGTACATGCAAGATACTCCGATGCTAAAGTAAGTTCAGAGTGAAATAAGACAAGTACAGTAAGGAATATATTTGAATACCTGACCTTCCTTTAGAGGAGGGTATTTATAGAGAGACCCCAGCGCTAGACTAACAGTCTCTATTTAGCGCTGAGTGATTAGGCCCATAACGGATGACTGCCAAGATTCCTACGTGGATGTAGAGATGAGCATCTCGTGCTCATCATCTTAGGTCAATTGCTCTGCATTCTCCGAAAAATGGAAGACTTGCCTGCCACAAGGGGCAGAACGTTTCTGCGAGATACACGGGTTCAGTTGGCCACGTGACATCGGGTGAGGAGCACGTGGGGAATGTGCTCTCCAACAGCTATAATGGATTCAACTTTTGTGTTAGGCCTTATTCGATACGGAACTGGACTTGGATGTGGTCGAGAGGTGGGCCAGTCCCAGGCCCAATCTAGAACAGGAGCCCCCCAAGTCGTTGCTCCCAAGAAAGGGAGCAATGACTTAGAGCCAGTTTGTATATCGAAGAGGGACAAAGAAAATATGTGTAAGGAGAGGGTTTATTCGGATTTGGGGCTGCGAGTTTGTGGAGCTACGCTCGCGAGGGAGCGTGAAAGTTATCCCTCGTGTTCGGCAGCGCGATCCTGTTAAATGTTTTCATCTAGTTTCTTCTCGCGGGGATGCTAAGAAGTCGTGTGTGATTGATAACATGATCTTATTTCGATTTTATCACCGAGGACATGTGCTTCTAAGGATGCCAAAATTGTTGTTTGTCCTAGACAATGTAACTTGTTTCAAGCCTTTCTCCAAGGACATGCTCGCGAGAGAAATTGAAAAGTTGAGCCTCGTACTCAACGTCTTAGAATCTAGAATGTTGATAGGACTTAGAACGACAAACCTCGAGCCACGTGTCGTAAATATTTAATGTATAATGATGATCTATGCGTCGGGGTGCTTAAGATCCAGACAGAGTCACGCTTGCCTATTCTGTGAGATTACTTATAAATTGGAAGTATGTGGGGTCATTTGGTATGTTCCCTTCATTTTCAAAGTTCATTTCTCTCTCCCAATGGTTAGTCACCCCGCCACCGAAACCGTCGTCAAGGCCCTTTCCACCTCCATAGACTTCAAGAATCCTCTTCAATCAAGTATGTCTTTGTCACTCTTCCTGATTTACGTGGCTATGTTAGCTTTAAGAAGGGGATTTCATTGCCCTTCTGTCCTTTAGAGTTCAGTTCTGGTGAATGTTGGTGTTTGGTGGTGGTTTTGCCATCCTCAAGCGTCGACCACCTTCGTACTTTGAATAGGAAACTCGCAATCCTTGTGTTTCCCGATGATGCTCATGAACTCCATGATGAAGTTATGAGTTTCTTGGTGAGGCCTATGAATTTTTTGGTAACGATCATGAAGTTTCTGGTGAAGCTAGTGAAGTTTATGATAAAGCTCATGAAGTTTTCGATGAAGCTCATAGAGCTTTTACTAGGCTTTGTGTCGAGGAGATTTTTTCCCGTGAGGGTGCAGAAACTTTCTGGAGAACTTCGTGTCGAGGAGACCCTTCCCCGCGAAGATTCTGATGACGAATCTTCGTGTCGAGGAGACTCTTCCCCGTGAAGACTCTGAGTTTTACGATAACTTTTTGTGTCGAGGAGCAGATCTTCGTAATTTCTGAAATTTCCATTTAAACAAAGGGCTTTTGGTCGGGACCATGTCCTCACGCCACTCCTGTCGCGGTGAGAATTGGTTGTCAAATTATTAATTAATTTGAATCTTAATTCATTTGGTTCACCACCAGTCATTAATTTGTCCAGAGGAAGGGAAAAAGATCGAATTACCCACAATGCAATGCAAATGCAAAAGCTAGAGAGTTATAGGTTCGGGGTTGGTTAAATTTAGGGAAAGTGCTAGCATCCTAAGTTGCTATAGTACTCTACAAGAACCTCTTGTTTTATGTTGTTTATTGCTAAGGGTTATCTGCTTAAGGATAAATACCTAGTGGTTTATTTCTAAGTATACTCGCCAAGACGTCGCATCTTATGCCTACATATCCTGACGGGAATGGAATCAGAGTATTTGTAGTTCCTCTAAAGGGTTTAAGGAAGTATTTATTGTTGGTCAATGTTCCAAAGGAACAAGGTTTGTTGATTGGTTGGGTCTAGGAGAAAAGACGAGTTGTCATCTCGAGGGAGATTACTTGACTTAGTCCCCACAACTTGTAGGAAAATAGTCTTTGCGTCGTCTTAAGAGAAGGGCTCAAGCACTCGGATTTATCGACGAGTACGCCACTATCTCTCTTAAGCAAAAAAGTCCCTACATATTGATTGTATTGTTATAGGACAGGAGATTTATATCTCGACTGTCAAGATGACTAACATATTATTCTCTAATTGTTTGAATAGTTTGATTTGAGTTGTTGAATTGTTTTATCTAAGTTGTAAAAGATAAAAGAAAAAGGTCCTCCTTAAGGGGTAGGATCTAGGCTTAAGAGATCAACTTGAATGGGATCAAGGATCACATTGGGAATATGATGCAAATGAAATGCATACGCACAAGTTTCACGTTATGCGCAGATTCTTCCTTTGAACGTTATGCGATGCGATAAAAATAAATAAGGAAAGATAAAGCGACGGTAAAGATAAATTGCGAATAAAGTGAAAGCACACAAACGCATAAAAACGCTAAGACATACAAGTGTGTGAATTATGAGTAGGTGAATGGATCGGAGCGGGAACGTAAGCGTGTACGATTGGATTAAGTCATGGAGTGTTGATTTTAGGCGGGATTGATCTTAGGAAAACGGATTGCATTAGATTAGGTGAATTGATTTTATGAGAAATTTTATTTGATTATTTTTAGAGAAATTGATTTTAGAAAGAAAGTTCTATTAGTTTTTATAAGAAGGTTTAGATGATAAATTAATTAAATTGCTAGTTGAAAATGATAAATGGTGACTTATTAAATATGAGTTTTGGTAAGTAGAAAAAGTTTTATTATTAAATATATGATTTTAGTTAAATATGATATGGATTTAAATATGAAAAAAGGGTTGTTGTTTTAAATATGATATGGATTTTAAGAAAATGAACAAATATATATATATATATATATATATATATATATATATATATATATATATATATATATATATATATATATATATATATATATATATATATATATATATATATATATATATATATATATATATATATATATATATATATATATATATATATATATATATATATATATATATATATATATATATATATATATATATATATATATATATATATATATATATATATATATAATTTTTATATAAAAAAACGGTTACTAAGTTTATTTTAAATAAAAAATGGATGATTAAAAAGATCTAGTTAATAGTTGATTAATTAAACGGTCATTATCTTAATTTCATAAAAAAGTTGATTAAGGTTAATTTATAGTAATTAGTTAATTAAACAAAAGTAAGTGATGATTAGGTGGATTAATGCAGATTTAAGAAGTTAATTGGTGGATCAAGCGATTGGGTGTGGCACGGATGTAGCGTTACCATGGGTATGCAATGTGAGGGTCGTTGGATTAGATCCGTTGGAGATCCGTGGGTTGTGTGCGTAAGGGTGCATCGTATGTGTGTGTGTGCGCACATATATGTGATTATATTACAAAAATAAAATTAAAAAACAAGAAAACCCTAATTCCAAATTGACCCCCCTTTCAATCTAGGTGTCGCTCCCTCTCCCATCCTTCTTTCTTCTTTCTTCTTTTTCTCTGATTTGGCTTCTTCTTCTTCTCCATATTTCGATTCACTACACAAATCAAACAACAACAAAAAAGTTAAGTGTTAGCGAAAAACATCTCACGATTTAATGGCTTCTTTCGCAGGTATAGTGGTCGGAGGTGGAAATGGTGATTTCTTTGGCTCCGACGATGACGAATGAAGAGGGTGGTTGAATATCGCGATGGCGCGAGAGTTTTGAAGGTGTTTGGTAGTGGATGCACGACGGCGGCAAGGGTTCTGGAGATGGCGGTTTCGTGACGGTGTTCACAAAGATGAGTTTCTTACCTTTTTTTTTACGTTTTCTGGTTTTTTTGAACGGATTGTTATTGAATGTCTCTTCTGTGTTGTTGAACTCTCATTTTTATAGTCCTCAACCCATGATTTTCTTATTAAAACAATACCAAATTTGTATGGACATGTTTGCTAACATTATTTCGGAAGGCTCTGATTGTGTAATTGTGGTGATAGGATTTCCATTTTGGTTTAGGCATGCTTTAAACTCATTCCAAGTTACTCAGTTCAAGTTGATGGCTCCTTGAATGTGCTGACTATTAATGTCTCTGATTATTTGCAGAGAAATAAATGTCGCGAAACAAAGTGACATGGATAAAGGCCGTGATAGTCTCTACGGAAAGTCCCCCATGTGAAAGCTCCATGCCTCTGGGGTGATAGCCTGGTATTGTTCTGAGTTAGTTTTAGTTGAAGATTTCATCCTTGAACTTCCTTGTCTTTAGTACCGTCATCGCGACAATTAATCCTCATGTTGTTGTGCAGGTTGAGGTTGAGCAAGAGAAGGATAACATCAGCGAAGTGGTCCTGGAGTACTCATAGTTCACCGTTGCATTTACGGAGTTAGAACAAAGGGGTAGGGAATAGTTGCTAACATGTTGTTTTTATGTCAGGTTTTGGAGAATAATGAGCTCACTTGATGATGATATGCTTCGGATTGCATTGTATTATATGCGCTAAAGTTCTATCCTTCTTGGTTTAGTGACAATATCAATGATGACGGCAATCCCGAAGTCTCAAGCCTTAGCTCCAACATCTCTAGAACTAAAAGGTCCTTTAAAAGGTAATGCCAACCTCCTCTTCTTACGAATTGATATGAGTGATCACAAAAACTGCCGCTAACTTTTGTCTTTTCTTTGTTGGGGAAAATCGTAAAGTTGATTGTGTAAGCAAAATGAGGACCAAGTGTCGAACTTCCAGGGGCAAGGTCGCTTTTTCCAAATTATTCTTCAAATTCAGCATTGGTACCAATAGAGACGGTGGTGAGGTATTCGGTTATTCTTCATTCTCGTACTCTGCATTTTGAGTTCTTTTGTTTATTTTCTTTCAGAAGTGCTGAACCTTGTTTTAAATTAGTTTCAATTGTAACCAGGTAGCGGATGGCTTCGGAGATAATGTAATGGTCACAATAAAACTGTGCTTGTGAAGCTTTATCGATATGATGTGGATTTAGGTAGTTCCCTTTGTTGAATGATGCTGTTGTGGACGTATTCCGCTGTATTTCCCTTTTTAACTTCGCTGCCCAATGACTGCTTTCACTTACTTCTTTGTAGGAAACAACGATCTCTGCTTCTGGCTAGGTGCTATTTCGAACTACCACCGAGGAGTTTTGCATGTGGCGGTTCCAATTTGAGGTCTTGATAAGTTGTACCTTATATCGATATCATTGATAGAACAACGAGACATTACAGTTTATGTTGGATCCTCATTGGAAGGAAAGTTAACCTTGAAGAGAGAAATTGATGTTGAAGAGGGAGCATGAAAGGGGGAATTTAGGATAGTATTTAAGTAATGGTAAAAACAACGTTGGTGTTGTGTTGCCTCATATGTTCTAACACTTCCAACAAACTAGTATTCATTGTACTTTTGAGTAACAAACTTGTGGCCTTGTAAATGAATGCTTGGTTTCCATTGCAAAATTAATTTTGATTTATAGAATTGATTACTTGAGGATGAAAGTTGTAATTTTGAGTTTAACATATTGCAAACAGAATATGCTTGATGAAAACATGAGACTGCAGTAATATGCCGTCATGTGGATCAATTTCCACCTTTAGCGATCAACAGCCAATAAGTTTGGAGTGAACTGTTGGAATGGTTGGAAATGAGCGTGGAGACAGAAGAGGGGAGCTTTAGAATGCCCAAACTCAAATTAAACCATAGAACACTTTTTTCTAAAGCTTCTACTTTATCATAACTGAGTCTTCTTTCCATCATTAAATTACCGTCTTCATAACTATCTTCTCGCTCCAATCTATCTAACGTTGTTTGAAATTCTTCAAGATAACCTTTTGTTCATTCCCCCAATCCACCGGGGTTGTACTTGAAATGAATATGGACTCTTGTTCATTTCTATTTCATCACAAAATACTAATAACGTTCAAAAAACTTGAATTTGTGATATGAACAGAAGAATGATGCTTAAAGTGGTGTGAACTACTCTTGTATCCGAAAACTCTTGAGTTGTGCACTCTTGGAGGAATTCCCATGTAACTTAAGGCTCTTATAAGCCAACTTTGTCTTGACGTTATACCACCCAAACTTTACTCATGATCTCTATCCATACTTGCCATGTTAAATTAACAAATCCAAAAAACGAACTCTTCTCACAAATAATGACCCCACTTTATGAAATCAAAAAGATGATGACGTAAATTAGTGTATAAACTACGTCTTGAAGGAACCTTGAGGATAGAGACACGTCATCTGGGGAAAATAAATGAAATTCTTGAGAAGCTCTGAGGAAACGACTGATAGAATGATCCCAAGATCTCCATAATTCAACGGTCACCTTGAAGTACTTGATGAAGGTGAGAAAATACTTAGAAGGGGGAGTTGAATAAGTATGAAGATAAAACTTAGAAATAAAAACTCAAATATTTTTATCCTGGTTCGTTAAACTTAACTACTCCAGTCCACCCTATCAAGAGTGATTTTCCTTTCTCAAACAAGGACTTAATCCACTATTAATCAACTGATTACAATAGCAATCACTAAGAGCAACTGTTCTTAGTCTTCTCAAGAACTACTGATCCCAACTGGATCTTCTCAAGGAACTATTACAATGAAATGTAAGATAAATACAAGTGTTTGAATGCTTCTAACAAGCTTTATCACAAGAGTGATTTTTCACTTGATGTTAAGAACAAAAGAATAAACTCAACAAAGAGAATAAGAATATTTTATGAGAGCTTGTAAGAGTTTCTATCAAAGATTCGTCAACTGAAGAAGATGAGGAAGACTTGCTTTTATATGCACAGTAGTCCACAAAGTCTTGACGTTGGAGGTTGTGTACTGAAAAGGCCTGAACCTTTTTGTCTTCACATCACATGACATTTCCTGGAAGTAGAATGCACAGAGAAATGCTTTTGGTCTGTGTTCTAGTGTCAAGCATGAAAGAGGAAAGAGTTGTTGAGCCAAATCAACGTATATAACTTTGAATTCTTCTTCAACAAGTATTTCACTTCAGCAAAGTAACCATCAGAGTCTGCGTGATCAGAGTCTTGGATGCCCATCAGAGTTTGCTGAATCAGAGTAATGTAGCAAGTGTGCTTCAGCGTGTAGTTCTATCAGAGCAGAGTTTTATGAATCAGATCCTCAGTACATGCAGCGTGTAGTACTCTCAGAGTCTTCTGAAAAACTATGCTTCTTAACTCTCATACAAAGATCTTTAATGCTTCAGAGTCTTCAGATCTTTCAGAGTCTTCTGCAGCTTCTGCTTCAGATTCTTCTGTAGCTTCTGCTTCAGAATCTTTTGCAGGCAGCATTCAGATTCTTCTATGAGATGATTCTGACTCTTCAGAGCCTTCCATAGTTCCATGTTCAGATTAATTTGCTCTTAGATATATATATACTTTAACATCTGCAGTAAATATTCATGAACAAATTTTAGAGTATATAATTCTTTAATATAAAATTTCATAAGAGTTATCATCAAAACATAGAGATATTACTAAGAAACAATCTGTGTTCTTACACTTTACTGTAAGGATCTATACTTGCCATTACCGCACCTGCGCAAACTGGTTAGCCGTAATAAACATATATACAAAAGAAAACAGATATCACACAAGAAACGCACAAGGAGGTGGGATCTTAAGGTAAAAAATTAGGGTGTGACAGATGCCCCTATTTAAGTTACTTCTATCCGGAGATGTGGAGATTGAAATCTCCATCTCGACGTGATAGGAGGGACTTAAATACAAACATTACACGGATTTTTGGCCCTAAGAAACCAGCGAATGCATATGCTATGCAATGATATGAAAAGTGAGACAAAGGGGTCCTGCGGAGGCATGATGCCACAGGGGAGAAAATAGACACGACGCCTGAAGAACAGGCTCAACAAAGCAAGACTCCACGGGGAAAGATTGACAATCACAAGGTGAATCTCCAAAATAAAGATAAGATATAATGATAGCACCAAGAGTACAGTAGTTTGAACAATGGCGAGGAACCTAAAACTGCAGGATAATCTACTACCAACGTGTGACAGCCTAAGCAAAGGTATCTGGTTGAAACAAAGAAATGCATGTTACCTACAATCAGTCAAACGATAGCCTAAGCAAAGGCAACATGAAGAGGAAAGATGACCTACTACCAAACCTGGCAGCCTAAGAAAAGGTATCTGACCAAAAGAGAGGTGTATTACCTACTATCAAACGCATGATAGCCTAAGCAAAGGTAATAACCCAAATATACGGTAAATTACCTACTATCAGACGTATGATAGCCTAAGCCAAAGGTAATAACCCAAAGATACGGTAAATTACCTATTATCAGACGTGTGATAGCCTAAGCCAAAGGTAATAACCAAAAGGAGAGATCACCTACTACCAAACATATGGCAGCCTAAGAAAAGGTGTCTGACCAAAAAGTTGCATGTTACCTACTACCAAACATATGATAACCTAAGAAAAGGTGAACACAAAAAGGACAAATGACCTACGACCAAACCTGGCAGCATAAGAAAAGGTATCTGACCAAAAGAGAGGTGTATAACCTACTATCAAATGCATGATAACATAAGCCAAAGGTAATAACCCAAAAATACGGTAAATTACCTACTATCAGACGTATGATAGCCTAAGCCAAAGGTAATAACCCAAAAATATGGTAAATTACCTACTATCAGATGTATGATAGCCTAAGCCAAAGGTAATAACCAAAAGGAGAGATCACCTACTACCAAACATATGGCAGCCTAAGAAAAGGTGTCTGACCAAAAAGTTGCATGTTACCTACTACCAAACATATGATAACCTAAGAAAAGGTGAACACAAAAAGGACAAATGACCTACGACCAAACCTGGCAGCATAAGAAAAGGTATCTGACCAAAAGAGAGGTGTATAACCTACTATCAAATGCATGATAACATAAGCCAAAGGTAATAACCCAAAAATACGGTAAATTACCTACTATCAGACGTATGATAGCCTAAGCCAAAGGTAATAACCCAAAAATATGGTAAATTACCTACTATCAGATGTATGATAGCCTAAGCCAAAGGTAATAACCAAAAGGAGAGATCACCTACTACCAAACATATGGCAGCCTAAGAAAAGGTGAACACAAAAAGGATGCGTGTTATCTACTACCAAACATATGATAGCCTAAGAAAAGGTGAACACAAAAAGGACAGATGACCTACTACGAAACCTGGCAGCCTAAGAAAAGGTATCTGACCAAAAGAGAGGTGTATTACCTACTATCAAACGCATGATAGCCTAAGCCAAAGGTAATAACCCAAAAATACGGTAAGTTACCTACTATCAGACGTATGATAGCCTAAGCCAAAGGTAATAACCAAAAGGAGAGATCACCTACTACCAAACATATGGCAGCCTAAGAAAAGGTGAACACAAAAAGGACAAATGACCTACTACCAAACCTGGCAGCCTAAGAAAAGGTATCTGACGAAAAGAGAGGTGTATTACCTACTATCAAACGCATGATAACCTAAGAAAAGGTAATAACCCAAAGAACCTCCCCACGTTTCTAGGTTGTATGCCATGAACAGGTCTCAGTTTCTTCCTGAAATGATGTATACTCAAGAGAGCATTTTCACAGGGGATTGAAAATTTCACTGGATGTTAAAGACTTCAGCGATAAATCATAATGTACTGGAGATTGTAAAGCTTCAACGGGGATCTTCAAAAGAGATGTAAGCCAATTGATTTGCAAATATGTCCTCTCAAATAAAGAGAGATCAATTGTAATAAACTTCACCGAACTTCTCGGGAGATATGCCATTTGATAGAAATAAACTTGTATAATTCTCAATGGGAAATACATTCCTGAGGAGTGTCTCTTGTAGTTGTAAAAGTATGAATCATTGAAGTGCAAATTCTCAAATAAAGAGAAAACATCTGTAAAGTGTTCGACAAACTTCTCTGACGGACTTCCGAAGAGATGCCATTTGACGAGTAGGTAACCTTGATAAACCCATTAGGGGTGGACAAATTGTCCTGAAGAAACTGTCATGTGTCATTTTGAATGAAATCCTGATCAAAATGAGTTGCTCAAATAAAGAGATCGCTTATGGTCCAAATATAAATTGTTGAGAGAACCTTGTAATATTGTTGGAGAAGTATATGTCTTCAGATAGTGATCTTCAAAAAGAACCTCTTGGGTAGTAAAGTGAAAAATAAATGCACGCTTAATCCATATTCAAAAGTTGGAGATATCCGAAATGATTGTCAGGGACCGAAGTTTAATTCAGGAAATAACTGAAGAGAAACTGTCAAGCAAGACTCGACCATTGAGGCATGAGCTCAAACGGTATTTAACTAAAGCAACCATCTTCCACGGGGATCGAACTCCGTGGGAAAATAGAAATATTGCATTCTTTCTTCCTAGGGCTAACAATTCTACTTGAAGGGATAAGACAAACCCAGTCACTTGGTGATAAACACGGCCAAAGCGACAAATAAGACAAACACAAAGATGCACATGCTATGCTATCTACCTATATGCCATGCGTATGCTAACAAAACCAACAGAGATGAAATAAACATCTCGAATGAAAGGCACTCAAACCAAATCTTCACAGATCAAACATCGCCTGGAGAATGTAAGCTTGCTTTTAGAATTCCTTCTAGGGAACAAATATCAGACCAATCTTCAAAGACAGAAGCGTCACTATGGATAGGTGGAGAACCATATATGGGATCACAGTCCTGCTTTAAGGCTTTAAAACTTCTCAGTGGAATAGAAAATATTCTGCCTGGGGATATAACATCTTGATCTTACTGAAGAATTTGCCAAAATAATCTTGGTTATCATGTTGAAGATGAGAATAAAAATCTACTGGAAACTGATCCATCTCTTAATTGGAGAAACTTCGTGGATAAAATAAATATCCACTTCCCAGGAGAGATTCATGTTGGAGTTATAAACGGAGATACCCGAACTGGAGTTTCATAGGGGATAAAATAAATATCCACTTCAAAGGAGGAACCCTGGGTTAACAAAGCTGTTGAATATGTTGGAGATGAAACTTCAAATGGGGATGAAATAAACATCCGCTTTGCTAGGGAAGATCGGCGCTGTAAAAAGAGATCCACTGAGGATTAAAAGATCATCTACTTTATTAGGAAAGCAAAGTCGAACAAATCACTGGAGAAACCGCAGGCCACCCACTGGAGATTTCTTGCATCGACCATCACTGCTTAAAATAGAGATCTATTTGGAGGAATCATGACCAACATCGATTCTCAAATGCCCCAAGTCACATGGTTCATGAGAAAAAGTCATCTTGAGAGGATTTTACATAAAACATAACGTCCAAATGCCCCACTGTTTTCAAACTCTTGGAGAGATTCATCGAATCTCAACGTAATTGCCCCTGATTGACGGTATCATGACTGTGTTTTTGAAAATAACTCTATAGATGAAGTCAAGCTTGTACTAGTGAGCAAACTGGACATAACTTGCCCTAAGTCCACAGAGTCTTCAAATTTTAATCGGTGACGTCTTCACGTAAACTTTCTAAGATATCAAGCAAGGTTAGCAAGTCAGAAATGTTAATTCTGATAGTTTGTGTCATGGAGAGAAGATGAATCTCTATCTCTGGAAATAGTATGCTCTTGTACAACATTCTTCACTGGAGCCGTCTGAATATTGGCCTCTCCTCTGGTCATAGTTGTCATGGCTTCCATGAGTTTATCCAACTGATCCTTCATTAATTCAAACTCTGCCTTTGTAACAACCATATTCTGCTCTCCTGAGTTCATGATCCTTCCAAAGGCTAGTTCAAGTCCAATACGAGTGTCGGGAAATCAAATACAAAGCGGGTCAGACAAAAGACAGGTAAGCTCCCTGCTTCGGTTGAGGATGGATACGCAACAATGAGATGCAAATGAAATGTAATATGATAATGCAAATGCAAATGCAAAGATGCAACAGGGGATCAAGATTGATGTGCTTCCGATTGAGAAGAACCAGCGCTCTGCTTTAGCAAGAACATAACATTGTCACTGATAGGAACTCCTTGCATCAAGAACACATATTCATACTTTAAAGAAAACCGGGTAATCTGAAAGTCAAGGTTTCCTGTATAACACAATCCCTCTCACAAGTATGGACCTATCCCCTGATAAGGTTCGGCATCCTATGCGTTCATCAGCATCACAAACTTTCAAGAAACAATGATACGTTCACCATTTCTGGTTTGGCATCATAGTCTCCTGAAGAGGCCTCACTTACCTGAATCGTAAATGATCGGTCCCCAGAGTCGACAATCCTTAGATCCAAAATCCCTTCGAGCCCAAAGGGCCAGAAAAGAAATCATCAAAGAGAATCTTGTCTGAGCGTGAATTTCATGGTGAACTAGTACATGCAAAGCATGCACGCCCACCACTACTTTCCACTACTAATGCTATGTTTGTACTCAAGCCCGGGTCCGGCCTATCTCTCAGTGGAACATTCCCCCCAACAGCACAACAAAAATGATATATACAATGCTGAAAGTAAATGTGGGAAAGTAAAGTACAACATATAATAACATCCAAAGAGATAAAAAACCAAGCGCTAGGATTGACTCACATAGGGGACGTTCATGTCCCTAACAGAGTCGCCAGCTGTCGCTACTACAAAAAAAGGTGTCGGCAATGACAGAAGAGTTGCCACCGTTCTTTATTTATCCCAAAAGAGGGAAAGGAAACGATCAGAGAAAACCTGACGAAAACGGGAGAAGACAGGTCATCGCAACCATATCTCAGGTTCGGGAGTCGGTTACGCAAGGGGAAGGTATGGGCACCACTCACGTCCGTCGTACTCGACAGGATCCACGCTTGTTATCTATCTAAGAGGGTGTTTCCTATCTATCTAAAGGTCTCAGGGACAAAAGAAAAAAAAGAGACTCGACAGAGCATCGCCGCTCTGTGCCTACGTATTCCCTCGTGCAATCGAAAAGTCATAGTCAACGTAGTTCGGCTAACTACGGGCGAAAAGTGGGGGAAGGTTGCTCGCCAAGACATCACCGTCTTGTGCCTACGTATTCTCATATGGAATGAGAAATCAGAGCAAACGTAGTTCGGGCTAACAAGAACACCGGTTGGTTCAAATGTTTTTACCCGAGTCGGGTTAAAACTTAGTTCTAGCAGTTAGGTGTATGCAGCTCGACCATTGGAGACTTAGGCGTTACTTGTTTGTGGTAGAACCAAGAGTTAACAAAACTCTCTTTTATGAAAATATTTTCCATTATAACGATCCCGAAGGATGAAATGAAGTTTGATGATTTGTTTTTGTTTTTTAGAGAAGAAGTGCATTGATTATTGTTTGTAAATCATGTTGCACTAAAGACTATGACCTAGGAGCGAATGCATCGCATATCACCCAAAGGGTGTACACTAAAAACTCTAGGCCATTGAGAGGAAGCCCCCCAATCACCATTTCCCAAGTAGCTTAAGGCTCGTAGCGTACAACATTCATTAACCTTTATTAAGTGTTTTGGAATTATTTGAAGATGAGAAGAGAAAGGACACACTAAAGGGAGACTAACTCAAACCTAGTAGTTGTCATGCAAAGTATACCTATAGTTGAGGTAAAAGGGAATGCTACCTTAATGTTAGCATGCATGGTTTGAACCTAATGTCTATCATAATCTATCTTGAACAAGAAATATTAGAAGTCCTAAGGGAACATGGGAAAGGAAGACAAAAGAAGAAGAAGAAAGCATAAAATAATATGAAAGATGCAAGGATGCATATGCAATGCAACACACAAGCAAAGGGAGGAAAAAGTGTGGGGTAAATACCTCCACAAGCACATCTCGACCTTTATTAATGCAAGAGAGAAGCTGCAAAAAGAATGCACACAAAGCAAAGAAATACAAGAAGGCAAGCAAACATGAACATGCAAGCACATCATTACTTTGAACGACAACTACGAGAATATGCCCTCAAGTGGAAACCAAACATGCGCGCCGAAACAATCATGATTAAATAATCGAAAACAGTGGCATATATCTAAAACATTTCACTCCTAATGCATCATATTGATTCATGATGATTCGAAGTGAAACGGTACCGAAACAAGCATGAAAAACAGCAAAACAAACCTGCTGGAACAGTGTTAATCGATTAACACCAGGGGTTAATCGATTAACCACTGAAAAATGCTTGAAAAACTAAATATTTGATTTAGTTAATTGATTAACACCAGCTGTTAATCGATTAACACTGCTCCAACAGCAGAAAAGCACTTTTCAGCAACTTATCACTTAAGCAAACATCCACGTGAACTCATAAACAATTGTGCACGAAATTAAACTAGAAAACAGTGATCTAATCAAGATGTAAACACATCTAAACAGCACCATCACAATTCATATTGATCAAGAATCAACCAAATCAATCAGAAATGAAGATCAACATGATTATGCAAAATAAGCTCAAAAATGCAATGGATCTAGAATTCCAACCTTTGAAGCGGAGAATTGCTACGGTTAATGTTGATTCACTTCGAACGTGTAGATCTAAGCAAGAAATCTGGAATACTTCAAGATCCAAGCCAATTCTTGTAATATAAGTGATGATCAACCAAAATTAAGCCAAATTACTCCAAATAAGCTATTCCAACACCACTTCAAAATTCAGATCCAAGTTTGCACGAAAATTGAATGGAGAAATTGATTCAATGAGGATGATGGATGAAGGTTTTAGCTCAAGAATTCATTGATTCCAATGGAGAATCAAAGAATTCAATGGATGAAGAGCTTTGGTGAGGGTTTTAGAAGTTGAGAGAAAATTGAGAGAATTGAGATGAATTTTGAAAATGAGAATGAAATTATGAAGATTAGATGTGTGAGGTTTGGAGTAAATCCCTTAAATACCCCCTAGGTTTGGATCCAAATGAGAGGTTTGGAATGTGGTTTGTGAAATTTGATTTGGAATGAGGAATGGGAATTTGGAGGGAAAATGAGATTAACCAAAATTCAAGATGATTCTAGATCCTTCCCGAGTGTAAAAATGAACTTCCAAGTGATCAAAATTGGACCCCAAAGTGACCCCCTTTGATAATTCACGTGCAGAGGCAAAATCTGCACTCGTTAATCGATTAACAATTTGGGTTAATCGATTAACACTGTTAAAATTCAAATTTGGACTGATTTTGACTTGGTTAATCGATTAACACATTTGGTTAATCGATTAACACATTTGGTTAATCGATTAACACCTTCAAAATTTTGAATTTGGCGCCTTTTAGAGGGAAATCTGCATATTTGCCTGTTTTCAACCGTTTTGAGCTCTGTTAAGCGTCTGAAACTTGTTCTTAAATGCTATAACCATGAGAATGCTTGCGATAGTCTGAATGCTGTCTCCTGAGCTAAAAATACCCTTTGAAATAAAATAAAATCGGTCGCCCGATCACTGGGCAAAATAAATGCCAGAGCCTCTGATGCTTGCTGTTCAGGTTCATGCACTGAGATGAAAACTGAGCCATGGGAAAACCTTGATCCCTTGTCTCAAGAACACATGCTATGTTATGCAGAAATGCGAAAATGCAGAGAAACATAAGCCAAGTACGAAAACCGGTTGGGCAAATTGTGGGGTACAACATTAGGTAAATGTTGTTCTTAACTTGCTTGTGTGTTTGTTTTTCATAAGTATGCTAACCCGTGTTCATCTTTGTTGCAGGTAAAATGGCCAATCTTCAAGATCGCACTGTCAAGCTTGCTACAGCTAAGGCAAGCAAGAAAGCTCCCAAGAACCGGGTCACTCAGATTTTGGTACAATCAAAGGCAGACTCTGGCCTTAGCACCTCCTCTTCACCATCGGGCATCCAAACTCCCCCTCAATGGGACTCTCTGGCCAAGAAAAGGCACCTCGCAGAGGAAACCAGGGCCATTAACCTCACCACGAATGGTTCCGAAGAGAAGTTTGTGTTGCTCCCCTGCCGTTTGAATAGGGATTTCTTCAAGGGAGACCATTCCTTGATCATGCATCAGGAAGAGTTGTTGGCCATCTTGAACCTCGACAAGGAAGACATGAGGAAAGCATTGGATCAGGATGCAATGGCCTTAATGAGGGTCTTAGATATGTCCTTAGTACTCAACAATGAGGGTACTTGTCTTGCCGCCGAGCTAAGAAAGTTGCAGAAAGTGAATAAAAAACTTGAGGCAAAGAAGATCGAGGTGGAGAATTCCTTTACCAACTACATGGAAAAGCACATAATCCAAGTCGGGCTTCTCACCGAGCTGGGTGAGATGAAGGGGGCGTTGGCCAAGGCGGCTGAGGAGAAGAAGATCCTCGAGGGGATGATCTCCTAATTGGAAGTTGTTGCGGCCCTTGCCAATGACGAGTGCACTGAAGAGAGGGCCTTGCTGACTCGCAGTGAGCTAGTCTCAGGGATATGGGTTCTCAAGCAAGATTTATTTGATGTCTTCGGGAGGGTTTCGATAATGCAATGGCTCAGCTCCAAGTTGTGAACCCAAGGATGAGCTTGTCACTGAGAGGATTGATTTATGAACCAGGTGGTCAACAGTAATATAGCTATTCTCTGTAGCCTTGATGATGACGGCGACACCGAAGGGGAGACCCAGCCCGAGGAGGAGGAAAATGTTTAGACTTATTTGTTTGTATTTGTTTGGCATGCGTACCATGATTTGTATTTTTCTGGTCTGCACGTCATAATTTGTAATACCTGAATAGTGGGATCTACCCATTTGTTGTAATGCTTTGACGTCATTAGCCTTTGTGACTGTCATCTTAATATAACTTTACTTTTTTGACATGTGCACATAAGCCTTTGTATGTTTTGCTCGCTGGGTATGTAGTTTCCTTGGTTAATACTTATGTTTGTTTGCGAATTGTTTTTGCTAAGTGTATGTGGGGTCATGCTCGACAAAATTGGTGCTCAACAGTGTAGGGAACTTGTTCGAGTGATCGGAGTTGGCTTCCCATTGATAGCGGTGGAAAGATCTTAGTAGAGATCTTAACATCGTGACGGGAAATTCCCATTTTGAGCTGGGTGTTCTGCCTTACTGGTACAATGACGGTGGAGCTCGGTTGAGTTTTCCTCGTCGGGTTAGGTATCTGCTCATCATAGAGTGGAAACCTGCCTTTTTGTTTAAGTTTGGGACACTGTGCTTGTACCCGAGCATGCTTCCATGGTCGCAATGCAGCCTATCACTGTTGAATAAGGTACGCCACTGTCAGGCCTAGCTGTAATACAATTTTAGTTTTTCTATATTACATGGTCGAGCAAGTTCTTCCCCGTGTGAGTTTTTCAGGTAGTAGGCCCCATGTTCTGTTTTTGCTCGACGCGATAGGGGTCTTCCCAGTTAGCATCGAGCTTGCCCTCGCGAGGGTCTTTGTGATTCCTTTGCAAAACTAGACTGGCGATTTGGAATTCCCATTTTATGACTTTGGCGTCACGTCTCAAGGTTATCTTTTGTTTCAACGAGGTCTCTCGGAGAGTTGCTCCTGACCGAATCTCTTCGACCAGGTCGGGCTCTTCTCTTAGCGACTTGTCATTCATCTCCTCTTCAAGGGGAGGTTCATTTCTTTTAGAGGGTTCTCAGATCTTCACAATGATGACTTCCTCGGTCCTGTAGGTTAATCAGAACGGGGTTTCCCCGGTGGTTGAATGTGGTATAGTTTTGTAGGCCCAGAGCATGTTGTGTAGCTCCTCGACCCATTTTTTCTTGGCCTCGTTCAGTATTCATTTAAGGCCTCGCAAGACCACCATGTTCGCGGCTTCGGCCTGCCTGTTTGTTTGTGGGTGATATCGCTACTCGAAAAATGCAACGACGAAGAGGCAAAAATGGAAAGACAGAAGAGTCGCCATCGAACTTTATTTATCCCAAGAGGGAAAAGGAAAACATCGAGAAAACCATAAAAAGAAACAGACAAGATGGTCTCGCAACCAAGAAAAAGGGTTCAGATGCCGGTTATGCAAAGGGAAGGTATTAGCACCCCTCGTATCCAACGTACTCGATGGGAACCATTTGTTTGTCTATGCATGAAGGTATTTGCTAAAAGATATCGCTTTCTAAGACTGTTCCAAAGGGAAAGGAGAAAGGTTAGAAACAAGGAAAAAAAAAATATCGGGGGGGAAAAAGAGACTCGGTAAGACTTCGCGGTCTTATGCCTACGTATTCTCAATAGGTATGAGAAAGTCATAGTCAACGTAGTTCAGAGAACTACGGATAAAAGAGGGGAAAGCGTGCTCGACAAGGATTGAGGCCCTTGTGCCTATGTATATTCACTTAAAAGAAGTGGAGAATCAGAGCAGTCGTAGTTCGGCCTACGGTTAAATGGTGTTTTTGTGGATGATGTTAGTGTGCGTATTCTAGCAGTTATGTGTATTACAACTCGCTTGCGGAGTCTTAGGCGTTACCTATTTGCGATAGAATGGACGTAACATATCCTTTTTGAAAAGATTAGTTTTCGCCATCAAGGCAAGATGTCACATTTGATTTGTGGAAGTTGTTTTTAAGGGTGAAATAGATCCTCGGATAGTAACCCCTTGCGGGTAGTACCCAATTCTTTATCTCGAATATTTATTATGAAAAATGGTGTGGCGAATACAGTCATGTCTTTGTATTGAAAGACGAGTATCGAGACCACACACTCTATAGTGAGTATCCTGATACTCGAAGAGGAAGAAGTCTGCACTCAATCCTCTCTCTTTAGTTCAATACAAAGAGAATTTCATTCTCTTATTAAAGATGTTTTGATCTCGAATGGTAAGCGCTTTACGACAGTGAACCCTAAAGGTAATGTCAAGCACTCGGGATAGGAGAAGGCGTATGCCTAACCACTCCACAACCATTCAAGTTTTATTAGGATGAGAGTTTTGAAAATGCACTTGGTATGAGACCAAGGTTTCTTAGACTCAATGAGAAAGGTTTTGAAAATAAAGGCTAATGAATAGATCGGGGTAGGTTGATGGCGATTCACAAAGCAATCGACTTACGAGGGTTGGATACTTACAAGGTTGATGTGATTCGAGGGAAGAGAGGTGAAACCCTAAGGTGGTCCAATTTGAAATGAGTTAGAAAATGACTTGACGTTGTATCAAGATTCATTTGTTCTTTATTATGAAAACATGTTCTAGCCTAATTCATTTTTATCTTTCTAAACACGCAGCAAGCAAGCATGAAAAGAACTAAACTATTACACTGTAACGGGAGAGGGGTAGATATAAAGTACAGGGGATTGGGAGAAATAAATGGTCTCATTGTCAGGTAGCCTAGGAGAAAGTCGTGTGTGTGTGCGAGGTGTCCTAAACTAAGCAAGGAAATAAGAATTCAGACAAAAAACAATCAAACTAGGGTTTATGTACAAAGCCTAAACTCCAACATCTAAGATAATGGTCAACAGTCCACCAATTTAGGATTTTTAGGGTTTTAATAATTTTATCGTGTTTTTGGTATTTTGAATTAATTAAACAAGAGAAATGTTAGATGACAGGATGAAATATGAACAATGATGATAAGATGAGCGAGATAAATAAACAAGATAATGTCAACGATAATATAAATGGAAAATATGTGCAAGAATATATAAACAGTGATATATTAAGAGAAGTGTAAAACAATTATATTGAACAAAAATTAAAGCCAGAGGTTAATAATTAGTGAAATGGGGCAAAAGGAGTGGGATCTCATCTTAATCATAAACGCGTGTCGATTAATCGAAGATAATCTCTCACGATCCCAAAGTATAGAAAAATGATCTGAATGATCATTTTTTATAGATTTGAAATAATGACGATTAGCGACTTCGATTAGTTGACATTTACGAATGTATAGACTTTACTGACCGATAAAATAAAAATCGAAATGAACCTGAAAATAAGGTTAAATCTCGTCTTAATCGCAAACCTTATGTTAATTAATCAAAAGGAACCTCTCACGATACCAAAGTATAAAAAAAATGATTTCAATGATCATTTTTTATAGATTTGAAATAATGACGATTAGCGACTTCGATTCATTGACATTTACGAATGTATAGACTTCACTGACCAATAAAATAAAAATCGAAATGAAATTGAAAATAAGTTTAAATCTCGTCTTAATCGCAAATCTTATGTTAATTAATCAAAAGGAACCTCTCACGATCCCAAAGTATAAAAAAATGATCTGAATGATCATTTTTTATAAATTTGAAATAATGAAGGTTTTAACAACCTCGAAAAGTAACGTTTGTGAATCAGAGATTCATCGATTCGAAAAATGGAATAAAGTCGAAAATGAAAAAGAAAATGGGAAGTGAAAAAGCAGGTCTCGGATAAATTTTTATTTATCAATAATTTGACTGATAACAACTTATGGGGGTCTCGTCATCGACCCATAATAAAACCAAAATAAAATAAATAAAAGGAAATCACTAAAACTTTGAAATATTTATGCAAAAAAAAAAAGAATTAATCGGATTTTAAAAACTTTTTATTAAAATGCTTAAAAAAACATATTAAAAAAACATAATAAAAAGAGGTCAAAATTGAATTTGGGATGTATGAATCTTGTGATAGTGTGGATTCATTTGGGCCTTTTAAGGCCCATCATCCACTATAAAAAAAGAAAAAAAACAATATGCCCTCAAGGCATAACTCGGGGAAAGTTTACCCCATACCCCTACACTTATACCCACACCCCTACACTAAAAAATATTGGACCAAAATACCCTTGTTTAAATACTTATAATTTGAAAAAATGTTCACTTTCACTTCATTTGGATTTCAACACTTCCGGAGCTCTCTTTTTCCTACTACAAACCGGAACTCTTCCAACAAGTCATCCGGAACACATTTTTTGGTCAACACACACCGGAACTCCAAGAGTAAGTCTTCCAGTTTGTTATTTTTTGGTTTGTTCACTAGAAGACTTAATGTATGTCTTCCGGTTTGTAGTTTTTTTTGTTTCTTCACCGGAAGACTTAATGCAAGTCTTCCGGTTCATAATTTTTTGCTTTTGTACACCGGAAGTCTTGGATTAAGTCTTCCAAAACACACGTTTTACGTTTTGTTCATCGGAAGTCTTTGCTCAAGACTTCCGGTTCATGATTTTCTTTTTTTTATTTTTAAATTTTAATTATTTTTTTTTGTCAGTGGTGCGCACACGAGGCAGAGATGGTAGGATCCCTCGTGGACTAGGATGGGGCGAGTCATCGAGAATGGCTGAAGAAGAGCATTTTGATGCATCTGCATCAGCATCCGAGTCGGTTGGATATCCAGGAGGACCGTATGATACATCTCTGTTAGTTAAGTACGAACATCATGTTGCTAGACATATATGGTTCGGTGAGGTAAGTAAACAAAAATTATTTAATATTGAATAGAATTCGAATTTTTAATATTGAATGTTATAATATATTTACTTTTAATTGTTTTCAGGAGAAAGGGTCGAAGAAAGAGTTAAAGGTAGCGGGACATGGATTGAAGTTGATTCAGAGGGCTCCACTACAGCTATCCAGAGAGATGAAGGGCTGGATATCTAGGTCTGGTCTAGCTTCACTCCAGAGAACGAGTTTAACAAAGATAGACACGAACCTAGTTTCTGCATTTGCAGAGAGATGGCATCTAGAGACATCTTCATTTCACATGTCGTTTAGTGAGATGATGATTACTCTAGATGACGTATCTTGCCTGCTTCACTTGCCCATCAGGGGAGTGAGCCCTCAAGATATCAGTGAAGCGCTTGCTATTGAGTGGGTTGTTAATTATTTAGGAGTGTCACGGAGAGTAGCACAACAACAAGTCTGTGACTGCAGGGGTTCCTACTATAAGCTGGAGTGGTTATATGATCGGTTCATAGAGCATAGAGCTGCATCCAGATGGGATTATGCCACTAGAGCTTATTTGATGATGTTAGTGGGTTCCACTATTTTTGCGAACAAGACATTTACGCTTGTCGAGGCACGATACCTCTCACTGTTTATAGACTTGGATGGCTTATCAGGATAAATTTGGGGAGCAGCTGCGTTGGTTGCTCTTTATAGATATCTCGGAGATGCTTCCATGTTCAGCTGTAAGCAGCTTGGTGGTTATCTGACTCTCCTACAGGTATTTATTTTAATTTAGTACATTTTGTTTTAATAAATTTTATCTAGTATATTAATTTTATTTATCTAGTTTATTATGTTATAATTAATTATTTTAAATTTAATAACCATATTAATTTTATAACAGTGCTAGATTCATGAGTATTTTCCAACGCTTGGAAAAAAAGGAGAGAACTGGATACCAGCTAGTAATTTGGGTCCCCCCCGAGCGATGAGATGGTCCTATAGGCAAGGTGCCTTGAAGGTGGATGACTTGCGACCTATTCTAGACGAGCTGACACCTGCCGATGTCATATGGCACCCATTCGAGAATCATAGAGTATGGCGTCAGTTTGATGAGCTATGTCTATATAAGGGGTGTATGAGGTGGGGTGACACTGTTGTTCCATACTTGCCTGACAGATGTATGCGTCAGTTTGGATACAGGCAGTATGTTCCATATCCACCTCTTGATCATACGATGATTGGTGATATTGATGTTGACTGGATTAGTTACCATCAAAGCGTTCAGAATGTGATTCGTCCGACAACACCGGTCACCACCCCATATGAGACAGATGATGGATATCTTGAGTGGTATTATCGTGTCTCGCATCCTCGTCTGTTACCACCACCCTATCATGATGCGCCAACAGAGATGCCAGTTCCTGTATATGAAGCAGGACCATCTGATCCTAGATCGGCTCGTGTGTCTTCGTTGATTCATCGTTATCTTCAGCAGGCTGGTGCTGAAGATGATGACCCACAATTTGTGGATTTGTTCGAAGCTTTACATATTGCTTGATCACAGTGACTTATATTTATATTTATGATTATATGTTAACTTTTAGACTCATTTGACCTAATTGTTTTATGTTTATGTGTTAACTTTTAGACTCATTTGACTTAGTTGGTTTATGTTTACAAATTAAAAAATAAATAACATAATTCACGATTCATGTTTTGAAATTAAAAAAGAATAACATAATTCACGATTCATGTTTTGAAATTAAAAATGAGTAACATAATTCATTATTCATGTTTTGAAATTAAAAATGAGTAACATAATTTATAATTTATAATGCGTGGGTAATATAGGTGTAAGTTGTTGCCAATGTTGTAGACGTCCTACAAATCCTAGCATCCAAGATGCTGCTGCTGGAGAACGAAACTTCTTCCAATCAACTGTCACTGGTGGCAATGGAAACCCTTCTTTCATGTTTACCTAAATAAAAAAATAATCAAAATAGTAAGTAAAAGTAACGAAAAAGACTTAGGGTTAATCGCATTATCTAAAAATAACTAAGTACCTGAACCCAATGATTTTTGTTTACAAAACCAATGCAGTAAATTGCTACATTCGGTGAAAATGAAGTTGTCATAGGGAAGAAAGTCCAGCATTCAATTCCTAAACAGACAAGTACAACATTATAACGATTCGCTATCACGTAACCCATATCTGGTAGAGTTAACCATTTATGTGGTGGTTGAGGACCAACTTCCTCTATCATCAAAGATTCTCTCACCACAGCTAACTGATCAGTAAATAAATTGGCATACAAACTTGATCTTTCATTATGTATTATTTCCAACCCCAAGTCTCGACGAACCATTGGCCAACCATCTTCACCAAATCCATGTAATGAAGCAATGACTCTAAATCCACAATTACCATCTGATACAACATTGACTACATCATCAATATATGACCGAATGTGATTAGGAAACTGAATGATGAACTGCTTAGATGACTGTGAAGATTGTGATAATTTCAACTTCTTCGAAGCTTGTGATGTTTGAGTTTTCTTTTGTGAAGACTGTGATAATTTCAACTTCTTCGAAGTTTGTGATGGTTGAGATTGCATCTGTGAAGATTGAGATGCTTGATCAACATACTCGTGATACGAAGGGTCTCTATAAACATCATATCCTACTGGTTTTTTGTCTTTCTTCTTTACTCCCCTTTAGTTTTTATTTTCTTAGGTGGTGGACACATAGAAGTCATTGTGGGGAAGGCAAGTTCAAAAATCCTACTTTTTAATGCCCTTTTCCAACAACATCCAGTGACTTAAACCTTTTCCACAACTCATCTATTGCACTACTCATATCCACCTCTGATCCATCATCTACGTCTTCGTCCAACTTAACTTCCATACTTAGTTTTCTCCAATGAACATGCACAACATCTATTGGTATCGGTGTACCATCAATTTTATATCCTATCAACTCACAAGCACAAGGTAATCTGTAGGTTGTTTTAAGAGTACAACGACATATTTCCTTGTTAGTTCCAACATAATCAACTCGTTTTAACTCTTCAGCAATGCGTCTCAATGCATCTCGAGACACTGAACCACGTAAATTATTGTAAAATGGACTTACGTGGGCGTGCTCAACTTCATAAAAACTCTTTTGAAAAGAAGCTATAATATTACCCAATTGAAACTTTAAGTTGTCATTCATAGCCTCCCAACATTTGACCATGTCACCAATATTGTTCCCTAACATTTGCTTTAACTTCCAATGAGCAGACTCAACCCTAAAATTAATAAACATTAAAAATATTTCAAAAAAATTCAAAAGAAATATACAATTTAGAAATACTAAAAACAAATACATACCGATTAGTCATGGTGTTACCCAAATGTAGCACTCGATTAATCCATGCTCCAACAAATATTTGTCTATGTGGCGTCAACCATGTGTCCTTCACATAATCAATAAATTCATTACAATCAACACATGCCTGCTCAAGTTGGTTCAACCTTTGATCATACTCAACCTCATCACTAGCCCATACAACAATCGTCCATAATTCGTCAATTTACTTTTGCATGTCACTAGCCACATATTGTTTCCGTTTTGCACCAACATTCTTGTTAATATGAAATCGACATAACATATTGATCGACCTTGGAAACACAATTTAAATGACTTTCATCAAATCAAGATCTCTATCTGTCAAAATCACTTATGGACACAACTCTTTCTTCACAAACAATTGTTTAAGCTTATCTAGCACCCAACAAAAAGTCTCAGTCTGCTCAGACTCAATATAGGCAAATGCGACAGCAAAAGTCAACTCGGTTGATGTCATGCCAACAATTTCAAACAGAGGTTGCCTATATTTGTTTGTCTTGTAAGTGTTGTCAATAACTAGCACAATAGGAAAAATATTCAACAACTTAACTGAATCTGGATGAGCCCAAAAGATATCTCTAATAACTTCAGAGTCATCTCTTTTTCTACTCCAATAAACATAACCTGCTTCCTCAATAAGCTTAAATAAATGTTGTATCTCACTTCTAGGACCTCTTATATTTTTTTCTATCATACTCTTTTGCTTGTATATTTGCGTGATCCGAGTGACATTATTTGGATCTTGCTCTTGCAATGAAAGCAAAATATGTCTAGGTGGAACCTTTCTCTTTGTCAAATCAATAACATGTTGCTTCTGATCCGCTGTCAACCTACCAACAAATGCGTGATCTTCTAATCTATCTGGTAAATCATGGTTATGAACTCCACATTTTACATCAATCTTCCATCCAGATCCATCAGTCGCTGGAATTGATCTGATTCTAAATGGACATCCACATTTTTTCGTCGCACTCTGGGTTCCACTATCAATATCTTTGTGTTTTCCTCCTTTAACACATCCAAATATTAATTTGTTACTTCTTCCTCTCTTACCTGTTTCAATATCTGAATGAGTGATGATAACCGTAACTTTATTTCATATTCCAAATAATAATAATTTTTTAAAAAATGGACAATGCAAACCAGAAGACTCATGAAAAGAGTTCCGGTAGCCAAAATATGCAAACTGGAAGACTTATAAAAAGTGTTCCGGTACACTTTTTACAAGTACCGGAACTCTTACGAAAAGTGTTCCGGTGAACATCCACGAAAAAACGTAAACCGAAAGTCTTTCATAAAGTCTTCTGATACATAATTTATGTAAACCGGAACTCTTTGCATAAGTCTTCCGGTTTGAGAAAAAAAGTATACCGGAAGTCATTTTGAAAGTGTTCCGGTAAACTCGTGTATTGAATTCCTCGGAAGACTAAAAAAATATGTCACTGTAAAAAGTATAAAAAAATAATATAATAAAAAAATATATAGGGATAAAATTGGTATTTTTTTAAAAATTGTAGAGGTATGGGTATAAATGCAGGGGTATGGGGTAAAATCTTCATAACTCGGTTGTCCAGAACAACCAGTCCTTAAGCACAAATGAAGTATAAGTGGAAAACAATTGGTTTTTCAATGTGCAAAAGAGACAAAACTAAATTCAAAGGAAAGTAACGTTAGGTCACCATGGGAATCGTTCTTTTAAACAAACAAAAAACAGCAAATCAAGTCATGTTCGGAGAACGTGATACGCAGTGAAAGAGTATCAAATTGAAAATAAAAATAGAGAACCAAAAACAACGATACTGCGCACAACTCGTTTCGACCTTCTCACGAATGAAGATTCCCTCCCGTTTCATCTTTAATTTAGGGTTTCAATTTCACTTTAGAAGTCTTTGATTCAAGTGTTTATGATTTTGTTTCAGATCATTTTACTCCTTTATCTTCTTTTAGTCTAGGTCAGAAATGATTTTGGGTTTTTTGGTTGTTTTTGTTTATGATTTAGGGATTTTATTATGGTTGAAGACATTTGTGAATGTTTTGGTGTGAGTTTGGTTGAATGATTTGATTTGGGTTAATGAAAGGAGGATTTGTGATGGTATTCTTACAGCATAACAATGGCTTCTCCGAGCTTTTTGTCAATGAATGAGGAAAGGATTGATTTTATAGAGTTGGAATTAAGGGTAGAAGTGGAAGAATGAGGAAAGATTTATTGTACAGGTTTTGTTGTTTTCGCGGTTTTCTCGCCGCGTGAGTTTTTTGTTGATTTTGCAGTGGTCAAGTCTTGCGGATTTTCATTTTTCGTACAGTTTATTGGGTAGCAAAGGATGTAGTGTTTTAGCGTATGGTGTATTGGATGTGGTTTCATGGCCTATATCATTGCAGCAATTTGAGGTTTTGTTCTGCTGCAATTGGGGGTCTTAAGGTGTCATAGAGATCGTACGCAGCATGGCTGTGAGTGGATATGGGCAATGCACATAAAGTGTGAAAACTAGGCTTCATTGTGGTAGGACCTGGTTAACATGGTGAAGCGAATCCTGCAGGTGTTTGGAGATCCTGCGCTTTATTATTTTTGCCATGGCATGCGGATATCGCAGCTTAGATGTAGAAACTTTTTGGCTTGTAGTGTACGTATAACCTCATATGGCTGAAGGTTTGGTGAAGGATTTTCTGACGTAGTTTCTATAAAAAAAAGAATGGCTTAATAGTTTTTCTTGTGTAGAGATTGGACTTGGGTTTTCTTTTTGATGTGAAATGGGCTTTGTAGAATATTGAAAGTTATGTACTTTTTCTTTTGTGTAAAACTTCATGAACTTCTACTTGTTAGAACTTTTGTAACTTCTATTTGTTAGAACTTTTGTAAATTTGGATTTTAATTGGAATTTTCCATATCATGCTTGAACTAAATTAAAACCACTTGGTACTAATTTTCATCATCTGCGAATGCTCCCTAAAAAATTAAAATCAACCTTGCACCGAATCGAAACTGCGAAGTGAGACTAAATGTGAATTAACATTGAACCTTGACTTTGAGTAAGTAATTCTATATTGACTTATGGGCAAACATAGGCATGATTTGCAATATCTTGAAATATGAAAATAAATGCCTTGACTATTCTACAAATTGACTTATCAGATGACTTGAACTACTACAAGAGCTCCAATTTGGAAGTGATTTTGATCTTTGATGATTTTTAACCACAAAACCCATGCTTTCAGCATAATTATGATAACTTGGTCCATATATAGTTGTTCTAAATTGGCACAAAAACCCTAATTGACGCCTCAGACACACCACCTAAATTAATGCACACTCTAACTTTTATCATGGATCAAAATCTTGCTTGACCAAGATTAGGTCAAACCAGATGACTCTCAATCCAAACTGCACCCATTATTTGACTAGAATTCTCTAATTGAAGCTTGGACTTGGATGAAAGCAATAACATGTAAGCTTCATCTCAAAGTTTTGATGACGTCAACATCAAGATCAAGAATAATTCATCTGTGCAAAAAGGCAAAAGCTTTCAAAAGACCAAGATCAAGTGGAATGGAAGTGATCAACATTCAAAGCTTCATGAACATTTGACTGATCAACTTTCAAGTTTTGGACACAAGCAATGGTATATCAAAATTCATTAATTTAATTGATATACAAGTGTTCAACATCTTTATCATTTGATCACATTGCATTAGCATATTTTTTAAACTATTAAAATTGGTATAACACTATTTTTTATAAGTATTTTTCTGAAAAATAGCAGTGTTAACCGATTAACCATATAGGTTAACCGGTTAACCATTTCAAATTTTGAATATTCTGGTATAACGTTCCAGTGTTAACCGATTAACCATATAGGTTAACCGATTAACACTGAACGTATTTTGAAAAATGGCTTTGTTTCAAGTTCAAAAATGGTTTGAAAATTATACCAGTTCATATTTTGAATTATACTCAAATATACCTGTTGGAAAAGGTGTGTTTACACATATAAATTATGAGTTTTTCAATTTTGAAAAACACCTCCAAAAAAACCCTCCAACATTCATTTTCAAATATTCTTAGAATCAAATTCACTATTTTCAAAATCCTTTCAAAGTGTTCATAATTGCATAAAAAATTTCATATTCATCTGTTGAACACTTGTGTTGAAAATTATAAGAGTGAATTTTGATCATTTTGGAGAAGATCAAGTTTGATTGATATTATTATTCTCAAAACAAAATCATTACAAGTATTTGTATTCTGACTTGTGATCCAGGATTGTTGGACACAAGGGTGAGTGTTTACAAGAGGATTGTTCTTGTACACTTGTTAGTTTTATTGTTTGATAGTAGGCATCACCAGTTGATGGTGTGATAGGTTGTACTTTATTAAACAATAGTGAAAACTCTCTTTCATGTTGAAAGGGGAGTGGAGTACTCTCGGATTGTGAGAGGAACCACTATAAATCCTGGTGTCCATTGTTCTTTTACTTTCTACTGCTTTCATAACCAAGAACACAAACCAGTAAAATTTCAAGAAACCATAAAAACCGGAAAAAGTTCTAAAGTCCTAATTCAACCCCCCCCCCCCCCCTTTTAGGCATACTCTGTACTTACAATTGGTATCAGAGCAGGTTAAGGTAACCTATTCCTATCGATCTTAATGGCTTCCGCTAGTACTAACCCGGTTTTCAAAGATGGTGGAAGTAGTAACAAGCCACCACTCTTTTCTGGAGAATACTTCGACTTTTGGAAAATTTGTATGAAGGCACATCTTGAGGCTCAAGGAGATGGTATATGGGAAACCGTAGAAACTGGTCCACATGTTCCTACAAGTGTGGTAAATGGTGTTGGAACTCCAAAGATAAAATCCTCATATGATGAAGATGACAAAAAGAGAATCTTGAATGAGAAGAAAGCAATCAACATACTTCAAAGCGCTCTCAGTATGGATGAATTATTTCGCATATCACAGTGTCAATCGGCAAAACAGATTTGGGATACCTTGGTAGAAACGCATGAAGGAACAGCAGAAGTTAAAAGATCAAGACTTAACACGTTAAGTCAAGAATATGAGATGTTCCGTATGCAGCCCGGTGAATCTATTGTTGCCTTGCAAAAAAGGTTCGTTCATCTAAGAAATCATCTGATTGCTCTCGGGAAGACCTTCACCAATGATGATCTTAACTTAAAAGTCCTAAGATCCTTGACAAGAGAATGGCAACCGAAGGTGACCGCCATTTCGGAAAAGAAAAGTCTTTCAACAATGACATCCGCTTCCTTATTCGGAAAACTTCAAGAGCATGAACTGGAACTTGGAAGGCTTGAGAAACATGAAAGTCAAGACAAGAATTCCAAAGGAATTGCCTTGAAGATTGACACAAGGGATGATAAAAATGACGAATCTTCCGAAGACGAAAATTGCATGCTTCTAGTAAAGAAGCTTGGTAAGTTTTTTAATAATAATAAAATTTCTTCTTTTTCTAAAAAGAGTAGACATTTCAGGAAAAAGGAGGCACCCACATCAAACTAAGAAATTACATGTTACGAATGTGGGAAACAAGGTCACATAAAGCCAGATTGCCCGAAACTCGCAAATAAAGGAAAATTCAAAGGCAAGAAGGATTTCAAAACGAAGAAGGCTTATGTCGCATGGGACGACAACGAAGTGAGTTCATCATCAGAATCAGATAGTGATGAATGTGCAAATATGACTTTAATGGCCTCTCACCATTCCGATGAAGAAAATGAGGTTAGTAGTAATTTCTCTGTCTATGATAATGATGCACAAGAAGTTATATTTGAACTTCTAAAAGAATGCAAGACTTTGTATAAAGACATCTCATCACAAAAGAAAAGAATTTTACTTTTAGAAAAACAAAATTCTGCCTTCTTGAAAAATATTGAAGATGAAAAACAAAAAGTGATGGATGAAAAACAAAGTCTTGTATGTAAGAATTGTGAGTCTTTGTCTTTTCAAATTGTTCAACTTAAAAGAGTTTTAGAAAGATACGAAAAATGTCAAATTGGCTTGGAAGAAATTCTTAAACATCAAAGGTATCCTAATGATAAAAGTGGATTGGGATATTCTAAATTTTCAAAACCAAGCACCAATAAGACCGTTTTCGTAAGAGCAAGTGAACAAATTGTTAAAGAAGAGACAAGCACTTCTAAAATTCATCATCAAAATAATTACAAGAAAAGAATTGATAAGAAAAAGAATTATATTCCTAGGTATAGAAGTCATTTTCAACCTACGTGTTTTTACTGTGGAATTAAAGGGCACACACCTAATGCCTGCTATGTTCGTAATATTGGTGTTGCAAAGGGGCATTACGTGTGGGTTGAAAAGGGTACTAACTATCAAGGACCCAAAGCAATTTGGGTACCTAACACTACCTAATTTTGTTTTGTAGGTATGCTTAAAGACAACCACAAATCAATAGTATCTTGATAGTGGTTACTCGAAGCATATGACGGGAGACGTAAACAAATTTTCAAGTCTATCATTAAAGGCCAAAGGATACGTCACTTACGGTGATGATAATAAGGGAAAAATTCTTGGAGTTGGAACCATTGGTGCACCTCCATGTACAATCATCGAAGACGTTCTCTATGTGGAAGGCCTTAAACACAACCTACTTAGCATAAGTCAATTGTGTGACAAAGGGTTCCGAATCAACTTCACAAAGGAGGAATGCTTGATAGAACATGAAGTCACTCATGACATTTTGCTAAAAGGTAAAAGATATAATAACATTTTTATGATTTCTTTTGATGACTCTTCCTTGAAGGTAAAGTGTCTTATGGCGAACAACAACGAGGCGTGGCTTTGGAATAAAAGATTTGCTCACATTCACATGGAGCATTTAAACAAGTTGATAAAGCATGATCTAGTTGTTGGTCTTCCGAAGATAAAATTCATCAAGGATAAGTTATGTGATGCATATCAAAAGGGAAAACAGACCAAGACAACTTTCAAATCCAAGCAAGTGGTTTCTACATCAAGACCACTTCAATTATTGCATATGGATCTTTTCGGTCCATCGAGAACAAAAAGCTTCGGAGGTAAATTCTACGCCTTAGTTATTGTTGATGATTTCTCTCGATACACTTGGACATTGTTTTTAGTGCAGAAAAGTGATGCTTTTAAAGCATTCAAGAAATAGGCAAAGCAAATTCAAAATGAGAAATCACTCACCATAGCCTCTATAAGAAGCGACCACGGTGGAGAATTCCAAAATTCAGACTTTGAAGAATTTTGCGAAGAGTATGGAATTTCTCATAATTTTTCAGCACCAATGACGCCTCAACAAAACAGTGTCGTAGAACGGAAGAATAGGTCACTGGTAGAGCTTGCAAGGACAATGCTCAGCGACGCAAATCTTCCTAAATATTTTTGGGCAGATGCAGTTAGTACAGCATGCTTCGTAAGCAACCGTGTCAATATTCGACCACTCCTCAAAAAGACTCCGTATGAGTTGTTCAAGGGAAGAAAACCGAATATAGCATTCTTCCACATATTCGGATGCAAATGCTTTGTTCTCAACAACAACAAAGATAATCTCAGTAAGTTTGATGAGAAATCCGACGAAGGTATATTTCTTGGTTACTCTCTTTATAGTAAAGCATTTAGAATTTTTAATAAGAGAACACTTACTATTGAAGAATCCATTCATGTTTCGTTTGATGAGACTAACCCCTTGAAAGAGGATAATATTATTATAAATGATGATGACGATATAGTAGGTTCTCCACAACATAAAGAAGAGATTTTAAAGAATCAAGAAATACCACAAGAAGATGTCACTCAAATCATTGAAGAACATCAAGATCTTCCGAAGGAATGGAGAACGCATAGAGATCACCCGATAGATAAAGTTATTGGTGATATTAGCCAAGGCGTTGCAACTCGACTTAATCTAAAGGATGATTGTCTCAACATGGCTTTTGTATCTCAAATTGAACCAACCAAGATTGATGAAGCTTTAGGAGACGACTAATGGATTGTAGCAATGCAAGAAGAACTCAATCAATTCGAAAGGAATCAAGTTTGGAGTCTTGTACCAAGATCAGACCATAACAATATCATAGGAACAAGATGGGTGTTCAAGAACAAACTTGACGAGAATGGGATCATAGTTCGTAACAAAGCAAGATTGGTCGCACAAGGCTACAACCAGGAGGAAGGAATTGATTTTGATGAAACTTTCGCTCCGGTAGCAAGGTTAGAAGCAATTAGATTACTACTTGCTTATGCTTGTTCTATGAATTTGTAGTTGTTCCAGATGGATGTCAAAAGCGCTTTCCTGAATGGGTACATTAATGAGGAAGTCTACGTCAAACAACCTCCGGGTTTTGAAGACTTCAAGAATCCCTCACATGTCTACAAACTGAAAAAGGCTCTCTACGGACTAAAACAAGCACCAAGAGCATGGTATGACCGCCTTAGCAATTTCTTATGTGAGAAAGGATTTACGAAAGGAAAGGTTGACAAGACATTGTTCATAAAGAAGATCAAAGGAAACACTTTATTGGTTCAAGTCTATGTCGACGACATCATCTTCGGATCAATAAACAAAGAACTTTGCGAAGAATTTTCACTTATGATGCAAGGAGAGTTCGAGATGTCCATGATGGGAAAATTGAATTATTTTCTTGGACTACAAATCAAGCAAACTAAGGATGGCATCTTCCTCAACCAATCCAAGTATTGCAAGGAATTGTTGAAGAAATTCGATATGGATGGTTGCAAGGTAATGTCCACTCCTATAGGATCCGGAACGTACGTTGATCAAGATGAATTCGGTACTCCAGTTGATATAACAAAATATCGAGGTATGATTTGTTCATTACTATATTTAACGGCAAGTCGTCCTGACATTATGTTTAGCGTTTGTTTGTGTGCACGCTTTCAAGCAAGTCCAAAGGAATCGCATTTCACAGCCGTAAAGAGAATCATAAAGTATCTCAAAGGGACAATGAACGTCGGATTATGGTATCCTAAAGGTAGTATTTGTTCTTTAGTTGGTTACTCTGACGCTGACTATGCAGGATGTAAGACCGATAGAAAAAGCACAAGCGATACATGTCACATTCTCGGGAATGCATTAGTGTCATGGGCCTGCAAGAAGCAAGCGTGTGTGGCACTCAGTACAGCCGAAGCAGAATATATTGCAACATGAAGTTGTTGTGCACAAATTTTGTGGCTCAAGCAACAACTCCTTGATTACGGTATAGATCTCGGCTGCATTCCTCTTAGATGTGATAATACAAGTGCCATCAATATTACAAAGAACCCGGTCATGCATTCAAGAACAAAACATATAGATATCCGGCATCACTTCCTTCGAGATCACGTATTGAATGGAGATGTAGATGTTACTTTCGTCGACACGCACAATCAACTCGCCGACATCTTCACCAAACCTTTGGCGAAAGAACCATTCTACAAATTTTGGCGAGAACTTGGGATTCTTGATGAAGGTGACATCTGACCTTTTCTCTAATATGTGTATGCATTATTTATGATATGTTTTCATGTGTATGCATTCTATTTTTAAGTATTTTTCAAAAATTCGAGTGTGTTAATCGATTAACCATATGGGTTAACCGATTAACACTGTTAAATTTTCAATTTTGACTCATTTTTTTAATGTGTTAACCGATTAACCTATATGGTTAACCAATTAACACTGTTAAATTTTCTAAAAATCAGAAACGAAAATTAATTAAATTTTTGAAAATATTATATATCATAAATGCATTTTTTATGTGGTCCATATTCTCTTAAGTATCCAAATCCATATCCAAAATCATATTCTCTCTCCCACTCTCTAAAGTTGGATAACTCCTCATAACCATCCCCACAACTTCTCAAACCCTAACTTCCTCAGAACCCACAACCTCAGTTCTCTCAAACTTTCATCCATGGCTTCAGCATCAAATCGCGGCAAGGGAAAGCTACCAGAACATCATTCTGCATCTGATGAAGAAGATATCCCTATGGAAACAACCAAGAAGCGCAGAATGGATTTCAAAGTCCGAGTTCGTTCTATCCTCCCGGTAAAGTATGTGAATCTTAAGGCTTTTCCCGCATCATCTTTTGATTTTCCTGCCTTGCTCAAATATTAGAGGATTGATAAATTTGTGTCGGATTCTGGAAACTGCTATCCGGATCTTGTCAAATCCTTTTTGCATAAACTGTCTGTGTTTATAAATGCAAATGATGAACATATTATGAAAACAATTGTTAGAGACTGTATTGTTGAAGAAAATCTGTCTGATGTTGCTGCAATGCTGAACATACCATCATCTGGGTACTTTCTGATAAAGGGAGTTAACCACGTGGAAGGGCCGTGGTCCAACTACGACAAGATGGAGTTCTACTATCAGATCTGCAGATTTCCAAAGGAGATGATTATCTCCAACCAACGCACTGCTCGTCTGTTGTGCTATGCAAAGAATCTTATCGTTTCTGATCGGATGCTTCACTACATAATCTGTTATGTGCTGATTCCCAAAGATTCAAATCATGCACAAATTAATGATCTGGAAATGCAACTCCTTTTCGCCATCAAGAACAAGATTCGTGTCAATTGGATTCTGACCATCATGTATCACCTTCAACAACAACTATCTCTTTCAACCCGTCTTCCTTATGCAAGGCTGGTATCAAGAATTTTGGAGTTGACTACTTTGGATATTAACCGTGAACCAACCATCAAGATGAAATCAACCACCAATGAGATTAACGAGATTACAATTGTCAAGAATACTGGAATTTTTAAGGATACTGACGGTACTTATAAGTATTCAGATGAAGGAGCCAATGCTAACCAAGCCTATCTCGTACCTGAAGGAGGCATTTCAAATGAGTTCCTCTACCAAACTATAATGACTCAGCATAGAGAAACCTCCTGGGCCATTGCTTCTCTCCGAAACCTTGTACTTTCCTCTCACCGCACCAACACTGACAACTTTGTTGTATCTGATGAAGAAAATGAAGGACAAGAGGAAAAAGATGATATGGATATGCCTGATGAGGATCTTTAGAGAATATGTTGTTGTTGATGTCGTATATTGCATTGTTTTCTAGTTTTTGTTGCTTATGCTTTCATTTATATTTTGAACTCTGTTTTAATTTGGCTTTGTAACTCATACAATATTCGCAGTATTGTTATCTTTTAATTTAAGTATGCTTTGCTTCCATTTTTATTGTGATTGCTTGCATTATTGGTCTATCTAGTTTTCTTTCTTGAAAGCTCCTTCCTTTTTGCTTATGACAAAGGGGGAGAAGAGCTTTGGCTTTCTTATGTCTATGTGTGCAGAATTTTTTTGCCTATGTATTCGATAGGGGGAGTTCATGGACATAGGGGGAGAAAACAAGATCACTACTAATCATCGTCAAAAATTTGCACAAGATCATTTTCGTTGTCATCATCAAAAAGGGGGAGACTGTAGAAGCAAGCTTCATCTCAAAGTTTTGATGACGTCAACATCAAGATCAAGAATAATTCATCTGTGCAAAAAGGCAAAAGCTTTCAAAAGACCAAGATCAAGTGGAATGGAAGTGATCAACATTCAAAGCTTCATGAACATTTGACTGATCAACTTTCAAGTTTTGGACACAAGCAATGGTATATCAAAATTCATTAATTTAATTGATATACAAGTGTTCAACATCTTTATCATTTGATCACATTGCATTAGCATATTTTTTAAACTATTAGAATTGGTATAACACTATTTTTTATAAGTATTTTTCTGAAAAATAGCAGTGTTAGCCGATTAACCATATAGGTTAACCGGTTAACCATTTCAAATTTTGAATATTCTGGTATAACGTTCCAGTGTTAACCGATTAACCAGATAGGTTAACCGATTAACACTGAACGTATTTTGAAAAATGGCTTTGTTTCAAGTTCAAAAATGGTTTGAAAATTATACCAGTTCATATTTTGAATTATACTCAAATATACCTATTGGAAAAGGTGTGTTTACACATATAAATTATGAGTTTTTCAATTTTGAAAAACACCTCCAAAAAAACCCTCCAACATTCATTTTCAAATATTCTTAGAATCAAATTCACTATTTTCAAAATCCTTTCAAAGTGTTCATAATTGCATAAAAAATTTCATATTCATCTGTTGAACACTTGTGTTGAAAATTATAAGAGTGAATTTTGATCATTTTGGAGAAGATCAAGTTTGATTGATATTATTATTCTCAAAACAAAATCATTACAAGTATTTGTATTCTGACTTGTGATCCAGGATTGTTGGACACAAGGGTGAGTGTTTACAAGAGGATTGTTCTTGCACACTTGTTAGTTTTATTGTTTGATAGTAGGCCTCAGCGGTTGATGGTGTGATAGGTTGTATTTTATTAAACAATAGTGAAAACTCTCTTTCATGTTGAAAGGGGAGTGGAGTACTCTCGGATTGTGAGGGGAACCACTATAAATCCTGGTGTCCATTGTTCTTTTACTTTCTACTGCTTTCATAGCCAAGAACACAAACCAGTAAAATTCAAGAAACCATAAAAACCGGAAAAAGTTCTAAAGTCCTAATTCACACCCCCCCCCCCCCCCCCCCCTCTTAGGCATACTTTGTACTTACATAACATATTTTTTTGGATTTTCCTAATAACAAATGGTGGATGGATGTACAGAAAAATTATATGGGTATCACAAATTTAGGGTATGATAGGTGCTCGACCGAAGTGAAATGTTGTTTGGTGCCTAGCTTGGCGCTGAAGTCCTAGAAGTTTTTGTCTGTGAATTGCGTCCGTTGTCGGTGACGATCGCTTGTGGTACGCCGAACCGGGAGATTATGTTTCTCATGTAGAAACAAAGTATGTTGTGTGCAGTGATTTTGGTAAGGGCCTCTGCCTCTATCCACTTTGTGAAATAGTCAATGCCGACTATCAGGTATTTGTTCTGGTACAACCCCGTGGTAAACGGTTCAAGGATATCCATTCTCCACCAGGCTAATGGCCATGGGGACGAGAGTGTTTTGAGATCGTTGGAAGGTGCCAAGTGCATGTCCCCGTGACACTAGCATTTATCTCACTTTTTGATGTGTTCTTTCACATCGTGCTGCATGGTGGGTCAATAATATCCTGCTCGTGGGGCCTTCTGGGCAAGGGATCGTCCTCCGAGGTATTGGGGGTTGATTCCTTTGTGGATTTCATGAAGGATGTGGGTGACCTTGGACTCTTCGACGCACTAGAGGAGAGGGATGGAGAATCCTCTTCTGTACATCTTATCCTCGATTAGAACATAGGTGCAAGCTCAGCGTCTTGTTACGCTACCCTCCTTCTAGTCGGGGGGTAGTTTTCCTGTTGTTGCAAGGTAGTCGTAGACCAGGGTCATCCAGCAGTCGCGGTCACTGATGGCATTCACGTCGAGACTTGCAGACATTTTCTCGATGCTCGGGTTGGAAAGTATCTCCTAGATGATGGACTTGTTCCCGCCCTTCTTCAACATGCTCACAAGTTTGGACATGATGTCTGCCCGGGTGTTGTGCTTGCGAGGGACGTGTATTACCTCGATGGAGTAGAATTTGTTATTCATTTTCGTACTAGACCTAAGTACTCTAAGAGATTGTCATTTACGGCTTGGTTTTCCCCCAGTACTTGTGAGGAAACGAGCTGGGAATTGATGAAGATCTTTACCTCTCTAGCTCTCATATCCTCGTACAAGTGCAACCCCACTAGGAACGCTTCATATTTGGCTTGTTTGTTTGAGGTCGAGAAGGATAGGGCGAGGGAGACCTCGATTAGTATTCCCTCCTTGTTTTCCAGGATGATTCCTTCCCCGCTTCCTGTTAAATTGGATGCTCCGTCCATGAAAATGGTCCACTTGTGGGCTCCGTTTGTCGGGGAGGACGGCGTGGTTATCTCTGCCATTAGGTCGTCCAGTACTTGAGTCTTAAGGGAATTTATTTTCTCATACTGAATGTAGAATTTAGAGAGTTCCAATGACCATTTAAGCATTCGGTCAGCCATGTCAGGACGGCCGAGCAGCTGGTCAGTTTGCACCACAATCATGTGGGCTAGGAAGTAGTCTCTTAATCTCCTCACCGCATTGATGAGGGCTAGTGCTACCTTTTTGATCTGCTGGTATCTGAGTTCTGGTCCTTGCAGGGCCTTACTGGTGAAGTATATAGGTTTATGTTCATCGGGGGTCTCACGAATAAGAGCCACGCTGACGGTCTCGGTTGCGACTGTGAGGTAGAGGTGTTGTACCCCAAAATTTGACCAACCTCTTTTTGTACTTGGCTCACGTTTCTTTTTGCATTTTTTTCATTTCTGCATTGCATAGCATTCGTTCTTGAGACAGGGGATCAAGGTTTTCCTGTGGCACAATTTTCATCTCCGTGCATGAACCTGAATAGCAAGCATCAGAGTCCCTGGCATTTACTTTGCCCAGCGGTCGGGCGACCGATTTTATTTTATTTCTGCAGGGCATTTTTCAGCTCAGGAAGCAGCATTCAGGCTATCGCAAGCATTATCATGGTTATAACATTCAAGAACAAGTTTCAGAAGCAGAACACAACTCAAAACGGCTAAAAACGGGCAAACGAGCAGATTTCCCTCCAAAAGGCGCCAAATTCAAAATTTTGAAGGTGTTAATCGGTTAACACATATGGTTAATTGATTAACCAAGTCAAAATTAGGGCAAATTGGGATTTTTAAAGGTGTTAACTGATTAACCTATATGGTTAATCGATTAACCAGTGCAGTTTTTACCCCTGCACGTGAATTTTCAAAGGGAGCTGTTTTAGGGTCCAATTTTGATCATTTGAATTTCAATTTTACACTTGGGAAGGATCTAGAATCATTTTAGAATTTGATTAATTTCATTTTCCCTCCAAACTCCTATTCCTCACTCCATTCCAAATTTCCCAAACCATCTTCCAAACCTTTCATTTGGATCCAAACCTGAGGGGTATTTATTTGAATTACTCCAAACCACACACATCTAAGCCTCATAATTTCATTTCAATTTCAGATTTGATCTCATTCTCTCTCAAATTCTCTCTCAACTTGTTCATCTTCCACAACCTTTACCAAAGCTCTTTTCCATTGAATTCTTTGATTCTTCCATGGAATCAATGAATTCTTGAGCTCAAACCTTCATCCATCATCTTCATTCAATTGATTTCTTCATCCAATTTTCGTGCAAAATCGGATCTGAATTTGGAAGTGATTATTTGGCTTATTTTGGATTGATCTTGAAGGATCTTCATTGCTACTACAAGAAGTGGTGTGGATCTTGAAGTATTTCGGACTTCTAGCATTGGATCTATTCAATTACAGTTGAATCAACATTAACCAGAGAAAATCTCCGCTTCGAAGGTTGGATCTGAATCTATTTTTAGCTTATTCGCATAATCATGTGGATTTTCATATTTGATTAGCTTTTGGTTAATTTGATCTGTTTGATTTATGATTTGGTTGTGTTGATCTATTTACATGTTGTTCAAATCATGATTTGCTGGTTTAATTTCGTGATTAAGTGATTATGCGATCATCCGGTTATTCGGATAAGTGCTTATTTGCTGAAAATGTTGTTCTGTTGCTGTTTTTCTGCTTGTTGGCACAATGTTAATCGGTTAACACATATGGTTAACCGATTAACCATTTCAAATATTCAAAATTTTCAACGTTTTTAGGGTGTTAATCGATTAACGCCTAGGGCTAACTGATTAACATGTACAAATTTCCAGATTTTAAGCCATTTTTAAGTGGTTAATCGGTTAACACATATGGTTAACCGATTAACACTATGCCACTGGGTCTGTTTTGCTGATTTTCTTGCTTGTTTGAGTACCGTTTCGCATTGAATCATCGTAGTTCAATATGATACATTAGAAGTGAAATGTTTTGGACATTTTGTTGCTATTTTGGTTGTTTAATCGAGACTTCGTCGACTTGTGTTTTTTTTCCACTTGGATGCCTACTTTCGTAGTTTGCCGTTCAAAGTGATATTCTTTCTTTTGTGCTTGCATATTCATGTTTGCTTGCCTTCTTGCATTTGCATTTCCTCTTGTGTTTTGCATCTTTATTTCTTGCATTAATAAAGGTCGAGATGTGCTTGTGGTGGTGTTTACCCTACACTTTGTTCCTCCCTTTGCTTGTGTGTTGCATTCCATGTTTGCATCTCTTACTTGTGATTGAATTTATTTGGTGATTTCTTGTGCTTTTTGTCAGGATCCCCATAGGGTTCCTAGTCCCTCCGTTTAGGATGGGAGTAGGAGAGACATTAGGTGTTCAATCCAAGCATGCTAAGATTAGGGTAGATGTTCCCCCCTTTTAATCCAAACCTTATGACCACTTTGCATGACGATGTTAGGGCCGAGTTTCCCCTTAGACCTTCCGTGCGTCTCTCTTCTTCTCATCTCAAAAACATTCTAACTGATCTAATAAATTCGATGAACGTTGTGCGCTACGAGCCTTAAGCTACATGGGGAATGATAAGTGAGGGCTCTCCTCTCGCTCGTCTAAAGTGTTTAGTGTACGTCCCGTTTGGGGGCGATACGCGACGCATTTGCCCCTATGTCATAGTCTTTAGTGCAACGTGAATCACAAACCGAATTAACTCACTTCACTAAAAAACACAAAAAAATTTCAAACCTTTTTCCTTCGGGATTAATCGGAAACCTTTTTTTCGTTAAAAAGAGTGTTGTTAAACTTCAGTTCTACCGCAAATAGGCATCATCACTAACTGCTGGAACAGAGGTTTAACCCTACTCGGGTAAAACATTTCAAACCACCCGGTGTTCTCGTGTCAGCCCAAACTATATTTGCTCTAATTTCTCGTACTAGACGAGGATACGTAGGCACAAGACACGATGTCTTGGCGAGCAACCTCCCCCCTTTTTCCCCCGTAGTTAGCCGAACTACGTTGACTCTGACTTTCCCATTGCACGAGGAAATACGTAGGCACAGAGCGGAGATGCTCTGTCGAGTCTCTTTTCTTTTCTTTTCGTCCTGTGAGCCTTTAGTGTAGATAGATTAAACACACCCTTAGATAGACAACAAGCATGGATCCCGTCGAGTACGATGGACGTGAGGGGTGCTAATACCTTCCCCTTGCGTAACCGACTCCCGAATCCAGAACTTGGTAGCGATGACCTTGTCTTTTCCCTTTTACTTTAGGTTTTTTCGATCGTTTCCTTTCCCTCTATTTGGGATAAATAACAAAAGGTGGCGACTCTTCTGTTTTCCGCTGGGTGTTTTTCGCAGTTGCGACAAGAGGTAGAGAATTTCCCCTTCATCCAGTCGCGAAAGAACGGGCGGCTATGATAGAGATCGTTTAAGGTGGATGAGGGCTTGTTCGCACTCCTCAGTCCATTTGAATGCTGCTTCCTTGCGAAGAAGTTTGAAGAGGGGAAGTGTGTGTTGGGAAGACTTTTCTACAAAGCGAGATAGCGAGGTGAGTATCCCATTCAGGGACTAATTGACATCTTCGAATTTGGTGTTAGGAACTTGGAGAAGGCCCTGCATTTGTCTGAGTTCGCTTCAATTCCTCATTCGGTTAGGTAGAAACCGAGGAACTTTCCTACTCGAACACCGAAGGTACACTTCTCCAGGTTGAACCTCATTTTGTATCTCCTCGCCTGGTCGAAGACTCTCTTGAGGTGGAGCGTGTGGTTGGTTTCATCTTGGGACTTCATGATCATGTCATCCATGTAGACCTCAAAAGTGTCCCCAATCTCACCTCTGAAGACTTTGTTCATCAATACGCTAGTAAGTAGCGCTGGCATTTTTCAGGCCAAAGGGCATTACGTTGTAGTAAGTAGCACCCCTCACATCTGTTGTACTCAATAAAAACCTCCTATAATTTTAGGGTTAATGGTTTTCTAAGGGAATATTTGAAATTATTCTATTTATTCAAATTTTTACAAAAGATGTTTAAAACGAAAAAAGAAAAAAAATTACGTAGTTAGCTCGTCAAGGTTTCAAAACCTCGTGCCTACGTATTCTCACTGTGCAATGAGAAAATTAGAGCAACGTAGTTCGATAGAAAATACTTGTGTGTTGGTTGATTTTAGTTTTGATGTACAACTGTGGAATAGCGATTGTTTGAAAAAATATTTCAATGTGCGAGGCAGGAAAAGATTAATTTGATAGGTGAAGGTTGATTTTAAGGTGGAAAACAAACATTCAATTCGCCAAGTGATACGACTTGCATTAAAATGCC
This sequence comes from Lathyrus sativus, assembly GCA_963859935.3. Taxonomy (NCBI): domain Eukaryota; kingdom Viridiplantae; phylum Streptophyta; class Magnoliopsida; order Fabales; family Fabaceae; genus Lathyrus; species Lathyrus sativus. Next base: position 62,164,404 of record OZ012737.1, on the reverse strand, counting down.
CGGAGACTTGAAAAGAGACACATCCAAGAATCCTTTCCATCCGGTTTTATATAAAAAGAGTTTTGATTTTTTTATTCAATTATCGATCAAGCATAAACTAAAAGAAACACAATAAAATAAACTAAAAAAAAATAAAGCAATAAAAATAATAAATTAAAAAAGATAAAAAAATATATAAAAAATAAAATAAAAGGGAGGGGCACATTGTCAATACAAGATGTGAAAGAATAAAAATCAAAAGGAAATTAAAAAATACGAAAATAAATAAATAAATTAATAATAAAAATTAATAAATAAAAAATATACAAAAGAAAAAAAACAGGCTAAAATTTGGGGGTGTAATTAGAAAAATGATATAGGCTCAAAGAGGGGCCCGTAGGGGTGCGCTAAGAAATCAAGGGGTGTGGGGAGACTTCATCGTTTCTAACCCCACATTTGATTGCTATTGACGCAGCAACAAAAATGGAAGAAAAAGCTTTTAACGAAAATGTAAAAACACCAAAAATTCTTCAATTTTTTATAGAATAAAGCAAATGAATAATGAAAATTTATCTACTCGATCTCATGAGCATATTAATATGTTCAAAATCAGAAGAAAAAACAACAACAAAAACACAGTGGTACATTTTAACTTGATTCGCCCACTTTATCCACCATCATGACAAACGAACCATAGATTCATGCTCGAGATGATGTTGGGAAGCTATTTGATATATTATTTATGTAAAATAAGCATCAATTCATATTTTATCATTTTTGTCATGGAAGTTCAAAAACACTCAAAACCTTGATTTTCAAAAAATGCAAAATATTGAAGTTTTTGTGCAAATCAATGATGATTATTATGATAATGAAGTGAAAAAGTATAAAATAAAATAAAAAGAAAAGAAATTCAATAAACAACAAACATTAAACGCTACCTAGATGAAATTGCCCAAGAAGACTAAGAACACGAAGAACTTTTTTATAAATTTTTTATTTCCTTTATACATACTAATGCCAACTAATATATATATATATATATATATATATATATATATATATATATATATATATATATATATATATATATATATATATATATATATATATATATATATATATATATATATATATATATATATATATATATATATATATATATATATATATATATATATATATATATATATATATATATATATATATATATATATATATATATATATAATGCTTACTAAAAATATAATAATGCAAGAATGATAAAAAGAGAGTAAATGAAAAGTAGAAGTAAAAGAAACTTAATTAATAAAAATAATAAAAGAGCTTCGGGTAGGATTTAAACCCGGGATCCTATGCATGAAGTCCGCCTCCTACTATCAATTGAGTTATCTTATAAATTCAAAATGAAATGCTTTTCAAAAATATAAAAAGGAATCTGAGAAAATTTGGGGTATGACACATTCAAAAATTTTGAGATATATCACAACACTCTCACATACAAAGCTAGTGACTTTCTCATAAATAAGAGATTGAGCACCTAATAACATCAAAACTCTTCTCCCTACTATTCAGTCTTTGCTTGATGGTCTTCACCTTCCTATTAAGGAATTGGATGATGAGAAATTTTGGAAAACTAATGACAATGGACAGCTCAATATGAAGCATGCATATATATTTAAGGACAATCCCAAACTTTATAACTTCTGGAAAAAATTTTCCCTTGGAACATAAGTATTCCTCCATCTCGATCTCTTCTCGTTTGGAGGAACATGTATGATAAGTTTCCAACTAATGACATCATTTCCATTAGAGGTTTTGCTATGCCTTTAGTTTGCGAGCTTTGCAGGTGTCATTCTGAAACATCCCTGCATTTGTTCTTCATTTACTCCTTTGCTCAAAAAAATTGGCTTTGGTTTTCAAACATTTTCAATCTCCAACTCTCTATTACTAGTTTCCTAGACTATAAGAAGGTCAATTTACTTGCTTGGTCCCCTCAATCTCAAATTGTCATCAAGTATAGAAAAAAAAAGTTAGAAAACAATAACTTAAGAATATTAATTAGAGAGTACAATGAAAGAATAAAAATAAAAAATGAATTGGTAAGGTAAAGTGATAAATATTTTAGGATAAATAATTTTTCTAAATGCGACAATTATTTTGGAACAGAAAGAATGATTAATTGTGAGTTGATTATATGTGACAAATGAGTTGGTGTGATAATTGTTGGTTATGATATACTAGTAAGTTTTAGTGTCTATGAATGATGTTATTTGAATATTTGGCATGTTGGGTAAAAATGGATTTATTTAATTAATTGTGTGTAAGTGTGTGTTGTGAGGTGTGAGATATCACATGTTCAGACTTGTGTTGAAGATGATACTTCTAAGGAGTAACCTAAACCAACGGCGGTGCGGAGGGGGGACTATATGTTATGATTTTTGATGTGGAGGTTATTTTGTAATCATATATGTTGAATTTGACAAGTTTAATCAATGTTATAGATGTAATCGACTTATATGTTTGGTATGGTGCAGTATCAAATCAAGAGAAATGCCATGTCTGATTTGGCATAATACCACTCGAGAGAAGTGACCACGTAGTGAAGTATCACTTGAGAGAAACACATTTGAAATTGAATCATATGTTTTAATATAATATCAGTTGAGAGATGTATTACACACATACAATATCAATTGGAAGAAGCACATTTGTATTTGTATTATGAGTGTAGTGCAGTATCATAGAGAGAATTACTACATAGTGTAGTATCATAGAGAGAAGCACTACACTTTATAGAGTAGAATGATACCGAAAAAAGAGAAGATGTTTAGAGTTTAATGACATGCATATCATTATCTGAACTGTGATTAACATGATTAAAGTCGTCAATTATATTGATGTTCTATATCGAGTGTTTTATATCAAAGCTGTCTTTATATGAGAACATTTTTATCTTGACATTGTGTTTATATGAGAACACTTCTACCTTGACATTATGATTCTTGTAGTCTTCTGTTGCTGATGGTCTCTACAAAATGTGATTCTTGTGTTTACTTAATAATTTGTGTGTTTTCTTAGTTAATTTATATGGTCAAATATTTTCAAAACTCAACCCTTCGCGTTTGTGTTTGTCTGCCTTGACTTCGCGTTTGCGAAATCGCAGTAAATATAGGTTGATGAATCTTAAAGTTCAAGTTAGGAGAAGTCTATTTTGTGAGGCCAAGTTGTATCAATACTTGTTTTAATGATGTTAAAAAGTATCTAGTTAGTAGTTTGTATTTTGGACGGTATTATCGAGTCGCATATGCATTCGTAGTTCTCTCGCACACAACAAACATATAGAAGTTCTTAGATATAGCAAGACATGTTAAAAAGAGCATTTTTGGAAGTCATGAGCATTTGAGTCGACTTAAAGCCCTGTTTAGGTCGACTCATGTAGAGTGAATTTTGAGGATTTGCTCTCAGGAGTGCTCGCGCCAACCCTATGGTCGACTCATACTGTTAGCATTCTATTTGTCAATTCTTGGCATGTTTACATCGATGCATGGACCTGTTTCAGTTGACGCATAGTGTAACACCATTTTCTACCCCACGAATATTATGGCAAAATAGTAGAATTTATCAGAGTAAAACTTTAAACACCATAAAAATCACCTCAAAGGGCGTACATTTCTCAATAAATTCAAATCAAGGTCAATACTTCGTAAGCAACGGGTTTTCTCAAAATTACTCAAAAGTGCTTAAATGGCAGCGGAACTCAAAAAGGCAAAAATCCAAGGTTTTCATTTTACCGCAAGGAAATTAACATAACAAAAACTCAAAAAAAGTTTGACTCAAATGCCCCAACCCGATGTTACACTATCAGAGCAAGACCCTCTAAGTCAACCACAATGGCCAACGACCCAAAAACTTCAAAAGTCCTCGACGGCATCCACGGCTAAACCTGGTCATTTGCACGTTACCCGCATGGAGGCAACATTCAAACAGGCAGGGTGAGTAAAAAGATTCATAATAATCAATATATAAAATGGCATCATTTTCATATTCATCATCATCATAATCATCAAGGAACATAAAAGGCCACAACATTATAAATTACACCAATTGTCACATAAATGCAAATGCAACAAGACTCATGCATGTGGTACCAATCAACAAAAATCGATGGACACTGGGCCATCAACCCTCCGTAGAACTACAACAGTAGGATCGATTCTACACGAGAACCGGAGCATAATGAAATACCTCACAACCACACAATGGGACTGAAGCCACAAGAATCAAGGTCCTGAACCGAAGTCTGGAATGCATATGAAAGCATGATACACACGTCAATATCAACCTCATAATAATCTCATTAAGTGCATCATCATTCATCAATATAATCATAAGAATCCCGTCATCATAGAATCATCAAAATCTCATGGAATCAACGTCATAAATCATCACAGTTTCTCATGGGGATTCAACATGCAATCATGTATTAATCTTACAAGAATCACAATTATACTCTTGGATAGTCATCATATGACCATGTATTAATCACATAGGAATCACAGCTATACTCATAGTAACTCGTCATACATTCGTTTAATCACATAGGAATTACAGTTATACTCATAGTAATTCATCATACATTCATTTAATCACATAGGAATCACAGTTATACTCATAGTAATTCATCATACATTCACTTAATCATATAGGAATAATAGTTATACTCATAGTAATTCATCATACATTCATTTAATAACATAAGAATCACAGTCATACTCCTGGTAATTCATCAAGAAAATCACAACATCAAAACATCAAAATATCACTGCACAAGAACATAATTGACTTCCCAAACATATTAGATATAAAAATATCGGGAAACCAATTCTATCATATATACCATGTTATGGCCCTGTTTATTAGCTTTCTAACTCTTCAAATGGGGACCAAAATGGACTTACGGATCAAAAGTTACGTCCAAAACAATTTCGACCAAAAACATGAACAGTCGTGACAGACAGCATGCAGAATTTTCTGCATTTTTCACCGTTTGAGGTCTTCCGGACCTCCGATTTCGATTCCGTAAAAACTCAAACTCTAAGAAGATTACAACCCATTCAACACTGTAATTATCTCAAGTAAATTTACAATTTTAACACAATTAAACCATCTAATCATTGTTTTAAGATTATGCCTAAAACCTTTAAAATTAAGGGATATAGGTTCAATCCCGTATCATATTTACGTCTCCAATTCCCACAGTTTCCTTACAACTACCCCAAAGTCATTAGAGTTATCACAAATCACTTATCCTAAGGGTTAAACAATCTCAACAACAGATTTTGGCCACGAAGGCCTACTTTCCCTCAAACCCAAATCGACCTCTAACTTATCCGACCATCAGTTCAAATCCCTATACGGTTAAAACCTCAATAATAGATTTTGGTCATGAAGGCCTAATTTCCTTTATCTCAAATCATCCTCGAACCCCTTAAACCCTTAAATCAGCTTTAAATACATTGAATCACATATTGAAAACAATGAAGGCAATACTCCACATACCTTAATTTACCGACACTAAGCCTTTCTCTCTGATTCTCAGAAACCTTGCGAAGCTTTTGCCTCAATCATTTTCCTTAGAGCTCTGACCTCTATTTCTTCCTTTTTCACGGTCTAACAAGAATGAATCCTAATTTCCTCAAAATTCCTTTTTGTTAAACCTAACTTTGGGCCTTTAAAATTGGGCTTTCCAACTTCACCCTTACTAACTCCTCCTCAAATGTCCATTTTGCCCTTAATTCACGTACATTTATTTAAATTAATAATAATACCAATATATTCATATTATATACTATTATTTAAATAAATAACCCAAAATCCATAATTCTCAATACTTTATACCAACCACCGAAAATCACCAAAAATGTGAATATTCATATTTAAATAAATTAAATAAATATTCTAATAAATTTGAGGTGTTACAACTCTCTCCCACTTAAAAGAATTTTTGCCCTCGAAAATTACCTCAAGGAAACAGATTCGGATACGACTCCCTCATCTGATCCTTACGCTCTAAAGCCCAACTTTCTCCAACTGGTCCTCCCAAAACTACCGTTACCAAGGAAATCTCTTTACCTCGCAGTCGCTTCACTTCTCGTTTATCAATCGTGTTAGTTCTTGATTGGCAGCAATTTTGGTAAAACTTGGTGTTATCACAAGATGTCCTATATGATGTCTTGACATATGATCTTAACTTTCTGTAGGTGGCTATTCTTAATGTTGCAGGGTTTTAGTTCATGATGTCCTGACATTTGTGAATAGAACATTCAGTGAGAATGTTATGTTGTATCTGTTGTGCTTTTGTACAACCCTGTGTGTTTTTATGATAAGCATTTATGCTGGTGCAAATCAACATGGAGATCTTCTTTAAACAAAAGAGCTTCTGCTAGTTAATTTGTGGAGTACTGTGGAATCTTTTGTTCTATTTTCATGCAGAAAATCTTGATAAGATTTGAAGTGTGATTTGATTTGATTTGATTTGATCAAATTTGTTTTGGTTCTATTTCTATGATGTTAATTATGAAAAGATTTGAAGAATTATCTGATTTGATTTTATCTAATCAGAGGTAGTTTTTGCTAAAGCTCAAGCCCTTTCAAAGTGTTACTATATAAAGACTTAACAATCCTTTTTTGAAGATTAGAGAAGCTAGGGTTGTAAGAGTGTGTTGCTTAAATAATAAGGGTTATACCTTCTTGTGTTATTGTTAGTTATGAGTCATTCACTCATCACCTTGATGTGTGAATTAGACTGAGTCTTTGAGTTGTAAGTTGTCCACTCTAAGCTTTTAAGCAAGAGTGCATTGTTCTTGATTGAAGTTTTTAAGCAAGATCAAGTATTGTCCTTGAAGAGTGTCTTCTACGTTTTACTAATATATTTTTATCACTGATGTAATTGAGGGGGAGTGAGAGGTGTCTCATATCTAAGAGTGTCTTAGATAGAAATTGCAAGGGTAAAGATTAGGTGCAAAGATTGTAAACTAGAGAGAGTTTGCTGTGAATCTTCAAACTAATTCTATTTAGTGAATTTTCTTCCTGGCTTGGTAGCCCCCAGACGTAGGTATGTTTGCACCGAACTGGGTTAACAATTGCTTGTGTCTCTTTACTATTGTTAACTACTTTTTATCCTGTTCATATATTGGTAACTGTTCAGATATTAGTGTCGTGACATATCTTTCGACATCTCATATCTGATACCAGATTTTCAATTGGTATTAGAGTAGGCATCCTGCTCTAGTTCTAGGTGAGATCTAGGGACGAAACTTTTTGGTACTATGGACAAAGAAGGAGGATTTGTAAACAGACCACCTATTTTGGATGGGAATAATTATGATTATTGGAAACCTCGCATGGTGGCCTTCTTGAAATCATTGGATAGTAAGGCTTGAAAAGCTACCATAAAAGGATGGGAACACCCTATGACTGTTGGGAAAGATGGAAAAGCTACATTTGACCTGAAGCCTGAGGAAGAATGGACTAAGAAGGAGGATGAATTGGCTATTGGAAATTCTAAAGCATTGAATGCCTTGTTCAATGGAATTGATAGAAATATATTTAGATTGGTGAACAATTGTGAAGTTGCTAAAGATGCTTGGGAGATACTCAAAACTATTCATGAAGGTACTTTGAAGGTAAAGATGTCAGATTTCAATTGTTAACTACAAAATTTGAAAACCTAAGGATGAAAGATGATGAAAGCATACATGATTTCCATATGAATATCCTTGAAATAGCCAATGCTTCAAGTTCCCTAGGTGAAAAGATGTCAGAAGAAAAGCTTGTAAGAAAGATTCTCAGGTCTCTTCCTAAGAGATTTGATATGAAAGTAACTGCCATAGAAGAAGTTCAAAACATCTGCAAGATGAGGGTGGATGAACTTATTGGATCTCTTTTAACCTTTGAAGTGGGGATAAGTGACAAATCTGATAAGAAAAAAGGCATAGCCTTTGTGTCCAATGCTGAAAATGGAGAGGATGAATCTGATGGGGATACTGATGAAAGCTTATCCAATGCTATAGTGCTCCTTGGAAGACAGTTTAACAAGGTAATGAAGAGGATGGATATGAATTCAAGACCAAATGTCAAGAACAACTCTTATGACATCAACAGGTCTAATGATGCTGGTAGAAGAACAAGGTTTGAAGAAAAATCCACTCAAAGCAAAGGGATTCAGTGCCATGGATGTGAAGGATTTGGTCACATTAGAGCTGAATGCCCTACTTATCTCAAGAAACAAAAGAAGAGCCTGGCTATTTCTTGGACTGATGAGGATTCTGAAAGTGATCTTGAAGAAGAATCTGCTAAGCATGTGACTGCTTTGACTGGGAGATACAACTCTGATGAAGACTCTAATGATGATGAATTAACCTTTGAAGAACTTGTAGCTTCCTACAAAGAGTTGTGTCTTAGAAGTGAAGAAGTATCTCATCAAGGAGAAAAGCAGAAGAAACTTATAATCAGACTGAAGGATGAAAAGGAAGAACATCTTAAACCTATCTCTGAATTGAATGATGAAGTTATACTGTTGAATTCCCAACTTGATCAAATGTCCAAGTCTGTTAGAATGTTGAACAGTGGTACTAATACTTTTGATGAAATCCTTCAAACTGGAAAATAGGCAGGAGACATGATTGGGATAGGGTTTGATGGAGAAAAGAAACCATCTTCAGACTGTAATCCCTCTTCACACCACAATCCTTTTGGGCCTAAGCAAAATATGTCACATCAGATGTCTCAACATCATGGCAGAGGATAACCCAACCACCCAAGAGGAAGATTCCAAAGATGGAACTATCCAAGAATCTGCTAGAGTTATAATCCATGCAAAGAAGCTGCCTTACCACTTCTGGGGTGAAGCTATGAACACTGACTGCTATATTCATAATAGAGTGACCTTAAGAACAGGAACCATGACCATCTTGTATGAGATATGGAAGGGAAGAAAGCCTATTATTAAATACTTCCATGTGTTTGGAAGTAAATGCTACATATTGGCAGATCGTGGCCAAAGAAGAAAGATGGATCCAAAAATTGATGAAGGAATATTTTTGGGATATTCTACTAACAACAGAGCCTATAGAGTATTCAACTCCAGAACTAAAACTATGATGGAGTCCATCAATGTTGTTGTTGATGATGTGCATAAGGAGACTGATGTCCTAGAAGATGTTGGAACATCCCTTGATATCTCAGCAGAGTCTGCAAACAAAGACACTGATCCCAATCCTGCTAATACAGAACCTGAACCTGAACTAGTAAACAAAGGACCCTCTACCGAAATTCAGAAAGACCATCCTATGGATCTTATCATAGGTGACCTAAATAAGGGGGTTACAACTAGATCCATAGAAGTCATTACAAGCTCTTGCTTTGTGTCTAAAATTGAGCCAAAAAATGTCAAAGAAGCATTAACTGATGATTTTTTGGATAAATGCCATGCAAGAAGAGCTAGGGCAATTCAAGAGAAATGAAGTATGGAATCTTGTTCCAAGACTTGAAGGAATAAATGTGATTGGAACAAAATGGGTTTACAAGAATAAGTCTGATGAAAAAGGAGTGGTCACCAGGAACAAAGCCAGACTGGTTGCACAGAGATACACTCAGATTGAAGGGGTTGACTTTGATGAAACTTTTGCTCCTGTAGCTCGCCTTGAATCTATCAGATTGCTTTTGGGAGTTGCCTGTATTCTAAGAATTAAAGTGCTTCAGATGGATGTTAAGAGTGCCTTCTTAAATGGATATCTAAATGACGAAGTCTATATGGAACAACCTAAGGGATTCATTGATCCAACTTTTCCCAATCATATTTATAAGTTGAAGAAAGCTCTGTATGGACTGAAGCAAGCTCCTAGAGCTTGGTATGAGAGATTAACAGAATTTCTTATTGATAATGGATATAGAAAAGGTGGCATAGATAAGACATTGTTTATCAAGGAAGAAGAAGGAAAAATCATGATTGCTTAACTATATGTTGATGATATTGTGTTTGGTGGGATGTCTGATGAGATGGTTCAACATTTTGTCCAGCAAATGCAGTCAAAATTTGAAATGAGCCTTATTGGTGAATTAACCTATTTTATTGGGTTGCAAGTCAAACAGATGGAAGATTCTATATTCTTATCTCAGAGTAAATATGCCAAGAATATAATTAAGAAGTTTGGGGTGGAGAACGCTAGTCACAAGAGAACACCTGCACCTACCCATCTTAAGTTGTCTAAAGATGAAAAAGGTGTTAATGTAGATCAAAGTCTCTATAGAAGTATGATAGGGAGCTTGTTATATCTTACAGCAAGCCGGCCTGACATTGCCTTTGTTGTAGGTGTATGTGCTAGATATCAAATTGAACCCAAAGTTAGTCATATCAATCAAGTAAAGAGGATTTTGAAGTATATTAATGGAACAAGTGAGTATGGAATGCTATACACTCATGGATCTGGCTATGTGTTGTTTGGTTATTGTGATGTTGATTGGGCTGGAAGTGCTGATAATTGGAAAAGCACTTCAAGAGGTTGCTTCTTTTTGGGGAACAATCTCATATCGTGGTTCAGCAAGAAGCAAAATTGTGTCTCTCTATCTACTGTAGAAGCTGAGTATATGGTTGTTGGGAGTAGCTATTCTCAATTGGTTTGGATGAAACAAATGTTGACTGAATATAATGTCACACAAGATGTCATGACATTATATTGTGACAACTTAAGTGCTATAAACATCTTCAAAAATCCTATTCAACACAGCAGGACCAAGCATATTGATATCCATCATCACTTTATAAGGGAGCTTGTTCAAGATAAAACTATTACTTTAGAACATGTTACTACAGAGAAGCAGCTAGCTGATATCTTCACTAAGGCATTGGATGCTAGTCAATTTGAAATCTTAAGAGGGAAACTAGAGATTTGCATTTATGAGGATTTGTAGCAATTATTGTTTAGTGGAAATATCATTCAAGAGGTTTGGTATTTTCTAAAAATAAAGATGTCTCAACATCACTTATTATTAAAAGTCACTTCCACACGCTACCCTAACCACACTTTTCACTCCAACTGTCTATTCATCTCCCATACCTTCACAGAACCTCTACTTTAACCCCATTTTCTCACTCACAAAAATCTCAAGATGTCTCCAAAACAAGTTTCTACCTCATCCAAATCTGCTAGGTCTGATTCTAAGATAAAGGCTCAACTTGTGAGCATCTCATTTGATGACGTGCTTGATGTAGCTCCTCTAGCCATGGTTCCATGTAATGATGCTGAAGTGATAAAATCCATAACCACACATGCAAACGGTTCCAAACGGGCCCCTATAGGTAAATCTTTTGATACTCCTCTTGATTCAACAACTGAAAATAGGAAGAAAGAGGGTAGTGTATATGTCAATAGAGCCATTAGAAAGTTAGTTACTAAGGTTCTGTATGGAGGCCATAATGTTCCTGGGATTTCTACCTCAATGTCTCGAATGGATGCTATTTCCACTACTGATGCTAGCCAAGGTGAAGAGAAAGATGTTGATGGTTCTCATTCTGAGAAGAACCCTGACACTGATAATCTGCACAAGTTAGCTAACTTTGTGCTCAAAGAAGGAAGGATGGAAGGTGATGCTAATGAGGATGCTGGTACCTCTGGTGTGGAGAACCTGGTAGTTCAGATCAAAGTAAGAAGAAGGTTAATGTCTCTGATGATATGGTGGATCTTAATAATGTTCCATCTAATGATGAATTGATTAGGAATGTGGCTCCTGGAATTTTTAATAGGTTGAAGACTAGGAGAGGTAAATATATGATTGATCAATCTCCCTTTAAGAGTAATAAGAAGAAAACTGTTGTTGGACCCACAAAAGCTTGGAGCAAAGTCACCCCTGTCTCTAAGAAAAGAAAGGCTAGGTCTGAAACTGAATCTGAAGAAGATGATGAGGATGATGTCTAGGACATCACACCTGTAAAAAGATCTGCTACCAAAAGAGCAACATATATTGTGCTTGCTGCTCCTTTAAACAATGTATCTTTCCACTACATTGACAATGTGGCAAAGTGGAAATTTGTGTACCAGAGAAGAGTTTCTTTAGAGAGAGAATTAGGCAAGGATGCTCTTGATATCAAGGAAGTCATGAAGTTAATCTCTGATGCTGGGCTGATAAAGACTGTGGTTAGTTTTTCAAAATGCTATTATACGCTGGTTAAGGAGTTCATTGTGAAAATTTCTGAAGACATTACTGACAGAAAAAGCAAGGAATTTATGAAGGTGTTTGTGAGAGGAAGATGTGTTGAGTTTTCTACTGATGTGATTAACAATTTTCTAGGTAGGGATGAGGAAGAGGCTAGTGAAATGGAGGTAACTGACAATCAAGCTTGAAAGGTGATAACCGCTAATTAAGTTACTACGTGGCCCTTAAAAGGTAAACTATTTGCTGGCCAACTGAGTGTGAAGTATGTTATCCTGCATAGGATTGGAGCAGCAAACTGGGTGCCTACCAATCATACATCCACCATTGCTGCTGGGTTAGGAAGGTTTATTTTTGTTGTTGATATCAAGGTTAAGTTTGACTATGGCAGCTACATCTTTGATCAAATTGTGAAGCACGCCACCACCAATGCTATCAAGCTACCCATTGCTTTCCATTCTCTGATTTGTAGGATTATTCTGAGTCAGTATCCTAGTATTCTTTCAAGTAATGATATGGCCTGCAAAAGGGACTCTGTGCTGTTACTCCACTATAAGTTGTTTGCAAGAAGACATGTCCCAGACATTGTCTTGACATCTTTTGAGAAGACATCCACTACAAAAACTGGGGTTATCTCAGAGTTAAAGGAGGCCTACAGGGAATTGGGAGAAGTTATTAGTGTGGCTACTGCAAGGAAACTAAAGTTAGAAGCCCTGATTAGAGGTCTGGAACAGAATGAAGAAAATGATGTGGAGGCTACTAATGCTTAGGAAGAGGAAGATGGGGAGAATTCCGCCTCTAGTGAAAAGAATGGTGATCATGTTTCTGGGTCTACAACTGATGATGAAGATGACAGTCCTGGGTCTGAGGAAGAAAATCGATGGTGCTTGGCTTTGGTGTTCCTTGAATTATGGTTGTTTTGTTTTTTGTTTCAGAATTTGTTCTTCTTGCACTTAATGTGCTTTTGACTTGTATTGTTTGGGTTCTTACTGCACACTTAACTCTATTGGTTTTGTATAATTGTTCTATGTTATTGTGTTTCCTTTATTTATGGCTAAAAAGGGGGGAGAAAGAGTATGAAGAGTTTATGAGGAGTTGTTGTTGGTGAGATTTGAGGAGGTTTGGTTTTAAATGTTGCTGGTTTTCATGTCGATGGGGAGTTTTATATTTGTTACATACACTTTTGTTTGAGGGGGACGGAACAATATTTGTTTTTCTGCTGCTGTGCTCTCTGATATGTTCTAGGAGCTCTTGTGATCAATTGGTTGTTTTAGCCAAAATTTGCTAAAGGGAGGGTTTGTTAGTTCTTGATTGGCAGCAATTTTGGTAAAACTTGGTGTTATCACAAGATGTCCTCTAGGATGCCCTGACATATGATCTCAACATTTTGCAGGTGGCTATTCTTAATGTTGCGGGGTTTTAGTTCATGATGTCAAGCATGATGTTCTGACATTTGTGAACAGAACATTAAGTGAGAATGTTATGTTTTCTTTGTTGCGCTTTTGTGCAACCCTGTGTGTTTTTATGATAAAGATTTTTACTGGTGCAAATCAACATGGAGATCTTCTTTAAACAAAAGATCTCCTGCTAGTTAATTCGTGGAGTACTGTGGAATCTTTTGTTCTATTTTTATGCAGATAATCTTGAGAATATTTGAAGTGTGATTTGATTTGATTTGATCAAATCTATTTTGGTTCTATTTCTATGATGTTAATTATGAAAAGATTTGAAGAATTATCTGATTTGATTTTATCTAATCAGAGGTAGTTTTTTCTAAAGACCAAGCCCGTTCAAAGTATGACTATATAAAGAATTTACAATCCTTTTTTGAAGATTAGAGAAGCTAGGGTTGTAAGAGTGTGTTGCTTAAAGAATAAGGGTTCTACCTTCTTGTGTTATAGTTAATTGTGAGCCATTCACTCATCACCTTGATGTGTGAATTGGACTGATTCTTTGAGTTGTAAGTTGTCCACTCTAAGCTTTTAAGCAAGAATGCATTATTCTTGATTGAAACTTTTATGCAAGATCAAGTATTGTCCTTGAAGAGTGTCTTCTACGTTTTACTAATCTGTTTTTATCACTGCTGTGATTGAGGGGGGTGAGAGGTGTCTCATATTTAAGAGTGTCTTAGATAGAAATTTCAAGGGTAAAGATTAGGTGTGAAGATTGTAAACTAGAGAGAGTTTTCTGTGAATCATCAAACTAATTCTATTTAGTGAATTTTCTTCCTGGCTTGGTAGCCCCCAGACGTAAGTGTGTTTGCACCGAACTGGGTTAACAGTTGCTTGTTTCTCTTTACTATTGTTAACTGCCTTTTATCCTGTTCATATATTGGTAACTGTTCAGATATTAATGTCGTAACATCTCTTTTGACATCTCGTATCTGATACCAGAATTTCAAATCTGTACTGGCAATGCCTCAACAGTCAAATTATCTTTCACTTGTACATCATCCATCTGAATCACATGTGACAGATCTAAAATATACTTCCTCAACTGAGACACATGAAACACATCATGCAAATTCGCAAGCGATGGCGGTAAAGCAGTCTGACATGCTATTTCTCCCACGCTTCCGCTACGCCATTCTGATACGGACCAACAAAACATGGTGTAAGCTTTCTGGACTTCAAAGTTCGGCCAACACCAGTTACTGGCGTAACTCTCAAAAACACGTGATCTCCTTCATGGAACTCAAGTGCTTTCCTTCTCTTATCATGGTACCTCTACTGACGACTCTGCGACGGTTTCATCTTTTCTTAGATCATCTTGATCTTTTCAATCGTCTCCTGCATAATCTCAGGTCCGACTACAACACTCTCGCCTGATTCATACCAACACAAATGAGTCCTACATATCCTACCATACAATGCCTCATGTGGTTCCATTTCGATACTAGAATGATAATTGTTTTTGTAGGTAAACTCAATCAATAGAAAATAACTATCCCATAATCCACCTAGATCCAATACACAAGCTCTCAACAAATCCTCTAAAGACTGGATAGTTCTCTTTATCTATCCATCCGTCTGCGGATGATAGGCAGAACTCAACCTTAGCTTAGTACCCAAAGTTGTCTGTAAATTCTCCCAGAACCTCGATGTGAATCTCAGATCTCTATCAGACACAATACTTGAAGGAATACCATGCAGTTTCTCAATCTCATCAATATACAATTCGGCCAGCTTTTGCAGCGAATAATTGATCCTTATCAGTATGAGATGAGCCGATTTGGTCAATCTATCGATAATCACCCAAATTGAATCATATCCCTTCAACGTCTTCGATAGACCTATCACAAAATCCATAGAAATGCTATCCCATTTCCATTCTGGAATATTCAACGGTTGCATTAGATCCAACGGTCTTTGATGTTCAATCTTTGACTTCTGACAAGTCTAACCAGCATGCACAAACTCAGCCACTTCTTTCTTCATCCCTGGCCACCAAAACAATTTCCTCAAATGTACCTCTTTGTAGCATCAGGATGGATGCTCAATCTACTTCGATGTCCTTCCTCAAGAATACTCTTTTTCAACTCAATAATATCTGGAACACAAGTTCTATCACAACATCTCATGATACCATTTTCATTAATCTGAAAATCAGCTCTTCGACTTTGATCCATCAATTCAACCGATCTACCAACTCAAATTAGATTTCTGACCTCCTCGAATCTCATCAAGAATACCACTAGTAAGCTTCAACATACCAAGCTTAACTCCATAAGAAGTGTCTTCACAAACCAAACTCATATCACGAAATTGCTCAAACAGTTCTAACTCTCTTACCATCATCATCGGTATATGCAAAGATTTCCAAATCAATGCATCAGCTACCACGTTTGCTTTACCCGAATGGTAATTCAAACCAAAACCATAATCATTCTGAAGTCCCAATCATCTCTTTTGCCTCGCATTCAATTCTTTTTTATCAAAGAAATACTTCAAACTCTTATGATCACATAACACCTCAAATCTCGAACCAAACAAATAATGCCTCCAAAGCTTCGACACAAACACAACAACAACCATCTCTAAATCATGCGTCAGATAATTCCTCTTATGCACTTTGAGTTGTCTTGAATCATAAGATAAAACTTGTTGATGTTGCATTAACACACCTCCCAATCCCATCAATGAAGCATCACAATATACAACAATTGTTCTGTCGAATTCGACAAAATCAAAACATGAGCTACTGTTAGCCTCTTCAAAAGCTCTTGAAACTTTCTTCACACTTTGCATCCAAAACAAAAGCTTGAACCTTCATATTCCACTGCGTCAATGGCAAAGATAACTTGGAAAAATCCTTCAATGAATTTTCGATAATAACCTGCCAACCCAAGAAAACTTCTAATCTCAAAAACAGGTTTTGGAGCTTCCCATTGCGATACAACTTCAACCTTCGACATTTCAACTACAATAACTCTACTCAAGACCACCTGACCAAGGAAACTCACCTCCTTCAACCAAAACTCACACTTCGACAGTTTTTCATACAATTGCTTCTCTTTCAACGCTGATAACACAATTTTTAGATGCTCAGCATGATCCTCTTTACTCTTCGAATATATCAAAATATCATCAATGAACACAACCACAAACTTGTCCAAATAAGGATGGAAAATCCTGTTCATATACTCCATAAATACACATGGTGCATTAGTCACACCAAATGGCATCATGAAATACTCATAATGTCCATACCTTGTTTTAAAAGCAATCTTCTGAATATCTTCAGCCTTCACACGAATCTGATGACACCTAGATCTCAAATCTATCTTACTGGACACACTTGAGAACACCAACTGGTCCATCAAATCATCAATCCTTGGAAGTGGATACTTATTCTTGATAGTCACCTTGTTCAGTTGTCTATAATCCACACACAGTCTCACAGAACCTTCTTTCTTCTTAACTAACAAAATTGGTGTACCCCATGATGACACACTCGGACAAAAGAACCTCTTCTCAAGCAGATCTTCAAGTTGATTCTTCAACTCCTTTAATTCTGGTATGGACATACGATATAGAGCCACCACTACCAAACTAGTTCTAGGAACTAGGTCGATTGTAAACTCCACTTCATGTTCCGGCGGTAAATCACTTATCTCATCAGGAAAAACTTTTGGATAATCATAAATAATTGGCACACCACCAACTTCCCCACTTTATTAACACTCAAAGTTTCCATCAAAATAAACATCTCAGCACCATCTTGCACCGACTCACCAAAAAACTCTGTAAGCACTTAGCTTAACTCAAAACAATTCACTGCACACACCATCTAAGCTTGCAAGACACGTCTATCCCATCCAACATGAACTCGTCTACTATCAACAAGAGATTAAGGGTGATCAGTTCCTCAATTTGTCAATAGACAGCCAAAAATCATGATGGGGCATAAACCATCTTTCCCAAATTATAAGAGTATTCATCGACACACTGAGCCACCACTCCACACTTGAAGCATCTTGGAGAAGCACAAGCTTCTCTCCCACTTGTTTCATTCCCACTTCTATATACAAAGGTTAGAAAACAAACGTGTATCGACAGTGTTTTCACACACATATCGCATACTAGGGAACAAATAACATTAGACAACTTGGCCAGACCGACCGACCTGCTCTGATACCGCTAACATAACACCCTTTTCTACCCCACGAATGTTTTGGCAAAATAATAGAATTTATCAGAGTAAAATTTTAAACACCATAAAAATCACTTCAAAGGGCGTATATTTCTCAATAAATTCAAATCAAGTTTAATGCTCCATACGCAACGGGTTTTCTCAAAATTACTCAAAAATGCTCAAATGGCAGCGGAACTCAAAAAGGCAAAAATCCAAGGTTTTCCTTTTACCGCAAGGAAATCAACATAACAAAAACTCAATAAAATAGTTTGACTCAAATACCCCAACCCGATGTTACACTACTAGAGCAAGACCCTCTAAGTCAACCATAATGGCCAACGACCCAAAAACTTCAAAAGTCATCAAAGACATCCACGGCTAAACCTGGTCATCTGCACGTTACCCACGTGGAGGCAACATTCAAACAGGCAGGGTGAGTAAAAAAATTCATAATAATCAATATAAGAATCAATATATAAAATGGCGTCATTTTCATATTCAACATCATCATAAACATCAAGGAACATAAAAGGCCACAACATTATGAATTACACCAATTGTCACATAAATGCAAATGCAGCAAGACTCATGCATGTGGTAACAATCAACAAAATTCGATGGACACTGGGACATCAACCCTCCATAGGTCCATAAAAGTAGGATCAATTCTACACGAGAACCGGAGCACAAGAAAATACCTCACATCCGCACAATGGGACTGAAGCCACAAGAATCAAGGTCCTGAACTGAAGTCCGGAAAGCATATGAATGCATGATACACCCGTTAATATCATCCTCATAATAATCTCATTAGGTACATCATTATTCATCAAAATAATCATAAGAATCACGTCATCATAGAATCATCAAAACCTCATGGAATCAACGTCACAAATCATCATAGTTCTTCGTGGGGATTCATCATGCAATCATGTATTAATCTCATAAGAATCACAATTATACTCATGGATACTCATCATACGACCATGTATTAATTACATAGGAATCATAGCTACACTCATAGTAATTCATCATACACTCATTTAATCACATCGGAATTACAGTTATACTCATAGTAATTCATCATACATTCATTTAATCACATAGGAACCACAGTTATACTCATAGTAATTCATCATACATTCATTTAATCATATAATAATCACATTTATACTCATAGTAATTCATCATACATTCACCTAATCACATAGGAATCACAGTCATACTCCTGGTAATTCATCAAGAAAATCACAGCATCAAAATAGCACTGCATAAGAACATAATTGACTTCCCAAAAATATTAGATATAAAAATATTGGGAAACTAATTTTATCATCTATACCATATTATATCCCTATTTATTAGCTTTTCAACCCTTCAAACGGGGACCAAAACAGACTTATGGATCAAAAGTTACGTCCAAAATGATTTCAACCGAAAACATGAACAATCGTGACGGACAACATGCAGATTTTTCTGCGTTTTTCACCGTTGGAGGCCTTCCGAACCTCTGATTTCGATTCCGTAAAAACTCAAACTCTCAGAAAATTACAACTCATTCAACACTGTAATTATCTCAAGTAAATTTATAATTTTAACAGAATTAAACCATCTAATCATTGTTTTAAGATTATGCCTAAAACCTTTAAAATTAAGGGATATAAGTTCAATCTCGTATCATATTTACGCCTCCAATTCCCACAGTTTCCTTACAACTACCCCACAGTCATTAGAGTTATCACAAATCACTTATCCTAAGGGTTAAACAATCTCAACAACAGATTTTTGCCACGAAGGCCTACTTTCCCTCAAACCCAAATTGACCTCTAACTTATCCGACCATCGGTTCAAATCCCTATACGATTAAAACCTCAATAATAGATTTTGGTCTTGAAGGCCTAATTTCCTTTATCTCAAATCAGCCTCAAACCCCTTAAACCCTTAAATCAGCTTTAAATACATTTAATCACATATTGAAAACAATGAAGGCTCAATACTCCACATACCTTAATTTACCGACTCTAAGTCTTTCTCTATGATTCTCGAAAACCTTCCGAAGCTCTTGCCTCAATCCTCTTCCTTAGAGCTCTGACCTCTATTTCCTCCTTTTTCATGGTCTAACAAGAAAGAATTCTAATTTCCTCAAAATTCCATTTTGTTAAACCTAACTTTGGGCCTTTAAAATTGGACTTTCCAACTTCACCTCACTAACTCCTGTTGCTACTGCGAAAATCGGCGCCGACTATGACAGAAGAGTCGCCACCGTGTGTTATTTATCCAACAAGAGGGAAAGGAAACGCTCAGAGTAAACCTAATGCAAAGAGGAAAAGAAATGATCATCGCAACCAAATCCTGGGTTCGAGAGTCGGTTACGCAAGGGGAAGGTATTAGCACCCCTCACGTCCGTCGTACTCGACGGGATCCACGCTTGTTTTCTATCTAAGGGTGTGTTTATCTATCTACTCTAAAGGTATGGGTTAAAAAGAAAAGAAAATGACTCGGCAAAGTATCGCACTTTATGCCTACGTATTCCTGTCTGGAACGAGAAATCAGAGTCAACGTAGTTCGCCTAACTACGGGTTAAGGGGGAAGGTTGCTCGCTGAGATGTCGCATCTCGTGCCTACGTACTTTCATACGGCATGAAAGATCAGAGCAAACGTAGTTCGGGCTAAGGAAGACACAAGCTTGTCTGGCAGTTTTTATCTCCTTCTGAAAAGGGTTTCCTGATTAAAGGTCCAAGCGGACAAAAACAGAGTTTGAATGTTTGTTTGAGTTTTTTACGAAAGAACTGTTTTTTAGGATGTTTGTAATCTCAGTCGCACTAGAGACTATGACCCAGGAGTGAACGCTTCGTATGTCACCCAAAGGGTACCACACTAACATCCAGATTACTGGAGAGACACCCTCCACCAACCTTTTCCCAGATAGCTTAAGGCTCGTAACGCACGACTTCAATTAACCTTATTACTGTGTTTTTGAATTGATTTGAGATGAGAAAAGAGAGACACCCTAAAACTATGGTTGAAAGGGGAATCTACCTACAGTTATCATGCATGGGTCAAAACCTAATGTCTGTCATAATTCCCTCTTGCACAAAGGAAATCAGAGATCCTAGGGGAAACAGCAAAAGAAAGCAAGCAGTAAACAATAAACAGTAAAATGCATGCTATGTAACGGTACCATAGAGGCAAGGGAGAAAACAACAGGCAAGAGGAGACAAGCTCCACCTCAAACCTAAGGATAATCAACACAAGCAAAAAGACAATACAGAGAAAAACAAAGGATACAGAGGAGGCAACCCAAGCAGCCGCAACAAACTCCTACAGCAGACAGCAACAGCAAGCTCTAAAGAGCACAGTTGAAAAGATAGCAAAGTTGACAGCAAGACTTCATCTTCAAGCTAGCTTCTATCTCAAGCTTCTTTAACTTCATCTTCAAGCTCTACAAGCACACTCCAAGCATAGGAATAATCACCAAGATCAAGGTTGAAATGTTGAAAACTTAATGAAAACCAAAGGAAATCATCAAGTACCAACATTGAAATGGAAAGGTATCCTCAAAGTTCTACTCAACTATGGGCATACCACACATCCCTCCAAAGGAGAGATGGAGTTTCCCTAGGAGGACTTCATGTCATTGGATGGAATAGAAGCACACAATGCATTCTATGTTTGATGAAGAAATCAAAACTAGCTCTAATGGTTCTTTTTAAAACCCTAATTTCCTAAGCTCCTAAAACAACTCCTAAAAGAAAAGGAAACTCCAACTCCAAGCTCCAATATTCAAGCCATAGCATCTATATCAAGTCCAGAAGACCTCCCAAAAAGGATTCCAAGCCAAGCAAGCTCCAAAGTCACCAACCAAGCCAAACAAGCAAAGGCACTCAAGAGAGAACAACACAAACACAAAACTAATAAATCGAAGGATTTTTCGCAAGGATTCCAAATATCTCATCAAAAATCAATAATAATTCAAGATCAAAGAAAAACGAATCAAATAAAGTTTGACACCAAAACCTCAAGTTCATCAAAACTTCTCCAAATTAATTCTAAACTCATCCTTATGTCATGGAGGTTATAGATCAAGCAAAAAATAAGCAAAATCATGCCAAAACAGTCCATACAAAATCTCACAAGTTTGGAGCTCCAAATTTCGAACGTCATAAACATCAACAATTATAATCCAGAAATGATCTACATGCTTCAAGGAGTGCAAAGAAACGAAAATGGCAAAGAATCATCAAGTATTAAGAGAGATATGGTGAAATTCAAGTACCTAGTGGAGAACTTCCACTGAGCCTTTAATCCTTGATGAAGCTTCGCGAAACTCTCCAGAATCGTTCAATGATCTTCAATAAAGCTTTCTCAATTCACAATTTGGCTTGAAATGATCTAGATCTTGGAATTCACTTTTTGAGTGTTCTTCATGTTTTCAAGCTTGCTCTTGATCAATTCTGCTCCAATTTCCAAAACTGATGATTTGTGAAGGTTAGAAATGTTATATACAATGGATATGGATCCAAAGAAAGCCCAATCCTTGCCTCTAAGCCCAAAATGAATTTTCAAAATTTCACCACTTTTGCTCTTGAAGGTACACGAAAATGGCATTGTTTTTGGCTCCAAAATGATTCAATTCAACTAATAACAGCATATGGAGTGTGAATGGCTGGGATTTGATCCTTGTATTTGATCCAATGGCTATTTTTGATTATGTAACTTCATGGTGAAGTAATCTAAATGACAACTCCCAAAACTTGGCCTATGCTCAAAATTATGCCAATACCAATGTTCTTAGAATGCGATTTCCATTCAAAAAAATGTACTCACATGACATATTTTGGTCTTCTAACTCAAAAAGTCAATTTTCCCTCCTTAATCCATTTGAAAATTTCCTTTTTTTAGGCCATTTTAAGTGACTTTTTGCTACAAGCCAAACCAATCCCAAATGACCACTTGGTTGCACTTAAAATCATGTTTTAAGCAACTTTCATGTTGAAAAAAATTGCATTTGACAAGCGCAAGTTGGAGATTTCGGCCTATGATTGAAAATGACCTATAATCTCACTTTCCCAAAATACCTCTGACTTATAAACCTCATAACTTGAGTTCTACAAATCATATGAAAGACTTCTAATACAATTTGGAAATCTAAGATCATAAGGAACAAATTTAATGTTGGCCAAAAGTTCAGGTGAAACTTCATTCTAGGTCAAAAATAGCTTTGAACTCAGATGATTTTCACAGACAAATTTCAGTGGCATCTGAAGACTTGTAACTTGTCTGGACCATAACTTGAGTTCTATAAATCCAATGGAGGACTTCTAGTACTCAAATTAAAGGTATTGAGATGCTATACAAGTTTCATGTTAGCCAAAGATCCATTTGAAACTTGTATCTTGACTTATGTGGTCTTGAAGTTAGGCACTAAACAAGGAATTTTGCACTGAAACCCTAACTTAGCAACTTCCCACACTCTTGATTCTTCTTGATTTGATCTTGGCACAACACCAAAAATGTCTTATCACATCATTTCATGAACTCCATGACCTAAAAGTAGGCTTTGATACTCTTCAATTGTCCAGTTGACCTAGAATTGATCCAGATGAAACCCTAATTGCTTGTACCTCAACTATGGCTCTTGCATTTGACACAGTGACTTGATTGAACTCTCCCATGGCCCTCTAGGAATTCTATGAGCTCCATACACATCCTCTTCTCACATTCAACACTTCACAACCCTCTGATAGTCTTCAGTTAATCCTCAAGTTAGGAGAAACTCCACATGGAGGAATTCAAACCTCTTAAGGCCTCAAACCACCTCCTGATGACTTGGATGAATTCTCAAGCTTGAGTGAGACCTCTTGTTAGGCTTCTCTTGATAAGAATCACATTTGATCCCCTGCTATATAAATGATATCATGATATGCAAATGATATAAATATGCAAATGTTAATGCAATGAAACATAAACCAGGTAAGAAAAGGTTGGGCAAATTTTGGGGTGCAACAGCTGCCCCTATTCAAACGGCTTGGACCCGACTGGGTGAAGAGCGATGTAATACCCCAAATTTTACCCTTATATTTAGTCAGTCATTTCGCATATCATCTCATATGTACATTTGCTAACCACTAACAAGTGATGGAGGTGTTTGTTTTGCAGATTTGGTCCCAGGGGTATTTTGGTCATTTTACGCAAATTCTACCAATTCCTTGAAGACGGGCTATTAAAACTCTGAGGCGTTTGATACGTTATTGTTTTGAGGCATTTATCTATCACCAGGTCTGATCGTATCAAGGTGCCAATTTGACGTGGTCGATATTAAAGTTTGCCGAGCACAACTGGATTTAAGATCCATTCCAAAGCGCTTCCGTTTCTGTTATTAAGGCGCAGTCGTAATTGGGTGTTATTGGATTGTGGCTCTTGGCATCGGGTCAGTGGAATTTAATTACGAGTAGTGTTGTTGTTGATGCTGAAACTGTTGTGATTATGGTGCACATCCGTGTTTGGTTATGAAATGGTTGGTTAACATTTAAATGGGATTTTAATCAGATGATGAGATTAGGATTACAAATGAGACGAGTGCACAAATAAGAATATCACTTGGGAGTGTTTATGTTTTATGACTATGTTAATGAATTTAAATACTTGTGGATTTATTCACAAATGTTTAATTTTTTAACTAAGAATAAAATATAAATGAATTCAAATTTTGGGAATTTTATTTCATAAAAAATCTCATCATACAAGAAATGGAGATTGCTTCACATTTTATACGTACTGTTACAAGGAATTACATTAAAGTTCTAAATCCTAAGGAATTACATTAAAGTATCTATCCTAAATCCTAAGAACATCTAAGTGTCTTCATGTTGTCTTGGAGCTTCTCCACGAATCCTCGACTAACCTGCACATCAAAAAGAAAACAAACAGTATAGAAAAATGTTAGAAGATGTTTTTGACACTCTCAGAACAATGTCATCATCGAGTGCCGGGAGTGGCACAACCGAAGCTGCGTCCTACCCCCGTTACCGATCCGCGCCGTGGGCGTCTGATCAGGTAATATCTGTTCTTATCGATACGGGACATCCGAGAGATAGAAGTAATAAAAGAAGCGGGACTGATTCGTTTTGCCGCGATTGGATTTCCAAACGGATACGAGAATAAGGCAACATAGGCAAGTTCTGACTCAAACCCGGATGCCGGCAGGTCTGAGTCACTTTGGTTTCAAAACTTCCAACACCTGAAAAGCCACAAGCATCATCAGAACTCAAAGCATAAACAAAACTAGGAAGGAACTCGCGCCAATACAGGTATGAATAGCCACCAAAGAAACAAATCTGTTACCAAACAGAATGAAGGCCAATGGTCCAAACAGAATGAAAATCAAGTCTAAAGCAGAACAAGAGAAACCAAACTATGGCATCAAGCTGCATCGGTTCTAAACAGGATAGAAATCACAAACCATCAAACAATGCATCAAAATGCAAGTTCATGCGCAAAGGGCCATAAGAAAGCATCCTACAAATCTGTCATGACAGAAAAGTATTCAGCACAACAGCATCAAACATGGTTTTGGCAGCATGTTCAAAAATCAGACCATCACGAAAACCGAACCAGTTGCAATGGCGAGCAATACATAAGTGAGGGACTATACCAAATCACAGCACCGAATCACAGCACATAACCATAGGCCAAATGTGCAAGCACATTGGAGAAACAAATTATCAAACACATGGTTCAGGACATCAACATGATAGCCAATCATCATCACCAGTTCAATCAACCTGCCAAAACTGCACAGAAGAACTGAAGTTCACGTCAGTTCAGAAATCATGGCATGAATCGTACCAGAACGAACAAGCATAAGCTAACATAAACATATAATTTCATAAGATAAACAAATCAGTCGTCGCGACTCAGGCTATCAGGTAGAAGCCACAGCGTAAAACCAGAATCGTACTATTCTGCTTCGACGGTTCAGACTAAGCGTCATCACAACCGTATACCTTTCCCGGCAACTTTGATTCGATCGAAGCCGTAGCATCAAGCCCTCTCTGAAAGAAGAAGAGGAAAAGCTAACTGCACCAGAAAATCAAAAACAAATCGAAAACGCATCAGCATAGTCCAGATTGAATTCAAACAGGACAAACAAATTAATCCAGATATCGAACAGATCAAGTGAATTCAAAGGCAACCCAATTTACATCAGAAAATGATCAGACACAATCGAATCTGGAAAGGGAAAGTTTCGAGTCAGATCCAAATGCATCAGGAAACATCTCCATTGGAACCAATCTGAATCTATCTGAATCAATCTGAATCAATCTGAACCAATCAAACAAATCAGTCAAAAAATGAATCAGTTCGAAATCAAACGAATCAGTATAGATCAGTCAAACAAATTAATGTCAGATGAAACCATGATCGCGTCAAAATCCCAATCAGGTTCTAAAAGAGGCAACACAATCCAATCAAATCCATGAAGAAAATCCAAAAGATATCAGAAAAAGACCAGTTCGAGATCAAAGGGGCATCGAAATAAAATCCACATCTGCAAAGTCCAAAAGAGAAATAAATCAAATCCAAAAGAGATCAAAAACTGTGTGAAATCCGAAAATGGAAGGTTTCCCAATCAAGCGTATCAAAAATAATGTTAATCAATCCCACAGGAGTGAATGGCAATTGAATCATATCAGAAGAAAATACGAAATCAAATCTTTCATAGGAGTATAAAAAACGTAAATCCAAGGCCCATTCGAAAAATCAGAGAGAAATTATAAAAAGGGAACGATCACCTCGTTGAAACCCTAGACGGAGAGCACCAGAAGCGGCGAAGAAGTCACATGCAAAAACCCTAAATGGCGCGAGCTCAGACGAAGCGATCGTCATCATCGCTCAAAGAATCGCCCAACGCCGATCGAAGCTCATCACCAAACGCGATCAACAATACCCAGAGAGATCACCTTCACCGTTCGCGAAGAACGACGGGCAATCAACTCCGCAGCCTCAGCTTCAACATCATTGGCTAAAACGAATGTAAATCACCGTGCATTATCTCACATACTCTTATCGCTCATATTTTGTTTCAGGAGAAGAGATGATTACGGCGCGAGGAAGAATGAAAGACGAGAGAGGAAGATGAAGAACAACGGCGCCGTGAGGACAAGTCTGGGTTTGGAAACCCTAAAGGACATTCCACCTCATGACTAACAAATGGGTTGGGTCCGGGTGTGATGACCGGCCCAACCCCCCTCCCTTTTTTATTTATTTTATTTTTATGCTGTTTTGTTTTTATTTTGTTTTATGATTTTTTTTTTAAAACCATTTTTAACATTTCAATATTATAAAATCATTTTTAAAATATAACATTTTAATTTTATAATAAAAAAAACAAACAAATCTTTTTTTAAAAATATAAATATTAAGGATAAATAGAAATTTTTTTTTAATAAAACATAAAAATAAAACCTTTTTAAAATTTCTTTTGTAAGCCAACATTAAATCATTAAATTTTTTTAATAAAGCAATAGTAAAATCTTAATTTACATCTTCTCTGCCTACTAACGGGTGTTCGTTTTTGCAGTTCATACTTATTACTATTGTGTTGAGTTTTCATTTAAGTTTCCTTTATATTTGTATCTGTTTCTCAATTGTAACCTCGCGAACCTAATAATCACGTTTACTTTTCGCATTTAAATTTCTGCCGATGTATGATTTAATTTTCTCACACTGTCATTGCTATTATTCTGTCACATTGCACGCACTCCGAAGGATTCATGTCTAGCATTTGACCGCCGTGTCAATAGTCCTCAACTTCAAACCCTTACAACTCTTACAAACCCTAAATTTTCACAAATGCCTCGCCGCAGGCAAGATTACAATTTTACCCCTAGCATTAGGTCAAAGAGCCGCCGCGCTCATTTTAGGGTTTCCCGTCGTGGAATCCCTAACCTAATTTAACCCTAATTACAACTTAACAATTCAACGTAGAGATTTGGAGTTTCTACACTCCATGTAAGCGTGTCCCTAAGATACGTTTACTCCCCATTGAAACCTTGGCCACAGTCAAGACGTTTCTAACCTCCCTTTTGAGGGGAACTACGATTACTCTTATTCCACTCCCGTAAGGATACGTAGGCACAAGATGCGATGTCTTGCCGAGTAAACTTAGAATTAACCCCTTAGGTCTCTTTTCTCACTTTTAATCCTTATGTACATATATCTTAAGCAAATAAATAAAGCAAATAGTAAACATTTGAACAAAAGGTTCCTGTAGAGTACTACAGAAGTTTAGGGTGCTAACACCTTCCCTAAATTTAACCAACCCCCGAACCCTAGATCTTTCCCCGCATTGTGTTTACGATGCAAAATAGGTTTTCCCTCTTTTGACCTTTTCCTTCGGATAAATCAAAGAGCGGTTGTGAATTGAATTGCGATTCAAACTCATTAATAGTTTGTGATCCAAATTTCACCGCAACAGAAAATGGCGACTTCACTGGGGAGTTGCTAAACTTTTGAGGGTTATCCCTAATTTGTTCATATTTATTACCATTTGCTTTGCTATTCATTTGGATGTATATATTTGTACTCTGATTTGGGGACTGTTCCTTGTGTTGTGAGATAAGTCCTACGCCCGGACTAGTGACATTATTATAGGATGGGGATATATTCGATGAGGCTTATAGGGAGTTGAATCCCGACCAAGCTGATTCGAGAATCACCGCTCAGTTGAGACCTTTTCGAAAATGGTTCGGTTGAACGAGTAATCGTAAAAACTTTTTCCATGGTCGATTGGAGTCTGTGATATTGGGGACCGTAGTACCTTAACACCACCTTGGCCTTATTTAGGACGTAGTGCGGGAGCTATGTGGGAGTAATCCTACAACGGCTGCTACGCGATACTACACTCAAAAGAGGTTCTCTTGAGAATATTATTCACCCCCGAGTCAGTCGGAAGGTTGATAATATCCGAAAGATGGGCTGATGACTTTGGGCACTTTGTAGAACCTTGTTCGGCAGGTACAACTAACCTATAGTACACTCCTTTTGGGATGGGTAGACCTTGACTCCGCTCAAGTTCCTTTAACC
The DNA here is from genome assembly GCA_963859935.3 of Lathyrus sativus. Lineage (NCBI taxonomy): Eukaryota > Viridiplantae > Streptophyta > Magnoliopsida > Fabales > Fabaceae > Lathyrus > Lathyrus sativus. The sequence goes on along the minus strand of OZ012737.1, from coordinate 62,135,490 downwards.
TAGGACTTTGTGTGTTTTCATGCATTGCATCCATAAAGCATCTCATTGCATTGTATTTCACGGAGTTCAAATACCATTTATGGATATCGCGGGATACCATGAAAAAAAAAATGAAAAACAAGAAAAAGATTTCCTCGGTACCCCACGACATTCGTAAATGTTTGAATTCCATGAAATCTTCATTTGCATCATAGCATCATTCACTTGCATTGCATGTGTCTTCCGTTTTCTCATGTTCGGTTCTCTCGCCTTCCAGTTTCGCCACCCTGAGTTCTCGGCACCAGTACAACACCAGAGCTCAAACTCAGAGAAGAATGGAGGATCAGGCAAAAGAGATTGATCGCCTTAGCAATAAACTTGAAGACCTTCAAGGGGGTATGGGGCGTATGATGGAATTATTACATGTCATGAATGCTAAGATGGATACCCAGCCCACTGTTGTTTCTGAGATTACCGGCGTTACTATGGACCCTCCACCAAGTGTGACCGTAGCAAGGGACCCACCTTATGGTCTTGCTCCCGGTTTTGTGCCTCCTCAAGCCACGGTTCCAATTAATCAGCCTGTTCAGCAAGCCGTGCCTTTATTTTCTGAAGTTTCTAGGGGGGCTCCTATCTTCGCACCACCTGTTGTACACACTCGTGCGCAACCGTACTTCAATGAAACAGTTTTTGATAATATTGATGAGAATGTTGAGGGTTATGAGAAACATGATAAGCTTCGTGAGGAAGTAAACACCATCGTCCAGAGATTGAAAAAAGTAGAGGGCGATCAAATTTTCGGGACTGCTGCAAGGGATGTTTGTTTGGTCTCAGGTTTGGTTATTCCCCCGAAGTTCAAAACTCCAAACTTCGATCGTTATGAAGGTGCCACCTGTCCTAAGAGTCATCTGATCATGTATTATCGCAAAATGGCTGCCCATGTTGAGAATGATAAACTGATGATTCATTGCTTCCAAGATAGTTTGAAGGGTGCTTCTTCCAAGTGGTATTTAACTTTAGACCAGTCTCGCGTTAAGAGCTTTCAAGATTTATCTGACGCTTTCATCAAACACTACAAGTACAATATGGATCTGGCTCCTGACAGAAGACAGTTGCTGAGTATGTCACAAAAGAATTCTGAGTCATTCAAAGAGTATGCTCAAAGGTGGAGAGAGACTGCTTTGCAGGTAGAACCTCCTTTGACCGAGAAAGAGTTAGCTGATTGGTTTGTCGACACGGTCCGTCCAGAATTTTACGAGAGAATGGTGGGTAGCGTGACTTCAAATTTCTCCGACATCGTTGTTGTGGGTGTCAAGATTGAATTGGGTATGAAAAGTGGTAAAATGACAAATAATCATGGTGCTTCTAAGGATCAGCCGAAGAAACCTCCGTATAGCTCCCAGAAAAAGAAAGAGGGTGAGACTAATGCTATATCCTCTGGTAGACCAAGAGAACGCTTTTATCGACATCCGCAAGGTTATGCTCAACCTCAAGGGTACCCAGTCCAATATGCTCAACAACCCTATGTGGCAGCTATTACACCTTCTTTCAATCAACAGGTTCCTATGTATCAACCTATGCAACAACCGCCTGTTTATCCGCCTCCTGTCAACTATCTACAGGCGCCCAACACTCCTGCTCCTCAACAACCAAAGAGTCCGGCTCCTCGCCAGAATGTTCCGAATAGAAGAACGTATAAACCCTGTCCGCCGATCCCGATGACTTTCACCGAGTTGTACCCTTCTTTGGTCAAGCAAGGTCTAATCACTACTCGGGCTTTGGGTCCGCCTCCTAATCCTCTACCTGCCAATTACAACGCCGCCGCTCATTGTTTATTTCATGAGGGTGCGCCTGGTCATGATCTGGAGAACTGTTATGCTCTCAAAAATATTGTCAGGGATTTATTGGAAAAGAAGATTTTGTCATTTGAAGATCCTCAACCAAATGTTAAGAAGAACCCTTTTCCTAGCCATGAGAGTGTCAATGCCATTAGTGCTGATTCGGAGGAAGGTTATGCCCTTGACGTTGAACAGATTAAGACTCCTCTCAAGATGTTCCATTCGAAACTGTTTGAAGCTGGTTTGGTAGATACTTCCCACGTTGCATGCGTAAGTTGTGAAGCCAGTATTAAGGGTTGTGTGTTGGTTCAGAATGATGTTCAGAGGTTGATTAATGAGGGTGTTTTACAAGTGACAAGCCAAGCCAAGAAGGATGAGGTCGCTGTGGTTGAGCCTGTCTTCCATCAGCCTGAATCAAAGGGTAAGGTACCAGTGTTTAATCTATCAGGGGCAGGTTCTGCCAATCCCGTGTTCGATATACCAAAGTCGTCTATCCCTGAGGTGAATCAGCCTAAGTCTATAGTTATTCGAAGACCAAGTCCGTTTCCTTTCAGTGATCCTAAAGTTGTGCCTTGGAAATACGACGTGAGGATGATTGACAAGGAGTCTGGGAAGGTTATTCCAAATGAAGAGGTTAAGGACACTGTGACCCATATCGCAGAGGCAAGCAGGATGACTCGCAGTGGCCGTGTGTATACTCCCCATTCCAATGAGGTCCCACCTAAGGAAACAACTAGTATCCCAGTGCCTGCCAAAGACAAAGGTAAGGGAGCCGTTACGAATGATGAAGATGCCGAGTTTTTGAGGATCATCAAGAAAAGTGACTATAAAGTTGTCGATCAACTTCATCAGACTCCTTCCAAGATTTCGATTTTATCTCTGTTGATGAGTTCACCCGCTCATAGGATGGCCTTGCAAAAGGTTTTGACTCAAGCACATGTGGATCAAGATATCAGCACCAGTCGGTTTGATAGTGTGATTGCCAATTTGACCGCCTGTAACACCCTTAGTTTCAGCAATGAAGAGTTACCGAAGGAGGGTCCGAACCATAATCGTGCTTTACATATATCGGTGAAATGTCAGGAGGACAATTTAGCGAGGGTGCTAGTGGACACTGGGTCTTCTCTGAATGTTTTACCCAAGAGGGTTCTTGATAAGTTGGTTTTTAAAGAGACTGTGTTGAAACCTACTCCTTTGGTCGTCAAGGCTTTCGATGGTTCTCGCCGGTCGGTAATGGGGGAGGTTGAGCTTCCTATCCTGATTGGTCCGCAAGTTTTTAATATCACGTTTCAAGTCATGGGCATTAATCCCAATTACAGTTGTTTACTTGGAAGGCCGTGGATTCATGTCGCTGGGGCAGTAACCTCAACGTTACATCAGAAGATGAAGTTCGTGATCGATGGAAAGTTGGTTATTATACACGGTGAGGAGGATTTGATGGTCAGTAACCTGTCTTCTTTCCGTTACATCGAGGCCGATGAGAATGCTTTAGAAATCTCCTTTCAAGCACTTGAGATCGCCAATGCTGTTCTGCTAGAAGTCGAAGAGACAGTAGGTCAGGGTAATCCATCTTTCGCATCTCTGAAGAGTACCAAATCCACAATTGACAGGGGCATTCCTGAAGGTTGGGGAGAGGTAATCGATGTCAAGACCAAGACTGATCGCTCTGGGTTGGGTTACAAACCAACTCAGAATGGAGCTGCCACAACTGTCGAAGGGCGTCCTAAGGTTATCCAAGAGGTATTTGTCAGCGGAGGCTTCCAAGTCAATGCCATCAGTGACTGTGAAGAAAACGAAGAGCTGAGCAACCTGGTGTTTAAGGGTGATGCAGTTTTGAACAACTGGGAGGCCGTAGAGATCCCTGTTATTTTTCCCTTGTCAAAGTAATTTTTTTAAAAAAAGTTTCATTTACATTTTCAAATAAAAATCCGTAGCTCTGCCCAAGGCTATAGGGTCGCTTTTATTGGGCCACCTTTCATTCCTAAAAAGATATTAATAAAAGCATTTTGTTCAATTCCACTTTGGTTCATTTGCGTTTTTCGTTTTCACCTTTAAAAATGAAATTGGCAACCTTTTTCCCAAAAAAATAAAAAAAACAGCATTTCATTCTTACATATCTTCGAGCATTTTAATTAAGTAAGCCTTCCATCATGCAGAGACATCGTAAACCTTGTTGGATCCAATGACTTTACTGACACTCCTGACTGGGATGCACCCATCAATCAAGCTGAGGACGAGGGTGAAGAAGATTTTGAAGTACCCGCAGAACTGACAAGATTGATTGAGTACGAGTACACAGAGCTTCAACCGCATAAAGAGCAGGTAGACTTAATTAATCTCGGTACAGATGAAAACAATAAAGAGGTCAAGATTGGCGCAATGCTTGGGACAGAGGTTAAGCCAAGGTTGATTGAGTTATTAAAAGAGTATATTGATGTGTTTGCATGGTCGTATCAAGATATGCCGGGCCTAGACACGGATATTGTTGTTCACAAGTTGCCGCTTAAGCCAGATTGTCCGCCTATAAAACAAAAGCTTCGAAGAACGAGACCCGACATGGCTTTGAAAATTCGAGATGAGGTTAAAAAACAGTTGGATGCAGGTTTCTTGGCAGTCGCAAAATATCCAGATTGGGTTGCCAACATTGTGCCAGTGCCTAAGAAGGACGGTAAAGTTAGGATGTGTGTGGATTACAGGGACCTGAACAAAGCAAGTCCGAAAGACGACTTCCCTCTGCCACATATTGATACACTTGTAGACAATACAGCCAGTTTTGCGTTGTTTTCATTTATGGATGGTTTCTCTGGCTACAATCAGATCAAGATGGATCCCGACGATCAAGAGAAGACTACTTTCATTACTCCTTGGGGAACCTTCTGCTACAAAGTCATGCCCTTCGGTTTAAAGAACGCGGGGGCAACTTACCAACGCGCTATGACCACTCTTTTTCATGATATGATGCACAAAGAGATCGAGGTGTATGTGGACGATATGATAGCCAAATCTCAGAGTGAAGAGGAGCATCTAGACCATTTGGTGAAATTGTTTGAACGACTCAGGAAATATCAGTTGAAATTGAATCCTGCTAAATGTACCTTCGGTGTCAGGTCTGGAAAACTGCTTGGTTTCATTGTTAGCCAGTGAGGGATTGAGGTGGATCCTGACAAAGTCCGAGCAATTCAAGATATGCCGGCTCCGCGAACCGAGACGCAAGTTAGAGGTTTTCTGGGACGTTTGAATTATATTTCCAGGTTTATCTCCAATATGACCGCTACTTGTGAGCCGATATTCAAGTTACTTTGCAAGGGGCAGACGGTTGAGTGGAACCCCGATTGTCAGAAAGCGTTTGAGAAGATTAAGGGTTATTTGCAAGATCCCCCTATTCTAATTCCTCCCGTACCTGGAAGACCGTTGTTTATGTACCTTACTGTCCTTGAGAAGTCTATGGGTTGTGTGCTTGGACAACATGATGAGACTGGGAAAAAGGAGCATGCGATTTATTACCTGAGCAAGAAGTTCACCGATTGTGAAAACAGATACTCACCATTGGAGAAAACTTGTTGTGCATTGGCATGGGCCGCTAGGCGCCTTCGGCAATATATGGTCTGTCATACCACATTATTGATTTCTAAAATGGATCCGATCAAGTATATTTTTGAAAAACCTGCTCAAACCGGGAGGCTAGCCCGTTGGCACATGTTGTTATCCGAATATGACATCCAGTATGTACCCCAGAAGGCAATTAAGGGTAGTATTTTATCGGATTATCTTGCAGACCAGCCAGTTGAAGATTATGAACCTCTTAAGTTTGATTTTCCCGATGAGGATATTTTGTTGATTAAAAGAGATTGTGAAGAGCCAGATCCGAGCGAAGGTCCAGAACCAGGTCTTTGGTGGAAGATGATGTTTGATGGTTCCTCGAATTTCAATGGGCATGGTATAGGCGCCGTTTTGATGAACCCGAAGGGTGGATTCACTCCATTTACAGCAAGATTGGACTTTGAGTGTACTAATAATCTCGCAGAATATGAAGCATGTATTCTTGGCCTCGAAGCAGCAATTCACCTCCGAATCAAACTTCTTAAAGTAAGTGGTGACTCAGCCTTGGTTATTTACCAGGTACAAGGCAAATGGGAAACGAAGAATGAGAAGTTAATCCCTTATAAGGACTATATTATTGAGTTGATCAAGTATTTCGACGAGATAGAGTTCGAGCATGTTCCTAGATCCGAGAATCACGTCGCTGACGCTTTAGCCATGTTAGCATCCATGTGGAAAGTTAAATTCGTTAATGAAGCACCTCTTATCCATATTGAGCGCAAAGTTGAGCCCGCTTATTGTCAGGTGATCGAAGAAGTTGAGGTGGATGAAAAGCCTTGGTTTCATGATATCAAGAACTATCTCGTCAAGCAGGAGTATCCCGATGGTGCTACTGGTCTGGACAAGAAAACATTGAGAAGACTGGCGTCCAAATTCTTTATCAGTAATGGTGTGTTATACAAGAGAAATCACGACATGGTTCTGCTCAGATGCGTTGATAAACGGGAAGCGGACATGTTACTACAGGAAATTCATGAGGGGACCTTCGGAACTCATGCCAATGGTTATGCTATGTCCAAGAAGATGCTAAGGGCCGGGTATTATTGGTTAACCATGGAAGCTGACTGTATCCAATACGCTAGAAAGTGCCATAAGTGCCAAATTTATGCTGATAAAATGCATGTACCTCCATCACCGTTGAATGTTTTGTCTTCACCGTGGCCGTTCTCTATGTGGGGCATTGACATGATTGGGGAAATCGAGCCGAAGGCTTCTAATGGTCATCGTTTTATCCTTGTTGCCATTGATTATTTCACCAAGTGGGTAGAGGCTGCCTCCTACACCAACGTGACCAAGCAAGTGGTTGCCCGATTCATCAGGAAAGAGATCATCTGCCGTTATGGAGTCCCAAGCCGGATAATAACTGACAATGGCACCAATCTGAATAACAAGACTATGAAAGAGCTGTGTGATAGTTTCAAGATCACTCACCACAATTCTTCTCCGTACCGTCCTAAGATGAATGGGGCCGTTGAAGCTGCGAATAAGAATATCAAGAAGATCCTGCAAAAGATGGTTGTGACTTACAAAGATTGGCATGAGATGTTACCGTTTGCTTTGCATGGATACAGAACCTCAGTGAGAACTTCGACAGGGGCAACACCTTTCTCATTGGTGTATGGAATGGACGCCGTGCTCCCCATCGAAGTAGAGATACCTTCCTTAAGAGTGTTAATGGAGGCTGAACTTGAGGAAGCTGAGTGGGTTCAAGACAGACTGGATCAGTTGAATCTCATTGACGAGAAGCGCTTGACAGCCATGTGCCATGGGCAATTATATCAGAAACGGATGAAAAGAGCGTTTGATAAGAAGATTCGTATCCGTGAGTTTCGTCAAGGAGAGCTCGTACTCAAAAAGATCTTACCAGTGCACAAAGATATACGTGGAAAGTGGATGCCCAATTATGAAGGCCCATTTGTTGTAAAGACTGTTTTCTCCGGAGGGTCTCTGATACTTACAACAATGGACGGTGAAGAACTAGCACACCCCGTGAATTCTGATGCAGTCCGAAAATATTATGCCTAAAAACCCGCTAAGTCGAAAACCTGCAAAAGGCGACTTAGGCAAAAGTAAGGGTTGGAAAAAAGAAATAATAATAAAAAGCTCGCTAAGTTGAAAACCCGAAAGGGCGGCTTAGGCAAAAAAGAGCGTCCCGGTGGATTGAAAACCCGAGAGGGCGGTCCAGGCAAAAGTTAGGGACAAAGGCATTTCATTGCATCAGAGGACACTGATCATCTCGAACACACTTTCCGCATGAGAGCCATGTCTCAGTTCTTTCATCCTTGCCCAAAGCAGGATTCTGGATTAGTCTTAGTTATTAGTGTCAGTGGGTGTCATTGGATTCAATGTAACCTTTTCCCATGTTGCCAATTTCAAAACATAATCATCTGTGGAGCTATGCCTTCAGCAAGCAACCACCCTTTAATAAAAGATACCACTTTGTTACTCATATTCCTTGGTGCATTACTCTTTGTTTTCTATTGTTATGCAAAATGCGTTTAATTGGAAAATGAAAGGTGCATGGAATTTTTCAAAAAAAATTGTTTTTCAAAAAAAGTGAAATTGAAATATAATAAGTTACTTTGACTAGTGGAAATTTCGGAAGGATCTCTTCACTCCCCGGAAATATCATTATTGCAGAAACACTTTCAAACCATTGCCTCATCACAGTCCCCAGAGAGACTATAAGCTGACAACTTTTTCTTGGGTAACTCAAAAGTGTCCCTCAGGTTTTCTTCTCCCCATGTGAAGACGTGATACTGTACACCCGAGCAGATTACCTTCTCCCCAGGGAATTCAGAACCTTAAAACCAGATTCGGTCCTGCCATTGATCCTCCTCGCCATGATTGATGTATTGGTTGCAGAGAATGCAGGGTATCCCCGTTGAGATGTTTATTTTATCTCTTGTCCCGTCTCTAGTCTGTTCGTCAGTAAACGATACTCATTACATATTTCATTACATATTCATTACATATTTCATTACATATTCATTACATATTCATTGCATATTCATTACATATTCATTGCATATTCATTACATATTTCATTGCATACTCATTACATACTCATTTCATAGCATCTTGCCTATTTAACTACATAGACATTAACATACATTCACATTAACATATGCAGTAACATATGCGTTAGCATTCACAGGTTCATTGTGTTTCCCTAACATCGGTCGTTGCCGCCAAGTAATGGGGTTTGTCCATTCTCTCCAAATAGATTGTCAGCCCTAAGCATAAAATACATGGTGTTTCCAGTTTCCCCACAGAGCTCGATCCTCGTGGATGACGGTTACTTCAGCTATCTTTCCTCACCAGGATAAGATATTTACCCTCCGAGATCATTCCCTCGACGGAGTCTTGATTACCAGTTTTCTTTCTAGCTCGATCCTAGATTGAATCTCAGTCTTGTCGGCCGTCAAATCCCAACCGGACGTGCATTTATTTTGCACCATCTAAAGGTTTTCACCATACCATGACAGATACGCGACTATCTCGCTTGAGAAGTTTATCACTGTACCCGGACGTGCATTTATTTTGCACTATCTTTCAAGAAAATCAACTACAATCCTTTACAGATACACGACAGTTCACGCCTGGAAAATCTACCAGTACAACACTTTACAATCCTACATGTTACAACAACACTTTACACTTTACATCTTACAGCATCAATATACAACATTTCTCACCTAAGAAGCCGATCCTATCTTCGTTATGACTCACAGCAAATGGCCATCTCCATAGAGCAGTTGGGCTTCCATTTACCTGTCGTCTTGAAGTATGGGAGGTTTGAACCAAATCGTATTCAGGAGAGCACGATCTTGAAGTACGGGGAGGTTTGAGCGGAATCATATTCAGGAGAGCACGATTCTGAAGCATGAAGAAGTTCATTTATCCTTTAGTAAAAGAAGGAGCGGAATCATATTCAGGAGAGCACGATTCTGAGTTATGAGGAAGTTCAATTGGCCATTTTTCAGGAGAGCACGATTCTGAAGAATGAAGAAATTTCAAGAGTCGAATCATATTCAGGAGAGCACGATTCTGAGTTATGAGGAAGTTCAATTATCCATTTTCATATTCAGGAGAGCACGATTCTGAAGTATGAAAAATTTCATTTACAAGAAACAACCGAATCATATTCAGGAGAGCACGATTCTGAGTTATGAGGAAGTTCGATTTACCCTTTTCATATTCAGGAGAGCACGATTCTGAAGTATGAAGAAATTCATTTACAACCAAATCATATTCAGGAGAGCACGATTCTGAAGTATGAGGAAGTTCAATTATCCATTTTCATATTCAGGAGAGCACGATTCTGAAGTTTGAAGAGTTTCATTTACACGAAAAAGCCGAGTCATATTCAGGAGAGCACGATTCTGAGGTATGATGAAGTTCAGTTTACCCTTTTCATGTTCAGGAGAGCACGATCTTGAAGCATAGAGAAGTTTATTTATCCTTCAGTAAGAGAGAAATCAGAATTGTATTCCAGGCGCCGACCTTAAATGCGAGAAGATTTATTTATCCGATAAGCAGCACCCTCTTTATTTGAGTGCTTATCCACTTTGGCATATAAGTCCTTTCCAACGATGAGTAACAATTCTCCCGCGAGAAGCTTATCAGGGCATTTCCCATCAAAGTCCATTTATTTTGGCATACAGCCGGTCTTTACCCTGTATATTTGTTACGGAGTTCCGAAAAGTCCGTTTGATCTTGTCACGAGGGATAGTTTACAGAAGCTTGGATGTTATTCTTTGCTCAATGCTCCAGCGTTCTGTAATCGATCTTGCAATCGTACGTGATCCAGTTTTATTTTTAGATTCCCCAGTGGAGGCCGTCTCACAGGTGTCATCTCCATTTGAGAATCTCGTTCCCAAGATGACAATTGGTCGTGTTCGCACCAGTTGACTATCATTTTAGGATTCCCCAGTGTTTGTACTGTGTCTCAGCACGTCGTTTTCCCCAGTGTGTTCTTCTCGTAGCGTCTGTCTCGTAGCGCTTGTCATCATTTTCATATTCATCATTCCAGCATCACATCATATTCATATCATCTGCATTAAGCGGTCCTCGCTTTGTCCATAGCATTGCATATCGTCGCATATAAGGGCAAAATTTTCGGTTATCTATATTTAAATCTCTCCACCACGATTCCTCGAGTCTCTGTCACTCAAATCATCTGGTGTAGCTATTTAAATAGGGGCAACTGTAATACCCCAAATTTTACCCTTATATTTAGTCAGTCATTTCGCATATCATCTCATATGTACATTTGCTAACCACTAACAAGTGATGGAGGTGTTTGTTTTGCAGATTTGGTCCCAGGGGTATTTTGGTCATTTTACGCAAATTCTACCAATTCCTTGAAGACGGGCTATTAAAACTCTGAGGCGTTTGATACGTTATTGTTTTGAGGCATTTATCTATCACCAGGTCTGATCGTATCAAGGTGCCAATTTGACGTGGTCGATATTAAAGTTTGCCGAGCACAACTGGATTTAAGATCCATTCCAAAGCGCTTCCGTTTCTGTTATTAAGGCGCAGTCGTAATTGGGTGTTATTGGATTGTGGCTCTTGGCATCGGGTCAGTGGAATTTAATTACGAGTAGTGTTGTTGTTGATGCTGAAACTATTGTGATTATGGTGCACATCCGTGTTTGGTTATGAAATGGTTGGTTAACATTTAAATGGGATTTTAATCAGATGATGAGATTAGGATTACAAATGAGACGAGTGCACAAATAAGAATATCACTTGGGAGTGTTTATGTTTTATGACTATGTTAATGAATTTAAATACTTGTGGATTTATTCACAAATGTTTAATTTTTTAACTAAGAATAAAATATAAATGAATTCAAATTTTGGGAATTTTATTTCATAAAAAATCTCATCATACAAGAAATGGAGATTGCTTCACATTTTATACGTACTGTTACAAGGAATTACATTAAAGTTCTAAATCCTAAGGAATTACATTAAAGTATCTATCCTAAATCCTAAGAACATCTAAGTGTCTTCATGTTGTCTTGGAGCTTTTCCACGAATCCTCGACTAACCTGCACATCAAAAAGAAAACAAACAGTATAGAAAAATGTTAGAAGATGTTTTTGACACTCTCAGAACAATGTCATCATCGAGTGCCGGGAGTGGCACAACCGAAGCTGCGTCCTACCCCCGTTACCGATCCGCGTCGTGGGCGTCTGATCAGGTAATATCTGTTCTTATCGATACGGGACATCCGAGAGATAGAAGTAATAAAAGAAGCGGGACTGATTCGTTTTGCCGCGATTGGATTTCCAAACGGATACGAGAATAAGGCAACATAGGCAAGTTCTGACTCAGACCCGGATGCCGGCAGGTCTGAGTCACTTTGGTTTCAAAACTTCCAACACCTGAAAAGCCACAAGCATCATCAAGACTCAAAGCATAAACAAAACTAGGAAGGAACTCGCGCCAATACAGGTATGAATAGCCACCAAAGAAACAAATCTGTTACCAAACAGAATGAAGGCCAATGGTCCAAACAGAATGAAAATCAAGTCCAAAGCAGAACAAGAGAAACCAAACTATGGCATCAAGCTGCATCGGTTCTAAACAGGATAGAAATCACAAACCATCAAACAATGCATCAAAATGCAAGTTCATGCGCAAAGGGCCATAAGAAAGCATCCTACAAATCTGTCATGACAGAAAAGTATTCAGCACAACAGCATCAAACATGGTTTTGGCAGCATGTTCAAAAATCAGACCATCACGAAAACCGAACCAGTTGCAATGGCGAGCAATACATAAGTGAGGGACTATACCAAATCACAGCACCGAATCACAGCACATAACCATAGGCCAAATGTGCAAGCACATTGGAGAAACAAATTATCAAACACATGGTTCAGGACATCAACATGATAGCCAATCATCATCACCAGTTCAATCAACCTGCCAAAACTGCACAGAAGAACTGAAGTTCACGTCAGTTCAGAAATCATGGCATGAATCGTACCAGAACGAACAAGCATAAGCTAACATAAACATATCAGTTCATAAGATAAACAAATCAGTCGTCGCGGCTCAGGCTATCAGGTAGAAGCCACAGCGTAAAACCAGAATCGTACTATCCTGCTTCGACGGTTCAGACTAAGCGTCATCACAACCGTATACCTTTCCCGGCAACTTTTATTCGACCGAAGCCGTAGCATCAAGCCCTCTCTGAAAGAAGAAGAGGAAAAGCTAACTGCACCAGAAAATCAAAAACAAATCGAAAACGCATCAGCACAGTCCAGATTGAATTCAAACAGGACAAACAAATTAATCCAGATATCGAACAGATCAAGTGAATTCAAAGGCAACCCAATTTACATCAGAAAATGATCAGACACAATCGAATCTGGAAAGGGAAAGTTTCGAGTCAGATCCAAATGCATCAGGAAACATCTCCATTGGAACCAATCTGAATCTATCTGAATCAATCTGAATCAATCTGAACCAATCAAACAAATCAGTCAAAAAACGAATCAGTTCGAAATCAAACGAATCAGTATAGATCAGTCAAACAAATTAATGTCAGATGAAACCATGATCGCGTCAAAATCCCAATCAGGTTCTAAAAGAGGCAACACAATCCAATCAAATCCATGAAGAAAATCCAAAAGATATCAGAAAAAGACCAGTTCGAGATCAAAGGGGCATCGAAATAAAATCCACATCTGCAAAGTCCAAAAGAGAAATAAATCAAATCCAAAAGAGATCAAAAACTGTGTGAAATCCGAAAATGGAAGGTTTCCCAATCAAGCGTATCAAAAATAACGTTAATCAATCCCACAGGAGTGAATGGCAATCGAATCATATCAGAAGAAAATACGAAATCAAATCTTTCATAGGAGTATAAAAAACGTAAATCCAAGGCCCATTCGAAAAATCAGAGAGAAATTATAAAAAGGGAACGATCACCTCGTTGAAACCCTAGACGGAGAGCACCAGAAGCGGCGAAGAAGTCACATGCAAAAACCCTAAACGGCGCGAGCTCAGACGAAGCGATCGTCATCATCGCTCAAAGAATCGCCCAACGCCGATCGAAGCTCATCACCAAACGCGATCAACAATACCCAGAGAGATCACCTTCACCGTTCGCGAAGAACGACGGGCAATCAACTCCGCAGCCTCAGCTTCAACATCATCGGCTAAAACGAATGTAAATCACCGTGCATTATCTCACATACTCTTATCGCTCATATTTTGTTTCAGGAGAAGAGATGATTACGGCGCGAGGAAGAATGAAAGACGAGAGAGGAAGATGAAGAACAACGGCGCCGTGAGGACAAGTTTGGGTTTGGAAACCCTAAAGGACATTCCACCTCATGACTAACAAATGGGTTGGGTCCGGGTGTGATGACCGGCCCAACCCCCCTCCCTTTTTTATTTATTTTATTTTTATGCTGTTTTGTTTTTATTTTGTTTTATGATTTTTTTTTTAAAACCATTTTTAACATTTCAATATTATAAAATCATTTTTAAAATATAACATTTTAATTTTATAATAAAAAAAACAAACAAATCTTTTTTTAAAAATATAAATATTAAGGATAAATAGAAATTTTTTTTTAATAAAACATAAAAATAAAACCTTTTTAAAATTTCTTTTGTAAGCCAACATTAAATCATTAAATTTTTTTAATAAAGCAATAGTAAAATCTTAATTTACATCTTCTCTGCCTACTAACGGGTGTTCGTTTTTGCAGTTCATACTTATTACTATTGTGTTGAGTTTTCATTTAAGTTTCCTTTATATTTGTATCTGTTTCTCAATTGTAACCTCGCGAACCTAATAATCGCGTTTACTTTTCGCATTTAAATTTCTGCCGATGTATGATTTAATTTTCTCACACTGTCATTGATATTATTCTGTCACATTGCACGCACTCCGAAGGATTCAGGTCTAGCATTTGACCGCCGTGTCAATAGTCCTCAATTTCAAACCCTTACAACTCTTACAAACCCTAAATTTTCACAAATGCCTCGCCGCAGGCAAGATTACAATTTTACCCCTAGCATTAGGTCAAAGAGCCGCCGCGCTCATTTTAGGGTTTCCCGCCGTGGAATCCCTAACCTAATTTAACCCTAATTACAACTTAACAATTCAACGTAGAGATTTGGAGTTTCTACACTCCATGTAAGCGTGTCCCTAAGATACGTTTACTCCCCATTGAAACCTTGGCCACAGTCAAGACGTTTCTAACCTCCCTTTTGAGGGGAACTACGATTACTCTGATTCCACTCCCGTAAGGATACGTAGGCACAAGATGCGATGTCTTGCCGAGTAAACTTATAATTAACCCCTTAGGTCTCTTTTCTCACTTTTAATCCTTATGTACATATATCTTAAGCAAATAAATAAAGCAAATAGTAAACATTTGAACAAAAGGTTCCTATAGAGTACTACAGAAGTTTAGGGTGCTAACACCTTCCCTAAATTTAACCAACCCCCGAACCCTAGATCTTTCCCCGCATTGTGTTTACGATGCAAAATAGGTTTTCCCTCTTTTGACCTTTTCCTTCGGATAAATCAAAGAGCGGTTGTGAATTGAATTGCGATTCAAACTCATTAATAGTTTGTGATCCAAATTTCACCGCAACAAGCGAATGGCCTTCAAACAATCGAGGTAGAAGACGGTTGAATACAAAGAAACCCAGAAATTTGCCAACCACAGAAATACACAGCAAAAACTGCTTGGGGAATAACATCTGTTGTGCTGAACCCAGTTGTGACAGCAACAACTGATCAATCATCTGATAAAACTTGGAATTTCAACATTAACCCCCTGTGTGACGCCACAAGCATCGAATTAACTGTGCAAGAAACAACTCCGTCTATAACTGGACTAAACTTTGTCAACACGAGGAAAGACTCCATCACCATGGTTACAATTCCGTCCATAACTGGAATAACGATCTCTGTCAGTCACAGGTAACAACTCCACTGGGGACAATTCCGTCGATCACGGATACTAAATCCGTCCACACGGGTAACAATCATTGTCAACACAGGTAATACTTCTGTCAACACAGGCAACAATCACTGTCAACACAGGTAACAAATCCGTCAACACGGATAACAATCACTGTCAACACAGGTACAATTCCGTTAATATGGAGAACAAACTCTGTCCATCACAGGTAACAATCTCTATCAACACAGGCGCGATCTCTGTCCATTACAGGTAACAATCTCTGTCAACACAGGCGCGATCTCTGTCCATTACAGGTAACAATCTCTGTCAACTACAGGTACAATCTCCGTCAACACAGGGGAACAATTCCGTCAATACGGATAACAATCACCGTCAACACGGGTACAATCTCTGCCAACACAGGCTCAATCTCTGTCAATCACAGGTATAATCTCTGTCAATCACAGGTAACAATCTCTGTCAACACAGGGGAACAATTCCGTCAATACGGAAAACAATCACCGTCAGCACGGGTACAATCTCTGTCAACACAGGCGCAATCTCTGTCAATCACAGGTACAATCTCTGTCAATCACAGGTAACAATCTCTATCAACAGAGGGGAACAATTCCGTCAACACGGATAACAATCACCGTCGGCACGGGTACAATCTCTGTCAACACATGCGCAATCTCTGTCAATCACAGGTACAATCTCTGTCAATCACAGGTAAAAATCTCTGTCAACACAGGTACATTTGAAGAATACTTTGTTGGGAAATACGAGAAACTTAATCACACCACTCTGTGTGGAAATCACTAGTGGCAACTCCAAAAGTTTAAAGCATGAAATCTTTTACTGCTGACGTAACAGCAACCTGAGAATAATCCCACTAGGGACAAAGAGAAACTTAACCAAGCAACTCTGTTAGGGGACGAACATTATCATCACCTATCTTACGCCGAGAATTTGAATATCTAGAGATCCTTCTGAGCAAGAATCCCACTCCTCTGCAAGGGATAACACCTGAAACCAAAGAGGTAACCTGGCTTATGTTCCAAAATGCGTATGTTTGACAATGGTGTAATGCTCCATACGGCATGGAAATGCTACGCGTTTAGGTAGATGCAAATATGATGATATGCAAAATGCAAAGATGCCAAGAGGCGCTTCAACAAAATAAATGCCGAAGACAAGACCCAATCCGCTGGGGATAACCGGGTATCACAAAGCATTCCAACAAAATAAATGCTGGAACGGTGAAACCAACTCCGCTGGGGATAACCCTCCTGTTGGGGGAACGGCTCACAAGCTTGAAATTACGAACTGTGATGAGGATGTTCATCCTGTCGGAGGAAAAACAACCTGCTGGGGAGAAGGAGCAACAATCCTGCGCGGGGATAATCCTTCTGAACCAAAGACGACTTGGTTATACTGTGGAAGTTACCCATGTTAGGTATTGAGTGTGTACATACTCACTACTGGGAATGCACTCTCTGTTGGGGACATCCAAATCTACTGAGGATACTCTTTTGGCAACTTTCCTGGGGAATACTCTTCTGGGGAGGACCACCCACATCCAATTGGGATAAGTGCCATCTCAAACCTTCTGAGATAAAATGTGACTTCCACCTGCTGAGGAGTGATACAATCACTTTATCACAGGACTCCGGCTGGGGAACACAACTTCCCTACTTGTTTGCTCCAAAGGTGAGAACCCTGCAAAACATACACGAGGCAAAACAAATCTGTACAACAAGATCTATCCCGGTTAGCATTCGTGACATTCGTTCAGTCAATTCTAAGTTTTAGCAATTATTGGCAAGGGCCAGCAAGTCTATGCACATGCAAGTTTATCAAAAACATCGGCGTTTTTCACAAACAAAACAGTAAAGAACAAGCATCAAGTACTGAATAACATGCTTTATTGATAACGGGCCTGTAAATAGGCAAAATTTTGTACATGGGATGCAACTCCTAAAAAGAGGAAGTTACGCACAAACAAAATACAAATATTATAGAAATACAAAGAAAATTTGTATACATGTCGGCAACGTGTTACAGACGAACACCATGAGCTGATCCTCCTATGACTCACCTGACTCTAACGCTTTCTCGATACTTGATCTTTGGAAGAGATTGTTTCGGATATACGACCCTCAGGTACTCCCAAACTACTTAAGCAATGCAGTATCAAACTCGAACCGCAGTCATTTGCTTTTTCAAATCCCTAACTTTTGCGTGAACTACCCTTTGCGGGTTTTCAATTCACCGGGATACCCTTTTTTTGCCGAAGTTTCCCTTTTCAGGTTTTCAACTTCGCGGGTGTACATTTTTTCAATTTTATCCCTAACTTTTGCCCGAACCTTTTATTCCTTTTTTATGGTTCGTCGGGATGCCCCATTTTTGCCTGGACTCTCTTTTTCTGTCCAGCGGGTCTATTTAAGCAAAGTATTTTTTAACTGCGTCCGAGTTCACAGGGGATGTGAAATCCTCACCATCCATGGTGGACAACAGTAAGGCTCCTCCAGAGAAAACCTTTCTCACGACATATGGACCTTCATAGTTGGGAGTCCATTTGCCCCTGTGATCTGATTATGGTGGGAGAATCTTTTTCAGCACAAGATCGCCTGTCTGAAAGCTTCGAGGACACACCTTCTTATTGTAAGCTTTCTTCATCCGGCTCTGATATAGCCAACCATATGCTAGAGAAGTCAGTCTCTTCTCATCCATTAAACTGAGCTGATTCAATCTATCTTTCACCCATTCTGCCTCATCAAGTTGGACATCACACAAAACCCTCAGAGAAGGAATCTCAACCTCCAATGGCAGGACAGCCTCCATACCATATACAAGTGAAAAAGGAGTTGCCCCGGTTGATGTGCGTAACGTCGTATGATAACCGTGCAAAGCAAAAGGCAACATCTCATGCCAGTCCTTGTAGGTCACAACCATCTTCTGAACAATATTATTTATGTTTTTGTTGGCCGCTTCAACAGCGCCATTCATCTTGGGCCGATAAGGAGAAGAGTTGTGATGTTCAACTTTGAAATTCTGGCACAATTCCTTTATCATCTTGTTATTCAAATTCGAACCGTTGTCAGTGATATCCGCTCCGGGATTCCATATCTGCAGATAATATCCTTCTTGATAAATCTGGCTACCACCTGCTTGGTAACATTAGCGTACGATGCCGCTTCAACCCATTTGGTGAAGTAATCAATAGCTACCAAGATGAAACGATGTCCGTTGGATGCCGTGGGCTCAATCTTTCCAATCACATCAATTCCCCACATGGAAAATGGCTAAGGTGACGACATAACGTTCAGAGGGCTCTGAGGCACATGAATCTTGTCCGCATAAATCTGGCATTTATGACACTTCTTTGCAAACTTGAAACAATTTGTTTCCATTGTTAGCCAGTAATACCCTGCTCTTAATAACTTTCTCGTCATTGCATGTCCGCCGACATGCGTGCCAAATGTACCCTCGTGGATTTCTTCCATTAGCAACTTAGCCTCTTTCTCATCCACACACCGCAACAACACTAAGTCGTGGTTTCTCTTGTACAAAACCCCATCCGGATTCAAATAGAAATTGCCAGCCAATCTCCTAAGAGTCTTCTGATCACGACTGGATGCCCCAGCCGGATACTCTTGGGTCTTCAGGAAATGCTGGATATCATAATACCACGGTTTACCATCGGAAGTTTCCTCAATGGAGAATATGAAGGCGGGCCTATCAAGGCGACAGATAACTATCCTGGGAGCCTCAATCCAGAAGTTAACCTTATACATCGAAGACAAAGTCGCGAGAGTGTATGCCATCTGATTTTCTGCTCGTGGTACATGGTGCAGTTCCACCTTGTCAAAGAAAGGTAACAACCTCCTTGCATAATTCATATAGGGTATCAGATTGGGCTGACGAGTCTCCCACTCTCCCTTGATCTGGTTCACAACTAGAGCGGAGTCTCCGTACACATCAATATTTTTAATTCTCAGATCAATAGCTTCTTCAAGCCCCATAATACACGCTTCATATTCGGCCTCATTGTTGGTAACTGGAAAGGTCAATCTAGCAGTGAATGGGATGTGCGACCCATGGGGAGTAGTAATAATTGCACCTATTCCACTTCCATACGAATTGACGGTACCGTCAAATAATAATTGACATTTGGAACCCAACTCTGGACCTTCATCCGACAACGGTTCCTCACAGTCCTTCATTTTTAAGTACATGATATCCTCGTCAGGAAAATCAAAACTCATCGACTGGTAATCATCAATTGGCTGCTCAGCTAGGTATTTTGACAGAACACTACCTTTAATAGCCTTTTGAGAAACATATTGAATATCGTATTCTGTCAATACCATTTGCCATCGGGCAATCCTTCCGGAAAGTGCTTGCTTTTCAAATACGTATTTGATCGGATCCATCTTTGAAATTAGCATGGTTGTATGATTTAGCATGTATTGCCTCAAACGTTTGGCAGCCCAGGCTAGCGCACAACACATTTTTTCGAGCATTGAGTAACGGGACTCACAGTCTGTGAACTTTTTACTCAAGTAGTAAATTGCATGCTCTTTACGTCCAGTCTCGTCATGTTGACCGAGAACACAACCCATACTTTTCTCAAGAACCGTCAAATACATAATCAATGGTCTCCCGGCTACTGGGGGTATCAATATTGGAGGTTCCTGCAAATACTCTTTTATTTTTTCAAACGCCCTTTGACAATCTTCATTCCAAGTCACAGCCTGATCTTTTTTCAATAAATTGAATAATGGCTCGCACGTGGCCGTTAGATGAGATATGAACCGGCCAATGTAGTTCAATCTCCCTAAAAAGCCACGAACTTCTTTTTCTGTTTTCGGCGTTGGCATTTCTTGTATTGCTTTTATTTTAGCAGGATCAACCTCAATTCCTTTTTCGCTCACAATAAACCCCAATAGCTTACCAGATCTCACCCCGAAGGTGCACTTGTTAGGATTCAGCCTCAGCCTGAATTTCCTAAGCCTCTTGAACAATTTCAGAAGATTGACCAGATGCTCTTCCTCCGTTTGGGATTTGGCAATCATATCATCAATGTATACTTCGATCTCTTTATGCATCATGTCATGAAAGAGTGATGTCATAGCTCGCCGATATGTTGCCCCGGCGTTCTTCAAACCAAAGGGCATCACTTTGTAGCAGAACGTTCCCCACGGGGTAATAAAAGTTGTTTTCTCCATATCATCCGGCGCCATCTTTATCTGATTATAGCCCGAAAAGCCGTCCATGAAGGAAAACACGGAGAATTGAGCTGTGTTATCGACCAGCACATCAATATGAGGAAGCAGAAAGTCGTCTTTTGGGCTCACTTTATTCAAATCTCGATAGTCCACGCACATCCGCACCTTACCATCTTTCTTTGGTACAGGTACTATATTGGCGACCCATGAGGGATAAGTTGTGACAGCTAGGAAACCGGCGTCCCACTGTTTCTGAACTTCTTCCTTAATTTTCACAGCCATATCTGGTCGAGTTCTCCTGAGTTTCTGCTTAACCGGTGGACATTCCTCACGCAATGGCAGACGGTGAACCACCATATCAGTATCCAACCCATGCATGTCTTCGTAAGACCAAGCAAAGATATCACTGTACTCCCGTGGCATCTCGATAAGCTTTTGCTTGATATCACTTTGCAGTGCATCCCCTATCCAGATATTCCTGACAACCTCTTCAGACCCCACGTTGATAATTTCAATTTCCTCCTGATGAGGCAGAATGATTCTCTCTTCTTGTTTCAAAAGTTGAGTCAGCTCTTCTGATAAGTCACTATCCTCAACAATCTCTTCTTCTGCTTGAAATATCGGGTGCTTGAAGTCAAAGCGAGTCATAGGAAGTTCGTGATCGGTGTCGTGATCGGTGTCGTCTGAAAAATGAATCCTGCAATGAGAATGGTTAAATGTTTCAAATAATGCAAACAAAGCACATAACCACGTTGCCATTTTATTGTTAAACAAAAACAGGAAAAACAAGGATCCCAAAATTTGCATGCGAAAAACGCCTTTATTAATGATTAAACAAAGTACACACATAAGCAGGTAGCCCTAAAAACAAAATCACTACGCCCCGGGTAGGACACAGGATTATACAATAATTGAGAAAACAAATCATTACTGTTTTGTAGTCACTGGAACAAGTTCCTGGATAGACCAGTTGCACAGATTCTGTCCTGGCACGCCGGGCTTGATCCAAGAGTCCATATCGCAGTCACTATCTCCGTCTTCAGCATTGATCATTTTGTAACATACCCCACCTGGAGTGATCACCACTGGTCCTTTGAACTTTGGCACGCCTGATGCGGAAGATGACGATGTCAGGCGATACCCCAATCCAAACTTGTCCATCTTGACCGGAATTTCCAAGACTTGGCCCCATCTTTTGGTTGCTCCATCCTGAACCACTGCCTGAGCGTCTTTGTACGAAGACATGGCCACCTCTGGCCCTTTGATGGGAACGTGAGACTTATCCTTGATCTTCAACCCCTCGAAGGCTTGGCATGGCGTCTCATGGATCTCCCCATCCACTTCGACGTACTTGAATGACGAGAGATGACTAACCAGAATGTCCTTCTCTCCGCAAATAGTAACGACACTGTCACCAACCATGTACTTAAGCTTTTGATGCAGCGTGGACGTCACAGCCCCTGCAGAATGTATCCATGGTCGCCCAAGTAAACAGCTGTAAGCTGAATGTATATCCATGATGTAGAACACTGTGTCAAAAACTTCCGGCCCGACTTGGAGTGGCAACGTTATGGACCCAAATACTGACCTTCTAGTCCCATCAAAAGCCCTCACGACCAAATCGCTTGGCGTGCATATGATTCCTCGGACATCTAGCTTTATCATAGCCTTCTTCGGCAACACATTCAAAGATGATCCGGTGTCTACAAGAACATGCGACATAACAGTGCCCCGACATTCCACTGAAATATGCAAGGCCATATTATGGTCCCGACCTCTAGGCGTCAAATCAAAGTCAGTAAATCCCAAGCTGTGGCCAGCGTTCACATGCGCCAGTACCCCCTCAAGCTGATTAACAGTTACTTCCTGAGGTACAAAAGACGTGTCCAAGATTTTTAACAAGGCATTCCGATGGGCCTCAGAACAAAGCAACAATGATAGTATTGAAATTTTAGAGGGCGTCTGCTGCAAGTGCTCCATGATCTTATAGTCACTTTTGCGAATCAACCTCATAAACTCTTCTACATCCTTGACCGATGTTTCCTTCTCTTTTGACTGGGAAGGTCCTCCTTCATTCACTTTGGCTTTGCCTCTAGCAATCCTCTCAGCTTCGATTTCGGGTGAAGTGAAGATTCTACCACTTCGGGTCATACCTCCCGCTTCAACAAGACTACACACTGCCCCTGCTGGCTGGCTATCCACATTAATCTTTTTCCCATTGCAAAAAGCTTCCAACCCATAATTCCATGGAATGGCTTTCGTACTCTCATAAGGAACGGGTCCTGCTTTCGTTATCGTGATAGTTGGCCGCTTGGCGGGCGCTGATATCGTAATAGTCTTTCTTGGAATTGAAATTTTTGCGATCTCACCCTGCTTTTCAGATGTTACCTCGTCAGGTTTCTCAACAGCAGTGCGATCAAACTGTAAAGTTCCCTCATCAATCATGGTCTAAATACCTCTCTTCAAATCAATACAGCCATCTGGTCGGGTCCAACAATCCAAACAATACTCATCACATCCGAGGAAGACCCCCCCCTTTCAACAATCTACTTTTAACATAGCTCAAAGGTGTCTTCAGATCATTTACGTCCATAACCAAATCCAAATCCTCCTCTGTCAAAACAGCATTCGCTCCATGATTCGGCATTAGTTTTTGTACAATGTTGGGACCATCATTACTGAAGTTGATGACTTTACTATCAATCAAATCTTGGACTTTGTGCTTAAAAGCATGGCAACTCTCGATATCATGTCCAGGTGCCCCGGAATGAAATTCACACTGCTTACTAGTATCATACCCGTAAGGAAGCGCTCCTGTGGGTGGGTCCAACGTTCTCTTCTCAACCAGATTCAAACTTAACAGTGTCTGAAGCAATTCTGCATACGTTGACGGAGGTGTATCAAATACCCTCTTCGGCTTCCCATTCTGGATCCTTCTCTGAGTAGAATTATACCTTTGTTGTTGCTGTTGCTGCTGTTGTGGTTGTTGTCGTTGTTGTGGTATAGGGATCGTTACACTAGCAACATGTTGTTGAAGATACTGATTCCGACCTCTACCTCGTCCTCGACCACCATACACTGCACTGGCGTCTCCTTGCCTTTTACCACCAAAGACCTTTTTTGCACCTCCAGCTGAGGTCGACTCACCGGCTTGAATCTTACCAATTTTGATGTCATTTTCAATTCGTTCTCCCATGAGTATCATGTCAGAGAAACTACCCATCGAGCAATTGAGCAATTTATCATAATACATCCCAGAGAATGTTCCAACAAAGATATCAATCAATTCCCTTTCAACCATAGGGGGTTGGACTCTTGCCTCCAGATCGCGCCAATGCTGAGCATACTCCTTGAAACTTTCCCTGTTTTTCTGTGAAAGACTTTGAAGCTAGACGCTATTTAGCGCAAGGTCACTATTGTATTGGTAATGTTTGACGAAAGCATCAGCCAATTCTTTCCAACTTCCGACCTGTGCAGGCTCTAGTTCCATGTACCATTCCAGCGATGGTCCTGACAAACTATCTTGGAAAAAATGCATAAGCATCTTCTCATCATCGGAGTAAGCAGACATCCTCCGGTAATATGAACGCACATGAACCCGTGGGCATGTATCCCCTTTATATTTATCGAAAGTGGGAGCTTTGAACTTTAATGGCACTTTTAGCCCAGGAACCAGCCCCATGGTAGCCATGTCCAAACCTGCAGAATTTTGATTGGCTATACCTCTCATCTGTTCCTCCAGCATTTTATTCCTCCGATCACTATCAGTGGGACCCTCAAAACCCATGCCTTGCCCAGAAAAGGCATCTTCCTGACGATCTCTATTCCAGTACGGCCCCTCATTACCATATCCGTCATAAGCAGCATTACGACCATGACCATGACCACTTTGGAAGAACCTGGGGTCATACCTCAGATTGCCCAGCTCTTGATTAGCAGCCACTGTCCCAAAACCAGTATTGAAAGGACCCATCCCAGCACCATTGGTATTCACATTGCCAAACCAAGCATTGTCGTAGCCATTATTACCATAACATTGATTGTTATCACCAAACCCTCCGTTGCCGAAGCCCTGATTATTGAAACCATCATTGCCATCCCGATTGCCAAAGCCAAAACCCTGATTGTTGTCACCGAACCCAGTATTGATACCAACATTCCTGTTGATCTCCACATTCCCATTAACATTATTAGCATTTCTTTTACCAGCATTACCGTTTCCGTTGCCAATACCAGTCTCACCGGCATTTGGTATCACTTCCTCCCTACGAGGAGTCTCAACATGCACATAATTGTATTCAGTATTACCAACCGCTCGCGCCAGCAGCGGTTGCACCAGAGTTTGAAGATGTTCCTGGCCTTTAGCCACAGCTTCCATGGTCTTCATGATATGGGCCAACCTATCCCGGATCTCCTGCATCTCAGACTGTACTTGATCCATGATCTTCTTACTATTGCTTCTTGTAGCATACCGGTGAATTCTCTGTTCGTCAATCCTGAAACAACCTGTAAGATGCAGGAGATAAGATTCTAGCTCAAAAAAAGGTACCTGCCATGCAATATGAATATGCAAATGCACACGTGTAAATATGCAATAGGTTAATTCCCCCCCCCCCCCCCCGATTCTAGTTCCGGAGAAAAAGCCATAACGACAATGGAGTCCCAAGTGAGCAAGCGCAGAATCAGAAACCTCATACATAAATAAATGCCAAGAAGCAAAGTACAAAGGTATAACTGAATACAACTGGAAAGACCTAGGCCAACAAGCCTGGCGATGGTCAAAATACAAATACGGATAACAAAAGCAAAGCAAAGATAAATCAGGCCAAATGGCGCGCTCTGACATCTTCCAATATCCTCAATGTCTCCGAATAACCTAGTCTGGAGATTAGCTCCTGTATCAGTAATACATGCTGCTCAACAGTGGATCTTAGCTTTTTGGCGTCCTCTTCACAAGTTCCTCTGCTAGAACACTCATCAACCCTGCATCTCTTGGAGCCGGCCTTCAATTCACCACCCCTAGTCTCTTTGACCATGCTACTCACTCTAGACTCAGCGTCACGTCTAAGAGATACCTCTTCAGCAATCTTCGTATCCTTAGCACTGAGCTGCTCCTCTAACTGGGAAATCTTAAGCTTCAACTCATCTTCACGTTCCTTCCGCTTGGTAAGCATTGTATTCCACAAAGATTCCCATTTGGAAAGTCGAGAATAAGCCTTGTTCATAATTTCTTTCTTAGTAGCAAGTACCCTATTAACACCATTCAAAGCTACTCATACTTTCTCTCTCTTGCTGGTCTCTTCGGTCAAATCTGAACCCAACCTATTAATCATCTCAGTCTGCTTCTTCAAAGTGAAAGTTGCCTCATTCTTCTCATGCCGAAGCTGGAAAATCTCTTTCTCTAGCTCTTCATTTGCTCTTTGCAACTCTTCCTTTTCAGCCAACAGCTTGTTATACTTCTTAATCTCTACTGAAGTAGGTTCCTCAACCACCGGAAGATACAAAGGCTCTGCAGCAGGATATGGCATCAAAGAAGTCCTTAATCTCATGAATCCAGAGCCAATAAGGATTATAAGCTCGACTATCACTCTTACCAAGCAATGTCTTTCCTCTTCTGTGAATATTACCCCAAGCACGCCTCAATCTGACCAAAACATCTATCTGATAAACCCGTGAGATATAGAGATTCCTGTATCTCGTCTTCAACCGGAGAGTCCCTCAAAGCATAGCCAAACTGTCTCACAAGCAGAGAAGGGTTATAGTTAATACAACCTTTCCGTCCAATCAAAGGAATGTTCGGAAAGCCACTGCAACTATATATAATATCCACTCCGAGCAAGTTCCGATCAAACCAAACAATGTTATCAGCACACAATCCCATCAATCTGGAAGACCAATCCAAAGTACCAATAGTATCAACAAAAGGTCCCTTCTTAGGAAGATGTCCTTGAAACCACCTGGATAGAAGAGGTACACAGCAAGAAACATTTTTTCCCCGACGCTTCTCATTCTTATAGTGAACAGAATGATAAACGTCACCCAAGAGAGTAGGCACCAGATTCTTCGAGGCAAGAATAAAGAAAGCATCTGAATCAACAAAATCAGGTAAGTTCGGGAACAATACAATCCCATAAATACAAACAGCCAAAATAGCACTGAAGGAAATCCAACATCCATCCTTCGCACACTGCGTAACCTTCTCAACCAAGCAAGAAAGATGAAAACCATAAGCTCCATTCAGCTTAACCAAACCTCCGGGGAACTCAGAAGCATCTAAACTGACAATCTCAGCAAGCTTAGCCAACTCAGGCTCAGTATCCTCATGAACAAAAGGCATCTGGTCTAACACAGGAACTCCCAGCATATCAGAATACTCCTCCAAAGTAGGAGCCAAAATATAATCAGGGAACAAGAAACATCTCAACTGAGGCTCGTAAAACTACATCAAGGTATACAATCCAGTCATCTCAAACACAGAAGGCCTACACAACAAACTGAGCAGTTTCCCATAAGACTCTCTGAACTCAGCCCTCACTCTCTGATCTGCTAAAGCAACCAACTGCAATAAGGAACTGATATCTGGAGACGACAACCTGTAAGCAACTGTCCTCTTCAAGGACTCTATGTTTGGCAAGAAGAACACTAGAACCTAAGGGGAAAAATACACCTGCAACATAAATACACTTAATGAAATGCAAACATGAAAATGCAAATGCATATGCAAACAGGGGATCAAGTGCAATGCTGAAGAACTGTTGTGCTGTATTGCCACTTGAGAACCAGCAGATCTTCTTCTCAAACAAAACCAACCACATAAGAACCCTCATAACCAATTCTCACTGACAAAGACAAACCAGGTATTCTGAGGCCAGAGTTTTCCTGCAAAAAGACCCACCTACCCTTTCACAGGTATGTACTTAACTCGCAGACGAGGTACGGCATCCTATGCGGTCATCAACGTCACAGACTTTCAAGATCGATGGTACGATACCCAGAAGGTGTGGCATCATCAACCCTTGAAGAGGCCTCACTTAGCCGAATCCCAAATTATAGGTCCCCAGAGTCGACAACCCTCAAATCCAACAACCTGTCGAGCCCAAAGGGCCAGGCAAGGTGCCATCAAAGAGAATCTCGTCTGAGCGTAAATTTTGTGGCTAGCTGGTGCAAGCAAAGCAAGCAGGCTAACCACTACTCTCTACTTCTAAGTCTATGTGCACTCAAGCCCAGGTCCGGCTTATCTCTCAAACTAACCCTCTACCCACAGCACAACAACAAATATACAGTACTGAAAGTAAAGACAGAAATATAAATACAAAACCCCAGACGGGAAAACAAGCGCTAGGATTGACTCGCATAGGGAACCACAGATGTCCTCAGTAGTGTCGCCAGCTGTCGCTACTGCGAAAATCGGCGCCGGCTATGACAGAAGAGTCGCCATCATGCGTTATTTATCCCACAAGAGGGAAAGGAAACGCTCAGAGTAAACCTAACGCAAAGAGGGAAAGGAATAATCATCGCAACCAAATCCTGGATTCGGGAGTCGGTTACGCAAGGGGAAGGTATTAGCACCCCTCACGTCCGTCGTACTCGATGGGATCCATGCTTGTTTTCTATCTAAGGGTGTGTTTATCTATCTACTCTAAAGGCCTGGGTTAAAAAGAAAAGAAAATGACTCGGCAAAGTATCGCACTTTATGCCTACGTATTCCCGTCTGAACGAGAAATCAGAGTCACCGTAGTTCGCCTAACTACGGGTTAAGGGGGGAAGGTTGCTCGCCGAGATGTCGCATCTCGTGCCTACGTACTTTCATACTGCATGAAAGATCAGAGCAAACATAGTTCGGGCTACGGAAGACACAAGCTTGTCTGACAGTTTTTATCTCCTTCTGAAAAGGGTTTCTTGATTAAAGGTCCAAGCGAACAAAAACAGAGTTTGAATGTTTGTTTGAGTTTTTTATGAAAGAACTGTTTTTTAGGATGTTTGCAATCTCAGTCGCACTAGAGACTATGACGCAGGAGTGAACGCTTCGTATGTCACCCAAAGGGTACCACATTAACATCCATATTACTGGAGAGAGACCCTCCACCGAGCTTTTCCCAGATAGCTTAAGGCTCGTAACGCACGACTTCAATTAACCTTATTACTGTGTTCTTGAATTGATTTGAGATGAGAAAAGAGAGACACCCTAAAACTATGGTTGAAAGGGGAATCTACCTACAGTTATCATGCATGGGTCAAAACCTAATGTCTGTCATAATTCCCTCTTGCACAGAGGAAATCAGAGATCCTAGGGGAAACAGCAAAAGAAAGCAAGCAGTAAACAGTAAACAGTAAAATGCATGCTATGCAACGGTACCAGAGAGGCAAGGGAGAAAACAACAAGCAAGAGGAGACAAGCTCCACCTCAAACCTAAGGATAATCAACACAAGCAAAAAGACAATACAGAGAAAAACAAAGGATATTGTTTCTTGATTAAAGACAATACCAGCCGCAACAAACTCCTACAGTAGACAACAACAACAAGCTCTAAACAGCACAGTTGAAAAGACAGCAAAGTTGACAGCAAG
Source organism: Lathyrus sativus (assembly GCA_963859935.3). Lineage (NCBI taxonomy): Eukaryota > Viridiplantae > Streptophyta > Magnoliopsida > Fabales > Fabaceae > Lathyrus > Lathyrus sativus. Next base: position 62,106,325 of record OZ012737.1, on the reverse strand, counting down.
ACTTTATCTTCAAGCTAGCTTCTATCTCAAGCTTCTTCAACTTCATCTTCAAGCTCTAGCAAGCACACTCCAAGCAGAGGAATAATCACCAAGATCAAGGTTGAAATGTTGAAAACTTAATGAAAACCAAAGGAAATCATCAAGTACCAACATTGAAATAGAAAGGTATCCTCAAAGTTCTACTCAACTATGGGTGTACCACACATCCCTCCAAAGGAGATATGGAGTTTCCCTAGGAGGAATTCATGTCATTGGATAGAATAGAAGCACACAATGCATTCTATGTTTGATAAAGAAATCAAAACTAGCTCTAATGGTTCTTCCTAAAATCCTAATTTCCTAAGCTCCTAAAACAACTCCTAAAAGAAAAGGAAACTCCAACTCCAAGCTCCAATCTTCAAGCCATAGCATCTATATCAAGTCCAGAAGACCTCCCAAAAAGTATTCCAAGCCAAGCAAGCTCCAAAGTCACCAACCAAGCCAAACAAGCAAAGGCACTCAAGAGAGAACAACACAAACACAAGCAACTTGAAAAATTCAACAAAAATAGGAAACAAAGTTGTAAAATTCTAATTAAATTCCTAGGGGAACATACATGTTTGAACAGCCTAGGGTTAAAATATTAAAGCCCAATTCAAATTCTAAGTCACCTAAATAAATTCTAGATTGAAATGTATCAAGGTAATCCACAAGTTTAGGAAGGCTCTAATCTCAACACCTAAAACAGAACCTAGAATTGTTATAAAATTATAATAAAAATCCTAAGGGGACATGAATATCTAACCTAAAACATACTAAAAAATCAAAGCCAAATTCATCACCAATTCGAAGAACAAAATTCAACAAAACAGATGGTCAAATATGTAAAACAAAGCACATTAGCACAAAAGAAAAATCATAACTAATTCAAATAAAAGCATCGATCGGACGGCGCGTGTTCATCTTCTCCAATGGAATTTTCTGAAACGAACCACCAGCCCCGCGCGCGCAGTACCGGCCGGAGCAAATCCGGTGAGCTTCCAAGCACCATAACTCATTCAATTCTTATCCGTTTTGCACGTTTTTTGGACTGAAATCGAAGGATTTTTCGCAAGGATTCCAAATATCTCATAAAAAATCAATAATAATGCAAGATCAAATAAAAACGAATCAAACAAAGTTTGACACCAAAACCTCAAGTTCATCAAAACTTCTCCAAATTAATTCTAAACTCATCCTTATGTCATGGAGGTTATAGATCAAGCAAAAAATAAGCAAAATCATGCCAAAACAGTCCATACAAAATCTCACAAGTTTGGAGCTCCAAATTTCGAACGTCATAAACATCAACAATTATAATCCAGAAATGATCTACATGCTTCAAGGAGTGCAAAGAAACGAAAATGGCAAAGAATCATCAAGTATTAAGAGAGATATGGTGAAATTCAAGTACCTAGTGGAGAACTTCCACTGAGCCTTTAATCCTTGATGAAGCTTCGCGAAACTCTCCAGAATCGTTCGATGATCTTCAATAAAGCTTTCTCAATTCACAATTTGGCTTGAAACGATCTAGATCTTGAAATTCACTTTTTGAGTGTTCTTCACTTTTTCAAGCTTGTTCTTGATCAATTCTGCTCCAATTTCCAAAACTGATGATTTGTGAAGGTTAGAAATGTTATATACAATGGATATGGATCTAAAGAAAGCTCAATCCTTGCCTCTAAGCCCAAAATGAATTTTCAAAATTTCACCACTTTTGCTCTTGAAGGTACACGAAAATGGCATTGTTTTTGGCTCCAAAATGATTCAATTCAACTAATAACAGCATGTGGAGTGTGAATGGCTGGGATTTGATTCTTGTATTTGATCCAATGGCTATTTTTTATTATGTAACTTCATGGTGAAGTAATCTAAATGACAACTCCCAAAACTTGGCCTATGCTCAAAATTCTACCAATGCCAATGTTCTTAGAATGTAATTTCCATTCAAAAAATGTACTCACATGACATATTTTGGTCCTCTAACTCAAAAAGTCAATTTTCCCTCCTTAATCCATTTGAAAAAAATCCCTTTTTTAGGCCATTTTAAGTGACTTTTTGCTACAAGCCAAACCAATCCCAAATGAACACTTGGTTGTACTTAAAATCATGTTTTAAGAAACTTTCATGTTGAACAAAATTGCATTTGACAAGCGCAAGTTGGAGATTTTGGCCTATGATTGAAAATGACCTATAATCTCACTTTCCCAAAATACCCCTGACTTGTAAACCTCATAACTTGAGTTCTACAAATCAGATGAAAGACTTCTAATACAATTTGGAAATATAAGATCATGAGGAACAAATTTCATGTTGGCCAAAAGTTCAGGTGAAACATCCTTCTAGGTCAAAAATAGCTTTGAAGTCAGATGATTTTCACAGACAAATTTCAGTGGCATCTGAAGACTTGTAACTTGTCTGGACCATAACTTGAGTTCTATAAATCCAATGGAGGACTTCTAGTACTCAAATTAAAGGTATTGATATGCTATACAAGTTTCATGTTTGCCAAAGATCCATTTGAAACTTGTATCTTGACTTATGTGGTCTTGAAGTTAGGCACTAAACAGGGAATTTTGCACTGAAACCCTAACTTAGCAACTTCCCACACTCTTGATTCTTCTTGATTTGATCTTGGCACAACACCAAAAATGTCTTATCACATCATTTCATGAACTCCATGACCTAAAAGTAGGCTTTGATACTCTTCAATTGTCCAGTTGACCTAGAATTAATCCAGATGAAACCCTAATTGCTTGCACCTCAACTATGGCTCTTGCATTTGACACAATGACTTGATTGAACTCTCCCATGGCCCTCTAGGAATTCTATGAGCTCCATACACATCCTCTTTTCACATTCAACACTTCACAACCCTCTGATAGTCTTCAGTTAATCCTCAAGTTAGGAGAAACTCCACATGGAGGCATTCAAACCTCTTTAGGCCTCAAACCACCTCCTGATGACTTGGATGAATTCTCAAGCTTGAGTGAGACCTCTTGCTATGCTTCTCTTGATAAGAATCACATTTGATCCCCTGCTATAGGAATGATATCATGATATGCAAATGATATAAATATGCAAATGTTAATGCAATGAAACATAAACCAGGTAAGAAAAGGTTGGGCAAATTTTGGGGTGCAACAACTCCTCCTCAAATGTACATTTCGCCATTAATTCATTTATATTTATTTAAATTAATAATAATACCAATATATTCATAATATATACTATTATTTAAATAATTAACCTAAAATCCATAATTCTCAATACTTCATACCAACCCCCGAAAATCACCAAAAATGTGAATATTCATATTTAAATAAATTAAATAAATATTTCAATAAATTTAGGGTGTTACACGTAGAGTCTATTTCTGCATAATTTTGAAAGCGAGAGTGCTCAGGTCGACCCCCTTTTTCTTTAGGTCGATCGTTCGCTCGTGTTACTATATTTTTCTATTGCATTTTGACTTTTAAATTAATGTTATGTTTGTTACTTGGTCCTAGCTTCACATATATATTGTTTTTGGCTCATTCTTCAAAGAAAAACAAGAAATGTGAAAATTGACATTGATTTTTCTCTCATCATCTTCATCCTCTTTCTTGCATTTTTCTCAACAAATACACATAACCATTTTTGTTGGTCATTATGCATCATTGAGGTGATAATGTCCAAACATGGGATATTTGTATCGGGTTTGGGTTGAGAGATCGGTGGGTTTTTATTGAATAAAACCATTAGGGTTTTGTCCTCTAAGAATATTGGAATTTTAGGGGGGGTTTGCATAAATAATTTCTTCATAGATTCAACCGAGCGAAGGTGATTGAAGAATGGGTGGTTTTGTCAATCTAGTAGCGGTAACCGGAGGATTATGGAAGGAATATTTGGGTTCGAATTGTGTGTGATTGAAATTAGCTGAGATAAATATTTGAAGACCGTTGGATGGTCCAAATGTGTAGCTGGAATCAAAGGTTTATTCAACACATTCGAGGCACTTGATTCGTCTTGAATCAAAGGGAGAGAAGACATAGTTTTAGCATCAACAACTAGGCTTGAGTGTTTGATTACTATTGCTTCTCTTGTATAAACAATTTGCAACATGTTTATATAGTCTCAATTCTATTTTTAAAGTTGAGGGCAGGCATACCCCGAGCGAGGACGATGGGGGAACTGCCTCAACAAATTTGGTGTTGTTCTCTCTTTCGCTATTTTTTCATTTCTGAATTTTAACATTTGTGTACAATCAAATTGCTTGATTAAAATTCTGGTATAGTGTAGTGCTGAAAAAATATTTGGAAAACTCATTACAATCCTTTTGATTGTAATTGGAAAATTTTAGCACTACCATTACTTAGTGAATTTCACTTGGAGTGCTTTGCACACCAAGTGTTCAATAAGTTGCCTTAACACAAACCATTTGGGTTGTTTTTCAACTTGAGTTTATTTTTCACAAGGCATTGGAAATTGAACAACTTTGAGTGAATAAAATTGTATTGATTTGTGTTCAAACTTGTGATTCGGTTTCTCATTGGAATCGATATTTCATATAGGCTTATCGCATATCTGATCTTTTTGGTAACAATTCGTTTAGACGATCGTAGTTCCTCGGCCGCTTCCGCTTAAAAGTTTTAAAAACCAATTTATCATAAACGCCGAATCTATATAAGAATTAGTGATCTATTCAACCCCCCCTTCTAGGTCATTGTCATCGTCTAACAAGTGATATCAATATCACCAGTTCATTATGTGCTTCACATATAACTTCTAAAAATATGGCAAATGAACCAAAAGAGGCTTATAATATAGCACCCATTTTTAACGGTGAGAACTATAGTTACTAGAAAGATTGCATGCGTGTGCATATCAATTCCATTGATAGAAAGGTATGGATATTTATATTAAACGGTCCTATGGAAATTACCATGACCGATCAAAATAACATTGTTGTGCCTCTGAAGCACAATGGAATGATGAAGATGAGAAAAAGTACAACTACGATTGGAAGGCTAGAAATATTTTGATCTCCTCTTTAGGAGTTGATGAGCATTATAGAGTTTCACATTGTACGACTAATAAAGATATGTGGGACGCATTGCAAGTTTCCCGTGAGGGAACTAATGACGTCAAACTAGCTTGAATCAACACTTTGACTCAAGATATGGATCTCTTTCACATGAAGTAAGGGGAAACCATTGCCAACATGCAAAAGAGATTTTCTCATTTAATCAATCGACTAAATTCACTTGGTAGACCAATTTCCAATGACGTTGCTACTAACAAAGTTTTAAGGTATCTTACCAGGGAGTGGCAACCAAAGGTCACGACCATAAAGGAAGCCAATGACATCATGAATTTGGACCTTACAACTCTATTTGGAAAGCTCCAAGAGCATAAGCAAGTGCTCATTAGCCTTGATAAATTTGAGAAAAAGGAAAAGAAAGAAAAGACCAAAATTAAGGAAAAGAAGTCAATAGCTCTAAAAGCTTCTTGTTCAAAGTCCTCCACAAAAGAGCAGAGTTATAAGGAATCGAGTGATGACGATGATGAAGAAACGAGTGAGGAAATGAGGTTGTTCGTGAAGCGATACAATCTCTATGTAAAGAAAAATGGTATTCAACATTCCGAAAAGAATCTCATCAATTTTAGAAGACAAACAAGATCTTCCAAGAATGAGACAACAAGGGTAGTAGAGCGAGACGATCGTGCTATAACTGTAGAAAAGTCGGACACTATAAGTCGGATTGTCTATTGATGAAGAAGGACAAAGGGAAGGAAATTAATCGTTCACAAAAGAAACAAGGTAAGCCTAGAAGAGCTTATAACGCTTCGAAATCAATAGTGAGTCATCTGGGGATGACAATTCAAGTGACGAAGAAGAGTCCGTTAATATTTGCCTCTCTGCTCATCAAAAGAAGAAGAATAAAAAGGTACGATATGCTAAATATGATAACTCTAGTAAATTGTCTCATTATAGATTACAACATATTTTTGACATCTTACACCATGAGGCTAAGGAAGCATTTAAACGTTTGGCCTTAAACAAACAAATTTTTACTCACTTGGAGAAAAAGATCTCCAATTCCGAAAAAGAATTAGAGGCTCTCAAGGCTTCTATGGTGGAAGTGACAAAGGTAAATGTTGAGGAAGAAAAGAGTAGATGGTTAAATTAGGGTTGTGATACTTGTCATATTTGGAAAAAAGAGGTTAGAACTCTTAAAGCCAAACCTGATAAGGCTCTAGAAACAAAGATCACTTTTGCTATTGATAGATCACACTTTAGAAAAAGCATGATTAATCCTTATCAAAAATATACGTATGTGATCAAAGATCAAGTGAACAAAAGTGATATCAATGTTAACCTCACTTGTTTTCATTATTGCAAAAGAGGTCATGCCATTGCTAAATGTCGCTTTAGGAGGTTTTTAGTTCCTAAAGGGGTTTATAAATAGTTGCCCAAATGCAACCAAGATTCATTCACAACCAAGGACCCAATAAAAAATTGGGTATCTATTTCCTTTGATTGTCTGTGTAGATACATAGTCTTGAGTCTACAGAGAAAAGATAGGTTCTCGATAGTGGATGCTCAAGACATATGACGGAAGACATATCTCTATTCATTGACTTTGTGGAAAAGAAGAAGGGATTTGTAACCTATATAGACAACAATAAAGGGGCAATACTTGGAAAAGGTAGTGTAGGTAACCCCTCATCTACTACTATCTCTGATGTGCTGTTAGTTGAGGGCCTTAAATACAACCTTATAAGCATTAGTCAATTATGTGAGAAAGGATATAAAGTGTCTTTATCAAAAGATTGCTGCATAATTGAAAATAATGATAAAAAGGGTGATGTGTTTAAAGGCTTGAGGGTGAATAACGTGTATATGCTTGAATTGAGTGAAGTATCATTGAGTAGCGACAAATTTCTATCACCATGAGTGAAGACTCATGGTTGTGGCATAGGCGTTTGGCGCATGTCAATTTTGATTTGCTAAACAAGATAGTCTTTAAGGACCTAGTAATTGGCTTACCCAAAATCAAGTTTTCAAATGATCACTTATGTAATGCGTGCCAAATGGGGAAGCAAACAAGGATCTCGTTCAAATCCAAAAAAAATTGTTTCAACCACGAGACCCCTTGAACTCCTCCATATGGACCTCTTTGGACCATCTAGAATTAAGAGTATAGGTGGTAACTACTATGGTTTTGTGATTGTCGATGATTACTCTAGATTCTGATGGACTATCTTCTTAGCTAGCAAGAGCGATACCTTTTCCGCTTTTGAAAATTTTGCCAAACTTTATCAAAACAAGTTGAACACAAACATTATATTAATTCGAAGTGATCATGGAGGTGAGTTTGAAAATCATATCTTTGAAGAATATTGTGGTAGGCATGGAATTGATCATAATTTTTGTGCGTCGTGTACCCCTCAACAAAACGGGGTTGTGGAACATAAAAATTGAATTTTGGAAGAATTACGAAGAACTATGATCAATGAAAGTGGGATTCCTAAATATTTTTGGGACGATGCCATTAGTACAGCTTGCTATGTTTTGAATAGGGTGATCATTTTTCTATTCTCAACAAAACTCCTATGAACTTTTGAAAGGGAGGAAGTCCAACGTATCTCACCTTCATGTATTCAGTTGTAAGTATTTTATTTTGAACAATGGTAAGGAGAGTCTTGGCAAGTTTGGCTCCAAGGCAGATGAAGGTATCTTTCTTGGATGCTCTCATTCAAGTAAAGCATATAGGATATATAATAAGAGGTTACTTATTGTTGAGGAATTTGTTCATGTTACTTTTGATGAAACTTATTTGAAAAATTTCAGAAAAGGTATTTCTTTTCATGGTGCAGGTGTGTCTTTAGAAGACATACTCAAAGACACTGAAAAAGGAATTGATCAACCTGAAGCAGTGAAGGTTGAGGAGGAAAAAGATCATCATCATGAGGAGATTGAGGACTATCATCCTACTAATAATGATGACCTTCCTCCATCTTGGAAGTCCTCTAGAGACCATTTTATCGACAAAATTCTAGGTGACATTTCTAAGGGAGTGACCACAAGATTCAAGCTAAGTAACTTCATTTATCACTTTGCTTTCGTCTCACAGATTGAGCCTAAAAACCCAAAAGAGGCATTATTCGATGAACATTATTTCTTATCAATGCAAGAAGAACTAAATCAGTTTAAAAGGAATGAGGTTTGGGACCTTGTCCCTCATCCACGAGGCCATCGAGTAATTGGCACCCGATGGGTGTTTAGGAACAAACTTGGCAAAAATGGAGTAAAACACGAAACAAAGCGCAGTTAGTGGCGCAGGGGTATAACCAAGAGGAAGGCATAGACTATGAGGAGACTTATGCTTTGGTTACTCAACTCGAGGCTATACACCTTTTTCTTGCCTACCCATGCACTAAGAATTTCAAATTATTTCAAATGGATGTAAAAAAGTACTTTCCTAAATGTATATATCAATGAAGAGGTTTATGTAGCCCAACCTCCTGGTTTTGAATCCCATGGGTATCATGGTCATGTTTATAAGCTTAAACAAGCTTTGTACGGACTCAAACAAGCCTCTAGGGCTTGGTATGACCATCTTAGAAAATTTATATTTTATCAAGGGTATTCAAGAGGGAAGGTTGACACAACCCTCTTCATTAAATGTCAAGTAAAACACTTAATTTTCGTACAAATTTATGTAGACGATATCATATTCAGATCTACTAACATGAATTTGGTCAAGAAGTTTTCTAGATTATTGCAGGGAGAGTTCGAGATGAGCATGATGGGGGAGCTCAACTATTTCCTTGGATTGGAAATCAAACAACTCGAAGAAGGAACGTTTGTAAGACAGACAAAGTATTGCCTTGAGCTTCTCAAGCATTTTGACATGGCTAACTCTAAAGCGATTGACACTCTGATACCTACGTGTGCAAACCTGAATCAAAATGAGAATAGTAAGGATGTGGAGGTGAAGAAGTATAGAGGTACAGTCGGTTCTCTCCTTTATCTTACCGCATCTCAATCCGATGTCATGTTTAGTGTTTGTCTGTGTGCGAGGTATCAATCATGTCCCAAGGAATCTCATTTGAAAGCAGTCAAGCGCATACTTAGATACCTCTTTGGTACTCCAAAGTATGGGCTATGGTATTCCAAGGGTAGTGATTGTTCCTTGGTTGTCTATTTTGATTCCGACTTTTCTGGTTACAACTCAGATAGGAAAAGTACAAGTGGCACTCATCATTTTTTTTTCAAATTCCTTAGTGAGTTGGCACAGCAAAAAGCAAGTTTTCATTGCTTTGTCAATAGCCGAGGCGGAATACGTTGCGGCCGGTAGTTTTTGCGCTCAAGTCTTGTGTCATAAGAAACAATTATTCGACTTTAATGTAAAACTTGAGCGTATTCCTATTTTATGTGATAATACATGTGCCATCAATTTAACTAAGAACCCCGTATTGCATTCACACACCAAGCATATCGAAATATTCCATCACTTTCTTAGGGATCATGTGGAGAAGGGTGATGTGGTCTTTGAGCATGTTGATACTAAAAATCAACTTGTGGATATCTTTATAAAACCACTCGCTACAGAGCCTTTCTTCAACATCCGTAGGAAACTAGGTATTCTCGACATCTCGGATCGTGTTTAAGGCTTCATAATTGCTTGTTCTCTCTCTCTCTCTCTCTCTCTCTCTCTCGCTCTCTCTCTCTCTCTCTCTCTCTCTCTCTCTCTCTCTCTCTCTCTCTCTCTATATATATATATCTATATATCTATATATATATATATATATATATATATATATATATATATATATATATATATATATATATATATATATATATATATATATATATATATATATATATATATATATATATATATATATATATATATATATATATATATTATATATATATATATATATATATATATATATATATATATATATATATATATATATATATATATATATATATATATATATATATATATATATATATATATATATATATATATATATATATATATATATATATATATATATATATATATATATATATATATATATATATATATATATATATATATATATATATATATATATATATATATATATATATATATATATATATATATATATATATATATATATATATATATATTATATATATATATATATATATATATATATATATATATATATATATATATATATATATATATATATATATATATATATATATATATATATATATATATATATATATATATATATATATATATATATATATATATATATATATATATATATATATATATATATATATATATATATATATATATATATATATATATATATATATATATATATATATATATATATATATATATATATATATATATATATATATATATATATATATATATATATATATATATATATATATATATATATATATAATATATATATATATATATATATATATATATATATATATATATATATATATATATATACATATATATATATATATATATACATACATATATATATATACATATATACATACATATATATATATATACATACATACATATATATATATATATATATATATATACAATATATATATATACATACATACATATATATATATATATATATATATATATATACATATATATAATACATACATACTATATATATATATATATATATATATATATATATATATATATATATATATATACATATATATATATACATATATATATGTATATATATATATATATATGTTTATCTATATTTTTGTCTAACAATATGAAGAAGTATTGAGCTATATGTGAGGGCATCTATCATCAGTCGTCGTTGAGGTAATATCGTTCCTCTCTAGCAAATTTTCTTGATCACATAACTTGTGTAAGTTAGTGTACCGATTTGGGTGTTAAAATTGATGATTATTCCATGATTGAACATGTTTTATCCATTTGTGAGTTTGAAATATGTGTAGATTCTCTATTTATTCTTATTTGATGCATATGTGGCTTAAAAATGTGCTTTTTACTCATTTTTACTGTTTGAGTCGACCTAAGCAGGTCACAGGTCGACTCATAAAAATGTAAATTTTCATGATTTAGGATCAGGTATGCACAAGTCGACCCTTTGGTCGACTCTAACTATGTATTTTTCTTATTGTCTAAAAATTGCCAGTTTGCGTTGATGCACAAACTGTTTAGGTCGACGCGCCGCTAAATGATTCTGAAAAATTCTTGAATTTGCTGCACCGTTTCAATTTCTTTGACCCATTAAACTTTTTTATTCATTCTATGCTTTCAAACATCATCATTAGCATTAGTTCATTGCATCCACACACAAAATATCTTCCACTTCTCCTCTTCCCAAAATCCCTACAAAGACCTAATCTCATAAACCTACAAAGACCTAATCTCATAAAACTCCACAAGCCTTCACTCGAGTTTTTCATCAACAAACAAAATCAATCTACTATTTATCTTCCTCATCTGTTGAATCTCATGGCTACAAGACGGGTCACCAAAAAAAGAACAACTAGAGCTTCATCTTCTCAAGCTGGCACTTCCTAGGGCAATTCTATTGGTAACTGCTCTTTCTTTACTACCGACTGAATGTACTGAATTATATGAAAAGAATCTTAGTAAATGATCGATTGTGAAACAATTCGTTTATTATCACAAAACCACCAAATGAATGCACATTCAGGAAGTTCTTGAACTTCTGGATTTTCAAGACTTCAATCTGTTTTTGGAATGTGACACGAAATATAATGAGGATCTCGTTCGAGTTTTCTACACGGGGCTTCAAGGCAAGTTTGACGGGTATGAGTTTAGTTTCAAAATAGGAGATAAGAGGATTTCGGTAAATGATGAAGTTTGGAAAGATCCGTTTAACATATCTTCACTCTCTGCTGCTCCACTCATCAATGTCACTGACACCAGAACTATGGACGGTTACGAGTTCAAGGAAGCCTTGAACTCAATGTTAAAGAGATCATATACTGATCAAATTATGGCAAGTGATCTCTTCCTTAAGTCGGTAGCTACTGGTCGTTTGAAACCAGTTGATCGAATTTTACAATGGATAGTTTCTCATTTACTTCAGCCTAAGAAAGGAGGTTACTCTCGAGTCGATCAAGTTGAAGTTCATTTTGTGTACATCTTGAAAAAGAAGATAAAAATCAGTTGGCCTCACTATATTACAAGCTGAGTTTATTCTCTACGAGATTCTGGCAGAGACACTGCATTATCATATGCATCCTTCATTTAATCGGTGCTTAACCATGCTGAAGTGGTTGTCCCGGGAATTCCATACAAGACTTTGACAACTGACCAAGAATTCTGTCAAAAGACATTGATAATGATGGGTTACATATGGGATCCACGAGAGACACACTACCGGTTTATCATTAAGGCTACTAGCTCACGCCTACAAGAGTCCGATGAAAGTGAAGAAGAAGAGGAAGAAGAAGAAGATGGTCATCAAATGGAGATTGAGTTCAATGCTGATGAATAAGACAATAGTGGTTGGTTGGATCAATCACCTCATTTTGATTCCTATGAAAACCAAGGATGGGGTGAATGGCAACATATTGGATGGACTTTTCTTGGTTTAGAATACGTGCCTCCAACAAACAATTAGAATCACCAAGAGTCGTATTATATGCCTCTGTCTCCTCAGCGTCATCAACAAAATAATGATGGGCTCCTTGAGCTGATGATAAATATTTAGCTCCAGCAACAGAACTTTGCTACTTCCCATTATGAACGATTTACGGCATTGCAGAACCAAATCCAAGCTCAAACCATCAAGTTCAATAAGTTCGCCACCACCGTGATGGGACGTTTTGACACTTTGGCTGAAACCATTGCATGTCAAAATCACGTCTTTACTACAAGCTTCAATGTTCTCAATCAGGTTGTGCTGGAACTTACTGAGCGGTTGGATGAGCAACAACCTCCACCACCTCAAGACTATCAATTTAGATGAAGGGGCCATCATTTTAGGGGGAGGGCACCTTAATGATCATTTGCGTGTTATTGTTGTGCATGTCATATTGTTCATTTCATATGAACGTTCACTTATCATTATGTTTGTTTGTTTTACTAAAATATGGGAATATTTTGGATCCTAATGTTTGTTAAATGCACTTAGTTTTTGTTCATATGATTTTTGTTCTATTTATCTTCTTCTGTGTTTCTGTTAACATCATTTTATTTGAATGCTTGTTAATGAGTACCTGTTGTAAATTATGTGAATATGCTCAATTCAGTATATTGTGTTTCCCTTTGACCTTTTGCTTCTTTATTTTTGATGTTATCAAAGGGGGAGAATAGACTAAGCAAAATCTGCAATTTATCCTACATATATTGATCAAACGTTCAGATGGTTTTTAGAAGAATGCATAAAGTTAGGGGGAGGATGATACTACTCAAAGTGCTCGATTTTGCTATTATTTTGTCATCATAAAAAGGGGGAATATGTGAGGGAAAGTTGTTTCAATACTTGTTTTAATGATTTAAAAAAGTATCTAGTTAGTAGTTCTTGTGAGGGCAAACCCTCATATAGCATACATACTTGAGTCTTGATGATAACAAAATGCGATCATGAATGAATCGGTTTTCTCGATTCTACCTCTCATATCCTTATTATATCCATCTAAATTGTCATATTAAATTCAATATATATGGGAGACCAGTGATCATAACTAGATGCATAAAAATCACAAAAATATATATTTTTGCAGTTTTGCAGGGTTTGAGTCGACCACAGGTCGACGCATGGTCGGTGCATGAATCAGTGCAAAAGCCCACGGGTCGGTGCACACCGACCTATGGTCGACGCACACTGTGAAGACTTTTCAATCTGTCTAAATCTGCAGGCTATGCATCGACGCATAGTTCTGCTATGGTCGATCGCTCGCTCGTTTATGCTGTTGCTGAAGGCTTTCCACTTTGGGTGAAAAGTTGTTATGTTTGTTGGCTTGTTGGTTACTATATATAGATGTTTTATGTTCATTTCTCAATAAAAATTGAAATTTTGAGTCAATTGTGCAAGAACAAGAAAAGTGAAATAGGTGCTACCAAATCTCTTCATCTTCATCCTCAATAATTCACAACACAACAATTCTTGTTGTGCTTTGTGGTTCTGTTCAAGGTGATAAGGTCTGAAGCCGTTGATTGGGAATCTGGTTCGGATTGAGTTTGTAGCAGGTTTTTCTTGAATAAAAACTTTAAGGTTTTACCCTCCAAGATTCGGAGAATTTGGGGGGTTTTTGGTACGGATCGTCTCTACCAACTTCAGTTGAGCGAAGGGATCCGGTGAAGTTTGCAAGAGAGTTCGGGGTTCGATTTGTGTGTGCTTGAGATCATCCGGGCCGAGGGTTTGAAGAACGGAAGGTTATTCAACAAAGGGGCTGGAATATGAGGTCTACTCACAATGATCTAAGAACTTGATTCGACTCGAATCAAGGAACAAGGAAAGAAATCATCATCAACATCAAGAGAGCTTGTTTGTATATTTTGCTTATCTATCCTTGTATAAATATTTCAACTCTACAGGGAATATCTATTATATTGATCTCAATTTTAGTTTTAGAATTGAGGGCAGACGTACCCCGAAGCGAGGACGGCGGGGGAACTGCCTCAACAAATCTTTGTCTCCTTTATTTTTCTGCACTTTCATTTTGGCTTTAAATTTTAAGTAATTTTAGTATAAGCAATTCTGTCAAAATTTATATTGAGTTGAGTAAGTGATTATCACTGTTTTGAACTCTAGTACAATAGTATATTGTACAAGGAATTTGGAGTTACTTACTCAAGTCAAAATTCACTTGTAGTGCCTTGCACACCAAGTGTTTGATAAATTGCCTAAACCAAAATTCACTTGAATTATTGGCATATTTTGTGGGTATTGTGGAGCATTGGAACTAGTCCTACTTATTAGTGGTAAAATCAATTGATAGTGTGACTAGTGTGTTGAATCTATTTTGCTCATTATCATTTCCATAAGGCTATATGCATATCCGGTCTTCTAATAACGGTTCGTTTTAGATGGTAACTTTTCCACGGCCGCTTCCGCAAATCAAATTTTTTAAAACCAATTTTTAATTGGTAGCGCCGACTGATTTTTAAATTGGGATCTATTCACCCCCCTTCTAGATCCAAGCCATCGTCTAACAGTTTGTATTTTGGACGATATCATCAAGTCGCATATGCATTCGTAGTTCTCTCGCGCACACCAATTTCTTAAAAACATGCATCTATTCATATAGAAAATCATTATATATGTTTTGTGTGGGTTTGATCATGTTAATAGACTTAGATATGCATTAGAAGTGCTTATATATAGCAAGACATGTCAAAAAGAGCATTTTTGGAAGTTTTGAGCATTTGAGTCAACTCAAAGCCCTGCTTAGGTCAACTCATACATAGTGAATTTTGAGGATTTGCTCTCAGGAGTGCTCGTGTCGACCCCTGGTCGACTCATACTGTTAGTATTTCTATTCGTCAATTATGGGCATGTTTGCGTCGATGCATGAACCTGTTTCGATCGACGCATAGAGTCTTTTTCTGCATAATTTTGAAAGAGGGAGTGCTCAGGTCGACCCCCCCCCCCCCTTTTCTTTAGGTCTAACATTCGCTGGGTCACTCTATTTTTCTGTTGTGTTTTGACTTTTAAATAGTTTTTATGTTTGTTACTTGGTCCTAGCTTCACATATATATTGTTTTTAGCTCATTCTTCAAAGAACAACAAGAAAAGTGAAGATTTGACACTGGTTTTTCTCTAGTCATCTTCATCTTTTTTCTTGCATTTTCTCAACAAATACACATAACCATTTTTGTTGATCATTCTGCATCATTGTGGTGATAACGTCCAAACATAAGATATTTGTATCGGATTTGGATTGAGAGATTGGTGGATTTTTCTTGAATAAAACCGTTAGGGTTTTGTCCTCCAAGAATCTTGGGATTTAAGGGGTATTTGCACAAATCATTTCTTCATAGATTCAGCCGAGCGAAGCTGATTGAAGAATGGGTGGTTCTGTCAATCTAGTAGCGGTAACCAGAGGATTGTTGAAGGAATATATGGGTTCGGATTGTGTGTGATTGAAATCAGTCGGGCTAAAGATTTGAAGACCGTTGGGTGATTCAAACATGTAGCTAGAATCGGAGGTTTATTCAACACATTCGAGGCACTTGATTCATCTTGAATCAAGGGGAGAGAAGATATAGTTTCAGTATCAACAACTAGGCTTGACTGTTTGATTATTATTGCTTCTTTTGTACATATAATTTGCAACAGGTTTATATAGTCTCAATTCTATTTTTAGAATTGAGGGCAGATGTACCCCGAGCGAGGACGACGGGGGAACCACCTCAACAAATTTGGTGTTGTTCTCTCTTTCGCTATTTTTTCATTTCTGAATTTTAACGTTTGTGTACAATCAAATTGCTTGATTAAAATTTCTGGTATAGTGTAGTGCTGGAAAAATATTTGGAAAACTCATTACGATCCTTTTGATTGTAATTGGAAAAGTTTAGCACTACCATTACTTAGTGAATTTCATTTGGAGTGCTTCACACACCAAGTGTTCGACAAATTGCTTGAACAGAAACCATTTAGGTTGTTTTTCAACTTGAGTTTATTTTTCACAAGGAATTGGAAATTGAACAACTTTGAGTGAATAAAATTGTACTGATTTGTGACCAAACTTTTGATTTGATTTCTCATCGTAATCTATACTCCATCTAGGCTTATTGCATATCCGATCTTTTCGGTAACGGTTCATTTAGACGATCATAGTTCCTCGGCCGCTTCCGTTTAAAAGTTTTAAAACCAATTTACCATAAGCGCCGACTCTATATAAAAATTTGTGATCTATTCAACCTCTCTTCTAGATCATTGTCATCGTCTAACATATTCTCATATAACACTTAAAAATTTGTTGCAAAGTCATGCATTTTGTTACCTAATTTTTGCTAAAATGTTAATGTATTTTTGAAAAAGAAAAAAAGTTTGTCTTAAAATTTTATCATTATAATAATAATAATTTAATTTAAGAATATTTAATATTAAAGTGTAAGTGAAAATATGACACCTTGAACCTATTATGATAAATAATTTAATAATTATTTTATATAATTTTTACTTTTATCTCTGCTGCAAAATCTACATGATAGAACAATTATTTTTAAAAAATTATATGTAAAATTAATATAAACTTGAGGTTTAGGATATTAAAAAATAAAACACTTCTTAAAATTCAGATTAATTCTTATATTGGAGTTCTTCTAAATCTACCCTACATATTTTACTATTTCAATATCCACAAAACTTGACATTCTTTTCCCTTTCCCTTTCATTTTATATAAAAAATACAACAGATAAATCTCAACTAAACTCCATCTTAAATATTTTAAAAAAAAATGTCAAAATATTTACAACAAAGATGCAATCAATTACCCTCTCACCAATAGGGATTCATGGTGGAACCATCTAGAAAGCAACACATTAATTAAGTCAAAACTTGAACCACACACATTTTCAATTTAATATCTAAGGTAAAGGAGTGCATCTGCAAGCATTTGAAGACAATGATGTCCATGATTCTTGTGAAGATTAAAGTAGGTTGCCACTAACATGGGTCCTTCTCATACCATAATTAAAGCCATAGGTGGGCACAAGGAAAAAGAAATATGGTCTCTTTTTTTTTTCTTTATTACTTTTTCTGAACAATTTAGAAAACTTTATGAAGAAATAAAGATGGGTCATTGTTGCTCCCCAATGGATCATATCATAGGTGGCAGACAATGTACTATTTTACCATTTTTATTTAATACAAAAAAAAAATAAAAAAACTAGTTTGATAATTGATAATCCCTATGACTTATGGTTAAATTTATATTCCAATATTTTACTAAATGTATTTTTTCAAAACTGAACAGTATATATGCATGATCATCTTTTAAAATATCAAGATTATTTGTCATTTTGCACCTTATAAAATATTTTGTAAAATTTAAAATAGGGTGATTCATGGATCACGGGTAAGAGAGACAGTGGCACAATTTACCATGAAATTGTTTCAAGGAAAAAATAAATAAATAGAGCAGTATTTGTACCTTAGAATAATATTTTACAGAAATTGCAGACTCTGTGTCTGTTCCATTACTTTCATTGATGTCTTGTATGCATATTTTATATATGAATTTTATAGTTATAATTATATGAATTTTATAGTAGTTTGTATAATACACCTATTTATTTTTATGGAGGTATATTTAACAAATTTTTTATTTTTCAATGTTCAATAAATGTTAGATAAATTAGGAATATATCTAATATCATAAACCCAGGGGATGCTAGAATGTGATTCTGCAATGCCTAGAATAGCTAAAAATTAAAATACAATATTCCTAACTTGCTAATTAACAAATTTTTGCATCAATGAGTGTCAGAGAAAATGACAAATTCAACCTCAATTCAATCCAATCACCAAAATTATTCATTCTAAAAGTTACAGTTTTTTTCTCCAAATTCAAAAAAAAAAAAATCAAAAAACATAATGAACAAATAAACAAATACTAAGAAACAAAACATGTTAACAAATTCAACCCTAAAACAAGAATCATGAATATGTATATATGAATTAAACATATGATTAATAAAACAACAAGATTAATCAATGAGCCATTGCAACCTGATTTTGATTTTGATTTTGAGATTTAGAGTAACTAATGCTTCTTTGATTTGTCATAGAAAGCATAACAGTATGATCCAAGAAATCCTTAAGTTCCACAACAGATTCAAGAATAATCTTCAAATCTTCCGCACAAAGAAACCCAAAGCTTCCAATTTCTCTAACAGCATAAACATAAAAAGTTAAACACCCTTTTCTGAATTTGAATCTGGCCATTTCAAAACCAGACAGACCCTTTATGAGTTTCTTGTTCACATCACCAAGTGCTATTTCATGTGGCCAAATTCTATCAACAGAGCACTTGATAGCTTCTGTTTCAAACACAAAGACAAGAACCTTTGACTTCTTGGAACCAAGTCCTAGGGTTAGTGTGTGCCATGCTTGATGTGCTAGGATTGTGAAGTTTGTTGGCAAGAAGGCTGTTGTGGAAGGGAAAGGAAGTTTGTGAGATTTGGATTTGTTTGTTGATGGGAAAGAAAGAACTTTGAGAAGCTCTAAGGGTTTTGCTCTTCGGATTGGGAATGATTTTACTATGAATTGGCCACCAAATCTTATGCCTTTTACCTCTGAGGTTGGTTTGAAGGAGAAATCTGAGGTTTGTTTGGTTGTTTGGGAATTGGGATGTTGATGCTTTTGCTTCTTGTTGTTCTTGTTCTTCTCTTTTTCTCCCATGGTCCTAATTGATGGAGAGAAAAAATGGGTTTGGTTTTGGGTTTTGTTTGATATAATTGATTGGTATCATTTAAAAAAAAAGGTTTAGTTTGAATGGTATGTACTATGTAATGTAGTGTTCACTACTAGTACTACTTGGGTTTTTAATTTCTTGGTGAGTTTCTTTTTCATGATAGAACATGATGTAGTCAAAAAGTGGAGAGATACATGCCATAAGTTTCAACCATTTGTTTAATCATCATGAAAACAAGACTATAGCAAAATCTTTTTTTTTTTTTTATCTTTAATAACTATTGTCTTAGGATTATAAATATGTGAATTTTTTTTTAAAGTAGTAATGTATTAGACGTTCGCCAATTGGTTTGGCGAATTAGGCTAACAGCATCACAAGTGATTCGCCATTTGGTTTGGCGAAAGGGAGTATTTTGTGGGATTTCGCCAATTGAATTGGCGAATGAGAGTTATTTTAGGGTTTGTTGCATTTTCAATTTCCTTTTAATTATTATATAACATATTTTCGTTTTCATATTTTAAAATTTAATTGTTTTTTAATTTTAATTTTAATTTACTTTTTTGATTTAAGTTATTATTATTATTAACCATAAAAAATATAAATTTATAATCTAATTAATATTTATATAATTAATATTAATATTAATTTATAATATAAATTTTTAATGTCATCTATAATATTAAAAAAATTAAGTTTAAAAGTTTAAATTATTTTATGAAATTATATGACATATTTTCGTTTTCATATTTTAAAATTTAATTGTTTTTTAATTTTAATTATTATTATTATTATTAACCATAAAATATATTAATTTATAATGTAATGAATATTAATATAATTAAAATATATTCGTAAACATAAAGTGATAATAAAATAAAATTATATTAATTTATAATGTAATTAAAAATACACGAACAAAAATATAAATATAATGAAAATTACAAAAAAAAAACCCTAATGATCGGCTCTATCCAATTTTCATTATATTTATATTTATATAAATATAAATATAATGAAAATTACTTGACCCTCACTGCCCATTTTATCGATAGAGATTGGAATTACTAAAAAAGAATAATAAGCTTTATGGTTATTCCAAATCACCGGGGTAAAACTGTTGGTAAGAAGGTTGAGGACGTGTTGAAGGAGTGGGGGCTGAGAAATGTGTCTACCATCACGGTGGATAATGCATCATCAAATGATGTTGCTGTTAAATATTTAGAACAAAAAGTAAGAAACATGAATGGACTTTTGGTGGATGGGTTTGGGTTTCACATGAGGTGTTGTGCCCATGTATTGAATCTAGTTGTGAGAGATGGATTACAAGTAGCTAACACCTCGATTTCAAGTGTTAGAAATGCAATTAGGTTTGTTAGATCTTCACCCCATAGGGCTTTAAAGTTTAAGGAATGTGTGGAATATGTTGGGATCTTATGCAAGAAGTCAGTATGTCTTGATGTTTCAACTCGATGGAACTCGACATATTTGATGTTAGATGCGACTGAAAAGTTTCAAACAGCTTTTGATAAGTTAGAAGATGAGGATGAAGCTTATATGGATTTCTTTGAGGTTGATTCCCCCCTAGTAGTCAAGATTGGGTTAATGTTAGGGTGTTTGTAAAGTTTTTGAAGAATTATTATGAAGCGACAAAGGTATTTTTTTGTTTCAATAAAAGCAAGCTTGCAACTGCTTTTCCGTACTTGGCTGCCATTTACATTGAGCTTAAGAAATTAAACATGGACCTTAATGGATTGTTTGTTGAGGTGGCTAGGGACATGTTGGAAAAGTATAGTAAATATTGGGTTGATATCACTAAGATGAACCAACTCCTTTATTTTGGTGTTATCTTTGATCCCCGGTATAAGTTAAGATATGTAGAATGGTGCTTTAATGATATGTATGGAAAAGAATCTGACACTACGAAATCCCTATTAAAAGACATCAATGACAATCTTTACAAACAAGAATATGACACTGCTGAAGGCTCAATTCCACCTGTTGCAGTGGTTGTTTCTCATGGTGAAACTGCTGCCAACGATGAAGTAATCACATCTATAGCTAAGGAAAATGCATTTCAGGAACATTTGATGTCTATGGATTCAGTGGAAGAAGAAACAGAGCTTCAAAACTATATAGAAGGAAAATGTTTAACTTTTAATGAGAGGAATAATAAAAATTTTGACATTCTTTGTTGGTGGAAACATAATGCCGGTCAATACCCAATTCTGTCCCAAATAGTTAGAGATATCATGCCTACGCCAGTTTCAACCGTGGCTTTTGAGAGTGCTTTTAGCATGGGTGGGAGAGTTTTAGAGGTATATAGAAGCTCTCTCAAACCAAAAATGGCAGAGGCTCTAATTTGTGCTCAGAATTGGTTAAGGCCTTCTTTTTACCAATTCAAAGACTTCGAATTCAACGAGGAGTATGAGATTTCTGAAGATGTTTTACAAGGTATTGTTTAAATATTTCTTAAGTGTTTTTAGTAATTTGTTTTGTAATATTTTACTAATTTTTTTATAATGTATTATAGGATTTAGTGAAACTTCATCCGGAAGTGGAGTTCCGTCATCCTCTCCGACTCAGTCACAACCTTCTGGTTGTGCCTAAAACAAATCAAGGTTGAAATCACTTGTATCTTATTAATCTGTGTTTGTTGAGTATATTATGTATTCTAATGTTTTATGCGATTTTTTCAGCCATTTTTTTGAATGTTTTGGAGTCATGAAAGACTCTTTTTTTTGAAGCCATGAATAACACAGCCAAACACTTTTTGAAAGACTATCAAAACAGTCATGCACATCAAATTTTGGTAAGAATATAAAAATATACGCTTGTTGCTTTTATCATATAGATCGTTTATTTATTCAATGTTTTTTTAGATTATTCAATGATAGACTTTGAGGGAGAGAAAATGTTGTTTGTGGAATTTTTGTATTTTCTTCTTTGGATAGTGAATAACTAACTTGGTTCTTCAAATTGTATGAGTCAATCAACTTGGTTTTGGTGTCTCAAATTTGGGTAGTTTTGAGAACTGAATTGGTAGGGTGTACAGTTTATTCAGGATGTTGAATTTTCTATAATTATGAAAATGTGTTTTTCCTTTATCTTGTTTTTTCAGGTTCAGGGGATGCATTCCAATGTTGCAACTTTGAGAAAAGCAAGTATATGGAACGAGGCTTCAAGAATAATTCATGAAGAGGGGTTTAGAGCTTTCTGGAAAGGGAACCTGGTTACAATTGCTCACCGATTACCTTATTCTTCAGTTAACTTTTATTCTTATAAGCATTACAAGAAGGTAAGGATATATATATTTTGTGATGACAGATATATTCTTTTGTTCTGTCTTCTTCAAGTCTTGCTGTCCTCCCTAACAAAAGCATAGCCTAGAGATGTTGCAAATTTTTAGTTTTGATTATATATTTGTTATTGTCATGTGTTATTTCGGTGCTCAGAATGTACCCCCGGCCATTCTACTGAGGTTTTTGCGGGAACATAGATCAGAATGGGCAGACAACAACATGGATGCTTACTCAGCTGCTGCCATCAAAGTTGGTCCCTGTAGTTTCTCAGGATCTCGAGTTGGAAATTATGGGGGCCAAGTAATTCTTCCACTAGCCCACACTATTGAGCATGAGGAGGTAACATTTCCCCAAAGACTAAAAAACAATCACAAATTTAGTAAGATGCAGGTTAACTTGCTTACATATTGTAGTTTCTGGAAGTTATTAAATTGGAAGGAATGGCTCATTCTCCCGAAGACACAATAATGCCTAGAGAAGTGTTTCTTTTACAAGTAAGTATTTTCCCTTTATGTTGCTTGCTTAATGTTTCTTGGTTCTCACTGTCAGAGATGGTCCTAACTTGATATGCCTGTTTTGCTTGATGTGATATTAATAAGTAGAAACAGAACTGCGTGGATTCATGTAATTCACTAATAAAAACTTCTGCTTTTACAGTTTGATTTATACAAGGTTCACATATCTCACTTATATGTAGCATGCTTGTGATGTGTTGCCTTGAAATTTTTTTAGGTTTGTAATGTTAGGGAGTTAGATGCGTATTATATTTCACAATTGTATGTGGACTTGTTACGGTGGTACGATCATTTCTTTAAATTTTGGCACACTTGGTCTTGTTGTCTGTTAATAAAATATCATTCACTTTTCCTAGATTAATGAGCAAATGAAATATTAGTAGTCTCTACGCATACATGTCTATGATGTGGAAAAATCATTCTTATCCATCTTGAATATTTTTATAGAGAAATAACTTGCTAGTTCAGCTTAGGTATTTTGTCAAAAAGAAAAGAAGTTTAGGACGGGTATTATTTGCACTTCTTATGGCTCTGCCAAAATGGGGCAACTTTCTGTTCTTTACAATTACATTCACTTTAGTTTCTATCACATAATTTATTTTCTCTTATTTGAAAAAGAAGAAAACTAGCAAGAAAATGTGTCAATCCGTGCTCCATTACATAACGAAGATCTGTTTTATATACATACCAATTGAATGACAATATAAAAATTGGTGTTGCCCTATTTACTATATTTATATGACTGTGCATAACTACTACATTGACATGTTAGAGTAGTTATTTGCGCAATGTCTCAAAGGTAAGCTCTTGAATGAACTGTTAGAGATATATGAATTGGCGGGTCTTAGAAATTCTCAAGAGTTGGAATTAATATTGTACTTATTCTTTATACTGCAAGGTTTCACTCATCTTGCTTTTATATTATTCCAGATGACTACTATATTGTTCTGGTGGGTCATAATTTTGACACTGGTTTTTATCCTTACCTTGTTAAAGGGATATCAAGTCAACAAAGGTTTGCTTCTTAATGGTCTAAATCACAATTTGTTCTATCATTTCTTAGATGGATTTGTCTCATTTATGAATTCGATTGTTGTATTTTTAGTTTTGTTTTCAATTTTCTGCTATAGATAATGATATTCATGGAACTAAACAATTTTGTAATTTTTATTGAAGGTTCTTCACTTCTTTACCAGCATTCACAGTGGAAGTGGCCATTTCAAACATGCCAAAATACATAAAAAAATGAAAGGTTTTTCAAGTCCTGGTTTCACAATGGTGCTTTGGCTGTGTTGGTTTATGTTATTAGATTTATTTGGCTTTGTTTATGATACTACATGTATTAAATTATGCTGGAAGGATTAATTTAAACTTAGATTTTATATGGTCTTTGGAAGGATTAATTTTAATTTTAGTTAAACAATTTGGTTGTATTAATATTATTGAATTTGTTTTAATTATAAGGGAAATATGAGTTCTAATATAGGTTCTGATCATTTAAATTGTTAATTTTTGGAAGACTCAAAATCTGGCCCATTTTTTAATAAACAAAAAGAAATCTGACTTAAAAATATATTTTAGCCATTTTTATAATTGGGTTATCCTTGGTCAAAATAAAAAATATATATATTATATTTATTTTATTGGGCCCAAATCTGTCAAATATGAAGAAAACCGAACTGAATGCCCGAACCCGAATAAAACCGAATCCGAAAAACTCGAAATATAACCCGGTTGAAATTGAATTAAAATTACTCACCCGATGGATTGGTCGGATTAAAATTCTGTACCCGAACCCGGACCTGTCCGACCCGCTGCTCAGCCCTAGTCTCAATAACAATTGTATTAAATTGAATTGAAATGATCCAATTTTTAAAAAAGTTGTAAAAAAATCACCATATCTAAAAAATTAAACAATATCATTGATTTTTTGTATTATTAAACTTTTTCTTTTAATTTTTTTTTTTGTGAATACAAATAAAGGTATGACTAATTAAATTTCTATTTCCTATTAATTTTAATTTTAATTTTTAAAACTTATTTACTATTTAAAATTTTTATTAATTTTTGAAAATAATTATATTTATTAAATAAAATCATTTTTTAATAGTAACACAAAATCATATTGAGTTTTAATAAGAAACAAGCATTAATCTTTTGATGACGGTAAAACTTTCACTAAAGAAATTTAACACTGAATTCGAATCTAAAATTTATAATTAAGTTGAAATAGTTCTTTTACATTCAAGTATCTTTGAATTAAGTCTCTTGATTTGCATAAATCCTTCATTCGGTAATTTATTTTTTCTGATTTTAAAAATTCTTAAAACACTACTATTTTCTTGGATTAGGAAAAGCAACATAGAATGCTTTTGTACAAAATGTTAATCTTAATAATAATCGTATAAAATTTATCCACAAATATTTGTTGAATAAAAAGGAAAATAAGTTTTGTAAATTTATAAATTTGTGTTTCACCACATTTCACTTATTTTAGTTGTGACTTTATTATTATTAATTGCAATAAGAAATTGTTATTCCTTCCCTCATACCATAAATGATGGCGCGACCAATTCACACATATTAAAATAAAAAAATAAATGAAAGAGAAAATGAAGTGTGCATAAACAATCAAATAATATTGGATAAAATTTGGATATTGGATAGCTTATAAATAAATAAGATAACTACCTAATATTGTAAGAACACAATGTCGGCTAAGATGTCGGCTAAGATGTGTAGTAATGGAAACTCTTATATAACTTTAGATGGTTTAGGGCATGTCTGTTTAAGTTTTTAAAAATGGTTTTAAAAAAAAAATAATATTTATAAAAATATGTTTTGAAATATTATATTTTTTTATATTTTTTTTTTATAAATAAAAAATTAATTTTAACATTCTATAATATAAATAATAAATACATTGTCAAAATCACAATTATTTTTGTGTGTGTGTGTGTGTGTGTGTGTGTGTGTGTGTGTGTGTGTGTGTGTGTGTGTGTGTGTGTGTGTGTGTGTGTGTGTGTGTGTGTGTGTGTGTGTGTGTGTGTGTGTGTGTGTGTGTGTGTGTGTGTGTGTGTGTGTGTGTGTGTGTGTGTGTGTGTGTGTGTGTGTGTGTGTGTGTGTGTGTGTGTGTGTGTGTGTGTGTGTGTGTGTGTGTGTGTGTGTGTGTGTGTGTGTGTGTGTGTGTGTGTGTGTGTGTGTGTGTGTGTGTGTGTGTGTGTGTGTGTGTGTGTGTGTGTGTGTGTGTGTGTGTGTGTGTGTGTGTGTGTGTGTGTGTGTGTGTGTGTGTGTGTGTGTGTGTGTGTGTGTGTGTGTGTGTGTGTGTGTGTGTGTGTGTGTGTGTGTGTGTGTGTGTGTGTGTGTGTGTGTGTGTGTGTGTGTGTGTGTGTGTGTGTGTGTGTGTGTGTGTGTGTGTGTGTGTGTGTGTGTGTGTGTGTGTGTGTGTGTGTGTGTGTGTGTGTGTGTGTGTGTGTGTGTGTGTGTGTGTGTGTGTGTGTGTGTGTGTGTGTGTGTGTGTGTGTGTGTGTGTGTGTGTGTGTGTGTGTGTGTAAAACTATTTAAAAAAGTTTCAAATTTAAGTGATTTTTGGTCGAGTTGCAGGATTGAGACGGCGCATCGAACACTGTTGACCTAACTCTTCTTCTTCATCTTTCCAGTTGTTTCTTTATGAATTTTCGGACTCTCTTCCCTGAAACTTTCAACCATGCTGCCCATCTTATCCAGGATCCCAAAAAGAATTTGACCATGTCTGAGAAATCATTTGCAGCAGTGGTCAACAACAACAATATTTGCAACATTTCCCTAAGTTAGTTACTTACCCTATGTCTCAAAGGTGACCGACTTGTCATCACCATCCGTGAGGATGAATACAAATTCGGTGTTGAAGCGTGCAAACACCATCTTCATGGTAGAATTATCTGGGCCAGGGGCACAACCCCTCTGACGGTTTCTTTGAAACTTAAAATGTTAGAGGTATGGTCTTCTATTAAACATTGGGGAGTCACATCTTTGGAAAAGGTTTCTTCAAATTCTCTTTCTCCTCGAGCGAGGATGTTCATCGTGTTAGGTTTGTAAACTCTTGGAATATGAATGTTTGAGTCTTAATGCTTTTACCTTGGACTAGGGATTTCGTCTGTTTTACTTTAAAACAAACGTCTGCTCAAGTATGCAACGAGATTCATGGCCTTACTTAGGAATAGTGGTGACCTAGGATCATTTTTTTCATTGCTAGCAGTGTCGAAACCCCATTTTGCATAGACTCAACTTCAAATAAACATTCATTTGATAGACCTTTTGGTCATTTTGTTAGGGTCTTGGTTGATATAGGTCTTACTAAAGAGATCAGTTTCAAGATTCTCGTGGAACGAGTAGGCTTTGCTTTTTTGTGGATATTGAATATGAGAAAATCCCATATTTCTGCTTACATTGCACATGCATTTGACACTCGTTGGCCAACTGCAAGAGAAAGGAACTTCAATAGGATAAAAGGGAGGAACCACATACCTCGAATCATAATAATGCTAAACATGCTAGATTTAAGCAGGTCATAAACAACAATTTATCAAAAGAAAAAATAATTGTGGATTTGGGAAAACAGCAAGACTCTAACAACAATGCTCATGGAGAAGGAACAAGTGGAGAGCAAGGTTTGGTGGTAAATGATAATGACACTGAAGTTATTGGTGACATCGATAGTGATGGAGAATTTGTGGATGCCACTCAAGTGGCTGATAGAGTCCCTGAAACTCAAGCAATTATTGCTTTTGAGAAAGATAAAGTTGAGGACTTTCTAGGAAAATGATGGGCTAACTTGGCTGACCTTGATGATGAGGATAATCTTGTTGATGAAATGAGCCGGAGGAGGGATTCAAAAAGGTTTTCAATAGGAAGAAAAGCGGGAAAAACAACTCAAGGGTGAGAACAACTACTAGATCTAGGTCTAGTCCTTCCAACACTTCTCAATGAAGTGTGTTTTTTGGAACATCAGAAGTTTGGCAAACATCTCTTCTAGACTTTCCTGAAGAGATTATTGATTTCCAATAAGCCATATTTGATCTTTCTTTCTGAGCCTTGGATGGATCAAATAAACTTCCAAAGAGTTGGCTGAGACATCTTGATCTTAATATTTTTGTTTTTAACCATAGGCCTGGATTACTCCCTAATATTTGGTGCCTTTGCAAGACTTGGTTGGATCCTAATGTGATTTTCTATGATGATCAACATGTTACTTTCACATTAAGTCATCATAACAAATCTTTGTGTTTCTCTGTTATCTATGCCTCCACCAATTATACGCACAGAAGGAACTTGTGGAGCAAGTTTCTCCCCTTTATTCCTAACACTCCCCGGTGCTTTATTGGGGACTTCAATTCCATTATCAGTGTTGATGAATATCATGGTCAGCATGAGCCTACTAGTAATCCTATGAAAGATTTCCTCAACTAGACTAACTCCAATTAGTTCCTACACATTCCCACTGCTAGCAACAAGTTTACTTGGTGCAATGGTAGAAGGCATAGAGATTTGACTGAAAAAATATTGGACAGAGTTGTGTGCAACCTGGGCTGGGTTGATATGTGTAATGGATTCTCTGCGAATACCCTTCTAATGGTTAAGTCTGACCACTACCCCATTCTTTTGAATTTTGATGTGGATGACATTGCTTTTGTATCTTAATTTAAATTCCTTAAAATGTGATCTTACCATGATTCTTTTTTTGATGTTATAAGGAACTCTTAGAATACTCATATTCCTAGTTGTCCCATGTACATTTTGAACAAGAAATTGAGAATTTTGAAGAATAAGTTAAAGGAGTGAAACAAGTGCACTTTTGGCAATGTTCAACTCAAAGTTCGGGATGCTGAGAAGAAGCTTAAAGATATCCAGTCTTCTATTGAGGAGTAAAGCATTTCTGAATTGTTGTAGAAGGAGGAAAGAATGGCTTAGATTGAATTATAATTGGCTTTAAATTTCAAAGAGATATATTGGAAAGAGAAAGATAACATCAGTTGGAGCCTTCATGGGGATAGAAATACCAAATTTTTCCACACTTAGGCCAAGATAAAAAAACACAACCAATTTGATATCTTCCTTTATGATTGATAATCCGTTTTTTGGGTGAGAAAGAGGTTATTGAGAGTCATGTTGAGCAGCCTTTCAAGTCCCTATTTAACCAAGGTTCTTCGTCTCATAAAAATGGTCTTATTGAGGAAACCATTCAATCTATGGTGAAAGATTCTACTAACAACATGTTACTATTAATCCTACTGAAGAGGAGATTCACCGTGCCATTTTGAACATGAATTCTAATTCTGCTCCTAGGCCAAAAAAATTTGGTGCTTTTTTCTACCAAACATATTGGGAGATTATCAAATAGATCTCATCAATGCTATTTCTCACTTCTTTCTTCAGGATTGGATTATGCCGCACTAGAACCCAAATACTCTTATCCTAACTCCTAAATGCAAGGAAACTGATAATGTGAACTAGTTTAGACCTATAGCCCTTATCAATTTCAAGTTCAAAATCATCACCAAAGTGATTGTTGACAGATAGGCCTCAATTCTGTTAGAACAAGATTTGTTCATGACATATATTTCTTGGGTTTTAATGATAAAAAGTATTAAAAGAATAATGGTGTTATCTAATGTGCGTTCAAGTATACAGGTTCTTATACTTGAAGATACATTCAAAATCTGATATGAAGACACACTTGAGAAAGGCTGAGTTACATGCTTCTGATGATATAGAATTTGAAGAACGCTTACTAAGTGATGGCTGGCGTAGACTTTAAAGCTGAAGGCCTCCGCAACATAAGAGGAAACATATTTTCTCTACACTTGGTGATTACATTGGCATCTTGTGATCATTTAGAAGTAGTAGCAAAGCTGAAGTTGTCTGTACAGAAGAAATCAAGTTGTAATGCCAAATCACTTAGTCAGCTAGAGTCTAAGTTCACAAGGCTCAAGAAGAGTTGGCATGCTTTATGGATAACCACTCTCAATGGTTCTATAGTATAGGATCTATTTGAATACACAATGGTTAAACATGTTACACAATGTATCAAGATCCTTTGGTGTATCTATCTTCAGCGAACTATGGAGAAAATAATGACATTTGATTAAGTTATCTCTTCCAAGGGATAGTATTCTATAAACTGCTATATAAGTAGCTGAAGGTTCATTCTGAATCTTCAACAAGAAATGAGAAGGAGAAAAAATGCCTAAGAAGATAGAGGTGTTCAAAGCCTCTATCTGAATGAAGAAATAACAAGATTAACAATGAGCAACACTACTGAACATGCAGAATATCCTGTTATTTGTTGTAAATTGTAAACAACCTTAAGGTTTCCTAAACATTGAATATCCTAGAAATCTTAAGTTCTTAAGGTATTTGTTAAGATGATTACCATGTACCTCTGATTCTGTATCAAGTACACCTTGTTCTCTATTCTACTGTACATGTTGTTCAGTAGTTTAGATCAAAGTCTCTTGCTATGTGACTGAGCATCAAAGTCTCCAGTTAAAAAGCTTGAGCCAAATAAGTCTCTTGATATGTGCTTGAGCATTGAAAGTTTTGATCTGTGTTGGTTAAGAAAAGAATTCTTGGACAGTACGTTTGAGCAGAAGTCTTAAACCAGATGGTTTAAGCAAGGGAGGTCATGGATTAATGATTTGAGCAAAGAAGTCTTGGATGGTGCATTTGAGAAGAATTCTTGAACCATGCGGGTTAAATCAAGGGAAGTATTAGTATATAGGATCTAATTAGAGAAGTCTTGATTAGGTGCTAATTGAGCAAGGAATCTTAAACTGTAGGTCTGAGCTGTAAAAGTCTTATGCTTAAGTGAATAAGTAGTTGTAATCATGAGTTGATTATAGTGGAAAATATCTTACGAGGCAAGGGGGATGAAGTACTCTCGGTTGGAGAGGAACCAGGATAAATCTGATGTGTTCATAGTTCTATTTACTCTACTTCTGATATACTATTACGCTGCATTTATCATAAGATTCTGAACTAGTGTTTAGAATCTGAACTCTGTTAAGAAGCATAAAAATTTTTAGTAAACACAATTCAACCCCCCTTCTTGTGTATTTTTCCCACCTTCAATTGGCATCAAAGCTTGGTTTATGCATAACACTTTACAATGGTGCAGACAAAAATCTTGTAGCAAAATATATTTTTCATCTTGGTATGGAAAGAAGGGTGGAAAAAAGATGAAGGAATCTATTGAAAGTAACTAGTATCTCTCTCAATGGTGTTATCCCTGTGAAGCAGATAGTTCAATATGCTGGCTCCTGAACTAATCAGAAATACATCATCAAAATAGACTAAAGATCCAGAATCAGAAATTCTATCCAGGTAACTCATGTTCATTGCTTTTATTCAAATGTAACTTTTCTGTACAAGATATTTTAGCATGTATATTCTTCATGCTCAGATATCTTGGAAGAAATTAACTTAATAACTTTCAGACTGGTGAATTGGGTATTCTCACCATTTATGACAATATCTATGTCATGTTGAAATAAAGAATTCTTTTTAAAAAACTTTTGAAGAAAGCTCTCTTACTATTACACAGAACAATATGATATATTGTATGTTCTTCACTGAACTGATATAAATAGTAATTCTCCTAAAAGTTATTCAGTTGAAAAATATTTCTAAACATAGTAATTTATGCTTGTTTTTGTAATGGAGTTTCTGAATCTGATATACGTTACAAGTTTTCTTAATCAAAGTCTTTGGCAGTAAAACTTTTGATCTAAGATAATCTCTGAAAATATCTTTGGATCAAAAATTGCATAAATAATTCCTTGTTTCTCACATGCACAAAGAGTAAAAAATTCTTGTGACACCTGTATCACTTCTTACACCTGTTTGAAATGTCTTCAACACGCTTGAAATTATTGGTGACTTGAATTTGAAGGGAATTGAATTTGTTTTAAATATTTGTATGTTTAAATTCTATTTTTTTGTCATTTAATTCTCCCAACACTTTTTGAACACACACAACCTTTATCATCGTCTATTTTGTGCTCTAACTGTAAACCCTAGAAAACCCCTTCAACCCATTACATGTCATCCTTTTTAACCAACCTTCTGAAAATGAATTCCGTGAAAACCCTTAATATTAAACCAAAGACTGTTCCACTCAACCAAGATGATTTAAAGCTCCTCAGTGAGCAAGTTGTGGATTTTAATAGCTTTGAAGCAAATGGTTGTCCGTTAAAATATTACTTTAAAATCCAAGGATGGATGAAATTCTTTGATATGCTGAATGGACTGACTTACCCAACTCTGGTAAAAGATTTATGGGTAAGGGTGTAAGTGTATATTGAGTACTCAACACAAAATAAAGAGAGGAGTGGTGTAGAAAAAGACAGAAGTCTGAAAGGGAAACCAAGAACAGAAATGGGTCTGAAGGAATTCAAGGGTGTGGAAATTAGACCTGTTGTAATGGGTCTAGAAATTTCTACCATTCAAGAAAACATAGCTCAGCTAATAAGGGTTGAGAATAGAGAAATGGTGATACTCAACAAGAAGGATGAAGGTGACTTCACCAAGGAAATTAAGAAGACTTTGATTGAAAATAAAGATGACTATGGAAAGGTGAAGAACATGTATCTCATGCAAAAGCTTCTATTCAAGATTCTAATTGGCTGTCTAATTCCTCGGGAAGGAAGTATTGATCAAATTTCTTGGGATCACAAGATTTTTCTTTGGCATCTATCAACTGATCAAAGATTAAATCTTCCATGTCACATCTTCCATCATCTGTGCGAATCCATCAAGGATTCAACTAAGAATCTCAAAAGAACAATACCTTATGCAAGGCTACTTTCTGAACTTTTCTACCAATGTAAATTAATCCATACATTGATAGATTATGGAGTTACTCAAGACTTGGATGATACCTATGGAAGTGTATTACCTGCATCAGTTCTAGCTCATATGAAAGAAAGAAGGAAAAATGATGTTGTTATGATTCCTAATCCTATCAAAATCAAGAAAGAAAAGAAAAGAAAGCTTCTAAATCACTTTCCAATGCTGACCAAGGAAGACTCTCCTGAAGTAATCAGAATTCTTATTGAAAAGGCTAAGATGGAGTATGGTGTGACTATAACCCATGATCAACTCCCTGACAATGCTTAAAATTGGTATGGATCTAAGAGAAAAAGGAAAGAAGATGGTAATCACTTATGATGAGTCTGATGAAGAATCTGATACTCTTGCACTTGTTAGAAAGAAACTGTTAGGAGATGCTCAAAAGGTTGTTCAGAAGGAGGAATAAAGACTTGTTCACAAGTCTGGAAAGAAATGGGATTTGTATAGCTCCAAGGCGAGTTTACAACATGAAGTTGAAGAGCTCAGGGAATCCGCTGAGATTATTTCCACTAAAACTAGAGGAGGATCTGACAGTAATCTGGATAAAGAAATTTTTGTTTCTAAGAAAAGAAAATTGTCAAAACTAAGTCAAATAGAAGAATAAGTGAATGATGCAAAAAGGGCTCAGGTTTTGAAAGAAGTTGACAATCTTTTCTCTTCTGTTGTTCTGACTGGTATGGAAGTGATTTCTAAAGAATTAATTAAGGAAGATTGTATTGAGGACTCAATAGATGTTATAAAGAAAGGCATGGAAGTCTTAAGAGAATAGCTTGGAAGCAAGTTAGCATATGTTCTAAACTCTCCTGAGGTTGTTAAGATAACTCATGAGTTTATTGAAACATGCAAAAAGGATGTTGTTGGTACGAAAGATAAGGAAGCAGAAAAGGTTACTTTAGAGACAGAAGTGGAAACAATATCTACTGAGATGGGTGATGAATCCAGAAGTTGGTTAAATGAAGGTCCAGTTGATAATAAAAATGAAGCAGAAGCTACATAAGAGTTTGTCTCATTAGAAGCAGGCTAATCAATCTTCACCAATTCCTGGTGAAACTGGAAGTGGTTTGGATGCCAAGTCAATTAATTCTGCTTCACCATCAAACAATTCCACCAGAACCATTTCAGACCAACCTATTCAAGACTATCTCAATGATGGACCTGAGTATGCTGAGTTTGAACAACAATTAGAAAACAATGGCCAAAACTAACCCTTACCATAATTCCATCAGGAAGCTACACAACACAAATCTCCATAAAATCATGCATTAGAAAACAATTCAACTGAATTTGTTCATGAAACTCGTAAAATAATACAAACACACCATCTCATCACATAACTAACCACAAGCCTCTACCCAATCATGTACGTTCTTAGTTAAAAGTTTTTAAGATTGGATTTTTGAATGAGGCAAAAGCACTTGTGGAAGAAATATTCACATCCACTAACTCTGCATCTTATAATTCAAAATGAGAAAGCTTTATAAGATTTGTGAACTCGGTTATTAAAGATCTGAAGATTATCTTAACAAAGGAAGTTATTGAAACTAGCCAGAAGCAATTGCTCAACCTTGAAGCTAAAGTAACTGCAGTTGCTGAATGTCAAGAGGTTATGAAAATTCAAATGGCTAGAAACCAACTCTCAATGGACGCTTAACTCAAGTCTGTGGTTAAGAGGCAAGAAGAAATTGGTTCTGATCTTAAGGCAATCATGGAATTGTTGAAGAAACCTTAGGTTTAGGATGTAGAACCCTTTTCTGTATTTCTTTTGGTTGTGAATCGTTATGTTTGTGGATCTTATAATCTTTACATTGTTATATGTTATCATGTTTGTGGATCTAAATTTGCTTGTGAATTTATTATAATTCTGGTTGCTTATATGTTCATTGTCTCAGTTGCGTGTTATACTCATTTTTGACAATTTAGAGTAAAATGAAACTTTCTTTTGTTGGCTAAATTGAGCGAATAAACTAATTGGAATATTGAAAATTAGATTAGAGATGATAAGATTGTACAATAGATTATCTTATTTCTAGCCTTCTTTGTTGCTTCAGTCATCTTTCTCTGTGTGACAAACATATTCCTTTCAGTATTGTTTTGCTTCCTCATCTTCAGAAGAAGGATCTTCAGAAGAAGTTATGTGCTCTTTTGATCCTGAAGTCTATGCTCTGTAAGTAGCCAATATGGTTTGAATGCCTTTCTTTTCCTTCAGTCTTTGATTCTCACTTGTTGCATCTGCTTGAAGTTGTGCAGAACATTCCTTGGTTTGCAAAAGTCTTTCTTTTGGTGCTTCAGCTTTCTTCAGTAAGCCAAACTCTCTTGCAATATCGCGTCTCTCACTCTTGTAAAGCATGAGGTTATGAGATTTTCTCTTCATAACTATCTTGTGATTGAAGAATTTCTTATAAAAAAAATTGGATGCAATTCTGAGGACTCCTTGTCAATCTGCTTTTATAGAATGTTTTAAGTATTCATTCAAGTACATCTGTGAACCAAATTTTAATATTCTTTGACCATCTTGGGACACTTCATTTACTTGATGCTAACTGCTATAAACCCTATAAAGTATTTTTGACCATCTTAGGATTATGCACTTTTGAATTTCGGTTATTTTAAGTGCTCTTTTGTTTTTAATTGTTCCATTTTTTTATCTATTTAAACTTTTTGATGTGACATAAGGGGGAGAAATATAGAAGTATTTAAATATGAATTTATACCCTTCAGACTCAATACTGCCAATGATAATAATATGATGGTTAATATTGTTCATTTAGTTTTTCTGTTATTATGGTTATCTTGCCCGGGTAAATAATTTTAACTCTTGTTGTATATAGAACTAAGGAGGAGCTTACAAACCTCAACCATAGCCTATTAGACTCAGAAGAAGCTTACAAACCTCATATTTTAATGTTGTTAAAGAAAGTTAAAATTATAGTTTTCTTGAAAATGGTACTTAGGGTGGGTTCTCAGAACTCGACTTTGGACTATTAGATTCGGGGTGAGCTTACAAACCTCGTACCCTGATGTTGTTGGGAAAACTAAATATATTTTAAAATTTCATAGAAGTAGAACTTAGGGGGAGTTTATAAAGTTCAACCATTGATCTTTCAAACTCAAAGAGAGCTTGCAAACCTCACGTTCTATTTTTGTCTAAGAAAAATTAAAATAGCCCAAACATTACCCTTTAAACACTCATGTTTGTCATCATCAAAAAGGAGGAGATTGCTAGAACAAGATTTGTTCATGACATATATTCTTTGGGTTTTGATGATAAAAAAGTATTAAAAGAACAATGGTGTTATCTAATGTGTGTTCAAGTATGCAGGTTTTTATACTTAAAGATATATTCAGAATCTGATATGAAGACACACTTGAGAGAAGCTAAGTTACGTGCTTCTGATGATACATAATTTAAAGAAAACTTGCTAAGTGATGTCTGGTGTAGACTTTAAAGCTGAAGGCCTTAGCATCAGAAGAAACAACATATTGTCTCTACACGTGGTGATTATATTGGCTTCTTGTGATCGTTCAGAAGTAGTAGCAAAGCTGAATTTGTCCGTACTGCAGAAAGAAAGTTATAATGTCAAATTAGTTAGTCAGCTAGAGTCTAAGTTCACAAGGCTCAAGAAGAGTTGACATGCTTTATGGATAACCACTCTCAACAGCTCTATAGTACATGATCTCTTTGAAGACACAATGGTTAAACATGTTACACAATGGATCAAGATCCTTTGGTGTATATATCTTCAACGACTCTTATACTATGGAGAAAACAAAAACATTTGATTAAGTTATCTCTTCCAACAGCTAGTCTTCTACAAGCTGCTATATACGTAGCTGAAGGTTCATTCTGAATCTTCAATAAGGAATGAGATGGAGAAGAAATTCCAAAGAAGATAGAGGTGTTCAGAGCCTCTATCTGAATAAAGAAATAACAAGATCAACAATGAGAAACACTATTGAATATGCATAATATCCTATTATGTGTTGTAAATTATAAACAACCTTAAGGTTTCCTAAACATTGAATATCTTGGAAATATTAAGTGCTTAAGGTCTTTGTTAAGGTGATTACCATGTACCTCTGATTCTATATCAAGTACATATTGTTCTTTATTCTACTGTACATGTTGTTCAGTATTTAGATCAAAGTATCTTGCTATGTGCTCGAGCATCAAATTCTCTAGTTGAAAAGGTTGAGCCAAGTAAGTCTCTTGTGACGCGCTCGAGCATTGAAAGTTTTGATCTGTGTTGATTAAGCAAATAAGTTTTGGATAACGTGTCTGAGCAGAAGTCTTAAATCAGGTGTGATTAAACCAGGGAAGTCTTAGATTAAGGATCTGAGCAAACAAGTCTTAGATGGTGCGTCTGAGCAGAAGTCTTGAACCAGGTGAGTTTAAGCAAGGGAAGTCTTAGAATATGAGGATTTAAGCAGAGAATTCTTGATCAGGTGCTGATTGAGCAAGGAGTCTTAGACTGTAGGTTTGAGTTGTAAAAGTCTTATGCTTATGTGCATAAGCAGTTGTAATCATGAGTTGATTATAGTGGAAAATCTCTTATGAGGAAAGGGGGCTGGAGTACTCTCGGTTGGAGAGGAACCAGGATAAATTTAATATGTTCATGGTTCTGTTTACTCTACTTCTAATATATTATTCTGATGCATTTATGATCAGATTCTGAACTAGTGTTTAGAATCTAAAATTTGTTCAAAAGCAAAAACTTCTTTAGTAAACACAATTCAACCTCCCTTCTTGTGTATTTTCCCACCTTCAAATTCTTCCTACTCTGATCTCTCAAGAGAAATGTGGTTTTGTGAATGGGAGGAAAATTTGAGATAGTACTTGTTTAGCTTATGATGCTATGAATCTGCTGAATCGGAAACGCTTTTGGGGTTGCGCTCAAATTTGACATTTCTAAGGCATTTGACTCTTTAATCTGAACTTTTCTTCTTCAAACTCTAGAAGCCTTTGGCTTTTGTGAGAAATTATATTGTCGGATCAAGGTTATTCTTGAATCAGCTTATCTAACTATTGGTATGAATGGCAAGAAAATTGGTTTTTTCAATTGTTCCAATGGTGTGAGACAATGGGACCCCCTTTCTCCCCTCCTTTTTGCTTTGGCTGAAGAGGTCCTTAGTAGGGCTTTATCTAAGCTTGTTGAGGATAAACAAATCTCTCTGACGAAAGGCACTAGGAACACATTGGTCCCCTCCTACACCTTGTATGTTGATGACATATTGATCTTCTGAAGAGGAGACCTCAAGTTTATCAATGCTATATCTAACTTGCTTTATCATTGTGCTCTTTGTTCTGGCCAATCGTGCAATGGGGAAAAATCTCTTATTTTTGTTGGTGTTATGGACCAGAATAAGAATAAGTCTCTTGTTAAGCTTCTTAGTTTCTCTATGGCTTTCACTCCCTTCATTTATATTAGTGCACCTATCTTTATTGGGAGGCTAAAAAACATTCATTTTCAATACATTGCTGACAAAATCAGGCTTAAACTTACGACTTGGAAAGCTAGTCTCCTTTTCATGACAGGTAGACCTCAACTTGTCAAATCTGTTGTTCATGGTATGTTGATGCATAACCTAATTGTTTACAATTGGCCTTGTGGTTTAATCAACAACATTGAGGCTTGGATGCATAATTTTATATGGAGTAGGGATTTGGGCAAAAGGAAACTTGTCACCGTTGCATGGAATACGTGTTGCAATACCTTTAATAATGGTGGATTATGGATTAGGTCCTTAAGAACTCTCAATGATGCTGCTAGTTTATCTCTTTGTTGGGCTTTGCTACCGAAAAATTCCAGTTTGGCTAAACTTCTTTCTACCAGAGTTTTCAGAGGTAAAAGGTGCATATATCATCATATTTTTTTCTCTATGGAGTATTATCAAGAATCAGCACTGAAATGTTATTGATAATTCTAAATGGATTATTGGTGATGGTAAGAACATTAACTTCTGGTTAGATCGCTAGTCACCAAATTTAATATTCAAAGTAAATACCATAATTCCTTAATTTCAAAGCTTCTGATTACCTTCTTGAGAATTCTTGGTCCTTACCTAATAGCCTACAAAATGCTATTCCTGCTCTGAGGAATCTTATTTCTGGCTGCTATATTAATGAATACAAGGTTGATGATAAATTAGTGTGGACTGGCACGGATGGTGAATTCAACCTTAAGCAAGCTTACAATTTTTTGGTGAAACCTCCTAAATTGACTACTAGTATGACTTTCCTTAGAATCCTTGTATCCCCCCATCTAAATCTATTCTTTTATGGTGTTTCCTTCATAATAGGCTTCCTATGGATGATAATATGTCCATAAAGGGATTTTCTTTTACGTCTACATGCTCTCTTTGCAACAAGAACTTATAATCTTCTTCTCATATTTTATTTGAATGTGATTTTGTGATTCCAATCTTGAAGTCGTTCAAGGATCTATTTAATGTTCATTTCCATTTAGGTTGTTTCAATAACTGCATCTTAGCCGTGAAACCTGTCTGGTTGGATCAGCTTGTTGTTACCTTGAAAGCTTTCATTGTGTGTCTTTTCTCTGAGATTTGGAAAGATCAAAACCTTGTTATGTTTGAGGGTAAGAAAGATATTTGGAAATTGCGTGTTTCTTCTATCGCGACAACTTCTTCTTTTGCTGGTAATCATACCAGCAAGCCTTCCAATTTGTTCATGGAGAACTTTTGATTTCTTAAGAAGCTTGACATTTCTATTCATCCTCCCAAGATTTAAAAAACTATCAACATCCTTTGGCAGCCTCTGAGTCGGGGATGGATCAAATGCAATACTGATGAATTTGCTTTAGTTGTTCTGTCTTTTTACTCTTTCAGAGGAATTTTCAAGAATGGGTTTGCTAATTATTTGGGCAGCTTCGCAATCTTTTTAGGTAAAGGAAATGCTCTATTTGTAGAACTCATGGTAGCTATTTTTTTTTATTTAGTATGCTAGAGAGCATAAGTGGAACAACCTTTGGATCGAATTCGATTCTACTTGTGTCGTCAATGATTTTTCAAATATTAGCATTGTTCCTTGGGAGATTAGATCTAGATGGTTGAACTATGTTGCTTCCACTGTTGACATAATTTTTTTGGTCACTCATATATTTAGGGAAGTCAATGGTTATACGGATTTGTTAGCCACCATTGGTTTCATGTCTAGAACTAACAATTGGTTCAATTTGTTGCATAGTGACATTGAAAAAGATTTTGTGTTAGACAAGCTTGGCACCCAAGACTTAGAATCACTTTTTAAGGGATTTTTGTTTGGTCCCCCCCCCCCCCCCCCCCCATGTGTTGCCTTGTTTGTTTATCTATATATTTAGTTCTTCTTTTGGTTAAAAAATTTAAGATGAAATACTTAAAATAATATTTTAAGAATAACTATTTAAACCAATTTTTTATTTACAGGTTTTTTTTAAAATAAATGATAAGTACCACTAGTACTCTTATTTGCGTCATGCAAAATCAAAATCTGAGAAGTCTTTTAAGCTACATTCACTTTCTTTGGGAAACTAAAGACTATTATTTGTAATGTTGTTACGGTACCTTAAAATACGTTTAACGATCTTAAAGTGGGATTTCTGTGGGAAAACGTGAAATCTAGTGCACATGCATACACTAAACATAATGTTAGGTTCGCTTGCATTTAAATAAAGTATAAATCCCATTATACCTCTTGTACTGGTCAAAAAGTACAAGTGTGAGTGTTCCTCCTGCAAGCTCTACTATAAAATGCATCTAATGTAACATGCTATTACCATGGCTATTTGAAAGCACATATTATCATTTGATATTAATTACGTGCTCCAAGTATCAATTGTGTTTTGATGTTTTTCAATTTGATTATTAATTCATTACATATTTGTAATTTGTCTATTATTTCAATTCATCTATGTGATTGTAATACTCTTCCCATTTTATTGTAATCGCTTCGTCTACTTAATTGTACCATAAAGAACCTTTTACATTTCATGATATATTCATTTGATCATTGTTATCCATTTCCTTTTTGAGCCTATGAAAGTTACTCTTTTGTCATTTCCACATGAGTAGCTTGAATCACAAGTTAGAACATTTGAATTGTGATGATTTGGTATTTAATTCAAATCATGTGTTGCCAGATTGAACTCTCTCATTGAAGGTTGTGCATCTAATGCAAATCTCTCTGAAGTTCACACTTTGTGTAACAATTTCATAAAGTGGATTGACTGTATTTTTGAAGAGTTGGAATTTTGCTGCTTGAAGGATACTCAAAGGAACTTCCATGTCAGACTCTATGGTATAGTTGAACCCTTTCTTCAAAAGGTTCCTTTAATCTTTCTGCTCTCTACACCTATTGTGGAACTCCCTCATACTCCTCCTCCGTCAGTTATAGAATTGGGATCCATTTCTGGATTAAAGAATGTTGTGATTGTTGAAGATTCAGGATCTGATCCTCCTTTGTTGTTGAAGACTTTGGAAGAGCTCAAAGCTAAAAATGCAGTTTTCAGAGAAAGGTTGGACAAGTGGAATGATATGTTCAAGGCTCAAGTTATAACTAACAAAAAGATTGAAGAGATGCTTCAAGTCATTTTATTCAAACTTCCACCCTCTTAGAAACCTTATTTTAAAACTTGTTGCTTTATTTAGTTTCTAAGTGTTTATTTTCATTTTTGCTTCTATATCGTTGCAATATTTAATGAAATGAAATATTGCATGGTGTTATTTTGTCTATTTTATATTTTTGATTGACGAAAAAGGGGGAGAAGAGTGTTATGATTTTGATATACCTATTTCCATTTTGAAACCCAAAAATTTTCCTTTCTTAATATTATTTCTGACTCTGATTAATTGTTCTGAGAACTCTGAATAAGTTCATCATGTTAATCCAAGTTTTTCAGGAGTTAAGAATATTTCAGATGAAGCTGACTATTTGTTAATAACTCTTCAGAAGACATTAACCAGACTGTGTGTTGAGAACCAATCTATGTGTTAAGAATTCTTTGAAAGAGTTTAACCAGGATGATATGCAATACCATATGATAACCAGACATATAATAAGGCTTATATAAGTTCTGACAGATCACGCTCTGATACAAGGCTGATAAACCAGAACTTCTGATACTCAAGGCAAAGTCATTAGAAAATACTTTTGTATCCAGGCCTCTACTTCTGTAACAAGGCTTTCTAGGAAGTTATTTCTTTCATGGTGATTGATATTTTTATATGTTAAGATTATTTTAATGTCTTAAATTCAGGGGGAGCTTGCAAACCTAAATCTGAAATTCTAAGATGAAAAATAATGTTAATAATATAAAATTAAGGGGGAGCTATCAAACCTTACTCTGATGTTTTTATACTATTTAACCAAGTAAAAATTATTCGTTAAAGTATATGGTTTTGTCATCATCAAAAAGGGGGAATTTGAAAGAACAAGATTTATTTATGCGTCTAGCCTTTAGTCTTGATTATAACAATACATTGTATCTTAGAGAAAATTTTTGTATCCTAATGGTTTTGTCTAGTGTGTAGCTTTTGCTAACAGGTTCCAACTCTGATGAATTGACATGTGACGTCATCAGACTCTGGATTCAACACACTTTAACTCTGAAGAGATGCAATGTGCGCTTCACAAGATTATGTCAATTTCTAAAATTCTCTTAGACAACAGTTATGATGAACGTCTGTACTAAAGCTTCTGACTGTG
This sequence comes from Lathyrus sativus, assembly GCA_963859935.3. Lineage (NCBI taxonomy): Eukaryota > Viridiplantae > Streptophyta > Magnoliopsida > Fabales > Fabaceae > Lathyrus > Lathyrus sativus. The sequence continues at coordinate 62,063,475 of OZ012737.1, read as the reverse complement.
ACTCTAATAGAAGAGCCTCTGGAATTTTATCAAGCTCTCAAGACTCTGAAGAAAAAGTTCTGAAGACTATGAATACTAGGTTTCGAGGAACTGTGTCAAGACTCTGAATACAAGGTTTTGAAGCTTCTTTTAAACATTCTTTTGATCCTTCTAAACATGATTCAACAACATTTAATCAGAACACTCTAAATATTAGAAGATAAAATCAAAAGGTTTTACGTGAGAAAAATAGTACACAGTACAAGATCAAATATTCCTTCCTATACACCGATTTCATGGAGTAAGGACTGTACTATTGTACTATTTTGTCTCCCACCTCTGCAGACCATTATGCAAGGTGACACTCATTTATGAAGATGTTTGTTCTACCCTCTAACAAATCTTCTAATGCCTATATAAAGGAGACTTGGAAGAATGAATGAAGATGCCAATTCACGCGAGACTATGCTATCCACGTTACTACGCTTTTGTTGAACATATTATTATGAATAAAAAACACACATAGAGATTTTGTTCATTTTGTGTGTATATTTCTTGGTACTTAAACTTTGTGTAATCTTCTTTCTTGAAGCCACTTTGTAAACACAAATACTTGTATCTCTTTGTTTGAGATTATTTTCCTTGAAAGACTAGGTTTTAGTTAGGATTCTCAAGACAAAGACATGTAGTCTTTGTGTGTCTATAATCAGGTCAATTAAAGTGGATTAAGTCCTTATTGAGAAGGCAAAATCACCTTGTCGGATGGAATATACTAGCTTCGTTAACATTGAACTAGTATAAAAATATTTGTGTTCATTTATTTTTACTCTTGGTTTTGCTTTGAGTGCTTAGGTACTAAAACGTTTTAATCTTGGAAACCTAATTCAACCCCCCCCCCCTTTCTTGTGTTTCTTGCCACCTTCATCTATGTACCAATCCTTTGTCTTGACCTTTCGAAACCATACAGAAATACCCTAATTCGGGTGAAACATTCATTCTCAAGTTCATTTAGGTTCGCTTCATCATACAATAGTTATTTTTAGGGATCTTTGAAGTTTTTGGGATCCAACGTTGGTGGAAGAGTGGTTGGAAGAGGGATCAAGGCCATCAGGGTTAGTCTTACACTACACACGGTGTCGTGGGCCTCCAATCAACACTCGAACTATCACGTTCCTAAATTTAAAATTCTTATAAGAGTTAGTGAAGACCTCAAATACCTTGGGAGACTGCTTGGAGGAAATCAACCCTTGGTGATCCATAGCATTAACCGACTCCCAAACTAAGGAGAAAATATTAAAGAATGCATGAACCGAACCTTCTACCTCCAAGTATTGGAATACATACCAAAATACATGAACAAAGGCCCACAAATTAGGATGAAGTACGAAAGATGTCAAACTAAGATGACGCGTGATCTGCATCTAATGTGTAGAGATCGAGAAGATAAGTTTAATCTTCTAAAGAAAATATAATGTACATGGAAAAAAGGTTGTAAATGGTCACGATAAATCTATACATTTATTTATCTTAAATTTTAATTAGCATTGATTTTTTAGTTATAAATCAAATATTTTTTGTGAATAATAGCATAGACTAATTTCTAAATTCACTTTTCTTAATATTCTTAAATTTTATAAAATAAATTTAAATCTATTACTTTTTTGTTTTCATAATCATTAGTATCTATTCCACTGGTCCGATTAATTTAGTTTGAGGGTCAGTTCTGACATCAAGTAGTTTCAGTCCTCTTTTGGTCGTAGTTATGGAGATCGAACTGCGATTCTCTCTATTAAATCCAATACCAATTACCACTGAACCAACTAACTATTAACATTTAAATATATTACTTTGATTAAACAAAAAGAGGTTTCTAACATCACATCTAAATTCTCTTGAATTTTTTTACATTGATTGTTATACAACAATATATTATCACAATTGAAAACAAAATGCAAACGAATTTAACATATAACAAAGGGTTAAATATATGTTACCCTCGCCAATGTAGTGTATTTTGATTTCACCCTTTATCAAATTATTTTTTGTGATCTCTCTCTTACCAAATTCAGATTCTCTCAATAAAGACCTCGGGTCACATGCGTGCTAACTTGCCAAGCCAAGTGTCATTTTATTTTATATTTATTTTTTAATTCCATGTGGATTTTAATTTTTTTTTAAAAAAATTGTATTTTTTAATTTCTTTTTTGTATTTTTTAAACTAATATTTTTTTAAATAATGTATATTTAATATATATTTTATTTTTAAAATAAATAAAAATATTCTATATATGTTATTTTTAATCAAATTTATAATAGAAATACCTATATGTATTTGTAGTATTAAAAAATGAAAACAATATATAAAAAATGGATTAAATATATGTCACCCCTCTGCCAATATTTTCCACCATCACTAACCTCTATTCTCTTTAATAACTCAAAAAGCTCACACCTACATAATAACCATAAAACACCATTCAAACTACAACATAATGTCCTCTCATGTTTTCTTCCACCCGATAACCACATGGAATCACCCTTACTTTTTCCTAGTTTTTATGCAACCATCTCCATGAAATCCCCTCCATGACTTTCATGATATCACCAACCATTAACCCAACTTACTCTCATCACCTCAAGATCTCCACCATCATTGTAACAAGTCTCATTCTCAAACAATAAGGTACGAGCTTCCACCCATAACTCCATATCTCTTGTTCGGCATAAATATGAGGAAAGTAAGAGAATAGAAAAGTGACATTCACCACCATTCTTCTTATTCCCAACAATCACGGTACGACCATTAAACATCTTCACATGAGACAAACCGTGACGTACTTCATCTGCCTCCATAACTTCTCACTTCCTCCATTTTGATATCACTCTAAAAAACCTCACATATTTTTTCATGAAAAGCACACCACTTATTTTCTACGTCCTCCAACAACTCAAACACACTCACACAACTTTCATACAATATTCATATTCTATTTCAAACACACATCCTTGAAACACAACCTCATAAATCAAAACTCACTCTTCTTGTGTCGCACAAGAACCTCCTTTGTCTCGCGACACACAACAAAATCGAGCCTCCTAAACTACCGTAACTTCACACAACTGCAAACCGCCATTCATTATGTTGTTCACCCAACAACAACAATAACAATGAAATTGCACCACAACACCTCAAACCTTCGTACATAACCTCAAAACTTAGTCATGACATGTTTAACAACAACAGCACGCCAGATTCGTGCAATCTCCGCCCGATACCCTTTCGCTTTCACTCTCTATCTTCACATTAATGTTTGTTATGTGTGGTTTGTTTTGAGCACAAGAGTTGAGTGATTGTGTTGTTGCCATGTGAGGGAGAAAGAACTTTAAATTTTGCTTTGCTAAACCGAAACGAGATCAAATGCAAGAGAGGAAAGAGAAATATGTAGAGAAAACATGAGTTTAAGAAATATACTAAATATATGAAATATTTTTAATATATTAAATATAAAAAATACAAAATAAAAAAATATATTAAAATAAAAATAAAAAGTACGAAAAAATATTTTTAATATATTAAATATTTTTTTAAAATTAAATATAAATTATTTAAGAAAACATGAGTTTAAAAAAATACGAATTTAAAAAAAAACATTTAAACAAATACGAAAAAAGTTTTAAAAAGTTTTTTAAAAAAAAGTTTAAAAGAAAAACAAATTAATTAAAATTCACGTGAAATTAAATAAATAATTTAAAATATACATGAATTTAAAAAATTAATATAAAATAAAATAAAATGACACTTGACTTTTTAAGTTAACACACATGTGGTTCAAAATTTTTATTGAGTAAATCTGAATTTAGTAAAATGAGATTAAAAAAAAAATTCTAATAAAAAGTGAAATCAAAATTCGCTATATTGACGAATGAATATCATATATTCAACTCTATAGCACATGTGATTCAGAATTTTTATTGACTAAATTTGAATTTAGTAAAAGGAGATAAAAAAATTCTAATAAAGAATGGATGGATATATCATATATTTAACTCTATAACAAATAAGACTTTAAATGTGAAATTAACACTTGTAAAATTTTATATATATAGAAATATATCTGACTAGAAGAATAATTTTCTTTTCCACATTATAATACATCTATCAATCAAAGCTATCATGTGGGCACCAAACAAAAAGGTATCATTGTACAAGAAATAAGCTTGTTCCAACCTAAAAAGGAAAAGAAAAAGCTACCAGCAGTTGCTGTTATACGTTGTCTAACCTAACCAACCCACCTATATGAATATGTAGGAAATCAATAAATACTGATATATGACACAGTAGCATAATAATGGTAACGTCATTAATTATGTAAATTGAGTTTAACTTTTATATACGGTTTGTAGAAAAAGTTTACGGTCTAAATAATTATAATCCTGACTAAATGTATGAAGTGATATGATGGCTATAACTGATTGACTATAAAAAATTATTTACATTCATATTTTGATATTTATAGAGGTATAATTTGTAAACAACTTGAGCGTGCCTAGGGGCATACGGCATGCTTTGGTTCATTTGTTCTTCTTGAATTATCTTTGCACTAGCTTTAAGTGCCTTCGTTTTGGTTCGAGCACCCTTTATTCCAGATGTATTGCTTGAGTCTCTAGGTTTTTTTTTTTTTTTTTGTCTATAACGCAAGATCATGCGTAGATCATCTATTGAGTAAAAAAAATCTTACAACGTTACGTAGAAAATCGTGAGATTTAATCACGCATCTTGAATTTCATAGAATCAATCACTCATACTTAGGGTGTGTTTGGCTTGGAATAGATGAAAGGGAGGAGAAAATTTTAATAAAGTATGTTTGGTTCAATTTTAGGATGGGAGGAGAGCAAAATTCATTTAAAACATATTTTTTTATTCCCTCCGAATTTGGGAGATTTAGAGGGGAGAGAAGAGAATATAAATTTTGATATTTAAAAATTATTATATTTACTAAAATATCCTTAGTTTAATTTTAGTCAATATTTTAAAAAATGGATCGGTCATCAAACCGGTGAAGGTACTGGGTCACTGGTTCATTGGTCGAACCATTGGGTCACTGGTTGAACCGCATGACTAAACCAGATTAAACTGGATAACTCGACTGAATAAGTCGGTCTCTATAAAAAAAACTATATATTTAATAAATCGATCGAACTGGATGACTCGGTCTCTAAAAAACATCATGACGCCTACAAAATTTCAAAATATCATAATTTCACAAGTTTATTCTTTAAATTCAAACTCTTGACATAGTCAACATGCATGACAAAATAGTACAAAATACTAATCCAAATGATTTTTGAACAATATCTGATTACAAACGAAGAAAAATTGTTCCAAATAAGTTTTGAATAAAGTCTACTTATAAAAATTAATTATCAAAATGACGTCATTATTATGAAGAAAAAAGACATGTATTTAAACCGCCGATTTTCCAAAACTGTCGGTTTACCGGTTTTTAACGGTTTTGGCCGGTTCTGGTCGATTTCTACTGGTTCAATTGCATATCCGATCCAGCAATCAGACCAAACCGATGACCTCTTTGGTTCCCGGTTCGACCGACCGGTTTGGTCCGGTTTTTAAACACTGATTTTAGTATTTCAAAATTATTTGTTTTCTTTAGTGTTACTGCTTTTTCTCGATTGTTTCCATCAACTTATTATAATTGTTCTCCACCTTCAAATTATTTTAGAATTTTTGTACTTAATATAAATCATAATCATATTCGTTTTTTTTTTGTTATGTATTATATCATATTTTCTTTTATATCAAATTGTAAACCATTCATTTTATTCATTTTTGTTTATTCATTTTATTAAATATTTTGAACAATTAATATTTAATAATAAGTTATTTTATATATTTATTTTGTTAGATGATTCATCACAATTTAAACGATGTTATCAGCATATAGTTTAATTTATGTTGGAAAGTTATAGGTCGAATCAATTGTACTCAATTTTTTAACGTTATGTGGCAAATAAATACTTTTTAAGTCATTCAATATTAGAAATTTTATTACCAAAAAAATATGCATGAATTTTTCACATTTGAATATCATATGACTTATATAAGATCATAAGGATAGAAATGTAAATTATTAATAAAACTCCTCCCCTCCCCTCCTGATCCAAACACATTTTTAATTAAAATCCCTCATTTCCCCTCCCCTCCCCTCTTTTGAACCAAACACTTATCTGATTAAAAAAAAATCCCCCACTTCCCCTCCCCTTCCCTTTCCTCCATTAAAATCCCTCCCCTCCCTTCCCCTTCATTTAAACCAAACAAACCCTTATAATTGTTGCTAAATTATATGGGTCTCGATTCAAATCCATGAGCGATAAATACATCATTATTATCAAACTAAGAAGATGATCAATAACACCCCGAAATACACCTATACAACAAATTCTCACCTCACGTGAGCTAGCTCTCAATATCCTAACAATCTTAAAGTCTCTAAGAACCCTTATACACTAGATATTGTCACATATATTATACTTTTATCTAGTATAATTGGCGTCCACAATGGATCCTCGGTAAAACTGACTTGGGGCACCCTCACTGCATTCGACCAGAGTATCATCTTTGCGCTCATCCCACATCATGGTGAACAAAAGGACGAGTATCCAGCTAGCGAAGACTCTAATGGCGAGGAAAACGTCATAGCGGAGATGTGTGCTGCTATGGGCGACCTTCGTCGTCAGAACCAAACTTTAGAAAATAACATTTATCATATCCAGCAGCGCCAACAAGGGACAAATATGGTGGATGAACTAGAAACATTGGATACCTAACCTCTGTTATACAAAATATGGAAGGTGCTCGTTCCATAGAACTTTAAGTCGTCGTCGTTGGCTAAGTTTGATGGATGTAGCGATCCATATGAGCATGTGGCATCCATCTACATTTAAATGGCCATCATTAGATCATCCGACTCTTTAAAGTGAAAGCTCTTGTCTGAGAGAAGTCATAGGACCCAATCCTCGCAATTGGTGAAAGTTCCATAAGGTCAATATGCATTAGACAGAAGATTGTTACCAACTCAAAAAGGAGATAGAGCACCTCATACAAGAGAGATACCTTAAAAAGTGTATCGAGGGAAACTAAGCTGGAGGATCAGGAAAATCCAACTCGCAAAGTTGAGACTTGTCGGATAGTCTAGGGTCCAAGAAGGGTGAGAAGCTAGCTAAAGGTGGCGAGGACTGATGTATTCTCTATACTCTCAACACGATTGTTGGAGGATTCACTTAATGCAATATTTCCATTCCCGCCTGAATGAACAAACTCGCCAGGCCCTGACTGTTGATAGTTTGCACATTGAATCTAAGATAAGTGAATCACAAGCTAGAGGCTATAATTACCTTTTAGGAGAAGGATGTCGTCAGGATTCACCATCACAATGACAACCCCATGGTCATCGTTGTTCGTTATGGCAATTAGGAGATCAACAGAGCCTTGATTGACCATATGACCTCCGTGTACAATCTCTATTAGGACACACTCGAGAGGCTTCGTATGAATATGGAGGATCTAAAACCCTTCCAAGGATCGTTGGTAGGTTTTTCGGGAGAACCGATAAAGGTAAATATGGCTACATAACATTGGAGACTACCTTTAGAGAAATAGAAAATATAGAGAGATCACGATAAGGTATCTAGTAATTGATGCACCCATATCGTATAATATAATCATAGGGTGACTTGATTTTAACCAGTTAGGGGCCATCATATCCATCTTATATCTATGTATTAAGTACCCGTTCCCAGATGAACAGGTAAGCGTTATCCATGGAACTTAAGAGATTTCCAGAAAATGCTATATGGAAAGATTAAAGTTAAATAAGTTCAGAAAAATAGGCATAAGTAGCGTGAGTACTAAGACAGTGATATAGCCATTCGAGAAAGTTTCTGCTAGGACGCTCCTCGCCAATTCTGAAGAAGATATCGCAAAGTTTGCAGTGAAGGCGAGATGATCGCTGGGGCAAAGGCCCTCCTTTAGTTTAGTTTGTTTAATCTTTATTTTTTTAGGCGAGTTATAATCACGAACATGTTTGTAAGGATATTAATGAGGGAACTCTTTTACGAAACAGTTAAACTAGCGCTAATAAGGCCCTCTATTTATTTTATATGATTTTTGGATATTGCTAGTTTACTTGCATGTTTTCAAAGAGCAAAGGAGCATGATCAATATCGCTTCTTAAAATATGTTGGACCCCTATGTGGGAGTCATTGTCACCTCTTAAAGTTATTAAACATGTTAGATCCCTACATGGAATTCCTTGCCACCTCATAAGGCTATTTAATATGTTGGATCACTACGTGGGAGTCCTTGCCTAATTTTAAGGCTATTAAACATGTTGGATCCCTAGGAGTCCCCGTCGCCTCTTTAGACTATTAAACATGTTGGATCCCTATATGAGATTCCTTTCCACCTATTAAGGCTAACATGATGGATCCCTATGTGGGAGTCCTTGTCACCTCTTAAGGCTATCAAACATGTTGGATCCCTATGAGGGAGTTCTTGCTGCCTCTTAAGGCTATTAAACATGTTGGAGTCCTCGCGTAAAAAACAGGTCAAATATTAAACCTAGGTGCCACCTACGATGCCCCAGGGTATGACGAGTATGCTAAGATAATAAAATCTTAACCACAGATGAATCATAGTGAAAAAGTAAAAAGCATAATACGAGGAAGCCTTTAAGGGCAATGTTCAAGGATACATAAAAAGCCCCTAAGCCAATTTCTTGAGGCACATTTACAAAAACAACCAAAAAAATAATAATAAAATAAGGAGTCTACCAAATCAATGACGCTTCCTAGGAGCCAACTTTTCTTCAGGGCGCCCCAGAAAATATCGCCACCAGATTAATGTCATCCACCACGTTCTCGTCCTCGGGTTTAGCGTGAATGTCCATGGTAGGCAAGGCAGAGAGATCAAAAGATTGGGAGGCATTTGATACGTCACCAATTGAACACCACGAACAACCTTGAACATATCCATGGGCTCAAGCCCAACCCAAGGTGAAGGAAGGTTATTTACTCCTGATCCCTCTCAAAGTAGATATATGAGGTTTCTGCCAATTCATCCTTCAATTTAGATACTTCATCATCTAGCCTCTCATGGGTGTTAAGGGCCTTCTTCAAGGTTCCCATCAATTATTTCTCTTTGGTAGCAAAATTCTTGGACTGAGAATCTGCTTCCCGAAGTTTTCCTCACATGATCGATTCTTTGCTTACAAAGTTATAATTAGTGCCTGCCGTTTTGGCCAGATCTCCTTTAGGCTTAGAGATTTTGTCCTTCAGCTTCTTATCTTCCTTGGCATGCTCTTCCCTATCAATTAGATCCATGGGGAGGAACCTCAGTAAATGGATCTCTTTAAGGTTAGACTGCTTCGAAGAGGGGTGGTTGGATATCACCATGTAGTACACCAAGAAATATATGAAGACGATGTTCATCATCTATCTTATTTAAGTTTTGATGAAGACAATGTTGAGAGAAATTTGGTTCATATCATGTACCCTCAAAGGTTTTGATGATAACAAAGTATTTAAAGAACAATTAGGATTTCTAACTAGCTGGTTCATGTGTACAAAATTCAATTTACTTGATGAAACAAGTCGTGTCACGGAAACAAGTTATGGTTCGGTTCTGATCAAGTTCTTGTGAGAGAGTTTAACCATAAACTTATCTTTTGCATATTTAAGAATCAGAAGCGTGCTAACCCTGCCTCTGATACTAATGGATGCAACTCAAGCTTAGAAATCACAGGACTCGAGGGTAGTTGACATTATCTTTAAAAGATTATGTTGTACTTGTTTCATAGAAGAGTTATATGGACAGAGGCCTTGTTCAGTGGACAATTCCTTGGCTACGAGTCCCAACACCTGCTTTATTGGAAAAGAAAATATGAAAAAATATATGATTTGAATATAGTCGTTAGTTTGCTTCAACGACTCTATTTCTTCAGCTATAAAATGAGTAGAAAAATTGAAGATCAACTAAGAGAATAACACTGTAACTACAACTGAAATATGCACGCACTTCACACCATTTGTATCAGGTCAAGATAAGCTAATCTTTTTCTTGTATAGCTTAAGAATCTTTAGTGTTAAAGTGTGTTGTATTATGTTTGAACACCTCTGATTGTTAATCAAGTGTTGCTATAAGTTATTTATTCTTATCCTATGATTATAGTGCTTCTAAGAGAAATCATTATTCTGCTATACCTCTTGTATTCAGTGGTAATTCCACTGAGTTCAAATGGTGGAAAAGAAAGATGTACACTTATATCATTGGACTTGATGATGAGTTGTGGGATATACTTGAAGATGGTATTGAGATCACTGTTGATAGTGTTGGTATTGTATCTAACAGAAAAAATTTCATCTAGCTCAAAAGAAATTTTTTAGAAAACATCAGAGTTAGAGATATTCTAGTCGATGCTCTACCACATGATGAGTATATGAAAATCATTGATAATTCTACTGCTAAGAATATATTTGAATCATTGTGCTCTACCAATGAAGGGAATCAACAAGTTAGAGAAGCAAAAGCTAACTTGTTGGTGCAAAAGTATGAGTTGTTAAAAATGAAGGATGATGAGGATATTCAAACCATGTTCTCCAGATTTCAAATTCTTGTATCAGGCCTTCAAGTGTTAAGTAAGAGTTACTTTGCATCATATCATGTTAAAAAGATTCTAAGAAGTCTCCGTTTAAAGTTTAGACCTAAAGTAATAGTTATTTAGAAAGCTAAAGACCTGGATACACTATCTCTTGAAAGTCTAATCAGCAACCTTCAGATCCATGAGATGGAAATGAATGGACATGAGTCTTAAAAGAAATTTAAATCTCTTGCCTTGGGATTTACTTTTGAAAATTCTGGTGAAAAATCCAAAAGGCGTTCAAAAATCTGTAAACCTGGTGAAACTTCTGAAGAAGATTCTAATGGTAGATCTGATGACGATGATATGGAATGCTTCATCAGATGATTTCAACAAATGGCTAGAAGGAACAAAATATTTTCAAAAAGCAGTGGATTTATAAGATCTAACTCTAAAGAGAAAGATGAAGATAAAATCTGCTACAAATGCAATAAACCTGGTCACTACAAAATTGACTGTCCCGATATTCAGAAAGATAGTCAAAAGAAAGGAAGTCATCAGAAAGATAACTTCAGGAACATATCTAAAAATAATTTTATGCCAACATGAGAAGAGCTAGACGATGAAGATTCATAAAAAGAAGATGAAGCCAATTTGGCGTTGATGCCTCACACGTCCGAATAAGGACTTTTATCTGAAATAGTGTATGAAGACGAAGATGAGATATACTCTTATTCTGACTTTATTTTATGCATGAATGATCTCACGAATCACTGCAAAGATCAATTTAGTCGCATCAAAATTTTAAAAAGAGATAAATTCATTTTAAAAGAAGAATTAAAAGAAATCAACATATCTCAAAATGAATTTCTACTCTAGGTAAACATGATAAAGAATTTCATAATTTCATCACATTTGACATTGGTAGAACTAAACTTGCATCTATGATTTATGGAATTGGAAAAAGCAATAGAGAAGAATTGGGGTACAATGAGAACTGCTCAAGTTCTAATATGTCATTGTGTAAAGAGTCCCCAGATCCTTCTTCCTCTATCATTGCTCAGAAAGTATTAAGAAACTATTTTGTTCATGATAATGATAATCTAAAAGTTATGAATCTAACAAAACCTATTGATCAGAAGTTGAAAGGTATTGTAATGTCAGAACCTGATAGTCCAAAAGTTATGATTACATAAGTATCCAAAACATCTGAATCACAGGCTAAAAAGGATTTAGAAACTAAGGTTGAAAATCACTCCAGTCAAAGTTTTTGGAAACAGAAAGCATAGAGTGAAGCTAAACCTTTTTACATGGAAAAAGCACATGATAGGAAAGAACCTGTCAAGACTAACATAAAAGGACCCATATGTGTATGGGTACCTAAATTTCAAATTGTCTTTGCTGCAGATATGCCTAAAGGGAAAAAGGGGAAACTAAACGTGGTATCTGGACAGTGGCTGCTCACGTCATATGATGGGAGAAAGGCATATGTTCCAAACCCTAAATCTTAGAAGTCCAGAAAGGAAAGATCATTGGTGTAGGTACCATTGATAACTCTCTAATCCTTATCAATAAAGTTTGGCTGGTAGATGACTTAAAGCATAATCTACTTAGCATAAGTCAATTGTGTGATATTGGTTGTGAAGTGATATTTAAAAAGAATTTATGTTCAGTTATTAATGCTGACAAAACCATTGTGCTCAAAGAGAAAAGGAAATGAAATTTTTATAAAATCAATCTTTCTGATTTGGTTGATCAGAAGGTCATTTTCCTAATGACAGTGAGTGATGAGAAATTGATTTGGCACAAAAGGTTAGGTCATGCTAACTGGAGATTAATTTCCAAATTTATCAAGCAAAAACTTGTCAAAGGGCTGCCAGATCTTGGCTATCACTCAGATGCTCTCTATGGAGCATGTTAAGTTAGAAAGATTGTGAAAACCTATTTTAAAAATAAAAACACCATCTCTACCTCTAGACCCTTAGAATTACTTCACATTGATATGTTTGGTCCTATTAGGACTGCTTCGATTAGTGGGAAGAAACATGGTTTGGTCATTGTTGATGATTTCGACATATGGACTTGGGTAAAATTTCTCCGATCTAAAGATGAAATGTACAAAGTATTTAGCACCTTTTGCATTCACGTACAATCTGAAATGGAAGTAAAGATCTTAAAAGTTTGAAGTGATCATGGCAGAGCGTTTGAAAATGAGCCATTTGAATGTTTTTGTGAAAAATATGGAATTATCCATGAGTTATCTTCTCCTAGAAAATCCACAACAAAATGGGGTTATAGAAAGAAAGAACAAATCTTTACAAGAAATGGAAACGACCATGATACATCAAAACAAACTTCCAAAGTACTTGTGCGTAGAAGTTGTTAATATGTCTTGTTACATTCAAAACATAATCTATATTAGACTAATTTTGAATAAAACATCATATGAATTATTTAAAGGTAGGAGACCAAGCATATCTCATTTTCAACAATTTGGATGTACTTGTTACATTTTGAATAATAAAGCCTACCTAAAGAAATTTGATGCTAAAGCTCAAAAGGGTATCTTTTTAGGATACTCTGAACGCTCAAAAGCATACAGAGTGTACAAGTCAGAAACCAGAATGATTGAAGAGTCTATGCATGTTAAATATGATGAAAAAATTCCTGACTATGAAAAGTCGGAGTCTATGGATCCAAATGATAATCTTGCAACAATTTAGAATTTTGAAGAACAACTTGTGGTATGTATTCCAAAAGAAAACAGTTTAGATGATGGTTTATTAGAGTCCAATACTATAATTGAGGGAACACCAAAAGCTGCAGAAACTGAAGTAACTCCAAATAGTTATACTTCTATAGATTCAGTAGTTATTCAAAATAGTTCTGAAGCTTGTGTTCCACCTAAGAGATCATTTCAATATAAAGCGTCTCATCCAGAAGGGAAAATCATTGGGAATAAAGATGAGCCATTGAGAACTAGACCAACTTTCAAAAATGATCAATCAATCAATGCTTAGACTTATCTCATTGACAGAGCCTACCACTATTGATGATGCCTTATCAGATAATGAATGGATTGTGGCTATACAAGAAGAATTGAATCAGTTTTAAAGGAATGATGTGTGGGATCTTGTTCCAAGACCATAGTTGAAGAACATCATTGGTACTAAGTGGTTTTTTTTGAAACAAGATGAATAACAAGGAGAAGTTTTGAGGAACAAAGCGAGACTTGTAGCTCAGGGTTACAGTCAGCAAGAAGAAATTGACTTCTTTGAAACCTTTTGTCCTGTGGCAAGGTTAGAGGCAATAAGACTTCTTCTATTTTTAGATATTAATCATGAAATTATGCTTTATCAGATGGACGTCAAAAGTGCTTTTCTTAATGGAGTTATTATTGAAGAAGTGTATGTTAAACAACCTTCTGGATTTGAAGATCCAAACCATCCAGAATTTGTCTACAAGCTTAAGAAAACTCTCTATGGACTTAAACAAGCTCCAAGAGCTTGGTATAAGAGACTGAGTAATTTTCAGCTTGAGAATAGTTTTTATAAAGGTAAAGTTGACACTACACTGTTTAGGAAAACTCAAAAGGAATAAATTTTGATTGTTCAAATTTATGTTGATGACGTAATTTTTGGTTCCACTAATGAATCTCTTTGCCAAGAATTTTCTAAGACCATGCAGACTGAATTTGAGATGAGTACTATGGGTGAATTAAAATACTTTCTTGGAATTCAAATCAATCAAAGAAAAGAAGGTATATACATTCATCAGTCAAAGTACACAAGAAAAATCTTGAAGAAGTTCAATCTTAATGATTGAAAAGTTATGACAACTCCTATCCATCATACTTGTAACCTGAATAGTGAAGCATGCAGTGCCAAAGTGGATCAGACTAAATATTGAGGTATGATAGGTTCCTTACTCTATCTCACTTCTTACAGACCAGATAGTTTATTCAGTGTATGTTGTGTGCGAGATTCCAATCGAATCCTAAAGAAACTCATTTAAAAGTTGTTAAAAGGATCTTTAGATATTTGAAAGGAACGACTAATCTTGGACTTATTTATAAGAAATCTTTAGATTATAAGCTAGTTGGAATCTATGATGCTGACTATGCCGGGGATAGAATTGAGAGAAAATGCACAAGTGGAAACTGTCAATTCTTAGGTGAAAACCTTATACGGGCTAGCAAAATACAAGAAACTTTTGCTCTATCTATAGCTGAAGCAAAATACATCTCAGCTGCTAAGTCTTGCACTCAACTACTATGGATGAAGTATCAGATAGAAGATTATCAGATTTTTGATAATAGTATTCCTATCTATTATAATAACACTGTTGTTATTTGTCTAACAAAGAATCCAATTCAACATTCTAGAACTAAACGTATTGAAATTAAACACCATTTTATTGGGGACTATGTTTAAAAGGGGATAATAAATATTAAGTTTATTGATATTGATCATCAGTGGGATGATATATTCACAAAACCCTTAGTTGTCACAAGATTTGATTTCATAACGAAAAGTTTGAACATGGTCTTTGTTGATGAATAATGCTTAAAATCTGAGTGGAGTATCAAAACCTGTTGGTAATCAGAAGTAGTCTGAAGTAAAATCTAATAAACCATATTCTAATGATAGACGCGTTCTGAGGAGCATCAATTTTTTAAACTCTAAAGGAAACTTGGATTCTGATAGCACTCAGTTGGAATATAGTATATCACTAAGTCTAAATTTTTTTCTAAGTATGGTTTATAAGCTTTGATTGTAGAGTTTGTCGAATCTTTTTCATTCTTGTTGCTTTATTATTTAAGCAGACAGTAAGTGTTTAATTTTATGCTTTGTGCTTTAAATTAACAATTGAATTAATTTTGACTTCTGATAAAATAAGAATCTTTGTCTTATAAGTCCTTTGATAATTAAGTTGTTCAAGAACAAGTTTTATAAATATTGACTTGATGGTGGAAAGTAGTCTCAAAAACTCTTTTTCAGTGAAATTGTCAAATACACTCAACAAGGTAAACTCAGAATCCATTTGTAAAAATGATGTACTTGCAAAAGTATATTTAATTAATCATCCTTGGTTATTGTGTTTTCTCAAAAATAGTTATTTTTGAGACTGAAGGAACATTTTTTCACTCTTGCCTATTTTTAAAAAAATTGTCTTGAAATTTGGTTCTTAATGGGAGTGTATTGACGAAGATTCTGATTAGTTTTTACTTAGACTCATTACCGTCCAAACATTTAATACATGCTTGCTCATTTATCATAAATTAGCATTCCATGTGTTATGTGATTGTATCTAAGATTTACCCAATTTTTATGTATTATCTTCTATGTAAGATAGTGTTATAAAATCGTTATTTTCTACTTGAATTTATTTCTCTTTCAATATGTCTTCAAAAACCATCATAGGAGATATCTATGATCTAGATATTCTAAAGGAATATACTATTGACCTCAATAATTGGCGACTGTTAACATTTCTCAGATAGTCTAAGATATTCATTTTCAGAAATGGGATGGATATTTTGCAACGCTTGATAGACCAATCTATCCAAATCTTGTGAAATAATTTTGGGCAAATGCTCATGTTCATCAGAGTGAGTTAGATGTTTGTCATATTCTATCTATTGTCTATAGTTTTCCTGTTGTAATCAACTCTAAACTTATTTCTCAAGCAATAAATTGTGAAGAGGATGTAGTTAATGTTGAAGAATACATACATGACAATAGGTTCCTGAATCTCATCAACAACATATATGACAATGTTGCTTCTAACGCAAGCCCTTCTACTCTTACTCATATGGCAAAAGTTTGGAACCAAATTATGGGGACCAAACTATGGCCTAGAGAAAAGGAATTAGGATGGATTTCTCTTGAGGATAAACAATTCATTTTGTTCCTAGGCTCAAGGATGAAAATCAACTTACCTCAAACCATGTTCAACTATCTATGATCATTCCTGTTGGTAGGATCCTTTCTATGATTCTTGTTCAACAAGGTGTTGTTGCTCATGTGCAATGAGTTGGGTTGAAGAAAACAAACTTGTTCTTGATTGGTGTTTATAAATGAATTATTTAAAACCATTATTAATCACTAGGGTCTACTTGTCTGTTTTTCTGTATTGTTATCTTTTTATTGATGACAAATGGGGAGAAACAAATTAAGTATTCTACAAGATTAATCTTGGAGTGGATATAATCACTCTATATAAGGGGATCTTACAAACTTCACCTCTTAGACTTCACATATAGGACTTAAGGGGAGCTTATAAACCCCACCTCTAAGACTGTTTGACACAGAGGGAGCTTAAAAACCTCAGACCCTGGAAGTTGTTGAGTAATTAATTTGTAACTGATTGTTTTAAAATATTTAATGTTGTCATCATTAAAAAGGGGGAGATTATTGAGATAAATTTGGTTCATACCATGTATCCTTTAAGGTTTTGATGATAACAAAGTATTTGAAGAACAATTAGGATTTCTTACTAGCTGGTTCATGTGTACATAATTCAATTTACTTGATGAAATAAGTTCTGTCACGGAAACAAGTTATGGTTCGGTTCTGATCAGGTTCTTGTGAGAGAGTCTGACCATAAAGTTATCTTTTGCATATTTAAGAATCAGAAGCATGCTAATACTTTCTCTAATACTGATGGATTTCAACTCAAGCTCAGATATCAAGGGACTCGAGAGTAGTTGACATTATCTTCAAAAGATTGTGTTGTACCTGTTTCATATAAGATTTCTCTGGACAAAGGCCTTGTTCAGCGGGTAATTTCTTGGTTACGAGCTCCAATACCTAGTTTATTGGGAAAAAGGTATGCAAAAAGATTTGATTTGAATGTACTCGTTAGGTTGCTTCAACGACTCTATTTCTTCAGCTATAAAAGGAGTAGAAAAATTGAAGATCAACAAAGAGAATAACATTGCAACATACATGCACTTCACACCATTTGTATCAACTCAATAAAAGCTAATCTTTTAAGAGTTATTATTCTTGCACAACTTAAGAATCTTTAGTTTTAAAGTGTGATGTATTATATTTGAACACCTCTGATTATTAATCAAGTGTTGTTGTAAGTTATTCGTTCTCTAAACAGTCAGTTTAGATAAAGTCTCTTGCTGTGGGCTTGAGCATTGAAGTCTTGGATTCGTGGAATTTAAGAAAGGAAGTCTTGGACTGTAGGTCTAAGCAAGGAAGTATTGTACTCGAGGGTATAAGCAAGGAAGTCTTGAATTCGAGGGGTTTGAATAAGGAAGTCTTAGGATATGAGGATTTGAGCAGGAAGTCTTGATCAGGCGTTGATTGAGCAAGGAAGACTTAGGTCGTAGGTCTGAGCAGGGGAAAGTCTTATACTTTAGGGTATAAGCAGTTGTAATTTGTTTGACTATAGTGGAAATCTCTTGTGCTGCAAGGGGATTGGACTAATCTTAATTGAAGAGGAACCAAGATAATTTTTATGTGTTCTTTGCCTATTTATTTACTTCTGCTAGTTTATCTGTTGCACTTGTGAATCAGATTATGAACTTCTGTTTAGGTTCTGAACTCTGGTTCAAAAGTAAAAACTATTTGTCATACACAATTCAACCCCTCCTCTTGTGTATTTTTCTCAGCTTCAGACAAAATCTTATCAAAGAAGAAATATCAAAGAAGAAAAAGTTTGGAATCAAGAATCAAGAATGCACAAGCTTTGGATGTTATGGAAATCAAAAGGATTTGATAATGAGATAAGGTACAATGTCAATTCATATTTGTATAAACTTTATACGCTCAAAATCTCTTATCTGATCCCCTATAAATTTTCCCTAACACTCATGCATAACTTTCAATCAAGACACATCTTCTAAAAGGCTAAAATTTAAGTTTTTTTAAAAGTGCAATAGATTTCATGTTGTCTCTTCCTAGAAAAATTGAAAGTTTTAATGGTTCCAATCATTGCTTCATTTGTGAAATTGATTGCATCATGGGTCTGGCTGAAAAGATTGAACATTACAAAGGTGACAATCGATGGCATCATTCACGTAATTGCACCCTGGGAATATTTAAAAAATCTAATACCATGTTATTCCAAACCATTGCAATCCATCATGAATTTTCTCCAAACGCTGCTTCTAATCTAAGATGCATCTTATGATTTATTTAAAGCAAAATATATCAAATTTTTGATTAACCTCTTTCATTTCAATATTAAAAACAATTCATTCAAATTTTAAGTGTTCAATCACAAACTTCATGGAAATTTTTTCTTTATAATATTCTTATATTATAGAAAATTTTCATCAAACCTTTAAGAACTTAGGTTCTATATAATTGTGAATTGTTTATTGGAAAGGGAATATCAGATTTCTGAATTTTGGAAAGTGTTCAAACTCATTGTGACTCAAAGTATTTTTATCATATTGTTGTAATTGACCACTAAGTGTGTGAGTAAATTTGTAAAAAAAGTGTGTACTTTCTAAAAGTGTTTGCAAATAGAAAATGGTTATTTTCTGTTTATGTTGTAAAAATGTCTTTAAATTAGGGAGATTCAAAGTCCATCATAGCATTGGTGTTTGTGAAAAGGTTCTTTGAATTAGGTTGATTCAAATTCCATCATAAGTTTGGTGTTTATGTTAGAAGATTGTAAAAGAGGTCTTGGTGTAAGGCTTGTACAAAGATCTAACATAGTGGAAAATCCTTCAAGGTGTGACATGTAACACCCCACTCTACCCCGTACGCGTATTATAGGAATATTAAAGAAAATACATCAGAATTTTCAAAACACGTAGGATGTCACATAGACATTTTTCTCATTCAATGAAGTATCAAGTCACTTCATGCTTCCCACAATATTTTAACAAGGTCATTCAATAACACAACAGAATAAAATCAATGTTTAAACATAATCCCCACAACCGGTGGTTATACATCATTAATCCAACAGATAAAAGATACGTAACAATTAATCAAGAAAATAAGCAAAATATAACGTAATCCCGTCATCCCATGTTACGTATCAGAGCGAATCCTAGGACTCGATCAAATAACAACGCACTCCAAGCACTACTCAGGTACCTGGTCATCTGCGCTCTCCAAGGAGCATAGACGCAACAAACAGAAAAGGGGTGAGAACTACATTCAATAAATAAGCGGTGAAATACACATGCTAAAAAGTAGTTACACGCCACACATACAATCATACACATGAAACACACGTACACGTGCCATCTTAATCACTCGACATTAATAGCCCATAATCAAATACAAATATGTAATGTGACTCATTGATTCGACACAATGCATGTGGTACCAACACAAATACGCATGGTTCACCCTAGAACCCGATTCCTGTCGAAATCCGGATAAGTCGTATACATTCCTCTGAACTACAACTTATCTCCACAACGAATTCCACATGAAGTCCGGATGAACTAGGCACCCATCATGGATTCCCACCTAGCCATCTCCATAAGACACATGACATGAAATGCATGATAACACAATTATGCATATATAATAATTCCAAGCATAATTCACGATCATCAATGATCCACACGAGCCACCCACTCACCGTAATCCTCTCGGGGATTACCATCATCACACCAGATCGTCCATACTGGACAGTCCTGGTCCACACACATCAATCACACCCCTAAGGGCAAAAACGTAATTTTCCATATTTTCTCTAATTAAATTCGTTACTAATTTTCCTTAGGTTCATTTTAGTCATATTAATCCTACCAATTAAACAGAAATGCGTTCCAAGTTAAATCTGGATAGAAATCGTGAAAATGGGAAAAAAGTCATCACAGGCCTGCCCATACGTGTATTGCCCTGCCTGTTATGCGTAATGCCCTGCTGTCAGGCCCACCATACGCGTATTGCCCTATCTGTTACGCATAAAGCCCTATCTCTTAGGCCCACCATACGCGTATTGCCCTATCTGTTACGCATATTTCCATATCTGTTACTCGTATTGCCCTATTTGTCACGCGTATTGCCCTGTCTCATACGCGTATCACCAGAACTGCTGCCAAAAACTCAGATTTCATCCCTTTCACAAATCCTCACTCAATACTCTTCATTTTACCACTCAACTCAAACCAGAATTCATTTATTTGTTAATCGTTTCTCTCTACCTCTACTATACTTCATCTATCCATTATTCTCCTAAGATTTCTATCATGTAAGGTTCGATTTTGTTAACCCTCAAACCCTTATTTCCTAGATCTATTATTCATCAGAATTCTATTACAGCATCAAGAAACTTTCACACGAATTTCATATCAATCCCGGATTCATACACATAATCATCATATAATAATCATTCAACAATACAGTAATTTTAGGGAATTCATCATGTTACAAAATTCAGATCAAGAAAACCAAAACCAGACATAAATCCTATGAGAGAAAGGACCTCTCACTACCCTCTCATGTTAATTCACCCGTATTGAAATCCATTCTCCCCCTTACCTTGGATTGAAGCTTTTTCCTTGACAACAATGGAGAATTGGTTCCTCTGCCCTAGTTCTCCTTTCTCTGTCTTTTTCCTCTTTTATGTGTTAACTGTCTACTTCACTAAATCTCCCTAAACCCTCTTAATCATATTTTTAATTCATTTAATTTAATTACTAATAATAATAATACTAATAATAACAATAATAATAACCATAATCATATTAATATTATTATGAATAATAATTGAAATAATAATATTAATAATCATAATGCTCTTAATCTTGTTATTAAATTTTCTGTTATTCTAGGTCCACATTACCCCAACTATGGTCAGCTCTCACTCTCGCTCCTAACCTCATACCCTTAATTAAGGACATCACAACAAATACACGCCACAAAGTATAAAATGACTAAATAATTTAAATGAGTTGTTACAACTCTCCCCCACTTAAAAATATTTTCGTCCTCGAAAATGTACTTGATGAGAACAATTCCGGATACGACTCTCGTATCTTGCTCTCCAATTCCTAGGTCACACTTCCTCCAGAAGCTCCTCACCAAGCTATTCTCACCAACGAGATATCTTTCCGTCTTAGTTGTTTCATTTTACGGTCTTCGATTCTCAATGGCATCGCCTCCACCATAAGGTTATCTCGAACATGCAATTCATCTCTCTGAAGCACATGAGATGGATCAATAACATACTTCCTAAGTTGTGATACATGAAACACGTCATGAAGATTCGAAAGTTCGGGTGGCAACGCCACTCTATAGGCAACCGCTCCAACCCTCTGCAGAATCTGATACGGTCCAATGAACTTAGGATCCAATTTCTTTGATTTCAGCGCACGACCAACATCGGTCACCGGATTGACTCTAAGAAATACATGGTCACCCTCGCTGAAATTCCAAGTCTTTCTTCCTATTATCGGGGTAGCGTTTCTGCCTACTCTGGGCCGTCTTCATTTTCTCCCTAATCATCTGGATCACCTCCATGGTCTGTTGCACAATCTCAAGTCTGAGTACCGTACTCTCGCCCGACTCATACCAACATAGAGATGTCATACACCTTCTACTATACAATGCTTCAAAAGGTGACATTCCAATACTTGAATGATAACTATTGTTGTAAGTAAATTCAATCAGCAGTAAATGAGTATCCCAAGCGCCTCCTCGCTCGAGTATACACGCTCTCAACAAATATTCCAATGACTGAATAATCCTCTCAGATTGACCATTGGTCTACGAGTGATAAGCAGAACTCAATTTCAAACTGGAACCTAAAGCTTCTTGCAAGCTTTTCCAAAATCCAAAAGTAAACCTCGGATCTCTGTCAGATACAATGCTCGACGGAACCCTGTGTAACATCACTATCACTCTGATATATATGTCTGCTAACTTCGTCAAAGGAAAACTAATGTTAATCGATATAAAATGCGCCGACTTCATCAATCTATCCATAATCACCCAAATTGCGTCAAAACCTCTCGCTGTATTCGACAACCCAATCACAAAATCCATTGCAATACTATCCCATTTCCACTTTGGTATTTCCATCGGTTGCATCAAACCGGGTGGTTTCTGGTGTTCCACCTTTGACTTCTGACAAGTCAAACAAGCATACACAAACCGAGCCATGTCTTTCTTCATACCCGGCCACCAAAATAATTTCTTCAGGTCTTGATACATTTTCGTAGCTCCTGGATGAATACTCAAGCTACTCCTTTGTCTTTCTTACAAAGTTACCTTTTTCAAATCAGGATTATCTAGCACACAAATTCTGTCTCTGAACTTCAACCCACCAGATTCATCTGCTTTAAAGTCTTCTTCCTTATCCGTTCCGCCTACGGTCATCAAGTCTACCAATTTCAAGTCCAGTTTATGACCTTCTCTTATTTCATGAAGGGACTCATTATTCACTTTCAGCATCCCTAACATTACACTTTCCGAAGTTAAATCACAAACCATACTCAAGTTTCTAAACTACTCAATTCAATCCAATTCTCTAATCATCAACGTCGACATATGTATCGTCTTCCGACTCAAAGCATCTACCATGATGTTAGCTTTACCGGGATGGTAACTCAAGCTAAAGTCATAGTCTTTTAGAAATTCCATCCATCTTCGCTGCCTCATATTTAATTCCTTCTGGTCAAACAGATATTTCCAACTCTTATGGCCACTGAACACTTCGAATCTCGACCCATACAAATAATGCCTCCAAACCTTTAGTACGAAAACCACTGCAGCTAACTCTAGATTATGAGTAGGATAATTCCTTTCATGAATCCTCAATTGTCGAAGCGTAAGCCACAACCTTGCCATCTTGCATCAAAACACCGCCTAATCCCATTTTAGACGCATCGCAATATACCAGAAAAGCATCATTCAGATTTGGTAAGGTTAACACTGGTGCGGTAGTCAACCTTTTCTTCAGTTCTCAGAAACTTTCTTCACACAAAATATCCCATACAAATGTCTGGCCTTTTCTAGTCAACTGGGTCAACGAAAGAGCCAAATTAGAAAACCCTTCGATGAACTTACGGTAATAGCATGCCAAGCCTAAGAAACTTCTAATATCTGTCACTGACTTCGGAGCCTCCCACTGAAGCACAACACTCACTTTCGATGGATCAACTGCTATGCCTCCTCCAGAAATAACATGTCCAATAAAACTCACTTCGCTCAACCAAAACTCACACTTCGAAAGTTTTGCAAACAATTTATTATCCTTCAGCACTTGCAATGCAACCCTCAAATGCTCTACATGATCTGCTTCTGACTTGGAGTAAATCAAAATGTCATCAATGAAAACTACTACAAACTGGTCCAAATAAGCATGGAAGATATGATTCATGTACTCCATGAACACACCGGTGCATTGGACACACCAAACGACATCACTGCATATTCATAATGTCCATACCGAGTTCTGAAAGCTATTTTCTAGATATCGTCTTCTTTCACACGGATCTGATGATAGCCTGACCTCAAATCAATTTTCCTGAACACACGAGCTCCCACAAGTTGATCCATCAGATCGTCGATTCTTGGAAGTGGATACTGATTCTTGATGGTTACTTTATTCAACTGGCGATAATTAATGCACAAGCACATACTGCCATCTTTCTTCTTTACTAACAAAACTGGAGCTCCCCATTGCGACACACTGGGTCTGATAATCTTTTTGTCTAATAATTCTCCCAACTGAGGTTTTAACTCTGCCAATTTTGATGCTGACATTCTGTATGGTGCCGAAGATATAGGTCTGGTACAAGGGACAAGATCAATCGTAAACTCTACTTCCTTCTCTAGAGGTAACTCTGCAACATCCTTCGAGAACACTTCAGGAAATTCCCTCACAACAAGTAATTCCTCAATCGACGACTTACCCTCCATAGATAACGAAGCGAACACTGCAAATACTTTAGCTTCGTCTTCTACCAAGATTCTAAACTCCTTAATAGATATAAGAGTAGCCATTTCTTCTTCTTCAGGAGTCAGGAATAACAGCCTCTTCCTATAACAATCAATATAAACATAGTTTCTCTCGAGGCAATTCATCCCTAAAATAACATCCAGCTCACTGAGTGGTAGACAAATCAAGTCCACTCCAAAATCTTTACCAAAGATCGACACAGGGCAATTCAAACACATTAAAGATGTAGTGATTAATCCAATAGATGGAGTATCAATCACCATCCCTCTACTCAAAGTAGACAGCACAAGCCCCAGTCTCTTCACACAATCCACAAAAATAAACGAGTAAGTCGCACCCATATCAATAATAGTAATGAAAGGGGTGTTATGAATGTAACACATACCTCTGACCAAACGATCCTCACTGGTAGGCTGAGCTCCCACCAATGCAAACACATTTCCACTTATCTGAGATTTCTTCGGTTTCTGACAGTGGGTGCTGATATGTCCCTGCTTACCACAGTTGTAACAGGTTGGTATGTTGGTTCTACAGTCCGCTACCACATGACCTGGCTTTCCACACTTAAAACACTTCTTCACCTCATTCTGACATTCATTCGCACGGTGACCTGCACCACCACATCTGAAACACTTGAGAGGATTTGAAGGATTTCCTCCCCCACTTGGTTTCTTCCCAGCAACATCTTTCTATTTTCCTTTATCATCCAGAGCATGGTAAGGTGTATTCCCATGCCTCTGTTTGCCTCTTTTGTCACTTAGATTCTCATAGTGAGCGATTCTAGCTCTGTTGTCTTCATCATAGATTCTAAACCTATTCACCAGCTCAGGAAAGTACCTGATCTTCTGATAACCGACGCCTAGTTTGATCTCGGGACGCATCCCGTTCTCAAACTTGATGCACTTCGAACTTATAGGTGCATCAGTATTGTAACGAGGACAATACTTTACTAGTTCGTCGAACTTAACCACATACTCTGCCACTGTCATGTTCCCCTGTTTCAACTCAATGAATTCAATCTCTTTCTTTCTGCGAACATCTTCTGGAAAATACTGTTCCAGAAACTCTGCCCTGAACACTGTCTAATTAATGGGACCCTCACCAGCTTCCAATCTCTGGTGGGTGTTGTCCCACCAATCCTCAGCCTCACTTTCCAGCATATGGGTACCAAACGGTACCTTCTGATCCTCTGAGCATCCAATGACTCTGAATATCTTCTCAATATCCTTCAGCCATTTCTGTGCTACATCTGGATCATGTTCACCTTCGAACTTAGGTGGCTTGTTATTCTGGAACTTCTCCAAATTATGGAACTCTCCGTTTCTAGCACTCCGATTGATATTCTGACCAATGTTCTCCACTGCCTGCGCATCAGCTTGTAACGCAGCAGCCATCGCAGCATCCTTCCTACCAGCCATACTGTTCAATATCCATGAAAACACAGGTTAGAAGAAACACACGACTATAGACATTCTATAGTCATACTCTACTATAACACTGACCATACGGACCGACCTGCTCTGATACCAATTGTAACACCCCACTCTACCCCATACGCGTATGATAGGAATATTAAAGAAAATACATCAGAGTTTTCAAAACACGTAGGATATCACATAGACATTTTTCTCATCCAATGAAGTATCAAGTCATTTCATGCTTCCCACAATATTTCAACAAGGTTATTCAATAAAACAACGAAATAAAATCAATGTTTAAACATAATCCCCACAACCGGTGGTTATACATCATTAATCCAACAGATAAAAGATATGTAACAATTAATCAAGAAAATAAGAAAAATATAACGTAATCCCGTCATCCCATGTTACGTATCAGAGCGACTCCTAGGACTCGATCAAATAGCAACACACTCCAAGTACTACTCAGGTACCTGGTCATCTGCACTCCCAAAGGAGCACAGACGCAACAAACAGAAAAGGGGTGAGAACTACATTCAATAAATAAGCGGTGAAATACACATGCTAAAGAGTAGTTACACGCCACACATACAATCATACACATGCAACGCACATACACGTGCCATCTTAATCACTCGGCATTAATAGCCCATAATCAAATACAAATATGTAATGTGACTCACTGACTCGACACAATGCATGTGGTACCAACACAAATACGTACGGTTCACCCTAGAACCCGATTCCCATCAGAATCTGGATAAGTCATATACGTTCCTCTGAACTACAACTTATCTCCACAACAACTTCCACATGAAGTCCGAATGAACTAGGCACCCGTCATGGATTCCCACCTAGCCATCTCCACAAGACACATGACATGAAATGCATGATAACACAATTATGCATATATAATAATAATTCCAAGCATAATTCACGATCATCAATGATCCACACGAGCCATCCGCTCACCGTAATCGTCTCGGGAATTACCATCATCACACCAGACCGTCCACACTTGACGGTTTTGGTCCACACACATCAATCACACCCCTAAGGGCAAAAACTTAATTTTCCACATTATCTCTAATTAAATTCGTTACTAATCTTCCTTAGGTTCATTTTAGTCATATTAATCCTACCGATTAAACGAAAATGCGTTCCAAGCGAAATTTGGATAGAAATCGCGAAAATGGAAAAAAAAGTCATCATAGGCCTGCCCATACGCGTATTGCCCTGCCTGTTACGCATAATGCCCTGCTGTCAGGCCCACCATACGCGTATTGCCCTATCTGTTATGTGTATTGCCCTGTCTCATACGCGTATCACCAGAACTTCTGCCAAAAACTCACATTTCATCCCTTTCATGAATCCTCACTCAATACTCTTCATTTTACCACTCAACTCAACCCAGAATTCAGGTTTTTGTTAATCGTTTCTCTCTACCTCCACTATAATTCATCTATCATTATTCTCTTAAGATTTCTATCATGTAAGGTTCGATTTCGTTAACCCTCAAACCCTTATTTCCTAGATATATTATTCATCAGAATTCTATTACAGCATCAAGAAATTTTCACACGAATTTCATATCAATAACATATTCATACACACAATCATTATATAATAATCATTCGACAATACAGTAATTTTATGGAATTCATTATGTTACAAAATTCAGATCAAGAAAACCAAAAAAGACATAAATCCTATGAGAGAAAGGACCTCTCACTACCCCCTCATGTTAATTCACCCATATTGAAATCCATTCTCCCCCCTTACCTTGGATTGAAGCTTTTTCCTTGACAACAATGGAGAGTTGGTTCCTCTGCCCTAGTTCTTCTTTCTCCGTCTTTTTCCTCTTTTACGTGTTAATTGTCTACTTCACTAACTCTCCCAAAACCCTCTTAATCAGATTTTTAATTCATTTAATTTAATTACTAATAATAATAATAATAATAATAATAATAATAACAATAATAATAACCATAATCCTATTAATATTATTATTAATAATAATTGAAATAATAATATTAATAATCATAATGCTCTTAATCTTGTTATTAAATTATCTCTTATTCTTGGTCCACATTACCCCAACTAAGGTCATCTCCCACTCTCGCTCCTAACCTCCTACCCTTAATTAAGAACATCACAACAAATACACGCCACAAAGTATAAAATGACTAAATAATTTAAATGGGGGTGTTACATGACAGGACTAAATGTACTCTTAAATTGGAAAGGGTAATTATGATAAATCTCTTGTGTCTTTTACTTTCTTGCACTTTATTTTATTTTTAACTTTCATTCAAGGTTCATCCACTTAATTCTATAAAAAATAAAAAGGGAAGAATCATCGCTTAAAACCAGAAAAATCTATAAAACCTAATTCACCCCTCTTAGGTTGCACTCTATAGTTAAAAAATCTTCAGGGAAATGAAGGTGAGCGCCTATGAACTTGGTAGTGTCAAAGGTGTCATCACACCACATAGAGTTTCATGTTGAAGGGGTCTTGAGAAGATGTTAGCTCGCCCATAACAATCACTTGACTCACCTTGACATTTGGTGAGGATTCATCCTCCAGCCAATTAAGGCATCTCCCCCAAATAAAAGCTTAACCCCCTACGAATTATGCCTTTAAGGCGACATTGAGAGTTGTTTGGTCCTACACACTATGATTTCCTCCTGGCGAGATGGTCTTTCATCTCCTTGGGAAAAAGCTTGAAGATCTTCTCTGCAACAAAGATGAAGAGAAATGATTAACACAAGCTCTATCAATAATAATAAAGGGTAACTATATTTAAACTCACTTATATATTTGTCCAAAGACTCATTATTCCCCTAATCCAAGGTAATCACAGTATGAGACTCAATTATCTTAAAACTTCTAAAGTCTGGACCACTTCAGCCTCATAATGAGTAAGACAGTCATAGTCGTATTGATTGATCAACGCATGGTTATCAGTCCAAGCGAGGGTAAACTTGGGGACGTCATCCGCTTTAGTAGTTACTAAGGAGGAGTTATCTTTCCCCCTCAATTACACAAACCTATCATTCCAACCTTTAAAGTGGTTAGAGTGAGGTTTAAATAAAGCTCTCCAAAGTAGGCAATCAGGGTTACCCACCTCCAAAGCATATGGGCCTTAGTGTAGTAAAAAAAGATGAACATTTTGATGGGTGGTTCGACCTCTAGTCGCTGACATATGATTTCAAATGCCTTTATCACACTTCATTCATTAGGCGTGATCTAGTTGGAAGCCACATTGTGTTATGTAAGAAACTCCATAGCAAAGGAAGAAAAGGGAGGCGAACCCCAACCTCGTGGATGGTAGGAAGATAAAAGGAAAGGAGGAAGTAGAAAAGATATCATATGTGACCATATGGACACTCTCCTCTATAGAACACGCCTCTCGAATAACTTCTTCTTCATCACTAGAAAAAGAAAAAGTAAGTTGATGTCGAAGGGAGGCTATCTGGTCGCCGGTGGTGCAGGCGAACCCAACTACCCTCACATCTTTAAGCTCGGGGTCAGAAATAGCTATGATCGTCCCCCATATTTACCTCTCATGGAAAATAGAAGGAAAAATGGAGTAACTATCACTTCTCCCATTGTTATCCCTATCGAAATTAAGAGAACTCTCACAACTTCTGGACATACTTAGTTTCACTAATTTACAGTCAATAGTCCTATTGGGACTCCTAACATTCTTATATCTATAATGGTTATATGTACATTACAAGTAAAGGGTTTAATCAGGTTGTCATCCTCGTATAATTCCCTAATAATCGTCATAAAGAAAAGGAAAAAGAGAGTAATTGCATAAAAATTGATGTTGAGCTCGTGAGGAGGGAGAAGTTATCCAAGGAATGAGAAATGATTCACTAACTTTAAACAAGGATGTTCATGAATAAAGGAAAAAACTAGCTCTCATCTTGTTAAATAGGGGGAAACTAGGTGTTATCAAAGTCTATTGGTTTCAAATCAAATGTGAAACCTTTAGCGCGTTTCAAGACGTGTGAAAGGGAAAAGACCAATTAGGCATCCCAAGGGTGATCATCATTGCTTGAATTAAATGTCTCACATGTTTTTCCTTCAGCAGACGCTTCGAGACTTTCCAGTTGACACAAACCACACAGACAGACACCTGTAAAGGCACTTGAAGGACTCGACTATGTCTCTCCTGAGAAACTCAAGTCTCGTCTAAGGGACTCGACTAAGCCTCACTTAGAAGGGTCATTCAAGACCTAAGGGTAAGAGTGAAGCCTTGGCAAGACTCTCCGCAAACATCCAAAGATGACTCAACAATTAAAAACACTTCGTCCTCTACAATCCCTCATTTTTAAAGGCTGACAAAATTAATCTTTTAAATTATTAAAAATGAGTTTAAAATAAACTTTCAGTATATATTTTTATAAATTATAAAAAAGTTAATAATTTATTTTTCAATATTTTAAACTTTTTTTTTAAATATAAAAAAAATTACTTTTTTAAAGCTTAAACAACATACCACATAAAAACCATTTTATGGAACCCTCGATTAATTTAAAGTTATTTACAAGTCTAGCATGTGATGCCATGGGATTGTGCTCATTAATCATAATTACCCTGCAAATGAGTTCACAATAAAGATTGGGACCACATACTTATGGTTTCAAAAATAAAGGAAGTTGAGCTGTTTATAGCACCCATTTGCTTAAAGATCTTGGATATGATTAATTGCCAGAAAAACTACAAATTTAAATTGTTCACTCATTGAGTTTATATTAATAATAATTCAAAGCATTACTAATACCACCTACGCTATATTCATAAAACCCCTTAATAATATTTAACAAATATTTAAAAAGTTTCTAGTGTAATTAATGGAATGGATTAATAGCTGGATTTATAGAGCAAATCGTGACCGTTGTTTATAATTAGAGAGTAGAGACCGTTAAAATGTAAAAATAGTACATCATCAGGTAGAAAAGCAAGTCATTTATTTGCAAGGACAGAGCCATTAAAGAATTGTAAGAACAGAGTACAAGCAAGAAAACAAACGAGTCTTTAATTCAATTACAAAAATGTACAGTTTCAATCCACTATTTTTTTTGTACTATTCCAAACTATTATACACTTATTACTTAACTGCTCTATTTTTTTATTTGTTTAAAATTGAATCTAAATTCCAGACTATTAGTTGAGTCACTCCACATAATAAACTTAATTTTAAATAATAAAGTTGATGATTTCTAATGAAAGTTTTCCAATGAGAGAAAAGTGTAAAGAAGATTGATGTATGAAAAATAATTTCATAAGCACATATTTAGAAAGAAGAAAAAAAAGGTATTCTCGTATAAAAATCTAAATTTTTTGAATACATCAAAAGCTCAAATTGCAAATCCTCTTTGTTGAAAGCTAATAGATGATCATATAAATTACCTTTAGTGTATATATATATATATATATATATATATATATATATATATATATATATATATATATATATATATATATATATATATATATATATATATATATATATATATATATATATATATATATATATATATATATATATATATATATATATATATATATATATATATATATATATATATATATATATATATATATATATATATATATATATATATATATATATATATATATATATATATATATATATATATATATATATATATATATTATTAGTAATAATTCATATTTTATTATATTACTTTCTTAAGCCCATAAGTTTGTTAGAGAGTATTTTAGTATTTATCTTATTCTAGTAACCCTAGTTTTAGCTTATAAATAGGGTGACAATCATTATAACCAAATATCATGTTTTGTAGCCGTCATTCTCTTAATAGAATATTTCCCTATTTCATCATTTATTCTATCTTTGCACCAACAAATTGGTATCAGAGCCTGGTTCAGATTCATTGGGAAACACGGGAAACACGAGTGAACGTGAGGTCTTGTGTGTTTGATTTTGTTTCTCAGATTCTTGTTGAATCTTGAACAAAATCTGATTAGAATTTTTTTTTTAATTTTGTGGGTTGGGAAACACTGTGTGAGAAATCTGAGTGTATTGTGCAAGGTGAAGATGAACGGAAACGGCAACATGAACACCAAGCTTTCAGTATTTGACGGTAAAAACTGGAATCGTTGGATGATCCAAATGCGTGTACTGTTTGGTGCTCAAGATGTTTTAGATCTTGTCACTGATGGTTATGTTCCGGTAGCAGCAGATGCAACAGATGAACAGAAAAACGCGTAGAAGGAAGTAAGGAAGAAGGATCAGAAAGCATTATTCTTTATTCATCAATGTGTTGATGTAAATGTGTTTGAGAAGATTGCAGATTCAATGACAGCAAAGGCTGCGTGGGACACACTGGTTAGATGTTATGGTGGTGACGCATCAGTGAAGAAGGTGAAGCTTCAGTCCTTGAGAAAGCAATATGAGAATCTCAACATGAAGAATAATGAGAAAGTTTCTGAATACATCTCCAGAGTGATTCTGATCACTAATGAGATGAAGGCGTGTGGAGAAACTCTTTCTGAAGAAACAATCATGGAGAATGTATTGAGATCCCTTACCTCTCAATTTGATTACATTGTGGTAGCAATAGAACATTCCAAAGATCTGAGTACCATGAGAATTGAAGAGCTGCAGAGCAGTTTAGAAGCGCAAGAGTTGCGTTTGACTGAGAGAACTTCTGAAAGGGAAGTAGAGCAGCAGGCTCTGAAAGCAACTTCTGATAGGAGGTATCAGAAGCAGTCAGAAGCCAAGAGAAGATCTGATGGTGGTCAGAAGTCAGAAACCTCAACCTCTGATAGACAAAAGAATGCTCAGAAGGGAAAAGAGAAGTATGACAAGAAGAAGATCCAATGTTACTGTTGTAAGAAGTTTGGTCACTTTGCTAGAGATTGTTGGTCAAACAAGGAGAAGAAATCAGAAGAAGCAAATATAGCCAGAAGTTCTGATGACGAATCTGTGCTATTGATGGCCTCTGAATCTGATGATCTGACAGACTGGTGGTATATGGACACTGGCTGTTCAAATCATCTTACTAGAAACAAGAAATGGCTGGTTGACTTTGACTCTGAAAAGAGAACAAAGATCAGATGTGCTGATGACAAATATCTTAATGCAGAAGGTATGGGAAATGTCAGAGTGACTCTGAACAATGGGAAAATAGCATTGATTCAGAATGTGTGGTATGTACCTGGCATCAGAAGCAATCTGATGAGTGTGGGACAATTAATTGAGAAAGGTTTCTCAGTTACCATGAAGGACAATCTTCTGAAGCTGTATGACTGTAATCAGAAGTTGATTATGGAGTCAGAACAGGGAAGGAATAGAACATTCAAGGGGAATGTCAGAACTGCAGACTCAGAGTGTCTTAGTGCAACAAGTACTGAGAAGGAGAGTGAGCTGTGGCACAGAAGATTTGGTCATTTGAATTTCAGAAGCTTACAACATCTGAATTCAAAGAAATTGGTACATGGAATTCCTGCAATTAAGAAGCCTGAAAAGTCATGCAAAGTCTGCATGGAAGGAAAACAACCAAGATTTCCATTTGCATCAGAAGTTGCTCCAAGAGCAAAACATGCCTTGGGAGTTGTACACTCTGATGTGTGTGGTCCATTTCCAGTAGCATCAATTGGAGGGAATAAATACTCTGTGCTGTTTGTTGATGAATTAACAAGAATGACATGGGTATCCCTTATTAAGTTCAAACACGAGGTGTTTGATGAATTCAAGAAGTTCAGAATGAAGGCTGAGAATCAGAGTGGTCAGAAGTTGAAGATTCTTAGAACTGATGGTGGAGGTGAGTATAACTCCAAAGAGTTCTAGAAGTTCTGTGAGGAGAATGGAATTGAGCATGAGGTTACTGCTCCTTATACCCCTCAACACAATGGTCTTGCTGAAAGAAGAAACCGTACTTTGCTTGATATGGTGAGAAGCATGCTAAAGGAGAAGAAGCTTCCTCAGAAGCTCTGGGGAGAAGCTGTTGCAACTGCAACTTATGTACTCAACAGATGTCCTACGAAGAAGTTGAAGGAAATAGTTCCTATGCAGAAGTGGACTGGAGACAAGCAAAGTGTTAGTCATCTGAAGGTGTTTGGTTCTGTTTGCTATAAACATGTTCCAGAAGCCAGAAGACAGAAGCTGGATGATAGAAGCAAAGTGATGATTCTGATAGGGTACCACAGTACAGGTGCATACAAGCTCTATTGTCCAGAAACCAACAAAATTAAATTCAGCAGAGATGTGATTGTGAAGGAATCAGAAGTTTGGAATTGGGATAAGTCTCAATCTGATTCTGATGTTAGAACTTCTGAAGAAAGGTCAGAGTTAAGAATTTCTGAAGTTGAAGTAAACTCTGACGTTGATTCTGACTCTGATAGTGATTCTGACTCTGGAGAAGACTCAGAAGATGAAGGTGACTCTGATGATCCAGACTCTGATGGTAATCCAGATTCTGGTGGAAATTCAGACTCTGAAGATGGCCAAGGCTCTGGAGGAAGTCAAGCCTCTGAAGCTAGAAATTCTGAAGTTCAAGACTCTGGAAATATGCCAGATCCTGAAGTTGGTCAAAGCTCTGGAGAAAGTCAATCATCTGAAGCCCAAGACTCTGAACAAGTTCAGAGACCACAAAGAATCAGAAGCGTTCCCAGAAGATTTGTAGAATTTGACATGCTGCAAGACACTGAAGTAGACTCTGAAGGAGAAGTTATTCAGTGTGACATGTTAGTAGACTCTGAACCTATAAGTACAGAGGAGGCTCTTAAGCAGAAGCTCTGGCTGAAGGCCATGAAAGAAGAACTTGATGCTATAGAGAGAAACAAGACTTGGAAGCTGACAGAACTTCCAAAAGACAAGAAAGCCATCAGCGTCAGATGGGTTTTCAAGCAGAAGTTAAAGCCAAATGGTTCAATTGGCAAACATAAAGCAAGGTTGGTAGCCAGAGGATTTCTACAGAAACCTGGGCTGGATTATTCTGAAGTGTTTGCACCTGTAGCAAGACATGAAACAATCAGAATGGTGATTGCAATAGCTGCTAACAGGAATTGGCCTCTGATGCATTTAGATGTAAAATCTGCATTTCTGAATGGTCCATTAGAAGAAGAAGTTTACGTGTCACAACCTCCTGGATTTGTGAAAAAGAATCAGGAAGGGATGGTGTACAGATTATACAAAGCTCTATATGGATTGAAACAAGCGCCCAGAGCTTGGAATCAGAGGATTGATTCATTTTTCAAGAAGCAAGGCTTTCAGAAATGTGAGATGGAGTACGGTGTCTATGTTCAGCATACTTCTGAAGGCAATATGACTCTGGTATGTTTATATGTTGATGATATACTATTGACTGGAAGTTCTGAACAGGAGATAGCCAAGTTCAAGAAAGTTCTGATGAATGAATTTGAAATGACTGATCTAGGCAAAATGACATACTTTCTAGGGATGGAGTTCAGATATTCTGAGAAAGGTATCATTTTGCATCAACTCAAGTATGAATTAGAACTTCTGAAGAGGTTTGAACTGAAGAATTGTAAGACTACTGTCACACCTTCAGATACAAATCAGAAACTGGATTCTGACTCTGATGGAGAAGATGTGGATGCTACAACCTTCAAACAGTTGGTTGGTTCTCTGAGGTATTTGTGCAATATCAGACCTGATATTTGCTATTCTGTTGGGATGGTTAGTAGGTTCATGAGTAAACCTAAGTGGTCCCATTATCAAGCTGCTGTCAGGATTCTGAGGTATATCAAGGGAACTCTTAAGTATGGAGTGTTATTTCCCTCTGGAAGAAAGGATGAATCAGAACTTCTGAGTTATTCAGACTCTGATTGGTGTGGAGACAGAGTTGGCAGAAAAAGTACCTCTGGTACTTGTTCAAATTTCTGGGAGGTCCTATTTCTTGGTGTTCCAAGAAGCAACCTGTTGTGGCGTTATCAACCTGTGAAGCTGAATACATTGCAGGTGCTGTTACTGCATGCCAAGCTGTGTGGATTCTGAATCTGTTGCAGGATCTGAAGATTAAAGTAAGCAAACCTCTGAAGTTGATGATTGACAACAAGTCTGCAATCAACCTTGCCAGAAACCCAATGCTGCATGGGAGAAGCAAGCATATTGAGACCAAGTATCATTTTCTGAGACATCAAGTTCAGAGTGGAGTGTTAGAAGTTGTACACTGCAGCACTCAGAAGCAGTTGGCAGATGTTCTGACGAAAGCTATCAAGACTGATCAATTTCTCAGATTAAGGGATGGAATTGGTGTTACAAGTTTTGATGGAATATGAATTAAGGGATGGTATTAGTAATAATTCATATTTTATTATATTACTTTCTTAAGCCCATAAGTTTGTTAGAGGGTATTTTAGTATTTATCTTATTCTAGTAACCCTAGTTTTAGCTTATAAATAGGGTGACAATCATTGTAACCAAATATCATGTTTTGTAGCCGTCATTCTCTTAATAGAATATTTCCCTATTTCATCATTTATTCTATCTTTGCACCAGCATATATATATATATATATATATATATATATATATATATATATATATATATATATATATATATATATATATATATATATATATATATATATATATATATATATATATATATATATATATATATATATATATATATATATATTGGTGGTTTATCTATTGCTAGAGAATTTGTAATGTATTAAGTCTATTTTTAGAGGTTTTAAGAGAGTTTTGGGTCTTCACGTTAATTTTATTTAAGAGTAATCTTATTGGAATTAATGTATATCATATATTTCTTTCTTCAACTGGAAACTTTCTCCGTCGTGAGATAAACTCTCTTCATTTTAAGTTCTTTGGCTGTCAGTGGGGGAATCCGTGCCTTAAGTCTACTTGAAATCCTCTGGATTTTTTTGTTAGAAAAAAGATTTAACTCTTGGGAGCATAGATATCTGAGTTCGGGGGTAGAGTGTTTCTTCTTAATTCGGTGCTTAATGATATTCCTATCTTGTTCTTGTCCTTTCTAAAAATGTTTGTTATGGTTTGAAAGAAAATAATGGCTTTACAAAGAAGATTTCTTTGGGGAGGGAGGGGGAGTGAAGAATGTTTATAAGATTCCTTGGGTGAATTGGGATGATGTGTGTAAGCCTAAAAGTAGGGGGATTTACGAGTGAGCGATCTCTGACTAGTTAATTTTTGTCTTATGGCGATGTGGAGATGAAGGTTACTTATAGGGGATTTAGGGCTCTAGAGATATATTTTGATAGCTAAAGACGAATATATCTCTATCTCCTATCATAATAGAGCAAATGCTAGGGATTTCCGTTCTTCTTCGTATTGGTGGAAAGAGATATCTCTCCTTGGGAAAAAAGATAAGAGTAACACAAATTGGTTTTCTAAGGGAATTACTAGGAAAGTGGGTTCAGGTCTTCAGATTTTCTTTTGGGAGGACCCTTGGTTAGGGCGCATCCCCTTTTGGGAGGATCCTGGTGTATTCTCCAATTCTCTCTAGCAAGAAGGGACGATGAGCGAGATATGAGAGGTTATCAATGGGGTACTAACCTGGAATCTTAGATGGAGGAGATCTTTCTTTTTTAGAGAGTTTCTCATTCTTAAGGAGTTTCATGTTTTGCTTAGAGATGTTATTCATACTCTGGATCGAAATAAGTGGATTTGGAAGCATTCTAAAGATGATACTTTTTTAGTGGCACCGACTTCTCTCTTCTAGAGGAGTTTGACTTCTACTATGGCATTTCTCTCGTTTAAAAGTCATATCCTTTTCCTTATTTGGAGTAGTTAGGCCCCATCTAAAATCGTGGGTTTTTCCTGGCAGTTATTGCAAGACAAATTCCCTTATAGAGTCAACCTATTTAGGAGAGGGGTGTTATCATACACTAGTAGTCTTTCTTGTCCCTTTTGCGGGATTCTAGTTGAGACTTATTTTCACTTTTTTGTTACATGTGAGATAGTCGTGTTAGTGTAATATAGAGTTTTCTGGTGGTTGGGGGTGGCAGATAGTTATTCACCAGGATCTTAGGCTGATTTTTAAATGTTTCCTCTATTTAGGAGGTAGGGTAAAGTATAGGGGTGGCTACCTATTGGTTTGACATGTTATAATTTGGTCTATTTGAAAAACCCAAAATTATGTTCTCTTTAATGAAGTCATAAAAACAAGGAAATAAGTGGAGGAGAATAGTATGTTTTAGCTTGGAATTGGTTTTTGGTTAAGTCGGGGGAGAACTTTTGCACCTTCATTGATTGACTTCAGAATCCTATCCTCTACCTATACCTATAATGGATTAAGTATTTTTCCTAATTCAGAGTATGGTGGTGGACCTTCAATACCGCTTTGTTGGGATCTGATCTCTTGATGGTGGATCTTGTTGGTTTGAGCTCTAGCCTGAGAGTAGCGAGGTGGTTCTGTAGTTTTTGTGGTTTTGCTACTAGTTGTCCCCTTCTCTATTTTTGTTGTGTATCTTGTTTTGTATATTTTGTTTTCGGGCCTCTGGTGCATTTTGAATTTTTTCTTGTATCATGGTTGACTCCCTTTATTAATATATATTATTTGCCATTCAAAAAACATATTTTGCATCTAATTAAGAAACTATCATCATCATATAGATCCTAAACTCTATATGAGAGTTTAAAAAGAAAATGAGAGGAGCGTTTTGAAAAAGAAGGAAGGAGAGAGTGGAAAGATTGAAGAATTTTAGAGGGCTTATTTTTATTCATAACGCAAAATTTCCTTAATTTTAAAAAACTCAAAATTTGTATTGGAAAAGGATTTTGGAGGGCTTACATAAACTCTTCAAATATATCTCTTGTTGTTATAATATTCAAAAAATTAAAAATATAGAAATGATAAACATTTATTTATCATTCTATAAAAAAAAACCCAATTCCAAAAGATATTATTAACTTATTAGTAGAAAAAATCTATTAAAAAACTTATAGTTTTAAAATAGAATCTAAAAAAAACAAAAATCATCTATATATTATGTGATTAATGTGAAACCATATATTTCTAATAGTTTTAGATTTTGTAAAAAATGAAATTTCAATGGTTTTTATTAATCCAATTAATCATTTATGTTAATCCAATTAATCATTTATGTGTCAAATATTATTTTTGACATCATATTTAAAAGTATTTTTTAGATGTAAAATTAATATTTGACACAAAAATGATTAATTAGATTAATAAAAGCTATTGGGATTTCACTTTTGACAAATTCTAAAACTATCTTTCACATCAGTCACATAATATATATAGATGGTTTTTGTTTTTGTTTGGGATTTCATTTTAAAACTATAAGTTTTTTTTGGATAGTTTTGTCTAATAAATTAACATCTTTCTAATTGAAATGATAGTTTTTTTTTATTATAGTATAATCATTTGAAAAAATGTTTTAAATATTCTAAAAACTATATATAAATTACTTCCATCTTATTCTCTAAATATTTCATTTTATTTGAATTAATTTTCAAAACATTCTATTTTTCCAAATTATTATTATTGTTGTTGTTGTTGTTGTTGTTGTTGTTGTTGTTGTTGTTGTTGTTGTTGTTGTTGTTGTTGTTGTTGTTGTTGTTGTTGTTGTTGTTGTTGTTGTTGTTGTTGTTGTTGTTGTTGTTGTTGTTGTTGTTGTTGTTGTTGTTGTTGTTGTTGTTGTTGTTGTTGTTGTTGTTGTTGTTGTTGTTGTTGTTGTTGTTGTTGTTGTTGTTGTTGTTGTTGTTGTTGTTGTTGTTGTTGTTGTTGTTGTTGTTGTTGTTGTTGTTGTTGTTGTTGTTGTTGTTGTTGTTGTTGTTGTTGTTGTTGTTGTTGTTGTTGTTGTTGTTGTTGTTGTTGTTGTTGTTGTTGTTGTTGTTGTTGTTGTTGTTGTTGTTGTTGTTGTTGTTGTTGTTGTTGTTGTTGTTGTTGTTGTTGTTGTTGTTGTTGTTGTTGTTGTTGTTGTTGTTGTTGTTGTTGTTGTTGTTGTTGTTGTTGTTGTTGTTGTTGTTGTTGTTGTTGTTGTTGTTGTTGTTGTTGTTGTTGTTGTTGTTGTTGTTGTTGTTGTTGTTGTTGTTGTTGTTGTTGTTGTTGTTGTTGTTGTTGTTGTTGTTGTTGTTGTTGTTGTTGTTGTTGTTGTTGTTGTTGTTGTTGTTGTTGTTGTTGTTGTTGTTGTTGTTGTTGTTGTTGTTGTTGTTGTTGTTGTTGTTGTTGTTGTTGTTGTTGTTGTTGTTGTTGTTGTTGTTGTTGTTGTTGTTGTTGTTGTTGTTGTTGTTGTTGTTGTTGTTGTTGTTGTTGTTGTTGTTGTTGTTGTTGTTGTTGTTGTTGTTGTTGTTGTTGTTGTTGTTGTTGTTGTTGTTGTTGTTGTTGTTGTTGTTGTTGTTGTTGTTGTTGTTGTTGTTGTTGTTGTTGTTGTTGTTGTTGTTGTTGTTGTTGTTGTTGTTGTTGTTGTTGTTGTTGTTGTT
This sequence comes from Lathyrus sativus, assembly GCA_963859935.3. Lineage (NCBI taxonomy): Eukaryota > Viridiplantae > Streptophyta > Magnoliopsida > Fabales > Fabaceae > Lathyrus > Lathyrus sativus. Next base: position 62,023,078 of record OZ012737.1, on the reverse strand, counting down.
GTTGTTGTTGTTGTTGTTGTTGTTGTTGTTGTTGTTGTTGTTGTTGTTGTTGTTGTTGTTGTTGTTGTTGTTGTTGTTGTTGTTGTTGTTGTTGTTGTTGTTGTTGTTGTTGTTGTTGTTGTTGTTGTTGTTGTTGTTGTTGTTGTTGTTGTTGTTGTTGTTGTTGTTGTTGTTGTTGTTGTTGTTGTTGTTGTTGTTGTTGTTGTTGTTGTTGTTGTTGTTGTTGTTGTTGTTGTTGTTGTTGTTGTTGTTGTTGTTGTTGTTGTTGTTGTTGTTGTTGTTGTTGTTGTTGTTGTTGTTGTTGTTGTTGTTGTTGTTGTTGTTGTTGTTGTTGTTGTTGTTGTTGTTGTTGTTGTTGTTGTTGTTGTTGTTGTTGTTGTTGTTGTTGTTGTTGTTGTTGTTGTTGTTGTTGTTGTTGTTGTTGTTGTTGTTGTTGTTGTTGTTGTTGTTGTTGTTGTTGTTGTTGTTGTTGTTGTTGTTGTTGTTGTTGTTGTTGTTGTTGTTGTTGTTGTTGTTGTTGTTGTTGTTGTTGTTGTTGTTGTTGTTGTTGTTGTTGTTGTTGTTGTTGTTGTTGTTGTTGTTGTTGTTGTTGTTGTTGTTGTTGTTGTTGTTGTTGTTGTTGTTGTTGTTGTTGTTGTTGTTGTTGTTGTTGTTGTTGTTGTTGTTGTTGTTGTTGTTGTTGTTGTTGTTGTTGTTGTTGTTGTTGTTGTTGTTGTTGTTGTTGTTGTTGTTGTTGTTGTTGTTGTTGTTGTTGTTGTTGTTGTTGTTGTTGTTGTTGTTGTTGTTGTTGTTGTTGTTGTTGTTGTTGTTGTTGTTGTTGTTGTTGTTGTTGTTGTTGTTGTTGTTGTTGTTGTTGTTGTTGTTGTTGTTGTTGTTGTTGTTGTTGTTGTTGTTGTTGTTGTTGTTGTTGTTGTTGTTGTTGTTGTTGTTGTTGTTGTTGTTGTTGTTGTTGTTGTTGTTGTTGTTGTTGTTGTTGTTGTTGTTGTTGTTGTTGTTGTTGTTGTTGTTGTTGTTGTTGTTGTTGTTGTTGTTGTTGTTGTTGTTGTTGTTGTTGTTGTTGTTGTTGTTGTTGTTGTTGTTGTTGTTGTTGTTGTTGTTGTTGTTGTTGTTGTTGTTGTTGTTGTTGTTGTTGTTGTTGTTGTTGTTGTTGTTGTTGTTGTTGTTGTTGTTGTTGTTGTTGTTGTTGTTGTTGTTGTTGTTGTTGTTGTTGTTGTTGTTGTTGTTGTTGTTGTTGTTGTTGTTGTTGTTGTTGTTGTTGTTGTTGTTGTTGTTGTTGTTGTTGTTGTTGTTGTTGTTGTTGTTGTTGTTGTTGTTGTTGTTGTTGTTGTTGTTGTTGTTGTTGTTGTTGTTGTTGTTGTTGTTGTTGTTGTTGTTGTTGTTGTTGTTGTTGTTGTTGTTGTTGTTGTTGTTGTTGTTGTTGTTGTTGTTGTTGTTGTTGTTGTTGTTGTTGTTGTTGTTGTTGTTGTTGTTGTTGTTGTTGTTGTTGTTGTTGTTGTTGTTGTTGTTGTTGTTGTTGTTGTTGTTGTTGTTGTTGTTGTTGTTGTTGTTGTTGTTGTTGTTGTTGTTGTTGTTGTTGTTGTTGTTGTTGTTGTTGTTGTTGTTGTTGTTGTTGTTGTTGTTGTTGTTGTTGTTGTTGTTGTTGTTGTTGTTGTTGTTGTTGTTGTTGTTGTTGTTGTTGTTGTTGTTGTTGTTGTTGTTGTTGTTGTTGTTGTTGTTGTTGTTGTTGTTGTTGTTGTTGTTGTTGTTGTTGTTGTTGTTGTTGTTGTTGTTGTTGTTGTTGTTGTTGTTGTTGTTGTTGTTGTTGTTGTTGTTGTTGTTGTTGTTGTTGTTGTTGTTGTTGTTGTTGTTGTTGTTGTTGTTGTTGTTGTTGTTGTTGTTGTTGTTGTTGTTGTTGTTGTTGTTGTTGTTGTTGTTGTTGTTGTTGTTGTTGTTGTTGTTGTTGTTGTTGTTGTTGTTGTTGTTGTTGTTGTTGTTGTTGTTGTTGTTGTTGTTGTTGTTGTTGTTGTTGTTGTTGTTGTTGTTGTTGTTGTTGTTGTTGTTGTTGTTGTTGTTGTTGTTGTTGTTGTTGTTGTTGTTGTTGTTGTTGTTGTTGTTGTTGTTGTTGTTGTTGTTGTTGTTGTTGTTGTTGTTGTTGTTGTTGTTGTTGTTGTTGTTGTTGTTGTTGTTGTTGTTGTTGTTGTTGTTGTTGTTGTTGTTGTTGTTGTTGTTGTTGTTGTTGTTGTTGTTGTTGTTGTTGTTGTTGTTGTTGTTGTTGTTGTTGTTGTTGTTGTTGTTGTTGTTGTTGTTGTTGTTGTTGTTGTTGTTGTTGTTGTTGTTGTTGTTGTTGTTGTTGTTGTTGTTGTTGTTGTTGTTGTTGTTGTTGTTGTTGTTGTTGTTGTTGTTGTTGTTGTTGTTGTTGTTGTTGTTGTTGTTGTTGTTGTTGTTGTTGTTGTTGTTGTTGTTGTTGTTGTTGTTGTTGTTGTTGTTGTTGTTGTTGTTGTTGTTGTTGTTGTTGTTGTTGTTGTTGTTGTTGTTGTTGTTGTTGTTGTTGTTGTTGTTGTTGTTATTATTATTATTATTATTATTATTATTATTATTATTATTATTATTATTATTATTATTATTATAGTCGATAGTTCACTGTGGTATTTTTATAGAACTTAAAAAAAATATATTTGTTTAATGTTAACTTAAAAAATATATATACAGTATTTTGTAAGTTCAGAGTATGCCTAAGAGGTGAGGGAGGGGGGGGGGGGGGTGAATTAGGCTTAAGAAACTTTTTCGGTTTTTCGATATTCTTGAATTTTTCTTCTTTAAGTTCTTGGTGATGAAAGCAGTAAAGGCAGAAAGAAAAATGAACACGGAGATTTATAGTGGTTCCCTTCATAATCCGAAGGTACCCCACTCCCCTTTCCACCTGAAAGAGAGTTTTTACTATAGTTTTAGAAAGTACAACCTATCACACCATCAACCGGTGAGCCCTACAATCTAACAACTAATCAACAAATAGTGTGCAAGAACAATCATCTTGCAAACACTAACCCTTGTGTCCAACAATCCTGGATCACAAGTCACAATAGAAATAACTTTGTATTTTTGTAATTTGAAAGTGATATAATGATAATATCAATCTAATGATTGATCTTCTCCTTTTGATCAAAATCCACTCTTCAATATCAACACAAGTGTTCAAAAATTCTGGATATGAAATGTATGAACAATATGAACACTTTTTGAAAAATATTTGAAAAGTAGTGAATTGATTCAAAAAATATTTTGAAAATTATAGGAGGTGGTTTTTCAATTTGAAATTTTCAGAATTTATATGAGAAAAACACCATTTCAAAAAGGTATAATTGAGTATGAATCAAAACACGAAAAGGTATAATATTCAAACAACATTTGAATTTTAACAGCAACAATTTTTCAAAATTCGTTCAGTGTTAATCGGTTAACCATATAGGTTAATCGGTTAACACTTGAACGTTGGTCCAGAGAATTCAAAAATTAAGGTCGTTAACCGATTAACCCATATGGTTAATCGGTTAACACTGTTAAAACTCAGAAAAATGCTTGAGTTAAAAGGTGTTATACCAATTCAAAAGATTTTAAAACCATGCAAATGCAATATGTTATAATGTTAAAATATTTGAACACTTGTATATCAATTAAAGGAGTGAATATTGATATACCGAAGTTTGAGTCCAAATCTTGAAAGATGAAAGTTCATTTGCACATGATTCTTGAATTGCTTGATAATATTCCGAAGCTTGAGTCCAAGTCTTGATCTTGATCAATTTTGAAAGCTTTGACTTTTTGCTTGCAATCATGGAATGAGCTTGAGTCTTTGTTGACATCATCAAAACCTTGAGATTGAGATGTGCTTCTACATTCTCCCCCTTTTTGATGATGACAAACAAGTGCGTCTTGTGCGATATCTTTTGACGATGTTCGATATAGGCTTGCTTCTTGTTTCTCCCCCTATCTAAACAGAGGCAAAACAATTATGCACTGAGAGATATTAGACAGCAAACTCTTCTCCCCCTTTGTCATTAACAAAAAGGAAGGAGCTATCAAAAATCAAACAAAAGCAATATCGGCATACATGACGGCATACAATCAAGCACAGCATACTAGATTGAAATAAACGTGCAACAAACATAAAAAATGCAGCAAATATTGTACGGTTACACAAGAAATTAACAACCTAAACAACTTAAACAATATCCGGAAAGAAAAGAAATAAAAGCAATAGAAACAAATATTTCCTAAACATCTTCATCGGACATATCCACGTCTTCTGCTTCTTCCTCTTCACTACCTTCATCATCTGCATCTTCTTCTTCAACAATCCCGGGGTTGGAAAGATGAGCGGTAAGGATAAGGTTGCGAAGTGAAGCAATTGCCCTGGAGGTTTCTCAGTGACAATTCCTAGTTTCTCGATGTTGGGTCATCATGGTAGTATAGAGAAACTCATTTGTAATACCCCTTTCGGGAACAGGATAGGCTTGGTTTGAGGCGGATCCTTCGCCTGCATACTTATAAGTGCCATCAACGTCTTTGATAATACCAGTGTTCTTAACAATGGTGATCTCGTTTATCTCATTGGTTGTTGGTTTCATCTTGGTGAAAGGTTCCCTGTTAAGGTCCAAATCCGTCAACTCAAGCATTCTTGAAACTAGCCTGGCATAAGGAAGACGTGTCGACAGAGAAAGCTGCTGTTGAAGATGATACATGATTGTCAGAATCCAATTTACCCTTATCTTGTTTTTGATTGCGAAAAGAAGTTGCATTTCCAAATCATTGATCTGAGCATGATCGAATCCTTCGGAATCAGCACATAGCAAATTATGTAATGTAGCATTCGATCCGAAACCGTCAGATTTTTCGCATAGCACAACATGCGAGTCGTCCGTTGGTTTGCTACAACATTCTCCTTTGGAAACATGCAGATCTGATAATAGTATTCCATTTTGTCATAGTTAGACCACGGTCCTTCCACATGGTTAACTCCTTTCCGGAGAAAGTAGCCAGAGGATGGAATTTTCAACTTCACAACAATATCTGTCAGATTCTCTTTCAGGAGGCAATCTCGAACAGATATTTCCACAATGTTCTCATTGTCAGCATTCAAATACACAGATAACTTATTCAAAAATGCTTTAACCAAATCATGGTAACAATTTCCAGAATCAGAAACAAACTTATCTATCTTCTGATATTTGAGTAGAGCAGGAAAATCAAAGGACGAAGCAGGAAAAACCTTAAGGTTTACGTACTTTACCGGCAGAATATGACGGACACGAACCTTGAAATCCATCCGGCGTTTCTTGGTTGTCTCTATAGGAATGCTGTCTCCATCTGATGCAGAGTCATATTCCGGTAACTTTCCCTTGCCTTTGTTAGAAGATGCCATGGATGAAGTTTGAGAGATTCTTAGGGTTCTGGGTTCTTGGATGATTTATGGTTTTGAGAGATGGAGGAGAGGATAATGTGAGGGCAATATATATGGAGAGTTATGTGATTGGGTTTTAATGTTGGTTGGAAGTCCAAAAGTGTAGTCAAAGAAGAAGAAGAAGAATTCTTTGGATAGTGATTTGGATGTTCAAGAAAATATTAACCACACATAAATAACACATTTAACACACTTAATTTTCCAAAATTTTAATTAATTTTTCGTTTCTGATTTTTGAAAATTTTAACAGTGTTAATCGGTTAACACATTAAAAAAAATTAATTTCCAAAATAAAAAGTATCAATGTTAATCGGTTAACCCTATAGGTTAATCGGTTAACACATTAAAAAATTAAGACAGAAGTGAAAAATTAACAGTGTTAATCGGTTAACCCAATAGGTTAATCGATTAACACATGCGAATTTTGGAAAATTGCTAAAAACAGAATGCACAAACATTGGAAAAACATATATTGTTCAAACATAAACCAGAGAAAAGATCAGATATCACCTTCATCGAGAATCCCAAGTTCTCATCAAATTTTGAAAAACGGTTCTTTCGCCAATGGTTTGGTAAAGATGTCGGCGAGTTGATTGTGTGTATCGACGAAAGTAACATCTACATCTCTATTTAGTACGTGATCTCGAAGGAAGTGATGTCGAATATCTATATGCTTTGTCCTTGAATGCATGACCGGGTTCTTTGTAATATTGATGGCACTTGTATCATCACATCGAAGAGGAATGCAACCGAGATCTACACCGTAATCGAGGAGTTGTTGCTTGAGCCATAGAATTTGTGCACAACAACTTCCTGCTGCAATATATTCCGCTTCGGTTGTACTGAGTGCCACACATGCTTGCTTCTTGCAGGCCCATGACACTAGTGTATTCCCGAGAATGTGACACGTACCACTCGTGCTTTTTCTATCGGTCTTACATCCTGCATAATCAGCATCAAAATAACCAATTAATGAACAAGTACTACCTTTTGGATACCATAATCCGACGTTCATTGTTCCTTTGAGATACTTTATGATTCTCTTCACGGCGGTGAGATGTGATTCCTTCGGACTTGCTTGAAAGCGTGCACACAAACAAACGCTAAACATAATGTCAGGACGGCTTGCCGTCAAATATAATAATGAACCGATCATACCTCGATATTTTGTAATATCAATTGGAGTACCAGATTCATCTTGATCAACGTACGTTTCGGATCCCATAGGAGTGGACATCACCTTGCAACTATCCATATCGAATTTCTTCAACAATTCCTTGCAGTACTTGGATTGGTTGAGGAATATGCCATCCTTTGTTTGCTTGATTTGTAGTCCAAGAAAATAGTTCAATTTTCCCATCATGGACATCTCGAATTTTCCTTGCATCATAAGTGAAAATTATTCGCAAAGCTCTTTGTTTGTTGATCCGAAGATGATGTCGTCGACATAGACTTGAACCAATAAGATGTTACCCTTGATATTCTTTATGAACAGCGTCTTGTCAACCTTTCCTTTTGTAAATCCCTTTTCACATAAGAAATTGCTAAGGCGGTCATACCATGCTCTCGGTGCTTGTTTCAGTTCGTAGAGTTCCTTTTTCAGTTTGTAAACATGCGAGGGATTCTTGATGTCTTCAAAACCCGGAGGTTGTTTGACGTAGACTTCTTCATTGATGTACCCATTCTGGAAAGCGCTTTTGACATCCATCTGGAACAACTGAAAATTCATAGAACAAACGTAAGCAAGTAATAATCTAATTGCTTCTAACCGTGCTACCGGAGCGAACGTTTAATCAAAATCAATTCCTTCCTCCTGGTTGTAGCCTTGTGCGACCAATCTTGCTTTGTTACGAACTATGATCCCATTCTTGTCAAGTTTGTTCTTAAACACCCATCTCGTTCCTATGATGTGCTTGTTGTCCGGTCTTGGTACGAGACTTCAAACTTGATTCCTTTTGAATTGGTTGAGTTCTTCTTACATCGCTATAATCCATTGGTCGTCGCCTAAGGCTTCATCAATCTTGGTTGGTTCAATTTGAGATACAAAAGCCATGTTGAGACAAGCATCCTTAAGATTAAGTCGAGTTGCAACGCCTTGGCTAATATCACCAATAACTTTATCTATCGGGTGATCTCTATGCGTTCTCCATTCCTTTGGAAGATCTTGATGTTCTTCGATGATTTGAGTGACATTTTCTTGTGGTATTGCTTAATTCTTTGAAGTCTCTCCTTGTTGTTGTGAAAAACCTACTAAATCATCATCATCATCCACAATACTATTATCCTCTTTCGAGGGTTTAGTCTCATCAAAAGAAACATGAATGTATTCTTCAATAGTAAGAGTTATTTTATTAAAAATTCTAAAAGCTCTACTAGAAAGAGAGTAACCAAGAAATATACCTTCGTCGGACTTCTCATCAAACTTACCGAGATTGTCCTTATTGTTGTTGAGAACAAAACATTTGCATCCGAATATGTGGAAAAATGCTATGTTTGGTTTCCTACCCTTGAAAAGCTCATACGGAGTCTTCTTGAGAATTGATCGAATATTGACACGGTTGCTTACAAAACACGCCGTACTAACCGCCTCTGCCCATAAATATTTAGGAAGATTCGAGTCGCTAAACATTGTTCGAGCAAGCTCCACCAGTGACCTATTCTTCCGTTCTACGACACCGTTCTGTTGAGGATTCCTTGGTGCAGAAAAATTGTGAGAAATTCCATGCTCTTCGCAGAAATCTTCAAAATCTGAATTTTGGAATTCTCCACCATGATCGCTTCTTATAGAGGCTATGGTGAGTGACTTCTCGTTTTGAATTTGCTTCGCATACTTCTTGAATGCTTTGAAAGCGTCATTTTTCTGCACTAAAAACAATGTCCATGTGTATCGAGAGAAATCATCAACAATAACTAAAGCATAAATACTACCTACGAAGCTTTTCGTTCTCGATGGACCAAAAAGATCCATGTGCAACAATTGAAGTGGTCTTGATGTAGAAACCACTTGCTTGGATTTGAAAGTTGTCTTGGTCTGTTTCCCTTTTTGACATGCATCACATAATTTATCCTTGATGAATTTTATCTTCGAAAGACCAACAACTAGATCATGCTTTATCAACTTGTTTAAATACTCCATGTGAATGTGAGCAAATCTTTTATGCCAAAGCCACGCCTCATTGTTGTTCGCCATTAGACATTTTACCTTCAAGGAAGAGTCATCAAAAGAGATCATAAAAATATTATTAAATCTTTTACCTTTTAGCAAGATGTCATGGGTGACTTCATGTTCTATCAAACATTCATCCTTTGTGAAGTTGATTCGGAACCCTTTGTCACACAATTGAATTATGCTAAGAAGGTTGTGTTTAAGGTCTTCCACATAAATAACGTCTTCGATGATTGTACATGGAGGTGCACCAGCGGTTCCAACTCCAAGAATGTTTCCTTTATTATCATCACCGTAAGTAACGTATCCTTTGACCTATAATGATAGACTTGAAAATTTGTTTATTTCTCCCGTCATATGCTTAGAACAACCGCTATCAAGATACCATTGATTAGAAGTTGTCTTCAAGTATACCTACAACACAAAATTAAGTAGTGTTAGGTACCTAAATTGCTTTGGGTCCTTGATAGTTAGTACCCTTTTCGACCCACACATAATGCCCTTTAGCAACACCAATGTTGCGCACATAGCAAGAATTAGGTGTATGACCTTTGATTCCACAATAAAAACAAGTAGGTTGAAAATGACTTCTATATCTAGGAACATAATTTCTTTTCTTCACAATTCTTTTCTTTTTATGACTTTGATGCATAGTTTTAGAATTGTTTGCCTTTTCTTTAACAACTTGTTCACTTGCTTTCACAAAAATGGTTTCATTTGTGCTTGGTTTGGAAAACTTAGAATATCCTAATCCACTTTTATCATTAGAATATCTTTGGTGCCTAAGAATTTCCTCCAAGCCAATTTGACCTTTTTCGTATCTTTCTAAAACTCTTTTAAGTTGAACAATTTGAAAAGATAAGGATTCACAATTTTTGCATACAAGACTTTGTTTTTCATCCACCAATTTTTGTTTTTCATTTTCAATATTTTTTATAAAAGCAGTATTTTGTTCTTCTAAAAATGAAATTCTTTTCTTTTGGGATGAGATGTTTTTATACAAAGTCTTGCATTCTTTTAGAAGTTCATCTATAACTTCTTGTGCATCATTGTCATAAATAGAAAAGTCATTACTAACCTCATCAATTTCTTCATCAGAATGATGTGACGTCATAAGAGCCATATTTGAACATTCATCGCTTTCTGATTCTGATGATGAACTTATTTCGTTATCGTCCCAAGCAACATAAGCCTTATTATTTTTCAAATCCTTCTTGCCTTTGAATCCTCCTTTCTTTGCAAGTTTCGAGCAATCCGACTTTATGTGACCTTGCTTCCCACATTCGTAGCATGTGACTTCTTGATTCGATATGGATGCATCCTTTTTCCTGAAATGTCTATTCTTTTTAGGAAAAGAGGAATTTTTATTATTATTAAAAAACTTACCAAGCTTCTTTACAAGAAGCATGAAATTTTCATCTTCAGAAGTTTCGTCGTCTTTGTCATCCTTTGTGTCAATCTTCAAGGCAATTCCTTTGAACTTCTTTTCTTGACTTTCGTGCTTCTCGAGTCTTCCAAGTTCCAATTCATGCTCTTGAAGTTTTCCAAATAAAGATGCAGCGGTCATCATTGAGAGACTCTTCTTTTCCAAAATAGTGGTCACCTTTGGTTGCCATTCTCTTGTCAAGGATCTTAGGACTTTCAGGTTGAGATCATCATTGGTGAAGGTCTTCCCAAGAGCAATCAAATGATTTGTCAGATGAACGAATCTCTTTTGTAAGGCAACAATAGATTCACCAGGATGCATACGGAACATCTCATATTCTTGGCTTAAAGTGTTGAGCCTTAATCTTTTTAATTATGCAGTTCCTTCATGCGTTTCCACCAAGGTGTCCCAAATCTCTTTTGCCGACCTACACTGTGATACACGGAAGAACTCGTCCATACTAAGAGCGCTTTGGAGTATGTTTATTGCTTTCTTTTCATTAAGAATCTTTTTCTTATCGTCTTCATCATACGTGCTTTTCGACTTTGCGATTTCAACGCCATTGACCATATTTACTGGATTGTGTGGTCCTTCTTCGATTGCTTCCCATATACCTTCTCCTTGGGCTTCAAGATGTGCCTTCATTCTGATTTTCCAGAAATTGAAATATTCTTCAGAAAACAATGGTGGTTTGTTACTACTTCCACTGTCTTTGAAAATCGGGTTGGTGCTAGCGGAAGCCATACTGAATCTTTAGGAACAGGTTACCTTAACCTGCTCTGATGCCAATTGTAAGTTCAGAGTATGCCTAAGAGGGGGTGAATTAGGCTTAAGAAACTTTTTCAGTTTTTCGATATTCTTGAATTTTTCTTCTTTAATTTCTTGGTGATGAAAGCAGTAAAGGCAGAAAGAAAAATGAACATGGAGATTTGTAGTGGTTCCCTTCACAATCTGAAGGTACTCCACTCCCCTTTCCACATGAAAGAGAGTTTTCACTATAGTTTTAGAAAGTACAACCTCTCACACCATCAACCGGTGAGGCCTACAATCTAACAACTAATCAACAACTAGTATGCAAGAACAATCCTCTTGCAAACACTAACCCTTGTGTCCAACAATCCTGGATCACAAGTCACAATAGAAATAACTTTGTATTTTTGTAATTTGAAAGTGATACAATGATAATATCAATCTAATGATTGATCTTCTCCTTTTGATTAAAATCCACTCTTCAATATTAACACAAGTGTTTAAAAATTCTGGATATGAAATGTATGAACAATATGAACACTTGTTAAAAAATATTTGAAAATATTTGAAAAGTAGTGAATTTGATTCAAAAAATATTTTGAAAATTATAGGAGGTGGTTTTTCAATTTGAAATTTTCAGAATTTATATGAGCAAAACACCATTTCAAAAAGGTATAATTGAGTATGAATCAAAACATGAAAAGGTATAATATTCAAACAACATTTGAATTTTAACAGCAACAATTTTTTAAAATTCGTTCAGTGTTAATCGGTTAACCATATAGGTTAATCGGTTAACACTTGAACATTGGCCCAGAGAATTCAAAAATTAAGGCCGTTAACCGATTAACCCAATGGTTAATCGGTTAACACTGTTAAAACTCAGAAAAATGCTTGATTTAAAAGGTGTTATACCAATTCAAAAGATTTTAAAACCATGCAAATGCAATATGTTATCATGTTAAAATATTTGAACACTTGTATATCATTTAAAGGAGTGAATATTGATATACCGAAGCTTGAGTCTAAATCTTGAAAGATGAAAGTTCATTTGCACATGATTCTTTAATTGCTTGATAATATTCCGAAGCTTAAGTCCAGGTCTTGATCTTGATCAATTTTGAAAGCTTTGACTTTTTGCTTGCAATCATGGAATGAGCTTGAGTCTTTGTTGACATCATCAAAACCTTGAGATTGAGATGTGCTTCTACATATTTTAATCTTATAAATATTTTGATTAAATAGAAAGAACTTCTCTTCAAAACATAAATTATAATAATTTAAACAAAAGCAAAATCATGTAATTATTAAATTAGTAAAATTATAATTTTAATTAAAATTTATAATATCAAAAATGAAAAATAAAAAGAGAGTGTGTGCTTTTAAAAAAATATCTCTTTACAAAAAATTGTATCTAATAGTAAAATAAATAATTGTATTGTACGTCAATCTTCTCAAAGTCTTTTTTATCTTTACTGGACCCCCGAGCTGGGTATTCTCGACTCTGGAGGAAACACTTGATATCATGATACCACAGTTTATTGTCTATTTCCTTTTCTGCTGCAAACACATGAGTAGGACTATCCAGACGTCTAATTGTAATTTGAGGTACCTCGTTGCGTAAATTTACCCGGTATATGTAGTACAAAGTGGCTAAAGCATCTGCCATTTGATTCTCCTCTCGAGGTGTATGATGGAAAATGACTTTATCAAAGAAAGGCAACAAACGCCTAACATAATCTTTGTATGGGATCAAACCCGGATGCTGAGTTTCCCATTCACCTTTGATCTGATTGATAACTACTGTTGAATCCCCAAAGACATCGAGGTTCTTAATTCTGAGATCAATGTCTTCTTTAAGGCCAAGGATACACGCTTCATATTCTTCCATATTATTTTTACAATCAAAACATATCCCTGTAGTAAAAGGAATATGAGAACCTCGAGGAGTCATTATAATTGCTTCAACTCCATGACCATATCCATTAGAGGCTCCATCAATCACCAAAACCTATTGGGATCTTGACTTTGGTCCTTTCTCTAGACCTGGTTCATCATAATCTTTAGCTCTAATGGCCTTAACATCCTCATGAAGAAAGTCAAACTGAATAGGCTGATAAACTTCAATTGATTGATGAGCTAAATGATATGCCAACACACTTCCTTTAATGAATTTCTGAGTGCGATATTCAATGTCATATTCTGATAACAACATTTGCCAACAGGCGTTTCTTCCTGTCAGCATAAGCTTCTCAAAAATATACTTGATATGATCCATTTTGGATATCAACTAAGTAGTATGGTTCAACATATACTGCCGGAGACGCAAGGCAGCCCAAGCCAAAACACAACAAGTTTTCTCAAGCAACGAATACCAGGATTCACAATATGTGAATTTCTTACTCAGGTAATATATTGCATGTTGTTTTCTACTTGACTCATCCTATTGTTTGAGGATATAACTCATCGATCCTTCCAAGACTGTCAAATACATAATCAGAGGCTTCTCTTCCATAGGCGGGATGAAAATAGAAGGCTCAAGCTAGTAATCTTTAATACTATCAAATGCCTTATGGTAATCTTCATTCCACTCAATACTTTGATCTTTATGAAGCAACTTGAAGTTTGGCTCACAAGTGGCAGTCAAGTTGGATATAAACCTTGAGATGTAATTCAAATTTCCTAGGAAACCTCTGACTTGCTTTTCTATTTTAGGTGCAGGCATCTCTCGAATGGCCTTGACTTTATCTAGATCCATTTCTATACCTTTCTAGCTGACAATGAAACCTAAAAGCTTCCCAGAATGAACGCCGAAAGTTTGTTTATTTCGATTCAAGCATAGTTTGTATTTTCTCAAACACTAGAACAATTTCAACAGATATCCTACATGATTCTCTTTACTCTTAGACTTGACAATCATATCATCAACATATACCTCGATTTCCTTATACATCATACCATGGAATAAGGTAGTCATAGACCTCTGGTACGTAGCACCAGCGCTTTTCAAGCCAAAGGGCATCACTCTGTAGCAGAATGTTCCCCATGGGATGATGAATGCTGTTTTTCCATGTCCTTAGGTGCCATCTTGATTTGGTTATATCCAAAAAAGCCATCCATAAATGAGAAAACATCTAATGTAGATGTATTGTATACCAATATTTTAATATGTGGCCGAGGAAAATCATCTTTTGGTCTTGCTTTATTCAGATCTTTGTAGTCTACACACATTCTGATTTTTCTGTATTTCTTTAGAACTAGCACAATATTGGCCACCCATTGAGGATAAATAGATGTGACAAGAAAACTGGCATCTATCTGTTTTTTCACTTCTTCTATAATCTTGATAGCCATCTCAGGATGATATCTTCTTAACTTTTGCTTCACAGGCGGACATTCTGGTTTAAGCGACAGTCAATGCTCTACAATATCAGTATTTAATCCTGGCATATCTTGATACGACCAAGAAAATACATCAACATACTCTTTCAACAAATCTACTAACCTCTTCTTAACATCTTCACCAAGCAGCACCTCAATCTTGACCTCTTTCTTGTTCTCTTTAAAACCCATGTTGATCAGTTCAACATGTTCTTTATATGGCTGAATAGTATTTTACTCGTGCTCAAGCAACCGAGTAATTTTTTCTGGAATATCATTGTCTTCCTCACTCTCTTCTTCCGCTTCAAATACAGGGAATTTAAAGTTGGGAGAGGGTGCACAATCGTTGTTTTCAATGGGTTTATTGCTTATTAATCTGCATATAATTTATGCTTTGCTTTAGAAACAGACAAATGTGAAAGTGATATGAAATAAATGAAATTATTTTTAACAGGTTTTTTAGTTACCACTTTCTATAAAAATGCAAAAAGACTAACACATTGGATAACAAAACGTCTTTTATTAATGATCTTAAAATTTGAAATAAAGGTGCCCGAACAAAGTCACTTTCACCTTGGGCATAATGAAAAGAGTTATTTGAAAAACACAAAACAAATTACTTTGACAATTGAACGACACTAGGAACCTCCACAATAGTCCGATTTTGGCCAGTCTCTCCATGCGTCACAAAACAAGGCCGTTCTAGATCTGAACCATTTTCACCAATGGCAGCAACAACTTGATTTTGGGGGTGAATAAAACAAGCACTATGGAACACCTCTTGGATAGGTCTAATAACAGCTTCATACTTTAATGATTTTCTAGTTGCATAGGGAGAGGACCCTAAACCAACTCTGTTCTTTTTCTCGAGAAGCTCAATAATTTTTCCCCAACCTTCTATTTGACCGCTCTTCATAACCTGTTATGCATCTTTCAATGAAGTGATAGATGCCCCCATTCCTCTGAAAAACATTGGCTATATCAAGGGCTTGGAACTGAGTCCCAATAACTTCCTCATTTGCGTCTATATATCGGAAATAAGAAAGGTGACTTAGTAAGAAAGGGTTACTCACCATAAACAATTACCAGCTTACCATTCTTAACAAACTTGAGTCTTTGATGAAGAGTCGACATTACTGCCCCAATCTTATGTATCTATGGTCTTCTTGATAAACAAATATATATCGGGTAAATGCCTATCACCTGATAAGTGACTTGAAAACTCTATGGATCTATCATCATCGGGAGATCTACTTCCCCAATTACTATCCTCTTGGAACCATCAAAAGCTTTGACTACAATCCCACCGTGTCTCATAGGAGCACCTTGATAATCCTACATAGACAAAGTTGCTTTCAACATAACATTGAGAGAAGAACCTATATCAACTAAGACATTGGATAAGGAGTTCTCTCAACACCTGATGGATATATGCAAAACATAATTATGTTTCTTACCCTCCGGCGGCAATTCTTCATCACTAAAACTCAAAACATTACAAGCCGTAATATTTCCCAATGCGCCATTAAACTGATCCACTGTCGCATCATCATCCACATAGGCTTGTTCTAACACCTTCATCAAAGATTTCCTAACGAGCCTTGGAATTCAACAACAAATATGACACTGCTATTTTTGACGGGGTTTGAAGGAGTTGATCCACCACTTTGTAATCACTTCTTCAAATTAATCTTAGCAATTCTTCATCATTATAATTCTTCTTAGGTTCATCAGACGGGCCAACAACCACGTGTTCTTGATTAACCACAACAAGACTTTTACTACACACTTCCTTACTTGTTGACGCTGAATCGACCTTTCGGAGAGTTACTGGAGTAAACATACGACCATTTCTAGCCATACCATTGACATCTGCTATATTCTCAACTGATTGAATTGATTTAATCATTAACTCTTTACCGTCTCTTGACATAGTAGCATTATACCTCCAAGGAATAGCTTTGTCAGACTTATATGGAATTGGTCCAGGAAAACAAACTGCAAAGGGTGTCCCAACACTCTGATTGCCCTGATAAGTGATTTTAAAAGGCTTTGGAATATCAAACCGAGGAACAATAACAACTACCTCATCATCCTTATGCTTAATACTGACTTGTAGAATACACTGGTCCATCAAACCTTTGATATCTTTCTTCACCAACACACACATTTCAGGATTCTGCTCACACAATTGGAAATTTGAAAGATCACTTTTGAATAAACCGAACTTGCACAACTTGGCATGCACATCAACCAAAGGTGTCTTTACCAAGTTAACATCCGAAATCAAATATTCTATAGGAAGAACTTCTACCATGCTGACAGAAGGTCCACGATGTTCTGGTAGAGGATTAGCTTGCACGTTAGGTCCAGTGTCTCGGAACTTCAACAAACCATTCCTGACGAGCTTCTAAACTTCTTCTTTCACCAAGAACCCAGATTCAAGATCATGCCTCGGTGCTCCCTGATAAAAATCACAATGAGCATTAAATTTATACCACCATGGAATTGGATTTGGAACAACTGGTGGAGATCGAGTTTGAATCTGCGCATTCTGTATCAGAGCTGAATACAATTGTGTATAAGTCATAGGTATAGGATCGAACTGACCCTTCCTGGGAGAACAGGCTTGCTGATTTTGATTAGATCGTTGATTCTTCTGTTGATAAGCCTGAACAACATGAGTTAAACTAACCACTAGAGTTACTACGACAATATGAGGTTGTTGATAATACTGTTGTTGAGATAGGTCCTACTGACCACTTACGTTTCTGGGTCTTTGTTGCCTTCCTCCTTGAGAAATAACATTATTATCCCTTTCTTTCTTCTTATGGAAACTGTTACCAGACTTTTTTGTTTCATTTAATAATTTGAATTCTTTTGTCGGGAGACCCTCTCTGACACCTTCTTCTAGTTTGACTCCCATACCCACCATTTCAGTGAAATCATTTGCAATGCTAACAACCATCCTCTCATAGTAGAAAGAACTCAAAGTCTTGAGAAACATCTTCCTCATTTCCTTTTCTTCCATTAGAGGGTTAATCTGAGCAGCAACTTCACGCCATCTCTAAGTGTACTCTTTGAATAATTCCTTATCTTTTTATGACATAGCATGAAGCTGGTCACGATAAGGAACCATGTCCAAATTATACTTATACAGACGTACAAACGCCTCTGTAAGGTCATTGAAAGAACTAACATGAACATTGTCTAGCCCCATATACCACTTTAAAGTTGCACCAGTCAAACTGTCTTGAAAATAATGGATCAACAACTTGTCATCATCAATGTGGCTAGCCATCTTCGAAAAATACATAGTTAAGTGACTCTGAAGACAGAAGTTACCCTTATGCTTTTCAAAGGTAGGGACCTTGAATTTGACAGGGATCTTGACATTGGGTACCAAGCACAAATCATGAGCGTTCTTACCAAACAGATCTTTACCCTTCATAACTTTCAACTCTTTCTGCAATTCTAGGAATTGATCCTAGAATTCATCCATTCCCTTACAAACATCCAGATTCTCACTCGGAGCAGTGTGGAAAACAGGATCCTCTTGTGGCACAACATGCACAACTAGAGAAGTGATGACCATCACAGGTTGAACTGGAGGAACCTAACTCACCAAAGGAGCCTCAACAGTAGGATTGAAGTTCTCTTGCACATAATTGGGAGGCAGACTCCAAGGATAACCAACAAGCATCTGATTCTGACACGGAGGTCCAGTACGCACATCAGATACAATAGGAGTGGTTTCAACTTCAGAGATAACAGTCATTTGAGTCTGAGATAGAGGTGGTGGTTGATTCTGAGCAACCATTAAGGATTCCAACAGAGAAATCATTTTGTCCATTCCTATCTTCAATAAATTAACTTCCTCACAAAGTTCCCTCTTCTCTTGCTAAATTGTCTCCATCTATCGTCTTGAGTAGGCACGAGTATTATATCGGTGTGTCAGCTTGTCTTCCATGAAGAAGAAGGAAACGAACGAGACTCCAAAATACTAGTAGAAAGCAAGACCACTTGATGCAAATGTTGCATGAAATGCATATGAAAAATATTATTTCCAAGGAACTAAGTAACTATAAATATATTGCAAACATCATAAGTAATGACATATTAAAAAGAAAATTGAATTCTCATTTCATTGAAATATCTGGAAGGATTACAACTTCAGTATATAACTTCAAAGTGTAGCGGTAAAAACTGTGAGTGTAAGCTATTGATTAACTTAACTCATAAAGCAAGATTCTCCACCACACTTTTATATTTATCCAAAAGGAAAGGAAAAAGAGCTAACAAAACCTAAACAAGTTATGAAACAATAACAAAAAAGAACAGATAATGGGTAAGGGATTGGTTACGCTAAGAGAAGGTGCTAGTACCCAAAACGTCTATAGTACTCTACAGGAGCCCTTTGAAGAATTTGCGCTTTTTGGTTTGAAAATGTTTATTTGAAATGAGATTGGGGAGATGAGAAGAGACGTTGATTTTTAAGAATTTTGTGTTTGGAGAGACTTCTTGGGCCTCATGCCTACGTGCCTATAAACTGTAATATAGGATCAAAACCTCGTAGTTCATGGTACAAATAACAAAATTTGTTTGTCATGGTTGATTTTAAATGAAAAGACAAGTCATCCTTTTAAGGAGAAAACTACGACTAGTCGCCCACAAGTATAAGAAAACAACATTTGCATCATCTTAAGACGGAGGATTTTTGCTTGGATAAAAATCAATAAGTCTATCACTCAACATCTAAGTTGAAAATGTCAACATCTTAAATACCATAGGGAATAGGAGAATTACATCTCAACTATGAAAATGACTCATGTCTAAACTTTTTGAAATGTTTTAAATGAAAAAGTGCGCAAAGGCACAAAAAGCTTGAATGAGTTTTTGTATTTTTTAAGTCTTTTGAAATTAGTCAAAGTATGATTAACATTGATTGACATTTATTAAAGAAAGAAAAATTTGAAAAATCACTTGACAAAAGTCAAGGTTTTTAATGAAAGAGGTTTAATTTTGAAAACAAGAAGGTTTTGAAAAAGGGAGAAGATTTTGAAAATTGAAGAAGGGGAGAAGATGAAGTGACTACCCTAAAACACAAAATAAAAGCTAGAGATGGAAATATCTAACCACACAAGAAGCTAACACTTAACAAGAAGTCAACATAAGCCATCCTCTTCCTTTTGGATTTAAACCACAAGCATAATAACCAGTTGACATAAAGCTTCCGAGGAAATTCCAATTTAAGCCATAGCAAAGTCAAAGCAAGATCCTCTCAAGGGTTAAAAAGCCAATTAGGAGATTCATGTATCAAATGATTTTCATAATGCCAAAGTATCAACACTTGCACACACAAAATTTCCAAACAAACAGACAAAAGCAACACCAAAGTCCAAGGTCTCAAATCTCCAAGAGCATAAGGCAAGGATCATAGAACTAAGTCCAAAGTCCAAGGACCAAGAATAAGGTCATAACAGTCCGGATTTAAAAGCCAAGTCGTTTAGTGTTTTAAGTATTTATTAATGTCTTAAGAGAAGTATGGTCCTAGTGGACAAAGAGAAAAAGCACAAATAAAGGTCCAAACGGACAAAGAGAAAACAAGATGATAATAATATGAAATGCTAAATGTAAAGGCATAAAAATAAATGATAAGAAAGTAAAGAGAGAAAATTAAATGACACAAAGTAAAATTAGTGCAATTATAGTTAATATGTTAGTGTTAGTGGTGAAAAATATTTGGTCGTTTTTCGGAGAATATTCGACTAATCAACCATAAGCATGAAAACATGAATCTATATATCATTAAGGGAAGGGCTCCAACTCGGATAAAATCGACGAGTATGCCAACTAACTCCCTTAATGACAAAGAAACAATCTATCTCACATCATACTATGGCGAATAGGAAATTGATAACTTACTTACAAAAACAACTCGATTTTGATTTAGGGACAATTTAGTGTTATATTAAGCAATCGTAATCAGACTTATGTAGAAGCCACGACTATCTGAGGCCGGTCAATAACAATATTTGTGTTAACACAAGTTATAGAAATGACATTTAGGCCATTCTCCTAAAACTTGCCACACTAAAAGAAAAGAGGTTGCGGTCTCATCTTGATCAAGAACTTAGAAGAAAAAGTTCTATGATATGTAAGATTTTCATTGACTAAAAGAAAAAAGAAGATGAGGAGAAGGGAAACCAAATTGAATTACAATATTTGAATCATTCCATCTTCAAGTTCCATCACTCTTCTTGGTGGATTAAAGTACTAAACCTATCACTAATTCAAAGCACCTAAAATGAATCAAATGATTCACTTAAATATAGATTTGAACTAATGAAGGTTTATCCAACTTCATCAAACACGCAAAGTCCATGGAATTTGAAGAGAAATTTGATCAACAAACATCACAGTTAAAGGCAAAACAAAAGGAAATGGAAGAAGGAGGAAAAGAAACCAAAATAGTACCAAAACAAGCAAAAAAAACAACATTCTGACTCGTGTTAATCGATTAACACTATATGGTTAATCGATTATCACTTCTATGACAGCAAAATATTTTTGAAAAAAAGGATCAGCATTCCATGATTCATTCATTTCTTTAAACACCTCATGATCATGAATGCAATTGAGCACGAAAATTCCATTAAAGCAAGATCAAATAACACCAATGGAATCAAAAAAATGTTGCTCAAAGAAATCAAGTAACAAGAATCAACAAATTATCATATTGTGGAAGATGAATCAAGCATAACAATGGTGGAGCAAGAGTTTACCATTTCCAAATCTGAAAATGTTTCAAATCAACTTCAAGAATCATACTCCAAAGCTTTGATCTAAAAATTTTGATGTTGATAAAGTGTTTTGATGGAGGTTTAACTCAAAGATTAGTAAGCTTCAATGAAAAGCTTACTAACTTTTAATAGAAGAAAGAGCTTTGGTGAATTTGGGTAGATGAAGAAAATTGAGAATGAGGAAGAATTTTGACAAGGTCAATTTGTAAATCAAAAGCTTGAAGAATGAATAAAGTGAGGGCTCTATTTATAGAATTTAGGCTTGGGAATTTTGGTGGTTTGGAATTTAATCTAGGCTTGGAAATTAGATTAGAAGCAAAATCAAAGGTCAATTGGTGATTAAATGAGGGTGTATGTGTTGCACCCCAAAATTTGCCTAACCTTTTTGCTTTACCTAGCTTGTGTATCATTGCATTCATTTTAGCATTATCATCTGCATTGCATTGACATGTGTGCAGGAGATCAAGAGGTATGAATACCAACACAAGGATGCCAAGAGATGAAGCTATCTAAGGGTCCTTATTCAAGTATTCAAGGGTTGATATCCTCATCAGAGAAGCCAAAGATCCTCAGAGAGAGGGTTGGAGACAAGAATGCATATCTCCTAACTTGAGGGTTATGGGAAACTATTCAGAGGATTCTGAATCCATGGAGTTGGACTTGAGACCTTGAGAGAGGTCATGAGAAGTATTGAAAGTTATTTTGAAGCCTAGACAGGTCAATATGCAAAGGATATGAAGCTACAACCAAGACTGGTGCAACTAGGGTTTCATCTGGTCAACCCTAGGTCAACTGATGATTTGGAGAAGGTTGCGACCTAATTTATAGGCCATGTGATCATGGATTGATGTATTAAGATGCCCAAGGGATGATTCCAAGGTCAAATCATCATGAATCAAGAGTGTGAGGAGTTCCTAGGCTAGGGTTGCTATGCTTGACAGTGTAAAATCCCCTAGTTTAGTGCCTAAATTCAAGACCACACAACTCAAGATGTGATTTTCATCTCACCTTGACCCCAACATGATTGTTATAGGGCATTATCATAACTTTAATTTGAGTACTATAAATCCTTGATAGGGTTTATAGAACTCAAGTTATGAATCAGACAAGTTACAGGTCATCAGATGAATGTGAATTTGGAGCTTGAAAGTCAACCAATTTGCATGAAATTTTTGACCTAGGAAGATGTTTCACATGAACGTTTGGCCAACATGAATGTTGTTTCTTATCTTCGTAGCTTTCCAAAAAGTACTAGAAGTCCATGATTGGATTTGTAGAACTCAAGATATGAGCTTTGCAAGACAAGGGTGTTTTGGGAAGTTGAGATTATAGGCCATTTTGATTATGGGTCAATTTCATCAACTTCCACACCTCAAATGACATTTGGTTCAACTTGAAAGTTGTTCAACATGGTGTTATTTGTTTAACCAGGACCCAAGAATTCATTGATATGGATTAGATTGAGGAGTGTATGAAGAAATTTTCATGAATGAATAATTAAAAGGCATAAAATAAGGAAATTCCAAATTAATTCATTTTGGTTCAAATTAGTGCAAGTTTGTGCATTTTTTGAAGGTAAAAGGTATTTGGAATAGATTGACATCTTCACATTTCCAAGTTGGAGTTTGGTTCATGACAAAATTCAAAGTTTCTTAAGAATGAAGTTACATAATAAAGATCCACCGTTGATGAGATTTAAGGAAGTAATCTTGACCCTTCACCCTTACTAACACACCAGCAATGAATTTGAGCTAGATTTAAGGCCAAACAAAGGTGAATTCGTGCTTTGCCATGAAGGAATTTTGAAGGAAATTGAAAAATGGAAATTGGACTTAGAGCAAGTTTGGGCCCCCATTTTCAGCCCAGAACAATCCTATATAACTTCATGATTGAGTTCAGATCATTTTTTAGTGATGGAATGAGCTTGGAAAGGTAAGAAGCAGTTACAAAATTTAATTACAAGTGAAAATCGAATTTCACCATTGGAGGGGTTTCTGAAGAAATTGAGAGTTGAGGAAGCTTCTACCACCATTAGGAATTAATTCTGCACGGTTTTGGATAAAGATTAGAGGCTATATCACCCTCCATTGAAGCTCAAAACCAGGTTCCTATCTTTCATCCATACACTTTGTTCTTGATGAATTGCTATGCTATTTTCACATGATTGTGATCCTTAGAATGTGTAGAACGTTTTAGGATTAGAACGGTTAAGTTTCATGGCAATTCTTGACAGAGCACCTTAGGTTGTAGTTCGGATTTCTCCTTATTTATTGGCCAAGAACGAAAAAGAACATGATATTTGTGATCTAGGAAGTGAGAGGAAGAAAATGGTATAAGAAATTGAAGTTTTTGTGAAGATTTAAAAACTGGTACTGTAGCGTACGGCCGAAGAAGATGACCGGATCTTCTCCGGCCACCGTCACCACCGCTTACAGATATTCCCTTCGTTTCCATTTTAAAATTTCCAGGTCGTTTCCCAGCCGTTGGATCGCGCTAGTGGATTGACTTGTTATGCGTAATACGCGGCCAGGATTCGTTTGCAATTTGGCCATTTCCCTTTGCATAGTAGTGAAACGCTGAGTTTCACTTAAAGTGAACTCAGCTGGGCCTCTAGTACATTTACTAACCGCACCCCATCCCCACATGGCCCATTGAATAACATGTAGGAACACCACTAACCCCTTGCATTTTCTTGTTTGAATTTCATTTTCTTTTTTATTTTGATTGCTTGTTCATTTTAATTCAAGAAAAATATTAAATGATGTCATAAAATCTTGAGAAAAATATTGGAGATACTTGAACATGTCTAGAATTTTACCATATTTTTTAATTTCAGTTTTGTCATATTTTCCATTTAATTTCATTTTTTCCATTATATTATGATTTTAATAATTGAAAAATGACACGCCTTGCTTGCTGATTTTATTACTTGCTCATAGTTTAGAATCAAGCCTTAATTTTTTGCATGATTGTTTTAGATATATTGATAGAGTTGCATGATTTTTCTTGCATTTTTTTAGATGTTGTTAGGTATAGGTTTGAGATAGATTTCTAGGAGCTTCCCCTTGTGGATTGCTTTTAGCATACCTTGAAGTGTAGAAATTGTTTAGTACCTTTAGACTTAGGTTTTGACCCAGGATTTTCTACCATGATCCCTTAACACACTTAGGAAGCCTTAGGATTTTTCCTAGACTTTTAGGATTGATTTTAGTATTTTTCTTAGAATTTACAAGTTGATTGTGTTTAGGTGATCCTAATGTAGTTCTCCTCATAGTTTAGTTTCTAAAGTGAACTTTAGATAGCTCTAGGCTTCTAATTCCTTCTTGATAGAATAAAGCTTAGGTTGATACCTATTTAGGATAATTGTTAAGCCTTGATAGGGCTTCTGAATCCACTTGGTTAGGTGATCCTTGTAGCTAGTCATTAGGGTTTCCAGTTAACCTTTAGGAGATTGATTCCCCTTATAGCTTTGCTTTGCATTGCTCATAATCATCCATGATTGGTTGAGTGTCATGGTGGATACCTTAGGTATACACTATGCTTCCCATCATTTCCTAATCAATTGAGTTTGGTTGAGTGCCTTGGTGAATTCCTTAGGTTTTCACCATGTCTCCCATCATCTAGAATCTTCTTTGTCCTATTGACATAGGATCCCTCTTGGGAGAGCCTGGCCTTCCTTAGGAAGTGCTTTGTGCATTCCTCAAGAGGTGGATCCTATGATGGACTCCTGTACTGATGTACATTACCTTGACACCTTAGATTGATACCTAGGTTCCTCACCCATCATTCTTTTTCCTATTGACATAAGATCCCTCTTGGGAGAGCCTAGCCTTCCTCAGGAAGTGCTCTGTGCATTCCTCAAGAGGTGGAGCCTGTGATGGACTCCTGTGCTGATGCACATTAATCAACTGTGCTAATGCACATTAATCAAGTGTTTTAGATTGACATCTAGGTTCATCACCTAAATCATTCTTTTTCCTATTGACATAGGATCCCTCTTGGGAGAGCCTGGCCTTCCTTAGGAAGTGCTCTGTGCATTCCTCAAGAGGTGGAGCCTCTGATGGACTCCTGTGCTGATGCACATTAAGCTAACACCTTAGATTGACATCTAGGATCTACCGCAGTTCCTTTATCTGTCCTATTGACATAGGATCCCTCTTGGGAGAGCCTGGCCTTCCTTAGGAAGTGATCTGTGCATTCCTCAAGAGGTTGAGCCTCTGATGGACTCATCTGTTGACACACATCAACTAGATGTAGCCTTGGGATGACTTCCTTGTTGCTCTTCCAGTTCACATCTTATTTCCTGATGGATTGTGGTGTGTTTGTTTGTTTTCCTGTTGCTTGATGCATTAGGATAGTCTCATGTGTAGAGTATTCTAGGCTTAGGTGCATGACTGCACTGAAAGGTTGAGCTGAGCTCCCTTTGCTTGTTTGCATTGAAAGGTTGAGGTGTCCCTCCCTTTGCTTGTCTGTTTTTGTTTGTTCTCTTTCCTTGATTGCTTAGAGGTTGAGTTTCTCCCTCTGCTTGTATTGTTGCATTACATTTGCATCTTTACTGTTTGCTTTTCTGTTTTATCTGCTTTATGATTTTGGCAGTTGTTTTTCTATTTACCATTGACATGATCCCTTAGGATTCTCACTTCCTTTGATAAGGATAATGATGATAGAACTTTAGGTTGAAACCTTTTCATGATAACATCTAGGAGTTCCCTGTTTCAAACTCACCCCATAGGATGAATCCATTGCAGGAAAACAGAAAAGAATCTTGACAGTTTCCCCTGTGGTCATTCCTCCCTTCTCATCGCCAAAACAACAGTAAAATACGTAATAAAGGCAAGTTGGTACAATATGTTACGAGCCTTAAGCCACTTAGGAAATGATTGTTGGAGGGTCACTCTTCAACATTCAGGATGTTTAGCTTGGCACCCTTAGGGTGACATGCGACGCATTCACTCCTAAGTCATAGTCTCTAGTGAAGTACAAACTACAAAAATCCATAAAAAACACTTCTTCCGTAAAAGACTCAAAACAAAATTCAAACCTATTTTGCCCCGTGGGCTCCCTTAACTCAGGAAAACGTTTTTAGAAAAAGAGTCTCGTTAACTCTCAGTTCTACCGCAAACGGTAACGCACAAGTCTCTAACGAGCGAGCTGCATACACCAAACTGCTGGAATTGTTTGTTAACCCTACTTGAAAACAGATGAATCTAAACCTGTGTCCCGTAGTTACCCGAACTATGTAAGCTCTGATCTCTCATATCTGTTGAGAGTACGTAGGCACAATACTGACGTATTGGCGAGCAACCATCCTTTCACCCGTAGTTAGCCAAACTACGTTGACTCTGATTTCTCGTTCTCTGACGAGAATACGTAGGCACGAAGCGCGATGCTTTTCCGAGTGATTTTCTTTTTCTTTTCAGACCAGCCTTGATAGGTAGATGGTTACAACCCGTCAGATAAACACAACAAGAGTGGATCTCGTTGAGTACAACAGACGTGAGGGGTGCTAATATCTTCCCCTTGCGTAACCGACTCCCGACCCCAGACATGGTCGCGATGACCTTGTCTTATACCTTTTCGTCAGGTTTTCCCGATCGTTTCCTTTCCCTTTCTGTGGGATAAATAACGAAAGGTGGCGACTCTTCTGTTTTGCCGGCACCTTATTTTCGCACTAGCGACAGTATGATGAAATAATTGTGATTATGTAGGGAAATTATTTTTTGTGATGATTTTGCATGATCTAGAATATTCCACATGAGGTCACATTTGAAAATTGGTGCCAAAATGCTACAAAATTTAAAAATGGCCAAAATTACATGTGTTAATCGATTAACCTCAGGATGTTAATCGATTAACACAGTGAAAAAAATAAGGAAAATGGTTTCTTTATTGTGCTGTTTTGGCTCTGGCTCGATTTTTGACTTGTCAAAAAGGCATGGAAATAAAAACATAAACCTTAGAGTCTCTTGAGTAATAAGCAATCCGATCATGGGAAACTCTTGATCAAATGATTTTGAATTGTTTGCAGATCAACTTTAACTTTGTTCAGATGGATTTTATTTGATCTGAGGAACTAGTATTTGGTGTTCTTGATCCAACCTTCTTCTGAAAAAAGTTAGTAAAGGGAAAAACAAACATATTTTTGATATTTTTGATTAGGGTTAGTAAACATAAACAAGAAGTAAAGTAAACAAGAAACACAATGGTGCTTGGTGATTTCCCTCAAGACAAAAACAAATAGGAGAGGGACAGAGAACCAAAGTTGGTGCTCTTGTTTGTGATACGAAGATGCAAAATGATAAGTGGGATCTTAGGGTTAAAAATTATGGTATTTGTCGCATCGCTGCCAAGAGGGGTCGGGAAAGACGGAAGAGTCGTCATCGTTCGTTATTTATCCCAAAGAGAGGGAAAGGAAATGATCAGAGAAAACCTACGAAAAAGGGAGAAGACAGGTCATCGCAACCAAATCTTGGGTTCGGGAGTCGGTTACGCAAGGGGAAGGTATGAACACCTCTCACGTCTGTTGTACTCAATGGGATCCATGCTTGTTGTCTATATAAAAGGGTGTTAACCTATCAAAAGTTGGCTCACAGGGACAAAAGAAAAGAAAAGAGACTCGATAGAGCATCGCCGCTCTATGCCTATGTATTCCCTCGTGCAATGGTAAAGTCAGAGTCAACGTAGTTCGGAAAACTACGGGTGAAGGGGGAAAGGTTGCTCGCCAAGACATCGTCGTCTTGTGCCTACGTATCTTCGTCTAGTACAAGAAATCAGAGCAAACATAGTTCGGGCTGATACAACCACAGATTGGTTCAAGTGCTTTAACTGAGTAGGGTTAAACCTTCATTCTAGCAGTTAGGGACGATGCTTGTTTGCGGTAGAACCAAGACTTAACTCACTCTTTCTGAAAATGATTTTCAAACAATCCCGAAGGATAAAAATGTTTAATGTTTTGTTTTTTGTTTTTTAGAGAAGAAGTGAATTGAGTTAAGTTTGTAACTCATGTTTCACTAAAGACTATGACTTGAGAGCGAATGTGTCGCATATCGCCCAAAGGGCATACGCTAAACACTCTAGACAGATTGAGAGGAGGCCCTCAAACTATCATTCCTCAAGTACTTAAGGCTCGTAGCGTACAACACTTATTATCCTTTATTAAGTGTCTTAAGATGTTTAGGAGATGAGAAGAGAAAGACACAAACTCTAAGGGGAATTGATCAACCCTAATGTTCTCATGCAATGCGCTCCTAAAGTTGGGATTAAGAGGGGAAGAATCTATCCTAATGTTATCATGCAAAGGATTGAACACATAATGTGTCTCCTACTCCCATCTTAAACAGAGGGACTAGGAATCCTAAGGGATTATGGCAAAAGACCAAGTAAACAACAGATAAACCAATCACAGATGAAATGAAGAAAAAGAAGAAGTTGACTTAAACAAGTCAAAGCAATGCCAACATGGAATGAAAAGATGCAAAGAGGAGATATGGGAAACAAATGATGCAATCCAAAGACAAATGATCAAAACAAGATGACTTAAATAAATCAAAATGAGTGAGATGAAATGGGAGAAGTTACAACTCCTACAACCATTCAAACATCAATCACTTACACAAAGGTTAAGCATAAAACAAAACCAAAAAACCATGATCAAAGAGAAGATGGGATAAAGAAGCTTGGTCAGCAAGCAAATGAAAATTATCTCAACCAAACAATTCAAATTGATCATGCAAAAGGAACAAGCAAACAAGTGCAAGAAAGTGGCCAATTATCCAAGACAAACTCAAAGTGTGAATGTGAACACCAAATCATCTTGAATAAGAGCCAAACCACATGGGGAAGAAGTGGATCATCAAGAGAAAAGCCTTAAATCAAGTTTAGAAACAATATACAAGCACAAACAAGATCATGGCAAGTGTAAGAATCAAAGTTTCAACACAAACTCAACACCTAAAACAAGTGGAGAAGCATGATTTCAAAGTAACTTGCAAAACAAGTTACACAAGTGTATGACCTAAAAATAAAAAACCAGCACCTTAATCATGTTATAAATAAGCATCAAGACTCATAGGGTGCATATGGGATCCATAAAAGTCATTTCCCAAAAGAATTAGGTCAAACTAGTTTGTATGAACCTCTCCTAAGATGACTTGACTTGCAAGCTTCATTTAAAATAGGAAAAATGTTCAATAAATCTCAAATAAAAATTACAAAGTAACAAATTCTAAGGGAAAACATAAGCCAAAGTTTCAAAGTGAAACTCATCTCAAGGCATTGTTAAGGGTGCTCCACCTTATCGAGCATTAATCGAGGGGCATCAAAAGTCAACTCAAAGTCAACATAAAAATGATCAATGGCCATTCAAAATCACCCTCAAAGATGCCTCAGTCCCTCACCTAAGTGAGGGAGAAGCCTTGATCATAGGGGATAAGGATTTGAAGTCCAAACAATCATGATCAAATGAAGACAACACCTAAAAACACCTTTACTTGCAAAATTAAAATAAAATGGAAAATAAAAATAAAATCAGAATTAAAAATTATGGAAAATTAAATAAGACTCCAAAGTATAAGAAAGTATTTTTTTGAGAACTTTATGATCATTAAAAGTATTTTTAATAATAGGAAATGGAAACAAACAAGAAAATAAAATTAAAAAAAATTAAAAAACCAAGGGAGGTGTAGTAGCAACATCAAGATGAATTGGATTTCTTCACAAACGCACATCTAGGCTAAAACTGGGAGGGTGCAAATATCAAAGAGATCCCAATTAACTCAAAGACATCAGACTTAATGAAACACATCGTTTCATTAAGTCCAGTCACATTCAAACCTCATGCGTGACTTGGTCAAACAAATGGGATCGTGACAAACAAGTAAGTCAAACATTCAACGCAGGGTGAGTCAGCCCTGACCTGAGAATGAACCAGACGTCGGAGCTAGGGCTTCAGTGGTCTTCTTCGGCCAGCTCGCCGGAGCTCAAGGTTCAAAACTCAATAAAAATGGCCAAATCGTATATCAAAAGAAAGCTGAGATCACAAGGATTCCAAATCTAACCATCATTTTTCAAAAAGGTCCATGGATAATGAGAATCGAAGACGTGAAATTTGTGATGCACATTCTGAAATTGCAACATACAAGCAAACCAAACACTCAAACATGTACTACCATAGGTAGGGCTTCAGATGCAACCCAAAATGCTCCTAAAAAGTGCCTAGAATGAGAGAAAATAGAAGTGGAAGCTTAATGAACGGAGAAGCTCTATTGGCTCTTCTCAGGCACGCAAGCTTCACTTCCTTGCTTACAATATGTTCCTTAGCCTTTTATGAAGATGAAACAAGCTCCAATTGAAGTTTATTTGAAGATAAAAGTCAGATTCGAAAATGGCAAGTCTTGAGAAAAATTCAAACTCTCTATGCTCTCTCCAACTGCAAAATGCCTCTTCTCAGCATTAGGGCAGATCAAAATGCTTTTATATGATGGATATTTACACACCATGTAGGCCCATGCTGACTATTTGGTGTGATTCCAAAAAAATGACCAAAAACTTCCCTTCACAAGCACACACGGGTTTAGCCTCATTTACTCTCTTTTGGGTCAGCACTTACTCAAGTATGAGGTGTAGCAATGAATTGAATAAAGTTTGGCTTTGTACACACTCCATACATCAAGTTTAAATTCAAAACTTTTCAAGTAAGAAACTTGAAATTAAGGCATATTATGGCTCTTCATGTTGGCCCGTTTATGGTAAGCTTCTTTTGTGTCATGTAAAGGTGTGAAATATCTCAAAATGAAACAAAACAATGACTTGTAAATGAAGTGATTCAAACCATGACTAAAAGTCAAATTTTCCATCTTGAAATGGCTCACATGACCACATAATTCAACAAACCTCGTGAATTTTGAGTTCAATGAAGAGTTAAGACTCTTATGCACGAGTTTCATGTTGGTCAAAATTGGATTTAAGGCCTTAAAGTTCATGGAAATGACCATTGAAAAGAATGACCTATAATGAACTTTTCCAAAAATACCCTTGACTTGCTAAGACCATAACCTGAGTTCCACACATGAGAAAGAGGACTTCTAGGAATTTTTGGAAAGCTAAGACAATGGGGAACAACTTTCATGTTCACTTGAAGTTGAGGAGAAACTTGCTTTTAGATTAAAAAATGCCTTGGAAGTGGGTTGACTTTAAGTTGACCAAAATTCTCTTCATCTGAGGACCCTAACTTGTTGGCATCATAACTTAAGATGTACAAACTCAAAGGATGAGTTCTTGTACTCAAAAGAAAGCTTGGAACATGCTCTACAAGTCTCATGTTTTCATGAAAATGAGATTGAGCTTGCATCATGGGGTAAATTGTCCTTGAAGTTAGGCACTAAAGAAGGGGATTTTACACTGAAAACTTCTGAAACCCTAATTTAGTAACTTCTTGAGCCCTTGATTCCTCTTAATTTGATCTTAAAATGACATCCCAAATACTCTAAGATAACTTCCCATGGCCTCAATGACTTAGATCCAAGTCTTAAACCTTCTCAAGTCCATAGTTGACTTTGGGTTGACCAGATGAAACACTAGTTCCATATCTTTTGACTGTGGCTCCTGCAGATGAATTGAATGACTGCACAAGCTCCACAAAGACCCCTCATGATACACAATGAGCTGGTATACCATGTATTCTCTAAGATAAATACCGCATGATCCCTTGTTGACTCTCTGATGATCCCTAAGATAGGAGATGATATCCACACACCAACCTCTCCTTTTAAGGAGCCTAGACAACTTCATGGTGATGATGAACACTTGATGGCTTGCACAAATGCTCTTGCTTGAGCCTGAAACCAAAGAGACTCTCCTCTTGAATGGCACAATACACCTCTTGATCCCCTATTAAGAATAATTCTATGCAAATGCAAATGCTAAAATGAAATGAAACATAAGCCAAGTATAAGAAAAGGTTGGTCAAATTTTGGGGTACAACAGTATTACACAAAGCAATCCTAAACAAAAGATATAAACTAAGTCCTAGGATCTAAGGGGACTACAACTGAAGAAGATATAGCTCGATGCTGCAACTTCCTCTTAAGCTTCCTAATATGAGCTTCAAAAGCAGTCTTAATCTCAGCCTTTTCTTTCAAGATCTTGTCAACAACACTTTTCCAAGCACCATACCTAACTTCTTACTCTCGCTTTCTTTTCTTACCATGTTGTTCAAGCTGATCATCTTTCTATTTCAATTGCCTTTGTAGCTCTAACTTCTCCACATTTGAAACATGAAACTTGCTCTCTCAAGCATATCTTTCTTGCTTTATCTGAGCTAAAGCAACTTGGAGTCCTTCCATATCTTCAACTAGAACAAGAGTGGATTCTATGAATTTAAGGAACATAGGTTCTTCAGGAGGATAATGCATCTTGATCTTAGCAGCTCTTGCTTGCACCTACTGAGTGTAAGGCTCCCAAGGAATACAATATTTTGTTCCTAATTCATCCTTTCCTTTTCTGTGAATCTTATGCCAAGCGTGGACTATCTTCTCCCTCAAATCCATGCTATCAACATCCTCTTAAATGAAGAAAGATTCCAGAAGAATGTTGCTTGGTTTATCCTTCATAACATTGCTAAGTTGACGTCGAGCTAAAATCAGATTGTAGTTAATACCTCCTTTTGTACCAAGAAGAGGTACATTAGGGAATTCACCATAACTGTCAATAATCTTCACCTCATCATAAACTCTAGAATACCAAGTCAAATCTGCGTTGGCGAGAGACATAATCCTCTAAGACCACCTCAAACCCTTCTTATTATCCTTAAATAAGCTGGATTGTGGCAAGTGTGAAATAAACCACTTGAACAGTAAATGTGCGCAACACATAACAATTCCTCCGTTCTTCTCCATCCTATGATGGATAAAATAGTAGGTATTTGCGAGCAAGGTAGGAACTGGATTCCGAATAAAAAAGATACGGATAAAATTGATATCCACAAAGTTATCAACATTAGGGAACAAAATTATGCCATAAATAAGTAAAGCGAGAACGATTTCAAAAGCAACCATACTCCCCGCACTAGCAAGAGTAGCAACCTTTTCATAAAGAACTTACTAGGTAGACCAAGAATACCTCTTTTAGTCATAAGATTTGTATCAATCTCTCATTTTCTCAAGTGCACAGCCCCTTAAATGACATGGGACTTAGGAATCTCCTCTAAACCACTGAACAATATCTGATCTGATACATGCAATCCTATGTGATAAGAATACTCCTCCAAAGTAGGCGTAAGGTGATAATCAGGGAAAGTGAAACACCTATATACTGAATCATAGAACTGGACCAAGGTGTTCAAAACTCCGTCTTCGGGATCAGTATTCAACACAGTTAGAAGTCTTCCATACTGGTCTTTGAAATCAGAAGGACAATTCACCATAGATCTGTTATACCCCAAATTTGTCCTACTTTTTTTCAAAATGTTCATTTGCCCGACTTTGTTTTTAATTTACCTCGCTTATACAACGTAGCGTATTTTTCAACAAAATGAGCATTTTTACTTTTTTAGCCCAATAAGAGCATGCCACGTGGCATTTGTTTTTTGTATATATCTATCTTTATTTTTGTTTCATAATTTCATTTTTATGATAGGTTAATATAATATTTTTTTTAATATTAATTTTAATTAGTTTTGAATTAGAAATTAGGATTTAAAGTAAAAATTTTAATTAGATAGATTTAATTTAGAACTTAATTATAACTTAGAAATTTTATTTTAAAAAAAATAGATTTAAAAAAAAATAGAGTTAGAATTTAATTAGGATTTATATTAAAAATTAGATTAGAGTTTAATTTAGTAATAGTTAATATAATATAATAGAGTTAGGATTGATTATTAAATTATTCAGAAAAATTAATTAAAGAAAAAAACAAAAATATGAAAATTGAAAAAAAGACACGGTTGATTGGAATTGAAAATTAGGGTTGATTTGGGATAAATAGGAGACTCAGCTACTGTTCACAGGGGTTGGAAAATTAGGGTTGATTTGGGATTAATCTCACTTGGCTATTATGCAGTGGTTGGATATGTTGTTCGCCTTATGGAGAAGCACAAAATGTTCGCGGCAACACAAACAAATCTTCGGTTTCTGCGGCAGCTCGGTTTGAAGCCATCAGCTGGGAACGTTTAGTAGCAATGTTGAGCCACAACCGAGGCTTTAGATCTTCGCTCATAACAAGTTACGACAACTGCAGTCGACAACCACAATGTCGGTGATAATCTCGAGTTTCTTTCAAAGCATATCGGTAGTGTATTTGTTGCAGTGTTTCAGTTTTGTTTCTCAAATCATGTATATGTTACGATTGGGGTTGCCATTATAATTATATTTCGATTGTCGATGTTTGGTCATTCATTCTGTGTGTTGGTTAGATGTGTATGCCCTTAGGAATAGCTGGTATCGTTCATTGCTTTTGAAGTCTTGCTCTGTTCTTCGTTTGTACGAATATGAAGATTTGGACATGTTCAAAAATCTTGAACGTTTGTGTTGTTTCAATGCCCCTGTGACAGTACAGATATCCCCTATCATGAATGCTAATTACTTCCCATTGCTTACGTTGTGATAGTATGTGAGCATCACATATGTGAACTGTTACTTGGGTTAAAGCTTTCAACATTTGATTTTCATAGTGTTATTTGTGATTCACTTGTATCAATTGCTGCCATGTTAAATCAAAACAATATGAGTTATTGATTTGAGGCTATCACTATTATATTTTGCTTGTTTTGTTGAAATTCTTTACGCAGGAAGGATCTCAAATGTAAAGATCTAGTTAAGCAGGTAGTTTACTTGAGGTAAGCTGACACTGCTTAAGGAATCAAACAACGACAACATGCCACCAAGCAGCTCACACAAATTGCCGCAGTTTCGACGCCAGCTCCATAACTCAAGTCATAACCGCAGCAATAGTAACTTCCAGGATTCATCATGGTTTAACTCCACAACAACTCCACCATGAGACTCGTAGCAACAAAGCAGTCGAGGGGCAATAAAGTTCCAACGGCTGCTACAACAGCCACCACAGCTGATACCATGTTATCATTCACGCGAAAATAGATTTCTTTCTATCTGTGGTTAATTTCTTGTGTAGGTACCGAGTTTGATGCAGGATAGAGCGATTCTTTTGGCCGTGGCGACGTCGTGTTCTTGTCTTCAGTTTCACAAAATTGAAGTAGCAGCTCATACATTCCATGAGGTTTCAACGAGACATCAAACTCGGCAACAACAGAACCAGCTTGCAGTCCTACCTATTCGACATCCCGTGACGACAGCAGCAGCTGACGGTTTTCTTTGATTTCAAGGCGTGATCAAAAAACCGCGAAGCATGCGGATTTGACGAGGTTGTTAACACCAAGTTGTTGCTACTGTGTGATGCGTGTTTGGCGTTTCAAACATTGCAATTAAAGCCTATTGACTGGGTTCTTTGGGTCAGTTCTAGCTCAGATTGAAACAGAACAACAAAGCCAACAGAAGCTCTGGACCTGCGTCGACAACAAATCAGTTCAACAAATCATCCGCAATAACTCTCATACAAAACATATGCTCTCTGTCTTCATTTTTTCAGGTCTGCCGCATCTTCAGCGGCGTTAACCGTAACGACGACATCACGCATCGAAGCATAGAATAACAACAACATATGAAGTGATATAGCGAAAACCACAACATCTTTCGATTAGCTTCAACAGTGCTACTTGACATTGCACAGCTCACACAAATTGTCACAGTTTCGACGCCAACACCATAACTCATCCAACAACAATACTAACTCATAGGCTCCTTTTGACAACATATTTGCGGTAACTTCGAAACCAAATCTCCCTATTTTGTAGTCGCCACTGCTGTTCATACATAAAATGTACAAATAAGGATTTGTTTTTGTATTACGGTATTTGATTTTGGAAAATATTCAACCTAGTTTGTTTTTGAACTAATATTTTGCTCTATCGTTGCTGCTACAAATGTTGCTTGATTTTTCATTTACACAATTTGTGAAGTTCCTGTAGATTGGTGCAGCTGCGGCTCATTTCGGTTTGAACCATTTTGGTATTATTTTTGTTTCTGCATGATTGGATTCAAATTTTCAGCTGTTGATATGATGTGATTTCCTAAGTCTTGTTTTGCAAGCTGTGATGTAAATAATTTTGTCCACATAGTAATTAAATAATTTAACAAAATAATATCTGTTATAGTTTGTAATGATTAATATTGTGAGTATATTTTGGTGATGATTGTGCCATGAGAAAGATGAGGTGAAGATACATTTGTTTGCTGTTTTTTTTATAAGTTTATTTTTCGGTGCCCTTCTACCAATTTCGCCCCCCCCCTTTTCCTCTTTTTACTAATTAATTATTATTTTATTTAGTTATTTAGCAGTTTAGATAATTAATTAATTTTCTTTTGTGTTAACTTTCGAACATTAGAGACAGCGTGACAATACTTTGGTTGTCTTCATCGACCGGCCTTGTATAGAGGGATCTTCTTACGAATCCATTCTAAATGAGCTTAACATGGCCTTAAATTTGGTTGTCCCCAATTTCATTTGTTTTCATATCCCGTGGCTATCCATTCCATAGGGTTCAATTAAACTGTCGTCTCATTCCATCCCCTAACTATTTGGACAAATATCGTCATTGTCCATCCAAATACAATTTCACAATTAATTGAATGAAAAAAGGTGTTGTTGGGATTTAACATTCCAATAATATCCCGATTAATTGATTGCGAGGCCGACGTCTCATTTATCGAGTAGTCGTCATTCTCTCTTCAAATATTCAATCCAGCTCTCTTCTCTCACCCTCGCGCGATTGAAAATTTCTCAAACATATTTCGAATTTAGTCGAATGAAAAAGGTGTCGTTGGAATCTAACATTCCAATAATACCCCGATTAATTGATTGCGAGGCTGACGTCTCGTTTATCGAATGGTCGTCATTCTCCATCAAATTTCCTAACTAAACTCCTCTTTCTTGCCCCCGTGCAATCGAAACCATAAACCTATTCAAATATATCCTCTAACCAAAACATCCAATACGATAAACCTAATTCCTCGCCCTCGTGCGATCTCCAGCCCAAACACTCTTAGAAAGAACATTGTTTAATCCCTTCTTCCGCGCATAACAAACTCGAGCTTCAGCCTCCCCTAGCGAGCAGATAAGCCAATGTTTAGTAGTTAGAATGCGACCTAAGCTCTCGTTCAACTCAATACATCTTTTACCAAGAACATTATTTAGCCCATTCTTCTGCGCATAACAAAGTCGAGCTTCAGCCTCCCCTAGCGAGCAGACAAGCCAACGTTTAGCAGTTAGAATATGACCTAAACACTCGTTCATTTACCAAACCCACAAACCGTAGTTGGCCGAACTACGGCTGCTCTGATTTCTCACACCCGTTGAGAATACGTAGGCATAGGATTGCGATGATCCTAGCGAGCACTTTTCTTTCTTTCCCACCTTTAGGTTCCCATATCTTTTACCAAAGAACATTGTTTAGTTCATTCTTTCGCGCATAACAAACTCGTGCTTCAGCCTCCCCTAGCGAGCAGACAAGCCAATGTTTAGCAGTTAGAATGCGACCTAAACACTCGTTCATTTTCAAACACCTTTTACCGTAGTTAGCCGAACTACGGCTGCTCTGATCTCTCATATCTGTTGAGAGTACGTAGGCATAGGATTGCGATAATCCTAGCGAGCATATTCCCCTCTTTTTTTCCGTAGTCCTACGAACTACGAATGCTCTGATTTTCCACTTCTTATAAGTGAAGATACGTAGGCACAAGGGCCCCAATCCTTGGCGAGCACCCTATCTTAAAACCACCCATTCCCCCTATAGGAGAAACCTTAGAAGAAAATTAACAAGCGTAGATAACTTTACTCTCGAATCGATCAAAAGGTTCTCGTTGAGTACAACGGACGTAGAGGGTGCTAATACCTTCCCTCTGCGTAACCGTCTCCCGAACCTAGAATATTGGTTGTGATAACCATGTTCTTATCTCCTTAAAGGTTTTATCGATATTTTCCTATTCCATCCTTGGAATGAATAAAGTTCGGTGGCGACTCTGTTTCGAACAACATTTTCCGCGTCCATCGCGAGGATCGTATTTTTCGAGGTACGACAAGATCCTAACTTCTTCAACTCTTTCAGTTCAGGATGCTTGAAACAGAACTAATGAGTGTACCTTCTTCTAGAGTCCATGATCAAATTACTTATGCTGTTTACAAATAAAGTTCCTAAGTTCCTTGAAAACCAAGTGCAAAAGATGTTTATGAATGCATGAATGCATGATTATGCAAAAGTCATAAACATTGTGGGTTCAAAGGTTCAATGTCATGCGCATGGAGCCAGATGGACACGGTAACGACCATCCTACATGGTATGTTCTATAGCTTTGGATGTCTTAAACAGTAACCAGGTTCTGAAAGGTTCCTAGAATCGTAAATCCATATTTTGAATATTACCGGTTTAACGACTTTCTCGTAGACAAATAGTATTCTCAAGAGAACCTCGTCTGAGTGTAGTATTATGTATCAACCATACCAGGCCTACGCCACTACATCCTAAAGGCCAGAGGGGTTAAAAGTGTTCTAAAGGTCTCTCAGAATCCCAGGTTGAAAATAATAACGCTATTATGACTAATCACAAGACATTATTACCTCCAAAGGGGCCTCATTTGAGCAAAGTTCTCATGCCAACCTAACAACGCTTAATGCTCATAAGGTCGACATGACTATACTACCATACTAGCTTATGTGCATTCAAGTCCGACTAGGGGACTTATTTCTCCACACAAAGATCACCAAGCACCCAGAAACAAAAACAACAAACAAGAGCAATAATATACAAAAGCAATAATAAACACAGATGAACAAGCTAGGCTTAAACCTCTTAGGGACTATTCCCAAACAGAGTCAACAGTTGTCACAGAGGGAAAAATTGTTGAGATTAAGCTACTCATTAACTTAACTCAGAAATGCAAGAGTCGCCACTGTAGCGGGAAAATTTGAGATTAAGCTATTGATTAACTCAACTCACAAAACAAGAGCCACAACCGCACTTTTATTTTTCCAAAGGAAACCGAAAAGTGCGAACAAAACCTAAAGAAGTCTTAAAATAAAAACTAATAAAAACAAAGACAAGGGTAAGGGATTGGTTACACAAAAGGAAGGTGTTAGCACCCAAAATATTTATAATACTCAATAGGAACCTCTTGAAAATCTAGCATTTGACTTAAAAAGGTTGTTTACAAAAGATTTGTGAGGTGAGAAGAGAAGTATTTTTTTTAATTATTTTTTATTTGACAAGACTTCCCGAGCCTCATGCATATATACCCACAAAGTGCAATGGAGGATCAAAACCTCGTAGTTCGTGGTACAAATGAAAAAATGGTTTATTATGATTCATTTTAAATGAAAAGACAACTTGTCATTTTAAAGATAAAACTTCAACTAATCACCCACAAGTATGTGAAAATGGACCTTTGCATCACCATGAGAAGGACTCCAACTTGGATAAAATCAACAAGCATGCCACTAACTCTCTAAGGTGGAAAGAATCAACTCATTCTACTATGGGGATAGGAGGATCACATCACAACTATGGAAATGACTCATGTCTAAACTTTATGAAACGTTTTAAAAGCAAAAAGTGCACAAAAGACACAAAATGGTTTGAATGAGTTTTATATTTTTCAATTATTTTGAAAATGGTCTTGATATTCTTAAGATTGATTAACATTTATTAAGAAAATGAGTTTGAAAATGCACTTGACAAAGTCAAGGTTTATTAAGAAAGTTGTTCTAGTTTGAAAAGAGAAGGTTTTTAAAAAGGGAGAAGATTTTAAAAATTTACGAAAGGGAGGAGATGAAGATACCATGCTAAAGCATAAAATAAAAGTTAAGGAAGGAGAGATCTAACCAAGATAGAAATTCTTTGACATAAACAGTCCAAAACTCCCTTCCTTTGGGCTCAAGCAATAAGATAAGCAATAATAACCAAGTATCAGATGAAAACCAAGTATCCAAGCGAATTCTTCAAAGAGGTTAACTCAAAGTCAAAGTACCAGATAAGATCCAAGGTCTCAAGTCACAACTCCAAAGCATAGGAAAAAGAACCTAATTCTAAGTCCATAAGTCCATAAGAAAATGATAGTCACCAAATAGTCCAGGGAAACATTAAGAGTCTTTTAATGGTTTAAGCCTTTATTAATGTCTTAAAAAGAAAAAGAAAGTCCAAATGGACTGTAATACCCAAATTTTTACCCCTAAGATCCCACATTTCATTTGCATATCATTCCACAAACAAGATCTTACTTTGTGTTTCTTATTTACTTTATGTTTGTTTCTGTTTACTAACCTCTAACCAAAATGCCAAAAATATTTTTCAATTTGTTTGTTTCTTTTTCTTCTCTGTGTGTTTAGGGTTTTGCAAGGAGATTAATAGCAAAGACATTCATTCAAGTTTAAATCAGATGGACGTTTGACCTCATCTTGGTCAAACCATCAAGAGTCTGCTTCAATTATGAGTTACCAGTGATAGTGGACTATTTTCTCAAGAAATGTGTTTGTTCAAGGTTGTTTTGTCCTGTATCTAAATTCATCAAACTTTCAAGTAGTGTTCTATGAGAAGTTTGATCCAGTTTTAATCAGAGATTCAGAGCATTTTAATAAGGATTTAAGTTGATGGTTGATGCTTTGGATACAAGTTATTCAGTAGTTCATTTTTGAATCTATCCATAATCAAGAGGTGTGTGGAAAATAGTCAAGTTGGTGTTACAATGAAATTGAGAGTTCATGCTACGAAGCCTTGCCATCAATAAAATTTTATGCACTCATGCACATGTATACTATTGTGGAAAAAGAATTTGTATGTTGAACAAAAGAAGTGCATTGATCCAATACCTACATGCTCATAAGTATGTGGCAAGCGCTTTAGTTGTGGCATACATGATTGTTCGAAGCTATGCCATGTTGAGAATTGTTCGCCATGTAAAATTCAAATTCAAAAGCTATTCAATGGATCTCTTGATACCTATGGATTTGAAAGTTTTAAGTTTGATAGTTTCGAGCAATTATGTATTAGTTTTGCAAATGAGAAGCTACAACAACATTTTAATCAGCATGCCTTTAAAGTAGAACAAGGAAAAAGGGGTCAGTAAGAGTGAATATGTTGAAAGTGAGTGTGGCTTGCTGTTTGATGCTGGTATCACCGGAAAACGCCGTAGACTAGGTCGTTGTTCGCCACAAGCAGTAGCAGAAACTGGTAGTTCAACACAACCATGGCACTTCCCAAAGTTCTCATGGTCGAAGAGAAACCTAGCGCCGCTCTCTCCATCACCACTTCTTTCTCCCACAGCCAGATGTCTACAAGAATAGGAAGCACAAATGTTCATAAATTCAACAGGAGGTTTCTTGTTGAGCCTGCACGTTTTAAAATGACATCAGTTATGGAACATGTGTTAAGTGTAGATTTTCATGGTAAATATCAAGATTGGACTACCACAGATCCCTGATCTTTTTCAAGCTCAGGATAAAGACTGAATCAAATCCAAAGGCACATATTTGTTTTGGAGTTGCTGATTAAGTCTGCTATACATGCAGTCACAAACAAACAAGAGCAATATTAGTGCATGGGAATGTGAAGCACAGTCTCTACTTGATGATGCTCAATCTTTATTTGAATTGGATAACACTGCTCACTTGACATGTCAAAGCTGTGAAGCAAACCCTACTCTAACCCCCTCTTTCACCGTTCTTCCGGCGAACAATGACCACACGTATAGCGCCGGACGTCGGTGCAAATTTACTCGGCCAACACTCCGCCGAGCGAAACCAAGACGCTACTGCCTATGTAGGCAATCTCGACCCTCAGATATCAGAGGAATTGCTATGGGAGCTTTTTGTTCAAGCTGGTCCCGTAGTTAATGTCTATGTTCCCAAGGATAGAGTTACTAACCAGCATCAAGGTTATGGATTTGTTGAATTCCGGAGTGAAGAAGATGCTGACTATGCTATCAAAGTACTTAACATGATTAAACTTTATGGAAAACCAATTCGTGTAAATAAGGCATCCCAAGATAAAAAGAGCTTGGACGTCGGGGCAAACCTTTTCATTGGCAATCTGGATCCTGATGTAGATGAGAAGCTGTTGTATGATACTTTCAGTGCTTTTGGAGTTATTGTTACGAATCCAAAGATCATGAGAGATCCTGACACAGGGAATTCCCGAGGCTTTGGCTTTATAAGCTATGATTCATTTGAAGCATCTGATTCAGCTATTGAGGCAATGAATGGACAGTATCTTTGCAATCGTCAAATTACAGTGTCATATGCTTATAAGAAAGACACTAAAAGTGAAAGGCACGGTACTCCCGCAGAAAGAGTTTTGGCTGCAAGTAATCCAACTGCACAAAAGAGCAGGCCCCATACTTTATTTGCCAGTGGGCCACCAACACTTCCCAATGCTCCTCAAGCTAATGGTACGATTCCTGCTCCAGTGCCACCCCGCCCCTTCGCTAATGGTGTCGCCCCACCTCCTTTACCTGTCATCAATCTGTTTGAAAAGAGCGATGAAGATAAAAACTCGGTCATAGAGCATGGCAATGAACTTTCTGCACGACGTAAACTAAGATTAGAAGATGAGTCAATGCATAGCTTCAATGTCAATAACAATGTAGACTTAGTTATTGAATCAAATGGCCAACCTCTCACTACCTTCCATCCTGTAAACTCTGAAATTGAAGTTGCTTCAGCTGATGAAGATAAACCAGAATTTTCATCTGACGATCCAGTCTATGAAACACGGATAGTAAATCAACTAGAAATATCAGATGTGCCACAGGCAGCGATGACAAGTGCTTCGATGGGCTGCCAGTGAAGATAGAGTATCAGAATGGCTTTGGATTCTGCACAGGATAGTTGTTGATGTTGTGAGGATCGATAGTCATCTTGAATTCTATAAGGACAGGAGAAATTTTGCTAGAATATCCGATATCCTTGCTGTCTATGCATGGGTTGATCCTGCAACGGGGTATTGTCAAGGTATGAGTGATTTGCTGTCTCCCTTTTGTGGTAATCTTTGAGGATAACGGGGATGCAAGAAGTCGATGCCACAGCCCTAGTTCCTGTTGGACAAGATGCCAGCTCTGTGCAGCCAATTGGAAATATTGCTAAAAGATTTCAGGCTTTGTGCGTGAAGGATAGTGATGTTCTATATGAGGATCCTCATATTCAGATTGGTATTAAAGCAGAATGGAGAGCTCATCAAGGTCATCTTGTTCTTTTCTTGGGGAACAAGAATACTTCTCCTCTTATAGCTGTGCAAGCTTTAATATTGCCTCCCATCCATTTGAAGATGGAGCTCTCTCTAGTACCAGATACTATACCTCCCAGCACATGCAGAAGTGCTCTTTCTTTTTTTTTAGAGGAACTACTTGAAGTTATATCAATGATCATGTTCATTTCCATATAGGACAGTGGTATGCTTCTCTACTTCGGAACCTTCTCATTCGACGTTGTTCCCATCATTAAGCACCGTCCTGCTCCTG
This sequence comes from Lathyrus sativus, assembly GCA_963859935.3. NCBI lineage: Eukaryota > Viridiplantae > Streptophyta > Magnoliopsida > Fabales > Fabaceae > Lathyrus > Lathyrus sativus. Next base: position 61,979,538 of record OZ012737.1, on the reverse strand, counting down.
GTTCTCTTTACCGTAGTCCTCAACTCTATGCTAAGCTTCAACACGAAATGGATGCAGATAATTCTTCCGCCGATGCGATATTAACAATACGGAAGAGTCCATATAGAGGTGGTGAATGGAAACCATGCGTACACAAATCTTCAGAAGGCTGTTGTGCTTGTTTTCTGCAGGTCTGTTGAGAGTTCTGTTGAGAAGGGGCCAGACTCGCGATCATACAAGGGGCCATATGTCACTGCACGACTTGTAGTCCCATCCAACCAAGTGGGTGTTTTGTTGGGGAAAGCAGGAGCAATAGTCACCGAAATCCGGAAAGCCACATGGACTAACATCCGAGTAATTGGGAATGGTCAAATTCCAAGGTGTGCATCTTATAATGATCAAGTGGTACAGATAACAGGTGATTTCCCAAATGTTCAAGATGCATTATATAAAGCTACTAGTAGACTGCGAGATCATTTTTTTCCATAACACAAAACAGTAATGGAACTGGTTCCTACAGGATTCTGAGGGACTCCATTCCTTTATGTCTTGGAGGCCAACCCGTTCTTGGTGTTAATCATGACCTCAGTGTTCATTCTTTATCTCAAAGCATAGATCATCTGACTCTTTCTCAAAATTTGGACCGATCTTCTGCACCAGGGGTAAGGCCACAAAAGACTGTGGGTGGGACAAGTTCTGGATTCCCTGATGATGTGAGCAGGAGATGGAATCCTCATAAAGGTGGCTTAGAACTTGGCAGTGGGAGTGCAACTTCTGTTGTAACTAATACAACTGTGGAAATTATGGTTCCGAATAATGTTATTGGTCGTGTATATGGGGAAAACGGTAACAATCTGAATCAATTGAGACAGATATCAGGAGCCATCTCCAGTGAAATCAACTGTTACAAAAGCTGTTGCAGAGTTCCGGCGGACCCATGCTGATACATGGAATGTTCAGAAAGAGTTATTCACTGAAGAGCAACTTGATCGACTGACAATTTTATGTGTATTTCTGTTTCCTTCGAGTGTGCCTTGCTGCATTTTTCTGACTCAACTTTCATTTCCCCCCTGTCCATATGATGAGAGGAGCACCCAGAAATAAATGAGCGTGAAGTGGCTCGAAACTGAAGTTGAGCTGAAGAGACAAACATCACGTGGACAAAGACGTAGCAAAGCCGTTTGAGCCATAAAGCTAATCCACGTCACGTACTTGAAAATGAGCTGAAATCAAAAGAAAAAATCCACGTCATAACTCAGTGAGCTGAAAGTGTAAAAAGCAAAACGACTTGAAAAAAAATTCACAATCACAGGTCACACATAACTTGAATGACCAAAACGCAGAAAAATCCCAAAACGACAAAACTTTTCACTCACTCTCAATCTATAAATACCACACATACCTCATTCATTTCTTCAAGCTTTGGAATCCAAAATCACTCTGACATTTTTTCTCCTCAGTTCCCCTTCAAATTTCACCTTCGAAATTCATCCTCAACCATTCTTCAAGCTTCACCCAATTCAACTTTCCACATAAAATCTCACTATACTTCAACTTCATTCAACAACCACAACAGGATTCGCATTCACAAAAGCAAGAAGAAGAAGATTGAAGCTAAACTCTCCATTTTTGAAGGTATTGGAGCTTTGCCGATGAACTCTCGTCTCTGAATCTCTTTTCGTATGAGCTCTGTTGGTTGAAATTCTATATATATTTGGATTCACCTTGTGATTCTGGTTGAGATGACACCAAAATGGAGATCCGCCGTTCCGATCTGTTGAATTTTTGATTCGAAGCTATGGTGAATAGCGTCGCGTTGGATGAAAGAAGAAGAGGATGTTTTTTTTCTTTTCTGATTTGTATTTTCCTTTTATTTTTTTTCTCTTCTTATTTTTTATGTTAATTTTTCTTTAGGATTTGGGCCGTGTGGCCTTTTTAATATCATCACCATTTTTCTTTTACTTTAAACCTCCTTTTTTTTTTTTTTAGTTTTTGTTCTAATATTTGTTTTTTTCTTTTGAAATAATTTTTTAAAATAGATTTTGTTTTGGATCTTAAATTTTGATGAGATGTCATCAATATCAATGGACTTTGGGTGTCGATTTTATCCACCAAGAGAGGTGATTGATATTGATGATGATTTAATCGATTTAAGATTCAAATTGAGGTTTCTTTTCATTTTAATTTTCTTTCTTCTTCTTTTTATTTTTGATCGATGAAGTCTATGGATCATAGATTGTTGATTATCAAGGTTGTTTAATCTTCATTATTTCAAATCTATGGACGAATAATCATTGAGATAATTCTCCGTACTTTGGAATAGTGATAGATTACCTTTGATTAATTGATGAAAAATCTTGATTATGATGAGATCACTACCTCTTTTCTTTTTGTGTGGCATGTTTTAGGAGAGTGATTTACATATCACTTCTCTAACATGTATTAACACTAACATTTTATTGACCGGCCTCAGATAGTCGTGGTTTCTACATAAACCCGATTACGATTGCTTAACATAGCGCTAAAGTGTCCCTTAAATCGGAAAATGATCATTCGTGGCTCAAACTTACGTTTAAAAGTCCAAGTATGATTAGTTGCTTGTCTTAACTCCAATCCCTATGAAAATCATTGTTAGGAGGCTTTGATTCTATCAATCCTCTAATGAATTTTCATTAATCTTGGTCTAAGTGCAAGAATTAATCATCATTGATCATATGTTCTAACCACTAACTACTAATTCACTAACAATATCCTTGTTTAATTTTGTTTATATTCTCTTCTTACTCCTTATTTCTTATTTTTATGCTTCCATTTTATCATATCTTTGTTTATGTTTATGTCATTTCTCTTTTGTCCATTTGGACCATACTTTGTTCAAAACACTAATAAAGGATGAAACATCTAAAAAATTTTGGTGTTATTAACTTTGTGGTTAAACTCTTGGACCATTCTTAGACCTTGGACTTCATGGACATTTTGGACTTAGGATTAGGACTTTCTTCCCTATGCTTGGAGTATTTTGAATCTTAGCCTTTATTTGGCTCGATCCTTGGCTTATGCTTTAAATCGGATGGAATTCTTTTTGCTTGCTTTGGAGTATGCTACAAGTCGGTTAGATCTTTCTTATCTCTAGCTCTTATTTTGTTTTTTAGGATAGTCACTTCATCTCCTCCCCTTCTTAAATTTTCAAAACTTTCTCCCTCTTTCAAAACCTTCTTGGTTTCAAACTTCAAAACCGCTTTCGCAATAAAACCTTGACTTTCGTCAAGTGATTTTTTAAACTTTGTTTTTTCTTTTTCTTAATAAAAGTCAATCAATGTTAATCATGTTTTGACCAATTTCAAAAGACATAAAAAAATACAAAAACTCATCAACTCTTTTTGTGCCTTTATGCACTTTTTCACTTTAAAACTTTTCATAAAGTTTAGACATGATTCATTTCTATAGTTGAGATGTAAATCTCCTATTCCCCATATTATTAAGACTTTGACATTTTCCACGTTGATGTTGAGTGATAGTCTTGTTGATAATCCAAGCAAATCCTCCATCTTTATGTGACGCAAATGTTGTCTTAATACTCGTGGGTGGATAGTCGCAGTTTTCTCCTTGAAATGACGACTTGTCTGTACATCTAAAATCAATCAAAACCAACAAATTTTTGTCATTTGTACCACGAACTACGGGGTTTTGATTCCATATTGCACTTTATGGGTACGTAGGCATGAGACGATAAGTCTCTCCAAACACAAAAATATAAAAAAATAATTCTCTTCTCATCTCCCCAATCTCTTTTCAAACAATCCGTTTTCAAACCAAAAAGCGTAAATATTTCAAAGGGCTCCTATAGAGTACTATAGACGTTTTGGGTGCTAACACCTTCCCATTGCGTAATCAACCCCCTTACCCCGATCTCTGTCTCGTGTTCTTATTTTAGAACTCTTTGGTTTTGTTCGCTCTTTTTCCTTTCCTTTATTTGGATAAAATAAAAGTGCGGTGGCGACTCTTGTTTTCTTTGAGTTAAGTTAGTCAATAACTTACACTCACGATTTTTACCGCTACAGAAAAGTGGCGACTCTGCTGGGGACTCCAACGGTTCCTAGTGGGTTTCGCCTACTTTGATTTATTTATCGCTTTCTGTTTGACTTGTTTGTTATTGATTGTTCTGTTTTGGTGCCTGGTAATTTGTGTGGTGAGATAAGTCCTAACCCGGACTTGAGTGCACTTATGATAGGAGGGTGGTATAGTCTTGTTGGCTTACGTGGAGTAGTCCTTACTAAGCTGACTTGAGATCCCCCGCTCGGTGGAGGCCCCTTTGGAAATTACTGATGTCTTACGAGTAGTCGTAATTGATATTACTTTTTCCGACTGGGAGCCTGAGAAGCTGAGGACCTTAGAGCCCTTTAACCCATCTTGGCCTTATTAGGACGTGGTGCGGTGGCTGTTCAGGTGTAGACTTGAATTGGTCGTTACGCGATACCACACTCAGATGAGTTTCTCTTGAGAATATTGTTGGCCGACGAGTAGTCGTTTAAGCCGATAATATCCAAAAGATGGAATTATGATTCTGGGAACTTTTTAGAACCTTGTTCTACAGGTGATGATATAACCATAGTACATACCATTGTGGGTTGGTTGATTCTTACCTTTGGCTCCATGCTCGTGCCGAACCTTTGAACCTGTGTGCTTTGTATGTCTTGTTTGTGGGTGTTGCATCTTGCACTCATGCATTCATGAGCATTGTGTTTCAGCTGGTTTTTAAGAATCTCAGAGATTTTCTTTTGCAAACATCGCAGATATTGTTGATTATGGATATTGGAAGGAGAAACACTCAGAAGTACGGTTTTCGGGTTCCTGATCTTACAGAGTTGAGAAAGCTAGTGTCCTTGGTAGATGATCGTTCAGGCTTCTTATCTCGTTATGTGAGACTTTTATTTGTTCTTTCTACCAATATTGAAGACGGAATTCTGAATACCCTTATGCAGTTCTATGATCCTATTTACCGATGTTTCACATTTCCCGATTATCAGCTCATGCCGACCTTGGAAGAATATGCTTATTTGTTGGGTGTACCGGTTTCTGATAAAGTTCCGTATACTGGTTTGGAGGAAGCTCTTAAGCCCCAAGATATTGCTGAAGCTACCCATTTGACGAAGTCGGATATTGATGCAAATCTAAAGACTAAGGGAGGCCTCAAGGGTTTAACTACTAAGTTCTTGATTGAGAAGGCTACTTTATTTGCTGACATTGGTCGCACATTGGCGTTTGAGGCTATATTGGCTTTACTCATCTATGGACTATTCTTGTTTCCTAATATTGATAATTTTGTGGACATTAATGCTATTGGGATTTTCTTGATTGGGAACCCTGTTCCAACTTTGCTTGGTGATACTTATTTTTCCATCCATAGTAGGACTTCTAAGGGAAACGGTACCATTGTTTGTTGTCTACCTCTGCTGTATAATTGGTTCGTTTCACACTTACCTCAGACATCTGCTTTTAGGAAAAACAAGGATTGCTTAAGGTGGTCTCAAAGGATTATGTCTCTTACGCATACTGATATCACTTGGTCTTCTTCGGTTTACGATAATGTCCAGATTATTGATAGTTGTGGAGAATTCGCTAATGTTCCTCTTCTTGGAATACAAGGCGGAATTAACTACAACCCGAGTCTAGCTCGCCGTCAGCTGGGTTATATGCTGAAGGATAGGCCTAAGAATATTTTATTAGAGGGTTTATTCTTTCAAGGAGGGGATGATTCTCTTGGTCTGAGAAGAAAAATGGCTCATGCCTGGACTAAGATTCACAGGTTGGGTAGAGGGGAGCTTGGAAGACAAGTTTGCATTGCTTTGGAACCTTACACGCTTTGGGTGAAGAAGAGGGCTATGGAGCTTAGGATGCCTTATCCTATTGAGAAACCTCTGACTACTGTGATCTCTACGCCACTCCCTACGCCACTCCCTGTTTCTTCTGATGATGTGAAGACACTTCAAGACGCTTTGGCTAAGATGAAGGAAGAGAAAGAGATGTGGGAAAGTAAGTTTCAAGCTTCTGACAAAGAGAAGATGGAATTGCAAAAACAGATGAAGGAGAAAGATGACTTGATAGAGTTACTTGAGCGGCGCGCTGTGAAGAGGCATGCAGAGGATTTATTTTCCTCTACTACTCCATCAGCACATCCTCCTACTTCTGGTGCTTGGAAGGGTATTGTGGATCAGCTTGTGCTAGAGAAGATCACCATGAAGCACAACTATGAGAAAGAGATTAAGAGACTCCGAAGGAAGTATCAGCTTGGATCGTCATCAGATGTTCCTTAGGACCTAGCTTTTTCTTATTTTGATATTATTGTATTTTGTACTTCCAAGTGTAACTCTTTCCAATATTCAATGAAATGAGATGTTTATCAGTATTTCAAGAAGTGTTATTTTTCTTTATGATGTTTGTAATTGTTTTATATCTTAAAGATCCTTGAAAACTGGTTGAAACACCTGCATTTTGCATTTGCATTCGCATCATCGTGCATTGTGTGTTGCCTTTTCCAGATGTCTTATTTGTTTCTTTTGGCCTTCCTTCAGTCAAGCTGTCGCATCACTACAACACTCGGGCTAACTCTAAGAAAAAGATGGATCAGTTGCAACAAGAGAACCGCGAGCTCCGTGAAGAGGTATCAACTCTGAAAGATGGTTTGGAGAGACTGACTGCCGCGATGGAAGCTCTGGTGGCTGCTCAGAATCAGCCACCACTACCTCCTCCTTCTCCTGTCCAAGGAACTGTGATTTCTGAAATCGGATCAACGCCCATTTCTGTGGCCCCGATTAATACTTCTCAATATCAAATGCCTGTTGGTTTCCCTTGGGGCATGCCTAACAATTATGTGCCAGAGGGATATCAACCTCCTGTTCCCGAAGGTTCTAGACTCCCTGCTGTCATGGCTGTGCCACCTCCTGTGGTTAATGTTGTTCCTAATGCTGAAGTTCCGGTTGTTCCTACTGTCATACCTGTGCCACCGCCTGTAACTCACGCTATGCCTTATACTGAAGAGCAAATTTTCCATACTGCTCCGAGCGAGAGTTTGGATGTTATGGATCGAATAGATGACTTTCAAGATCAGTTTGCTGAAATGCAAAGAGAAATAAGGGCTTTAAGGGGAAAGGAGTTATTTGGAAAGAATGCTCATGAGCTTTGCCTTGTTCCAAACGTGAAGATTCCCGCCAAGTTTAAAGTTCCGGATTTTGAAAAATACAAAGGGAACACTTGTCCGCAAAGTCATTTGATTATGTATGCTAGAAAGATGTCTACCTATACTGACAACCATCAGTTGTTGATCCACTATTTTCAAGATAGTCTTACTGGTGCTGCGCTGAAATGGTATATGGGACTCGATAGTACACAAATCAAGACATTCAACGATCTTTGTGAAGCTTTTGTTCGTCAGTATAAGTATAATCTCGATATGGCGCCAGACCGTGATCAGCTTCGCGCAATGTCTCAAAAAGAGAAAGAAACTTTTAAAGAATATGCGCAAAGATGGCGTGAGATTGCAGCTCAGATAAGCCCTCCGCTTGAAGAGAAAGAAATGACCAAGATTTTTCTGAAGACTCTGGGTTCATTTTACTATGAAAGGATGGTTGCGAGCGCTCCTAGTGATTTCACGGAAATGGTTAATATGGGGATGAGATTAGAGGAAGCTGTCCGTGAGGGACGTCTGATAAAATAAGGAAATTCTGGAAGTACAAAAAAGCCTGGTGTTGGGTTCCCTAAGAAAAAAGAGGGAGAAACTAATGCTATATCTCAGGAAAGGTCTAGAAGACGCAGAGTTGTGAACAACAATGGTAGTCGTCGTCAGCAACAAGTAGCATCTGTTATGCCTATTGTCAGTAACACCCCTACCGCTCAAGCTACTGCAAGTTATCAACCACGTTTCCAAGAGAAGACAACTCAACAAGGTCGTACACAGAGGAAAACACAATTTGATCCCATTCCAATGACGTATACTGAGCTCTTTCCGGCTTTAATAAAGAATAATTTGGTTCAACCTCGTGATCCGCCGGCTGTTCCAACTGAAATTCCATGGTGGTATAAGCCAGATGCTCATTGCGCATTTCATCAAGGTGCCCCGGGACACGATATCGAAAATTGCTATCCTCTGAAGCATGAAGTTGCAAAGCTCGTAAAAAGCGGTATTCTGTCTTTTGAAGATACCAACCCTAATGTGCAATCAAATCCGTTTCCTAAACATGGTAATGCAACTGTCAATATGGTATATGGTTGTCCTGGTACATACCGTATTTTCGATATCCGCTGGATTCGGAGATCGCTTGTTGAAATGCATGCTACTTTGAGTGAGTTCCATGATATTGAGCATGATTATGCCGCCTGTTGTATTTGTTCTGTGAACCCTCGAGGGTGTGTGATTGTAAAAAGGGACTTACAAAAGATGATGGATGAGAATTTGATTCAGGTTACTGCAAACAGAAATGAAGTGGAGAACGAGGTGAATGTCATAGTCCCACGTTTCAATATTCCTGAGCGGGTTGTAATTTCTTACAATAGTCAGAAATCTGCTGTGACGCCTTTGGTTATCTGTTTGCCTGGCCCGACACCGTATGAATCTGATAAAGCTGTTCCCTACAAATACAATGCTACTATGTTGGAGGATGGAAAAGAGGTTCCCATTCCTTCTCTTCCCTCAGTTGTGACTATTGCTGATGTCAGACGTGTAACCAGAAGTGGTCGAGTATTTGATAATGTGCCTTCAAAGACAAGTGAAGATACTGGGAATAAGCAAATTCAGTTGAAGACTTCTGTAGAGTCTGGTCAATCAAGTGATGTAAATCAGAAGTCAGATAATGATGAGGTATTGAAATTGATCAAGAAGAGTGAATATAATGTGGTGGATCAATTGTTACATACACCGTCAAAAATATCTGTTTTATCTCTGTTAATGAGCTCTGAGGCTCATCGTGAATCGTTGCAAAAAGTATTGGAACAAGCTTATGTAGATCATGATGTGACTGTTAATTAGTTTGATAGCATTGTTGCCAATATCACTGCGTGTAATAATCTGAGTTTTTGTGATGAAGAGTTGACCGATCATGGAAGAAATCACAATTTGGCTCTCCATATTTCCGTGAATTGCCAGGAAGACGCTCTATCCAATGTGCTGGTTGATACTGGGTCATCGTTGAATGTGATGCCAAAATCTACTTTGTCCAGATTATCTTATCAAGGTACTCCTATGAGGTTCAGTGGGGTCATTGTGAAAGCCTTTGATGGATCGAGGAAAACCGTGATTGGAGAGGTTGATCTCCCTATCAAGATTGGTCCGTGTTTTTTCCAGATCACTTTTCAAGTCATGGATATTCGTCCTGCTTACAGTTGTCTTCTAGGACGCCCATGGATCCATGAAGCTGGAGCTGTTACTTCGACACTGCATCAAAAGTTAAAATTCGTGCAGAATGGTAAACTTGTCGTTGTTGGTGGAGAACAGGCTATGTTGGTAAGCAGTTTGTCGTCTTTTTCTTATATCGATGCGGAAGAGGATATTGGAACTCCGTTTCAGGCTCTTTCTGTGGTTGATAAAGCTGTTAAGAAGGATGGGGTGTCCATGTATTCTTTAAAAGATGCACAATATGTAGTGGATAATGGCCAAGCTCATGGATGGGGCCGAATCATTGAAGTTGCTGAGAAAAAAGATAGAGCTGGTTTGGGTTTTACATCTGGTTCAACCCAAAATGAGCTGAAGAGTATTCATGAAGTCTTTCGAAGTGCTGGGTTCATCCATTGCAAAGATCATTCTACAGCTGCAATTCTCGAAGATGACCAAGAGGAAGAAATGCCCAACTTTGTGACACGTGGATTGATATGCCAGAATTGGATCGTTGTTGATGTTCCTACTGTTGTTCATGTTTCAAAGTAATTTGTTTTTGTTTCTTTCAAAAATCCTTTCACTCTGCCCAAGGTGAAAGTGAATTTGTGAGGGCTTTGTTTCAACTTTTATCATCATCAATAAAATGTTTTTCTGTTTATCCATATGTTGTTTTCCTTTTTTTGCTTTACTTCTGAAAAATGGTAACATAAAAAACCGAAAAAAGTATAATAATGTTATAATCACTCTTATCTGCATAATATTTTCATTTTTTTGTTCATATTCTAAAATCAAACATAAAATCATTGTGCAGATTGATTGTTAAACCCATTGGAAACAATGACCATATGCCCCCTCCCAACTTTGAGTTCCCTGTGTTTGAAGCGGAAGAGGAGGATATTGAAGAAATTCCTGATGAGATTTCTCGATTGCTTGAGCACGAGGAGAAGGCCATTCAGCCTCATGAAGAGCCGGTGGAATTGGTTAATCTGGGTTCCGATGATGATAAAAAAGAAGTCAAGATTGGGGCACTGCTTCAGTCAGATGTTAAGAAGAGGATGGTAGAGCTTCTTAGAGAATATGTTGACGTGTTTGCTTGGTCCTATCAAGACATGCCTGGTCTTGATACTGGTATTGTGGAGCACCATTTGCCATTAAAGCCTGAATGTTCACCCGTGAAGCAGAAATTGAGAAGAACTCATCCTGACATGGCAGTGAAGATTAAAGAAGAGGTTCAAAAGCAGATTGATGCTGGTTTTCTTGTGACCGTAGAATATCCTCAATGGGTGGCCAATATCGTGCCTGTTCCAAAGAAAGACGGAAAAGTCCGAATGTGTGTTGACTATAGAGATTTGAATAAAGCAATTCCAAAAGATGATTTTCCACTACCACACATTGATTTGTTGGTAGATAATACTGCTAAGTTCAATATCTTTTCATTTATGGATGGATTTTCCGGTTATAATCAAATAAAGATGGCACCTGAGGATATGGAAAAAACAACATTCATTACACCCTGGGGAACATTCTGTTACAGAGTGATGCCCTTCGGTTTAAAAAATGCTGGTGCAACGTACCAGAGAGCTATGACCACTCTGTTCCATGATATGATGCATAAAGAAATTGAGGTCTATGTGGATGATATGATTTGTAAGTCAAAGACTGAAGAAGATCATATTAAAAATTTATTGAAATTGTTTCAACGTTTGAGAAAGTTTAAGCTCCGTCTGAATCCTAATAAATGCACTTTTGGTGTTCGTTCTGGAAAATTGTTAGGCTTTATTGTCAGTCAGAAAGGCATTGAAGTTGATCCTGGTAAAGTTAAAGCTATCCAGGAGATGCCTGCACCCAGAACAGAAAAACAAGTAAGAGGATTCTTGGGACGTTTGAACTATATCTCTCGATTTATATCCAATATGACTGCCACATGTGCACCGATTTTCAAACTTCTCCGCAAAGATCAGGGTTGTGTCTGGACAGAAGATTGTCAGAAAGCTTTCGAAAGAATTAAAGAGTATCTGCTTGAACCTCCTATTTTGTCTCCTCCCGTAGAAGGAAGACCTTTGATCATGTATTTGACCGTGCTAGAAGAGTCTATGGGTTGTGTTCTGGGTCAACAAGATGAATCCGGGAGAAAAGAATTTGCCATTTATTATCTGAGTAAGAAGTTCACTGATTGTGAGTCTCGATACACGATGCTTGAAAAGACATGTTGTGCTCTAGCTTGGGCTGCCAAGCGCCTCCGCCAGTATATGTTGAATTGTACAACTTGGTTGATATCTAAAATGGATCCAATCAAGTATATCTTTGAAAAGCCTTCTTTAACTGGGAGGATTGCTCGTTGGCAAATGTTGTTATCAGAATATGATATCGAGTATCGAACTCAAAAGGCGATAAAAGGAAGTGTTTTGGCTGATCATTTGGCACACCAGCCAATTGATGATTATCAACCTATTCAGTTTGACTTTCCTGATGAGGATGTGATGTATCTAAAGGTTAAAGATTGTGAGGAGCCATTACATGAAGAAGGACCTGAGCCTGGACCCCGTTGGGGTTTGATTTTTGATGGGGCGGTTAATGAATATGGCAGAGGTATTGGTGCAATTATTGTTACTCCTCATGGTTCTCATATTCCTTTCACTGCAAGGTTGGTTTTCAATTGCACAAATAATGCGGCTGAGTATGAAGCGTGTATTATGGGCTTGGAAGAAGCTATCGATTTAAGAATCAAGATTCTTGATGTGTATGGAGATTCAGCTTTAGTGATTAATCAGATTAAAGGGAAGTGGGAGACACGTCAACCTGATTTGATCCCTTATCGTGATTATGCAAGAAGATTGTCAACTTTCTTCAATAAAGTTGAGTTTCACCATATACCAAGAGCAGAGAATCAAATGGCAGATGCTTTAGCGACTTTATCCTCCATGATTGTGGTAAATCGTTGGAATGATGTGCCAAAGATTAGTGTGATGCGTCTTGATAGACCAGCTCATGTGTTTGTAGTTGAAGAGGTTGTTGATGATAAACCATGGTATTATGATATTAAATGCTTTCTTCAGAATCAAGAGTACCCACTTAGGGCATCCAAGAAGGATAGGAAAACTTTGAGAAGATTGGCTGGTAGTTTCTTCTTGAATGATGATGTGATGTATAAGAGAAATTATGACATGATCTTGCTCAGATGCGTGGATAGACACGAAGCAGATATGTTGATGAAAGAAATCCATGAAGGATCCTTTGGCACCCACGCCAATGGACACGCGATGGCTAAGAAGATGTTAAGGGCAGGTTACTATTGGCTGACAATGGAATCTGACTGTTGTAAATATGTGAAAAAGTGCCATAAATGCCAGATTTATGCTGACAAGATTCATGTGCCTCCAACTCCTCTCAATGTTATCTCTTCTCCATGGCCTTTTTCAATGTGGGGCATTGATATGATTGGAATGATTGAGCCTAAAGCGTCGAACGGACACCGTTTCATATTGGTGGCTATTGACTATTTTACCAAATGGGTTGAAGCTGCATCATATGCAAATGTGACTAAGCAAGTAGTGGTCAGGTTTATCAAGAATCAAATCATCTGTCAGTATGGTGTTCCGAGCAAAATCATCACTGATAATGGGTCGAATTTAAATAACAAGATGATGAAGGAATTATGCGATGAGTTTAAGATTGAGCATCATAATTCTTCTCCTTATAGACCCAAGATGAATGGGGCTGTTGAAGCTGCTAATAAGAAAATTAAGAAGATTATTCAAAAGATGGTTGTTACATACAAGGATTGGCATGATATGCTTCCTTTCGCTCTGCATGGGTATCGTACATCCGTTCGCACTTCAACAGGGGCAACCCCTTTTTCTCTTGTTTATGGCATGGAAGCAGTGCTCCCGATAGAGGTTGAAATCCCTTCTATGAGAGTTTTGATGGAAACTGAATTGGCTGAGGCTGAATGGTGTCAAAGTAGATACGACCAGTTGAATCTGATTGAAGAGAAAAGAATGACGGCTTTGTGTCATGGCCAATTATATCAACAAAGAATGAAGAAAGCATTTGATAAGAAGGTTCGACCCCGTGTGTTCAGAGAAGGTGACCTCGTGCTCAAAAAGATCTCGACTTTTACTACTGATTCTAGGGGCAAGTGGACTCCTAATTATGAAGGCCCATATGTTGTTAAGAGAGCCTTCTCTGGCGGTGCATTAATTCTTACAACTATGGATGGAGAAGAGTTCACTCGTCCTGTGAATGCCTATGCAGTCAAGAAATACTTCGCCTAAAAAATAAAAGAACAGCTCGCTAAGTTGAAAACCTGAAAGGGCGGCTTAGGCAAAAATGAGCGTCTCGGTGGATTGAAAACCCGAAAGGGCGGTCCAGGCAAAAATTAGAGACAAAACAGAAATAATCATCCCGGTAGATTGAAAACCCGAGAGGGCAATCTAGGCAAAAGTTAGGGATCATGGCAAGTAACTGCATCTGGCCAGTCTTGATCGTTTGAAGCAACATTTCCTATCAAAGGTTTTACTTCAAATATTCTCCGCTGAAGTCTCAAGCACAGTTGGAATTCAAAGTTGTTAGGGAGAATAATGGTCATTGTATTTCAATGTATAACTTTCCATTGTACTTACCATTTTTCAAACTTTGTAATGATCCATGGAGTTACGCCATTTGCGGACTACCATTCTATCAATAGAATTTGGGCCTTTGTCCCTTTGTTTGCAATTCTTATTTTGTTTCTGTTTACAGAATTTCATTTTATTTTTGATGATGATTTTTGAAACAAATGTGAATAATTGATTTAAATTTTGAAAATTATAAAAACATTTTTCTTTGATTTGTGAAAATAAAAGAAAGAATGTCAACAGTAATCCCAAGAATGGTAGAATCTTGAAGCGAAAAGCGTAAGTGTTTTCTTCAGCAGGGTTCTTTCTTGCCTCTCTGGTAGAATTTATTGGCAGCTCCCCAGTAGATTTGTGTTGATGTTTCCCTATTTGAGCTATGTTGAGGTCTCTTCAGTAGAGTTTGATGATATTCCCTTAGCAAAGTTTTGTTTCTTTGGATAAACCAGACGAGTGTTGAACGGTTTTCCACAGCAAAGTCTTGATTCAAATGATGGATATGTTTTATTCATTCAACCAGATTATGATCGGACAGTTGAGAAATTTGAAGATCACTTCTCCTTGATTGTTTTTGCCCAGGCGGAGATTTGTCTTTGATGATTCCTAGCGGAGGTTATGCACATTTGCTTTGGATTATTCCTCAAGTAGAGAACAATGTTGAGAAGTGTTGACATAGCAGTCACCTGTCGGGTTTTCTCTCACCTTGTGATTGGGTGTTGATTTAAAATCCCCCACAGTTTGACTTTTTGCTATGATGTTAACTTCTTATTCCCCTGGCAGGGTTGGAAGATTTGTGTTGCTATGTTTTTCTCCAACAGTTTTTTTTCTCAAAGCGGAGTTCATATTGTTGAATTATTAATGGTTGAAGATTGATCTTTGGGGTCTTTTCCCCAAGCAATATCTCCATTTATTCAGCGAGATTTAAGCCTTGTAGTAGGATTTATTTTCCTTTGATGGCTCTTGTGTATCTCTTGCAGATTTTCTGTTGCTGATCCCCAGCACGATCTCCAATGATATCTCTAACTCGCAGAGATTAGCCGAATATTTCAGTGGTGTTGTGGTGTCTTGTTCACCCTCTGTTTGCCCTTTTTGTCTGATTTATCAGCATATTCATACTCATTGCATGTGCATTCATTTTGGTTGAGCATAGCATGTCTTGGTTGCATTGTGCATCTTGCATTTTTTGTTGGTATTTCCCTTTTCCCGATGTTGTTATCTCGCAGAATACGTATGTCCTCTATTCATTAGAATGTCGACCCCTAAGCAGAAAATACCTATCATTTTTAGTTCCCCACTGAGTTTATGCCTCGTGGAAAATGTTTTGTTTAGCTTTCCTCCCCAGCTTTTATCTGGATGGAATTGTTCCCCAGTTGAGTTATTTCCTCATTGGGTCGAGTCTTGTTTGACCGTTTCTTTCCAGTTTGTTCCTGGATTGAACTTTGGTCTCTTGCAGCAGTTACTTTAGTTTTCCCTGGGCTGTGGAACCGGGATGACGAGAAGGTGGTTTTGAGGATTTATTTTCCTCAGCAGAATCTGTTATTGATCCCCATCAGAAGATGAAGATTCGATTTCCCCAGTAGTGTTTTATTATGTAACTTCATGTGGAAGCCTCTTTATTTGAGCAGCTTGTGTAATCTCCAGAAATATACCTTCGCAATAAATAACATTTCTCTAGTTCATCCTCAACAGAGAAGTTTATTGTGAAATGATGGATCTTTATCCGACCAGCTTTTCTGTCAATTGGAATTTCTGTGGAATAACTCCCGATGAGAATTCTATTGCATGGTTCAACCTGCTCGTATCTCTTTTAAAGATCCCCGACAGAGTTGTTAATATCTTTTTCCAACAAATGGTTGTCTCTTTATTTGAGAAGTTTGTTGTGTGTTTGGAGCTGCTCAGTAACAAGTAGCTAATGATATATCTCTTTCTCCTACCCAGTGACAGGTAGTCGAGTATGTTTGTCCTACCCAGTGTCAGGTAGTTGACCTTTTATCTTTTTCTCCTACCCAGTAACAGGTAGTCGAGTCCGTCCTACCCAGTAACAGGTAGTTGACATGTTGTTTACCCTATCCAGTAACCGGTAGATGGTAACCCCTTTCATTCAAGTTTATTATTCTCGCTAAACTACTTAGTAACCAGTAGTTGGCGTTGCTTCTTTTCCTACCCAGTAACAGGTAGTTGATTATATCTCAACGAGTGGATTACTTTTTATCCAGTAACTGGTAATAAGTAATACATTTCTTTGTTTTCTACCCAGTAACTGGTAGATAACAATTCTCTTGTGTTTTTTGCACTTATTTTCTACTCAGTAACCAGTAGAAAGTATTTTACCTATTCTCTTCGGTTCAAATATTTTCGCCCAGTAACTGGCAGTTGGTATCTCTTTCCCCGTTGAGTCGTTTCCTTTCTTTTATCGAAATAGGGTCTTGTTTTTTTTGTTTTCCCCTGTGGAGTCTCTTTTCTTCTTTTTCTCCAGTGTTTGTTTTACTCCTATGGCATTTTCTCCCCACGGTGGTTTTGTGTTTGCATACCATATCATTAGCATAATCATATCATTTGGTGACCTCTTAGAGCCAAAAATTGGGTTTATTGTTATATTTAAGTCTCTTCTATCTAGTCGAGATAAAGATGTCAATCTTCATATCTCCCTATAGAAGAATCTTAAATAGGGGCAGCTGTAATACCCAAATTTTTACCCCTAAGATCCCACATTTCATTTGCATATCATTCCACAAACAAGATCTTACTTTGTGTTTCTTATTTACTTTATGTTTGTTTCTGTTTACTAACCTCTAACCAAAATGCCAAAAATATTTTTCAATTTGTTTGTTTCTTTTTCTTCTCTGTGTGTTTAGGGTTTTGCAAGGAGATTAATAGCAAAGACATTCATTCAAGTTTAAATCAGATGGACGTTTGACCTCATCTTGGTCAAACCATCAAGAGTCTGCTTCAATTATGAGTTACCAGTGATAGTGGACTATTTTCTCAAGAAATGTGTTTGTTCAAGGTTGTTTTGTCCTGTATCTAAATTCATCAAGCTTTCAAGCAGTGTTCTATGAGAAGTTTGATCCAGTTTTAATCAGAGATTCAGAGCATTTTAATAAGGATTTAAGTTGATGGTTGATGCTTTGGATACAAGTTATTCAGTAGTTCATTTTTGAATCTATCCATAATCAAGAGGTGTGTGGAAAATAGTCAAGTTGGTGTTACAATGAAATTGAGAGTTCATGCTACGAAGCCTTGCCATCAATAAAATTTTATGCACTCATGCACATGTATACTATTGTGGAAAAAGAATTTGTATGTTGAACAAAAGAAGTGCATTGATCCAATACCTACATGCTCATAAGTATGTGGCAAGCGCTTTAGTTGTGGCATACATGATTGTTCGAAGCTATGCCATGTTGAGAATTGTTCGCCATGTAAAATTCAAATTCAAAAGCTATTCAATGGATCTCTTGATACCTATGGATTTGAAAGTTTTAAGTTTGATAGTTTCGAGCAATTATGTATTAGTTTTGCAAATGAGAAGCTACAACAACATTTTAATCAGCATGCCTTTAAAGTAGAACAAGGAAAAAGGGGTCAGTAAGAGTGAATATGTTGAAAGTGAGTGTGGCTTGCTGTTTGATGCTGGTATCACCGGAAAACGCCGTAGACTAGGTCGTTGTTCGCCACAAGCAGTAGCAGAAACTGGTAGTTCAACACAACCATGGCACTTCCCAAAGTTCTCATGGTCGAAGAGAAACCTAGCGCCGCTCTCTCCATCACCACTGCTTTCTCCCACAGCTAGATGTCTACAAGAATAGGAAGCACAAATGTTCATAAATTCAACAGGAGGTTTCTTGTTGAGCCTGCACGTTTTAAAATGACATCAGTTATGGAACATGTGTTAAGTGTAGATTTTCATGGTAAATATCAAGATTGGACTACCACAGATCCCTGATCTTTTTCAAGCTCAGGATAAAGACTGAATCAAATCCAAAGGCACATATTTGTTTTGGAGTTGCTGATTAAGTCTGCTATACATGCAGTCACAAACAAACAAGAGCAATATTAGTGCATGGGAATGTGAAGCACAGTCTCTACTTGATGATGCTCAATCTTTATTTGAATTGGATAACACTGCTCACTTGACATGTCAAAGCTGTGAAGCAAACCCTACTCTAACCCCCTCTTTCACCGTTCTTCCGGCGAACAATGACCACACGTATAGCGCCGGGCGTCGGTGCAAATTTACTCGGCCAACACTCCGCCGAGCGAAACCAAGACGCTACGGCCTATGTAGGCAATCTCGACCCTCAGATATCAGAGGAATTGCTATGGGAGCTTTTTGTTCAAGCTGGTCCCGTAGTTAATGTCTATGTTCCCAAGGATAGAGTTACTAACCAGCATCAAGGTTATGGATTTGTTGAATTCCGGAGTGAAGAAGATGCTGACTATGCTATCAAAGTACTTAACATGATTAAACTTTATGGAAAACCAATTCGTGTAAATAAGGCATCCCAAGATAAAAAGAGCTTGGACGTCGGGGCAAACCTTTTCATTGGCAATCTGGATCCTGATGTAGATGAGAAGCTGTTGTATGATACTTTCAGTGCTTTTGGAGTTATTGTTACGAATCCAAAGATCATGAGAGATCCTGACACAGGGAATTCCCGAGGCTTTGGCTTTATAAGCTATGATTCATTTGAAGCATCTGATTCAGCTATTGAGGCAATGAATGGACAGTATCTTTGCAATCGTCAAATTACAGTGTCATATGCTTATAAGAAAGACACTAAAAGTGAAAGGCACGGTACTCCCGCAGAAAGAGTTTTGGCTGCAAGTAATCCAACTGCACAAAAGAGCAGGCCCCATACTTTATTTGCCAGTGGGCCACCAACACTTCCCAATGCTCCTCAAGCTAATGGTACGATTCCTGCTCCAGTGCCACCCCGCCCCTTCGCTAATGGTGTCGCCCCACCTCCTTTACCTGTCATCAATCTGTTTGAAAAGAGCGATGAAGATAAAAACTCGGTCATAGAGCATGGCAATGAACTTTCTGCACGACGTAAACTAAGATTAGAAGATGAGTCAATGCATAGCTTCAATGTCAATAACAATGTAGACTTAGTTATTGAATCAAATGGCCAACCTCTCACTACCTTCCATCCTGTAAACTCTGAAATTGAAGTTGCTTCAGCTGATGAAGATAAACCAGAATTTTCATCTGACGATCCAGTCTATGAAACACGGATAGTAAATCAACTAGAAATATCAGATGTGCCACAGGCAGCGATGACAAGTGCTTCGATGGGCTGCCAGTGAAGATAGAGTATCAGAATGGCTTTGGATTCTGCACAGGATAGTTGTTGATGTTGTGAGGATCGATAGTCATCTTGAATTCTATAAGGACAGGAGAAATTTAGCTAGAATGTCCGATATCCTTGCTGTCTATGCATGGGTTGATCCTGCAACGGGGTATTGTCAAGGTATGAGTGATTTGCTGTCTCCCTTTTGTGGTAATCTTTGAGGATAACGGGGATGCAAGAAGTCGATGCCACAGCCCTAGTTCCTGTTGGACAAGATGCCAGCTCTGTGCAGCCAATTGGAAATATTGCTAAAAGATTTCAGGCTTTGTGCGTGAAGGATAGTGATGTTCTATATGAGGATCCTCATATTCAGATTGGTATTAAAGCAGAATGGAGAGCTCATCAAGGTCATCTTGTTCTTTTCTTGGGGAACAAGAATACTTCTCCTCTTATAGCTGTGCAAGCTTTAATATTGCCTCCCATCCATTTGAAGATGGAGCTCTCTCTAGTACCAGATACTATACCTCCCAGCACATGCAGAAGTGCTCTTCCTTTTTTTTTTAGAGGAACTACTTGAAGTTATATCAATGATCATGTTCATTTCCATATAGGACAGTGGTATGCTTCTCTACTTCGGAACCTTCTCATTCGACGTTGTTCCCATCATTAAGCATCGTCCTGCTCCTGGTTCTCTTTACCGTAGTCCTCAACTCTATGCTAAGCTTCAACACGAAATGGATGCAGATAATTCTTCCGTCGATGCGATATCAACAATACGGAAGAGTCCATATAGAGGTGGTGAATGGAAACCATGCGTACACAAATCTTCAGAAGGCTGTTGTGCTTGTTTTCTGCAGGTCTGTTGAGAGTTCTGTTGAGAAGGGGCCAGACTCGCGATCATACAAGGGGCCATATGTCACTGCACGACTTGTAGTCCCATCCAACCAAGTGGGTGTTTTGTTGGGGAAAGCAGGAGCAATAGTCACCGAAATCCGGAAAGCCACATGGACTAACATCCGAGTAATTGGGAATGGTCAAATTCCAAGGTGTGCATCTTATAATGATCAAGTGGTACAGATAACAGGTGATTTCCCAAATGTTCAAGATGCATTATATAAAGCTACTAGTAGACTGCGAGATCATTTTTTTCCATAACACAAAACAGTAATGGAACTGGTTCCTACAGGATTCTGAGGGACTCCATTCCTTTATGTCTTGGAGGCCAACCCGTTCTTGGTGTTAATCATGACCTCAGTGTTCATTCTTTATCTCAAAGCATAGATCATCTGACTCTTTCTCAAAATTTGGACCGATCTTCTGCACCAGGGGTAAGGCCACGAAAGACTGTGGGTGGGACAAGTTCTGGATTCCCTGATGATGTGAGCAGGAGATGGAATCCTCATAAAGGTGGCTTAGAACTTGGCAGTGGGAGTGCAACTTCTGTTGTAACTAATACAACTGTGGAAATTATGGTTCCGAATAATGTTATTGGCCGTGTATATGGGGAAAACGGTAACAATCTGAATCAATTGAGACAGATATCAGGAGCCATCTCCAGTGAAATCAACTGTTACAAAAGCTGTTGCAGAGTTCCGGCGGACCCATGCTGATACATGGAATGTTCAGAAAGAGTTATTCACTGAAGAGCAACTTGATCGACTGACAATTTTATGTGTATTTCTGTTTCCTTCGAGTGTGCCTTGCTGCATTTTTCTGACTCAACTTTCATTTCCCCCCTGTCCATATGATGAGAGGAGCACCCAGAAATAAATGAGCGTGAAGTGGCTCGAAACTGAAGTTGAGCTGAAGAGACAAACATCATGTGGACAAAGACGTAGCAAAGCCGTTTGAGCCATAAAGCTAATCCACGTCACGTACTTGAAAATGAGCTGAAATCAAAAGAAAAAATCCACGTCATAACTCAGTGAGCTGAAAGTGTAAAAAGCAAAACGACTTGAAAAAAAATTCACAATCACAGGTCACACATAACTTGAATGACCAAAACGCAGAAAAATCCCAAAACGACAAAACTTTTCACTCACTCTCAATCTATAAATACCACACATACCTCATTCATTTCTTCAAGCTTTGGAATCCAAAATCACTCTGACATTTTTTCTCCTCAGTTCCCCTTCAAATTTCACCTTCGAAATTCATCCTCAACCATTCTTCAAGCTTCACCCAATTCAACTTTCCACATAAAATCTCACTATACTTCAACTTCATTCAACAACCACAACAGGATTCGCATTCACAAAAGCAAGAAGAAGAAGATTGAAGCTAAACTCTCCATTTTTGAAGGTATTGGAGCTTTGCCGATGAACTCTCGTCTCTGAATCTCTTTTCGTATGAGCTCTGTTGGTTGAAATTCTATATATATTTGGATTCACCTTGTGATTCTGGTTGAGATGACACCAAAATGGAGATCCGCCGTTCCGATCTGTTGAATTTTTGATTCGAAGCTATGGTGAATAGCGTCGCGTTGGATGAAAGAAGAAGAGGATGTTTTTTTTCTTTTCTGATTTGTATTTTCCTTTTATTTTTTTTCTCTTCTTATTTTTTATGTTAATTTTTCTTTAGGATTTGGGCCGTGTGGCCTTTTTAATATCATCACCATTTTTCTTTTACTTTAAACCTCCTTTTTTTTTTTTTTAGTTTTTGTTCTAATATTTGTTTTTTTCTTTTGAAATAATTTTTTAAAATAGATTTTGTTTTGGATCTTAAATTTTGATGAGATGTCATCAATATCAATGGACTTTGGGTGTCGATTTTATCCACCAAGAGAGGTGATTGATATTGATGATGATTTAATCGATTTAAGATTCAAATTGAGGTTTCTTTTCATTTTAATTTTCTTTCTTCTTCTTTTTATTTTTGATCGATGAAGTCTATGGATCATAGATTGTTGATTATCAAGGTTGTTTAATCTTCATTATTTCAAATCTATGGACGAATAATCATTGAGATAATTCTCCGTACTTTGGAATAGTGATAGATTACCTTTGATTAATTGATGAAAAATCTTGATTATGATGAGATCACTACCTCTTTTCTTTTTG
The DNA here is from genome assembly GCA_963859935.3 of Lathyrus sativus. NCBI lineage: Eukaryota > Viridiplantae > Streptophyta > Magnoliopsida > Fabales > Fabaceae > Lathyrus > Lathyrus sativus. The sequence goes on along the minus strand of OZ012737.1, from coordinate 61,957,226 downwards.
TGTGGCATGTTTTAGGAGAGTGATTTACATATCACTTCTCTAACATGTATTAACACTAACATTTTATTGACCGGCCTCAGATAGTCGTGGTTTCTACATAAACCCGATTACGATTGCTTAACATAGCGCTAAAGTGTCCCTTAAATCGGAAAATGATCATTCGTGGCTCAAACTTACGTTTAAAAGTCCAAGTATGATTAGTTGCTTGTCTTAACTCCAATCCCTATGAAAATCATTGTTAGGAGGCTTTGATTCTATCAATCCTCTAATGAATTTTCATTAATCTTGGTCTAAGTGCAAGAATTAATCATCATTGATCATATGTTCTAACCACTAACTACTAATTCACTAACAATATCCTTGTTTAATTTTGTTTATATTCTCTTCTTACTCCTTATTTCTTATTTTTATGCTTCCATTTTATCATATCTTTGTTTATGTTTATGTCATTTCTCTTTTGTCCATTTGGACCATACTTTGTTCAAAACACTAATAAAGGATGAAACATCTAAAAAATTTTGGTGTTATTAACTTTGTGGTTAAACTCTTGGACCATTCTTAGACCTTGGACTTCATGGACATTTTGGACTTAGGATTAGGACTTTCTTCCCTATGCTTGGAGTATTTTGAATCTTAGCCTTTATTTGGCTCGATCCTTGGCTTATGCTTTAAATCGGATGGAATTCTTTTTGCTTGCTTTGGAGTGTGCTACAAGTCGGTTAGATCTTTCTTATCTCTAGCTCTTATTTTGTTTTTTAGGATAGTCACTTCATCTCCTCCCCTTCTTAAATTTTCAAAACTTTCTCCCTCTTTCAAAACCTTCTTGGTTTCAAACTTCAAAACCGCTTTCGCAATAAAACCTTGACTTTCGTCAAGTGATTTTTTAAACTTTGTTTTTTCTTTTTCTTAATAAAAGTCAATCAATGTTAATCATGTTTTGACCAATTTCAAAAGACATAAAAAATACAAAAACTCATCAACTCTTTTTGTGCCTTTATGCACTTTTTCACTTTAAAACTTTTCATAAAGTTTAGACATGATTCATTTCTATAGTTGAGATGTAAATCTCCTATTCCCCATATTATTAAGACTTTTACATTTTCCACGTTGATGTTGAGTGATAGTCTTGTTGATGATCCAAGCAAATCCTCCATCTTTATGTGACGCAAATGTTGTCTTAATACTCGTGGGTGGATAGTCGCAGTTTTCTCCTTGAAATGACGACTTGTCTGTACATCTAAAATCAATCAAAACCAACAAATTTTTGTCATTTGTACCACGAACTACGGGGTTTTGATTCCATATTGCACTTTATGGGTACGTAGGCATGAGACGATAAGTCTCTCCAAACACAAAAATATAAAAAAATAATTCTCTTCTCATCTCCCCAATCTCTTTTCAAACAAACCGTTTTCAAACCAAAAAGCGTAAATATTTCAAAGGGCTCCTATAGAGTACTATAGACGTTTTGGGTGCTAACACCTTCCCATTGCGTAATCAACCCCCTTACCCCGATCTCTGTCTCGTGTTCTTATTTTAGAACTCTTTGGTTTTGTTCGCTCTTTTTCCTTTCCTTTATTTGGATAAAATAAAAGTGCGGTGGCGACTCTTGTTTTCTTTGAGTTAAGTTAGTCAATAACTTACACTCACGATTTTTACCGCTACATGGACAAAGAGAAAAAAGGCATAAACATAAACAAGATTAAAATATGATATGAAATGATATGCATAAAATAAAGAGCAATAAATAAAGAGAATAAAGATAAAAATGCATAAAAATAAATGGCATAAAGTAAAAGTTAGCACATTTAAAGTTAGTTTTAGTGCTAAAGTTAATGAAGAAGACATTTTGTCATTTAAAGTAAAGTACTCAACTAATCAACCCAACAAGTATGAGAACTTTGCATCATCCTTTGAGAAGGGCTCCAACTTGAATAAAATCAACAAGTATGCCACTAGATCTCTTAGGGGGGAATAATCTACACACTATGGATAGGAGAATCACATCTAAACTAAAAAGGACTCATATCTAAAATTGGACCAAATGATCACTTTCCGATTAGGGACAAATTTATCGATATGTTAAGCAATCATAGCACAATCTATAATGAAGATCATACTATGAGAGGTCGGTCAATAACAACTTATGTATCGTACATGTTAGAGATATGATTTAAAGATCACACTCATAAAACATGTAGCACAAGTCAAAACAAGGTGGATCAAAACCTAAGTCAAGGAAAGATGGATCCATCACTTCAATCAATCCTTCATGATACTTTGGACAAACTTATGCATCAATCCAAAGTACCTCATATGATCATTGATCAATCAAATGGTAAATTTGAAATGATGAAAGTTCATCAAGAACCACTCAAGATCTCATGAACAAGATGACCTACACATCCTCAAATGGATCAAAAGAAAGGTGAAAAAAAGAGAGAAAGAGATGAAGGAGAGATGACCAAACAAGATAGCAGAACCAAATTTAATCAAGTTATCATCAAAATCAATCATTCATTTTGGTGGATTAAGATTTTCACCCCATTAACACCCAAAATACATTGAGTTTGATGATACTTATAATCAAATCAACTAAGTCCTAAGGCCAACACAGGTCAAATGAATATAAAAATGAAAAAATATGAATTCAAATGCATCGAAATGAAATTTAAAATGAATTATAAAATGAAAATAAAGATGAAAATACAAATGATACTTCAAATCAAATCACAAATGGCCAAGAAAAATCATGAAAGTCATAAACAAGTCAAGAATGATATATAAAAAATATAAAATCAGAAGGAGAAAATAAAAATAGAATTTTAGAAATTATTTTGAGATTAGTTGGAGTTAAAATGGATTTTCTATGAATTTTAAAAGTAAAATGCAATTAAAATGGAAATCAAAAAAGAAAATAGAAGAGAAAAAACCTTGCGCTTTGGATCAGGTTCATTAATCTCACTTGGCAGATCTCATGGTCCAAAAGCCCTATGCACAGTGGAATTTAATGGAAAAACAACACATGACCACATTCAAATGCAACCAATCAAATTATAACAATATGCCAACATGGATAACACTCAGGTCACCACCTTCACCTCTTCGGTCATCTTCTTCGTTGAGATGCTCACCAGAGATTGGTAAGTGGTAAAGTTAGGCCACGAGACCACCATCATTGTAACCATCTCATCAAGGAGAACTCAACCTCATACTCCATTTTCATTGATTGAAAGAGAGCAGAGAGAATTGCAGAGAAAACTCAGTGAAATGAACATCACAAAAACAAAAATTAAATGATGAACACAAGCTGTTAACACTAGCTAGGTTAGGGGAAACAATTAGAAGGTAAAGGACTATATTGTGGTAACTTGTTTGAATGAAAATGGAGCCTCAAACTACCTTATCCAAAAACCATCAGATGAGCTCTGAAACTGGATTTTGTTGGAGTGATTTAGGAAATCTCAGAGCTTAAGAATTGATACAGAAGCTTCAGAGGAGTACGATGGAGCTAACTGAATCAATTGAGTTGAAACTGGGTGGAAATAAAAACACAATAGCTTAATTTTCTAGAAAAAAATTGAGAGTGGAGCAGGGGTTTTCTGGCTATCAAAATCTTGAGAAATGATTAGAATGAGGTATCTATTTATAGGAGATGATGATGGATTGCTAATAAGGGTGGAATGATCCAGAATTCAGTGTAATCGCATGCACCCTCCAAATGAGAAAAATGTGACTCCATATGTTTCAAAACTCAGCCAAATGATGCGTTTTAGGAGTCAATTAACTTCAGGGAACTTTGATAATCACTTTTAGTTCCAAAATGTAGTGTAAATTGGCATGTAAACAAGTTTTGGTTGAGGTAAAAATTATGATCATGGTGAAAACTTCAATTTCAAGTAACCATGTTGTTGCGGTGGAAATAGGATCACAAACTATTAATGAGTTTGAATCGCAATTCAATTCACAACCGCTCTTTGATTTATCCGAAGGAAAAGGTCAAAAGAGGGAAAACCTATTTTGCATCGTAAACACAATGCGGGGAAAGATCTAGGGTTCGGGGGTTGGTTAAATTTAGGGAAGGTATTAGCACCCTAAACTTCTGTAGTACTCTACAGGAACCTTTTGTTCAGATGTTTACTATTTTGCTTTATTCATTTGCTTAAGGTATATGTACAAAGATTAAAAGTTAAAAAGGAGACCTAAGGGGTTAATTCTAAGTTTACTCGGCAAGACATCGCATCTTGTGCCTACGTATCCTTACGGGAGTGGAATCAGAGTAATCGTAGTTCCCCTCAAAAGGGAGGTTAGAGACTTCTTGACTGTGGTCAAGGTCTCAAGGGGAATAAACGCATCTTAAGGACACGCTCACGTGGAGTGTAGAAACTCCAAATCTCTACGTTGAATTGTTAAGTTGTAATTAGGGTTAAATTAGGTTAGGGATTCCGCGGCGGGAAACCCTAAAATGAGCGCGGCGGCTCTTTGACCTAATGCTAGGGGTAAAATTGTAATCTTGCCTGCGGCGAGGCATTTGTGAAAATTAGGGTTTGTAGGTGTAAGGGTTGAAGGTGAGGACTATTGACACGGCGGTCAAACGGCTAGACCTAATTCCTTCGGAGGAGTGAGATTATTGGTAAAGACGCGATAAACATACAATGGCAGAACATAAAGTGCGGAAAGATAAATGCGACAATTGTCTCGCAAAATTACATCCCATAAGCAGTTACAAATATGATAATTGAATATTTAAACTGAAAATAAAATCAATTGAACTTAGTCAGCTGCAAAAAACCAAAACAAACCGAGACTGTTATTATACGGGGTTAGACAAAAAATTAGACGGGAATGTTAGGAATTTAAGTAGAAAATTATAATTAACGAAACAAGAAAAAAAATTAGAAATTTGGATCTTAAAAATGAGGATGTTAGCGAAAAATTAATAAACAATAAAAGTTGATACGCAATGAAGATGATGATAATATACAAGTGATAATGGAATATGAAATAGCAACGATGATGTCAGATTATGTACAAATATAAAAATAAATACAAAAATAAATAAATAAATATTAGTGAACAGGTTCATAGATAATCAAGAATACTGTTAGGAATGAAGGATGAAAATTGGAATTGACAATAATTAGAAGTTAAGTGATGAACGTTTTGAGACGATGAGAATTTAGGTAATTAGAAAAGAGTTAGAATAGAATTAGGTTTTTTTTGTGAGATTTGGAAAAGTTAGAGTTTTTAATGTGATTAAGAAAAAGAAAATAGATTAAAAGTTAGAATTAAAAGTTAGCAAAAAAATTAGAACTTCAAAATTTGGTTTTAAAAAAAGGTTAGAAAATAAAAATAAAAGTTTGAAAATAAAAGAGAAAAGGTTAGAATTTTAATAAAAAAAAAGAGTTAGTTACTTTTGATGAAAACTGTAAGAGTTTTTGATGCTTGTCGATCCCCCCGTTTTGTTGCTTCTGAGGGTCCTTTTATACTTGATTTTTAAATCTTTTTCAATCTCATATTTGATTTGAATATCTCAATCTTTTTCAATCTCTGATTTGATTTGAATGAATTTTTATGATGATTTCAGATTTGATTCAATGATGGTGATGTTGATTTTCTTATGATGATGATATGATCTGATTGATTTGATCTGGAATTCATTGGGATTGGATTTGATTAAACAAATGTGTTAGAAATTAATTTAAAAAAGGTTATAAAAAAATTTACTCTTAAAGAAAAGAAAAAAAAAATTAAATTTTAATCTAAATCCTAAAAGTTAGTAAGAAGAGCTTAAAATGATTTAAATAAAAAAAGTTAATAAAAAACATTAGTAAAGTTATAAAAAAAATTTTAATTAAATTATTATTAGTTAAAAAAAAACAAGATTTAAAAAAACGGTTAATTTATTAAGTTAATCAGAATTTAAAATAAAAATAAAAAAGAAAGGGTAAAATTTGGGGTATTACAGTTGCCCCTATTTAAATGGCTACACCGGACGATTTGAGTGACAGAGACTCGAGGAATCGTGGTGGAGAGATTTAAATATAGATAACCGAAAATTTTGCCCTTATATGCGACGATATGCAATGCTATTGGACAAAGCGAGGACAGCTTAATGCAGATGATGCCATGAATATGATATGATGCGTATGCTGGAATGATGAATGCGAAAATGATGACGAATACGACGACACAGGGACAGACGCTACGAGAAGAACACACTGGGGAAAACGACGCGCTGAGACACAGTACAACACTGGGGAATTCTAAAAATGATGGTCAACTGGTGCGAACACGACCAATTGTCTTTTTTAGAAAACGAGATTCTCAAATGGAGATGGTACCTATGAGACGGCCTCCACTGGGGAATCTAAGAATAAAACTGGATCACGTACGATTGCAAGATCGATTACAGAATGCTGGAGCATTGAGCAAAGAATAACATCCAAGCTTCTGTAAACTATCTCTCGTGACAGGATCAAACGGACTTTTCGGGAATCCGTAGCAAATATACAGGGTAAAGACCGGCTGTATGCCAAAATAAATGGACTTTAGGAATAAGGTTCTTAAACGGAGAGGGCACTTATGAGATGACCTCCATTTGGGAATGTTTAATAATAACAGGATCTACACGGCTTGCAAGATCGATTACAGACTGCTGGAGCATTGAGCAAAGAATAACATCCAAGCTTCTATAAACTATCCTTCGTGATGGGATCGAATGGACTTTTCGGAAATCCGTATCAAATATACAGGGTAAAGACCGGCTGTATGCCAAAATAAATGGACTTTAATGGGAAATGCCCTGATAAGCTTCTCGAGGGAGAACTGTCACTTATCGTTGGAAGGGACTTATGTGCCAAAATGGATAAGCACTCAAATAAAGAGGTTGCTGCTTATCTGATAAATAAATCTTCTCGCATTTAAGGTCGGCGCCTGGAATACGATTCTGATTCTTCTCTTACTGAAGGATAAATAAACTTCTTCATGCTTCAAGATCGTGCTCTCCTGAACATGAAAAGGGTAAACTGAACTTCCTCATACTTCAGAATCGTGCTCTCCTGAATATGATTCGGCTCTTTCGGGTAAATGAAATTCTTCATACTTCAGAATCGTGCTCTCCTGAATATGAAAAGGGCTAACTGAACTTCCTCATACTTCAGAATCGTGCTCTCCTGAATATGATTCCGCTCCTTCGGGTAAATGAAATTCTTCATACTTCAGAATCGTGCTCTCCTGAATATGAAAAGGGCTAACTGAACTTCCTCATACTTCAGAATCGTGCTCTCCTGAATATGATTCGGCTCTTTCGGGTAAATGAAATTCTTCATACTTCAGAATCGTGCTCTCCTGAATATGAAAAGGGCTAACTGAACTTCCTCATACTTCAGAATCGTGCTCTCCTGAATATGATTCCGCTCCTTCGGGTAAATGAAATTCTTCATACTTCAGAATCGTGCTCTCCTGAATATGAAAAGGGCTAACTAAACTTCCTCATACTTCAGAATCGTGCTCTCCTGAATATGATTCCGCTCCTTCTTTTACTAAAGGGTAAATGAACTTCTTCATAATTCAGAATCGTGCTCTCCTGAATATGATTCGGCTCCTTCTTTTACTAAAGGGTAAATGAACTTCTTCATAATTCAGAATCGTGCTCTCCTGAATATGATTCTGCTCAAACCTCCCCGTATTTCAAGATCGTGCTCTCCTGAATACGATTTGGTTCAAACCTCCCTATACTTCAAGACAACAGGGAAAATGGAAGCCCAACTGCTCCATGGAGATGGCCATTTGCTGCGAGTCATAACGAAGATAGGATTGGCTTCTCAGGCGAGAGATGTCGCTTATTTTGCAAGAGTAGCAATAATAAGCCTCTCATGTAAGAACTGCTTGTAGAGGTGATAACAGATGATGATAAGCTTCTCTGGTGAGAACAGGCGTGTATTGTGTTGTGTAAGGTTGTCATATTGATAGGTTTCTCAGGCGAGAAATGTATCATACCGATGCTGTAACAATGTAGGATTGTAAAGTGTTGTACTGATAGATTTTCCAGGCGTGAACTGGCGTGTATCTGTAAAGGATTGCGGTTGAAAGATAGTGCAAAATAAATGCACGTCCGGGTACAGTGATAAACTTCTCGGGCGAGAACAGTCGCGCATCTGCCATGGTATGGTGAAAATCTTTAGATGGTGCAAAATAAATGCACGTCCGGTTGGGCTTGACGACCGACAATACTGAGGTTCAATCTAGGATCGAGCTAGAAAGAAGACTGGTAATCAAGACTCCATCGAGGGAATGAACTCGAAGGGTAAACATCTTATCCTGGTGAGGAAAGATAGCTGAAGTAACCGTCATCCACGAGGATCGAGCTCTGTGGGGAAACTGGAAACACATATGTATTTTATGCTTAGGGCTGACAATCTATTTGGAGAGAATGGACAAACCCAGTTACTCGGTGGTAACGACCGATGGTAGAGACACAATGAACCTGTGCATGCTAACGCGTATGTTAATGAATATGTTAATATGAATGTATGTTAATGTCTATGTATGTAGTTAAATATGCAGGATGTTATGAAATGAGTATGCCATGAGTATGTAACGAGTATGTAATGAGTATGTAATGAATATGAGTATATGAAGTAGGCATGTGATGCTTATGCCCCTGCGTATGCTGACGAAACAGACTAGAGACGGGACAAAAGATGAAATAAACATCTCGACGGAGATACCCTGCATTCTCTGCAACCAATACGTCAATCATGGGTGAGAAGGATCAATGGTAGAACCAAATCTGGTTTTAAAATTCTGAATTCTCTGGGGAGAAGGTAATCTGCTTGGGTGCACAGTATCACGTCTTCACATGGGGAGAAGAAAACCTGAGGGACACTTTCGAGTTACCCAAGAAAAAGTTGTCAGCTTATAGTCTCTCTGGGGACTGTGATGAGGCAATAGTTTAGGAGCCTGTTGTAACACTGAGATTTACTGGGGAATGAAGGCCGCCGTGAGTAAAATCCATCGGGTGCATGAAGAAAAGTTGTGAAACCACATGAAGGACCTTGTAGTAGTCGCCATTTGTTTTCCTTTAAAACACGGTGCCCCAGGATACTTGCGTTGCAAGGTAGGGTCATCTCAAGAGGATTTTATAGAGAACACCGAGTCCGGTTGCCCCTTTGTTCTCAAACTCTTTGAGAGATTTGTCAGGTCTCGACGTAACTGGCACAAATTAATCGTGTTACGATGAAATCTTTGGGAAATAGCTCTTAAGAATGTCAGACTCGCGTTGGTAAGCGAATTGGGAAACTGCCTGCCCCTGTTCAGCAGGATCTTCAAGTTCCACGGGTTATGTCCATATGTAAATCTCTAAGATATCAAGCAAAGTTGTCATGCCTGAAATGCCTATCCTGAGCTTGTCAATGTACCCATATATTTGTCTCGAATTTTTGTTTTGAAAAAGATATCGCAATAACTTGTGACCGAAATCACTAGTCCGGATATAAGTAACTTAATTATAATGCCAACATGAATTTTTCTGAGCATAGCTCGTAGGAGTCAGGAAACGTGATCTTGTCGAGTATGCTTTCAACCGAAGTCCCACTTCAATTAGGTCTTTTAAAGGTTGTATTGTGGCTTGGTTCACGGTTTAAGAAACAAAGGATAAAGGCTCAAAGTTATATTTGTACCCACCCCTTCTTCGTGATGTTCTCCAATCCTAATTCAGTTAATCGGATACGAACGCTCATATCTCAAGCGGATTTGCTATAGTCGAGAACTTATCAAGGCTTTGGACATGGCAGTCACTCACCTGTTTCTAATGGCAATTGGTCACACGACTTTGTTCTTTATAAGGATTCAAAAACTAATGGTTTATTGCTCTTATTCCCTAACTTTTGCCTGGACAGCGTCTATTGATTTGACTTTGGAGTCCAGCGGGATGCCCCAGTTTTGCCTAAGTCTCCTTCATAGGTTTTGACTTAGCGGGCTCTTATTTTTTTTTGAATATTCTTTTATGCACAAGTCGTGTAAATCTTTTGAAAGGCTCGTGACTGCCCCACTCCTTAGGTAACCGAGGGATAGCCATTGTATTGTACTTCTTAAGATGCTAAGGATAAATTCTCGAAGGTTTGCTCTTCCTTTTTGAGGATCTAAGTGCTCGATCGGTTTAACTGAAACCTACCCTGCCCCAGGTTAGGATGAAGGTTCTTAAAGAGAAAGGAAAACTCCTACTTCAAGGCTCAAAGGGTTGACTAGGGATTAACATCCTTATATCTCCAGTGTTTGGGATTTGAAACAATGCCTTACATCATCAGCGGGTTTCAATTGAAAGCATACGACAAGAAATCTGACGTTTTGGGTTCGTCATCCTCCTCCCAATTCTCTATCAGAACAAGAGATCGGGTAAAGTTGGCATTATAATTTATGAAAAATATGTTTTGAATGAGTGAAACGAATGGATTTATTCAAGACAAACATATGCGTTGCATTAATTAATCAAAGATAAACAAGTTCGTGCATGCTAAATATGCTTAATCAAAGAGAAATACATCTAAATAAACAAATGAACGGTCGGAAAAAAATCCCTCTAAATGTTTATGAAATCTTGCATTCAAGAGTAACAGTTTCCTTTGGCGGAGCCTCAATGGAAAGGATGTCTGGTTCATGATCACTGTGAGTCGTCATGGCTTGCCCCAGTTATGCTGGTCACATCTCCAACAGTTTTCAGTCGTTGCTTCAAAATAACTTTCCCAGATTCTTTGTTGATCCCGGTCATATCATCTTGAGGGTTACTGAAATGAAGCGGGCTAGGCCTTTGAATAATTACTGGATTCGGCTGATTTGCCACAGGAGTAGCATGCTTTGCAGAATTCGAACTCGACAAGTGAGGGACCCCGAGAGGAGTCTCAATCTTCATCTGAGCATCGCTAAAAGACAACTTCTTCGTTTCTAGCAAATTTCTGACAACTTTCTTAAGAGCATAGCAATTCTCTAGATCATGGTCGGGCGCACCCTCATGAAATAAACAATGAGCGGCAGCGTTGTAACCTGCAGGTAACGGATTAGGTGGAGGACCCAAAGCACGGGTGGTAATCAGACCTTGTTGTACCAAATAGGAGTATAATTCAGTGAAGGCCATCGGAATTGGAGGACAAGGCTTATACTGACTCTTACGGGGATAAGGAACCTGCTCCTGTGATTGCTGATGAACAGGAGCGTTGGGCACTCGTTGACTGTTGACCGGAACTTGCATAGGAGAATAACCGGAAGGTTGTTGATAAACTGGTGCCTGATATACCGGAGCTGACTGTACAGGTTGGCATGTAGGAAACTGCTGATCGAAAGGGGGTGCAACAGTAGCTACATAGGGTTGTTGAACATATAGAAACGGATAACCTTGAACATAACTCTGCTGATATTGTAAAGGTTGAGGAGTAGCCTTTTTGCGGTTCCTTGAACGTGTAGGTCCTTTACCATGGTCGGAGTTAGGAGTTTTGCACTTTGGAGGGGTAGCTCGTCGAACTGGTTGAGCACTGGGAGGCACCAAACCGGATTGAAGACCGTGAGGAGGTACATTCTCGACAGTAACAGCTGGTTGAGGTTCCATAACGGTATTAGTCTTAGAAACAAAAGTAGACTGAGCATCCACCTTCACACTAAGAGCTCGTAACATCTCCAAAATCTGCCCTACACTTCCTCGAAGATCTTCGAGTTCATGGCTGACACGGTTGATCTCTTGGTTTTGATCTTCCATCCTTTCGAAGGGTCGTATTGATGCAGAGAACTCAGGGTGACAAAACTGGAGGGTGAGAGAACCGAGTATGAGAAATCGGGAGACACATGCAATGCAAAAGTATGATGCTAAAATGTGAATGCACATGAAGATTTCATGGAATTCAAACATTTACGAATGTCGTGGGGTACCAAGGAAATCTTTTTCTTGTTTTTTTTCATTTTATTTTTTTATTTATGGTATCCCGCGATATCCATAAATGATGTTTGAACTCCATGAAATACAATGCAATGAGATGCTTTATGGATGCAATGCATGAAAATACACAAAGTCCTAGGTTAAAGGAACGTGAGCGGAGTCAAGGTCTACCCATCCCAAAAGGAGTGTACTATAGGTTAGTTGTACCTGCCGAACAAGGTTCTACAAAGTGCCCAAAGTCATCAGCCCATCTTTCGGATATTATCAACCTTCCGACTGACTCGGGGGTGAATAATATTCTCAAGAGAACCTCTTTTGAGTGTAGTATCGCGTAGCAGCCGTTGTAGGATTACTCCCACATAGCTCCCGCACTACATCCTAAATAAGGCCAAGGTGGTGTTAAGGTACTACGGTTCCCAATATCACAGACTCCAATCGACCATGGAAAAAGTTTTCGCGATTACTCGTTCAACCGAACCATTTTCGAAAAGGTCTCAACTGAGCGGTGATTCTCGAATCAGCTTGGTCGGGATTCACTCCCTATAAGCCTCATCGAATATATCCCCATCCTATAATAGTGTCACTAGTCCGGGCGTAGGACTTTATCTCACAACACGAGGAACAGTCCCAAAATCAAAGCACAAATATATACATGCAAATGAATAATAACACAAATAGTAATAAATATGAACAAGTTAGGGATAACCCTCAAAAGTTTAGGAGGTCCCCAGTGAAGTCGCCATTTTCTGTTGCGGTGGAAATAGGATCACAAACTATTAATGAGTTTGAATCGCAATTCAATTCACAACCGCTCTTTGATTTATCCGAAGGAAAAGGTCAAAAGAGGGAAAACCTATTTTGCATCGTAAACACAATGCGGGGAAAGATCTAGGGTTCGGGGGTTGGTTAAATTTAGGGAAGGTATTAGCACCCTAAACTTCTGTAGTACTCTACAGGAACCTTTTGTTCAGATGTTTACTATTTTGCTTTATTCATTTGCTTAAGGTATATGTACAAAGATTAAAAGTTAAAAAGGAGACCTAAGGGGTTAATTCTAAGTTTACTCGGCAAGACATCGCATCTTGTGCCTACGTATCCTTACGGGAGTGGAATCAGAGTAATCGTAGTTCCCCTCAAAAGGGAGGTTAGAGACTTCTTGATTGTGGTCAAGGTCTCAAGGGGAATAAACGCATCTTAAGGACACGCTCACGTGGAGTGTAGAAACTCCAAATCTCTACGTTGAATTGTTAAGTTGTAATTAGGGTTAAATTAGGTTAGGGATTCCGCGGCGGGAAACCCTAAAATGTGCGCGGCGGCTCTTTGACCTAATGCTAGGGGTAAAATTGTAATCTTGCCTGCGGCGAGGCATTTGTGAAAATTAGGGTTTGTAGGTGTAAGGGTTGAAGGTGAGGACTATTGACACGGCGGTCAAACGGCTAGACCTAATTCCTTCGGAGGAGTGAGATTATTGGTAAAGACGCGATAAACATACAATGGCAGAACATAAAGTGCGGAAAGATAAATGCGACAATTGTCTCGCAAAATTACATCCCATAAGCAGTTACAAATATGATAATTGAATATTTAAACTGAAAATAAAATCAATTGAACTTAGTCAGCTGCAAAAAACCAAAACAAACCGAGACTGTTATTATACGGGGTTAGACAAAAAATTAGACGGGAATGTTAGGAATTTAAGTAGAAAATTATAATTAACGAAACAAGAAAAAAAATTAGAAATTTGGATCTTAAAAATGAGGATGTTAGCGAAAAATTAATAAACAATAAAAGTTGATACGCAATGAAGATGATGATAATATACAAGTGATAATGGAATATGAAATAGCAACGATGATGTCAGATTATGTACAAATATAAAAATAAATACAAAAATAAATAAATAAATATTAGTGAACAGGTTCATAGATAATCAAGAATACTGTTAGGAATGAAGGATGAAAATTGGAATTGACAATAATTAGAAGTTAAGTGATGAACGTTTTGAGACGATGAGAATTTAGGTAATTAGAAAAGAGTTAGAATAGAATTAGGTTTTTTTTGTGAGATTTGGAAAAGTTAGAGTTTTTAATGTGATTAAGAAAAAGAAAATAGATTAAAAGTTAGAATTAAAAGTTAGCAAAAAAATTAGAACTTCGAAATTTGGTTTTAAAAAAAGGTTAGAAAATAAAAATAAAAGTTTGAACATAAAAGAGAAAAGGTTAGAATTTTAATAAAAAAAAAAGAGTTAGTTACTTTTGATGAAAACTGTAAGAGTTTTTTATGCTTGTCGATCCCCCCGTTTTGTTGCTTCTGAGGGTCCTTTTATACTTGATTTTTAAATCTTTTTCAATCTCAGATTTGATTTGAATATCTCAATCTTTTTCAATCTCTGATTTGATTTGAATGAATTTTTATGATGATTTCAGATTTGATTCAATGATGGTGATGTTGATTTTCTTATGATGATGATATGATCTGATTGATTTGATCTGGAATTCATTGGGATTGGATTTGATTAAACAAATGTGTTAGAAATTAATTTAAAAAAGGTTATAAAAAAATTTACTCTTAAAGAAAAGAAAAAAAAAATAAATTTTAATCTAAATCCTAAAAGTTAGTAAGAAGAGCTTAAAATGATTTAAATAAAAAAAGTTAATAAAAAACATTAGTAAAGTTATAAAAAAAAATTTAATTAAATTATTATTAGTTAAAAAAAAACAAGATTTAAAAAAACGGTTAATTTATTAAGTTAATCAGAATTTAAAATAAAAATAAAAAAGAAAGGGTAAAATTTGGGGTATTACACATGTTCAACTTAATGGGGCATCTTGTACACGAGGCTTTTTTTATTCCATTTTTGTATTGCAATTGGTTAACAACATAACAAAGAGCACAATGTGCCAAGAAAGGTTTCATTTGGATGCTTGAGAAAAAAATTATGCCATGCTAAAGTTGACACAAACATCTGGCAAACCAAACTTGAAATATTCTAAGTCCAAATGGTTGAAATTGACCTATAATAAATTAATGAATTCCATGGCCTTCCAAGCACAATTTGACTTTGACCTTTGAAGAAATCTTTTAGAGGGCATCATGAATGATAAGTATAAAAAAGAATTTCAAATGATCCGTGAATTCATTAAGGACGAGACAAACAAAAAAGTTTTGTGTTCCTATGTGTCAGAAACTACTTGGATGGACACTATCCCAGGTTTCCAACATGTTTTTTTTAGAATCTTAAGTCATGTCAGTTTTTTCGTGGAATTCTTTGTTCTCTATCGTTTCTATAGCAATCTTACTCGGATGAACATTTTTGATGTACAGATTAAATGGCTCTTTGTGCTACCAAATAAGATTTTTTCTCTGCTTATCACTGCAATTTTTAGTATCCTAAGCGGTATCATGTTTCAATATATTAATTATTGGACTGTAATTGGCGAAACTAATTTTTTCAATAAAAGAAAAGGAGTGCTATATATTACTCGTTACGAAATTCCTATTCCTAGAATAAGTAGCTCTAATGTTCGCCGCATTTTAATAAAATAAATTTCGTGCCTCATACTAGTAACTAACCGAATCTGGGGTGATGTCCTTTATATCCAAACCAGAAAACACGAGACCTTGCCGATGACTCCTACTAAATATGGTTGTAGATACATGCTTACAAAACATGCTTTGGAGTTGTCCAGATTCTTGAATATACCATTGGACATTATTTACGAAGAATACTAATAAAAAAGCGAGTTTAGCCGATCGAGTTTAGCCTATAATATATTAATTATTATCGACTAAACTCGCTTTTTTATTAGCATTTACTTGTCATAGAACTTATGCTTGATAAAAATATTAGAATACATAGAATATTCTAGAGTTGAAAATGAGATGAAACTGAGGACGAAAAATGGCAAAAAAGAAAGCATTCGTTCCCCTTCTATGTCTTACATCTATAGTCTTTTTGCCCTGGTGCATCTCTTTTACATTTAAGAAAAGTCTGAAATCTTGGATTACTAATTGGTGGAATACGAAAGAATCCAAAATTTTCTTGAATACTATTCAAGAAAAAACTATTGTAAAGAAATTCCTAGAGTTCGAGGAACTGTTTCTCTTGGATGAAATGCTAAAGGAATACCCGAAAACACATTTACAAAACCTTCGTATCGAAATCTACAAAGAGACCATCCAATTGATTCAGACGCACAACGAAGATAATATCCATATGATTTTGCATTTCTTTACAAATATAATATGTTTTCTTATTCTAAGTGTTTATTCTATTAGGGGTAATCAAGAACTCATTATTCTTAACTCTTGGGTTCAAGAATTTCTATATAACTTAAGTGACACAATAAAAGCTTTTTCTATTCTTTTCTTAATTGATTTCTCTGTAGGATACCATTCAACTGGTCTTTGGGAACTAATGATTTGATCTGTCTATAAAGATTTTGGATTTACTCTGAATGATCATATTATATCTTTTCTTGTTTCTATTTTGCCAGCCATTTTAAATATTATTTTTAAATACTGGATTTCCCATTATTTAAATTGTGTATCTCCGTTGCTTTTATCGATTTATGATTCAATTTCATTCCGTGAATGACTGAAAAAAGGACCCACTGATCCAATTCTAAAATTTGTTTAGCTTTTATATAAAAGCTAAACATTTCAAATTTCACTTATTGATTTTCGTTTTACTCGTATTCTTCCTATATTATAGGCAAATAATTGGAGTAAATAGCAGAATCAAGGATAGGGAACTGTGCCAGTTCCCTACCTAATCTTATTGTAGAAATTTTCAGGATCAAGGATTGGACCATGCAAACTAGAAATGCTTTTTCTTGGATAAAGAAAGAGACTACCCGATCTATTTCTGTATTGCTCATGATCCATATAATAACTCGAGCACCCATTTCAAATGTATATCCCATTTTTGCCTAACAAGGTTATGAAAATCCTCGAGAAGCTACCGGCCGGATTGTATGTGCTAATTTAGGGTGTTAATACCTTCCCTAAGCTTAACCAACCCCTTACCTAGAGCTCTCCCCGCATTTTTTACGATGCAAAAATTAGGTTTTCCTTCAATTGACCTTTTCCTTTGGATAAATCAAAGATCGGTTGTGAATCAAAGATTTGCGATTCAAATTAATTAATAGTTCGATATCCTATTCTCACCGCAATAAGCATCCTCCAAGATTTCTTTTGAATACTAGATCACCTCCATTGGATATGTAGAGCTCAAGTTATGATCTCTTCAAATTAGGGTTTTAAAGTTGTCAAGAGTGGACAACTTTAGGCAGATTTTTTTTCCACCAAGTTCTTGACCTCAAATTAATTTTCCTTGAACATGAGAGTTAAAGATCATTCTTCAAGCTTTTTATCCATTACTAGAACATCTCCATTGGATCAAAGCTCCTCAATTTGTGTGGATTCAAAGATGAGGTTTCAATTATGTCAAAGTTCTTAACTTAGATTTTTTTTCTAAGTTATCCTAGATAGATTTTGAAACATGATATTAAACCACTTCTTTCATGACTTTCCAAGGTTTATCTCAAGTTTCCTACAACATGAAATTTGTAGATCTATCTCCAACCTTTACAACCATACAAATTTCATTATCATTGGGATTTTATTCATCAAGTTATGATGGTTTAAAGTGGGTGACATGGAAGTTGGTCCAAGGCATGGTTCATGAATAATCTTGGCATATTTTCTCAACTTCTCTTGCAGCAATGACTTCATACCAATTTCACACGCATGAGGCCTCTTTTTTCCTTACTAAACTTTGTCATTTCAAGACAAACATGTCTTCTTTTCACTTTTACCAACTTTGAAACATATTGCCAAAAAGAGGAAATGACAAATTGTAAGAACTTGCACCACAAGGATGCACGCTCCACCCAAAAAATTCTGATTTTTCTTCATCCCACTCATCAAGAGGATCACCATAACATGTACTCTTCATGCCATGCTCACTCTCACCCTCATTTTTAAAATTTGCAAAACCAATTGACCACAACCTTTTTAACCCTAGCCAAGCCACTAACCTTACCCTAAACCATCATATATAAGTCATAAAACCATAAGCAAAGGAGAGAGAGATCATTCTGCAACCAGAGCTCCCAAAACATTCTTTCACTCTCAAAAATTTCCCTTCTTAGAATCTCATTCTCCAAGAGCATTTCTCTCTCATTCTTGCTTCTGTCATCATCCTAAGAGTTCCAGGAGGCTAGAGGAAGTTTCTTTTGAAGCTTTAGAACAAGTTTTAGGAGCACCAGATCTTCATTTGTTGGTAACTTTCTTTTTTCCTGTTCTTAAATTTTAGATGCATTTTAGGGTTCATATGGGTGCATCTGAAATCCTACCCAGGAAATGTTTGCTATCTGTTTGTCTTGACTTGAATAAATCCAATTTGTGTATACAAATTTTTGTGGCCCTTTTTCATTGTGTTAGAGTGCTTTGTTTTGAAAATTGAGGTCATATTCGTGCTCTGCGTGAGAAAACCTTGAGAATGGTGTAAGTTTTGTTAGGTTTTGTTGAGTTTTCCAAACTGCTCCGGTGAGGGTCACCGGAGAAGACGACCGGAGCTAAGGCTCCGGCGTCTGATGTGTATAAGGTGATGTGGCCATGTTGACTCTTCTGACTGCCTAGGTGTCCATGATGTGTCAGCCATGTGTGCTCTTGTTGACTTATTTTTCCAGTGTGTTTAATGAAACATTGTGTATCATCGACTGTGCTTTCTTTGTTGTTTTGTTGATGTTTCACTTGGGTGGGCCTGACCCAGTCTTGCTTTCTGCGCCCCCCTATTTTTGGGCCTAAGGCGTGTTGAACTGATTCCTAGTTCAAGCCAGGATTGCTATTGCACCTCCCTTGTCATTGCTTATCTTTTTATTTCTTTTTCTTTATTATTTTTTATTTCACTTTATTTTTATCTGATTAATCCATGATAAAAATTATTAAAAATGTGTTTCTGATGCCTTAATGTGTTGACTCTTTTTTTCATATTTTTATTTTATTTTTCATTTATTTTTACTATTTTTAATTGAATTTAGTTTACAAGTGGTTTTACACTTTTGTCCTTAAAATAGGATTTGACCATTTGATGCCTTTGCCATGCCTTCTTGACTCAATATTTTTACCTTGTTTTGATGTATGAATGATGAGTGTTTGAGTGCTATTTTTGTGCCTTGATGATTAATTCTTGGATGATTCTCAATTGGTTTTGTTTGACCCTCGATTCTTGCTCGATTAGTTGTCTGTTTGCCTTTGTTTGTTTCAGTTGATGATGTTTCCTTACAATTTTTGTATTGAAGATTTTACATTTGATTTATAACATACATGACATGAGTTTGAACATTTATTTGGATTTATTTTGCTCTTGTTTCTATTTTTGGATGAAGCATCAAAGTGTGTTTGTTTTAACTATGAGTTTGTGCATGTCTTGCCATGATCTTTTGAATTTGATCCTTGAATGATCCAATGAGAGTTTAATGATCTTTATTGGCTTCACTAAATGTGTCTTAGGTTCTGGTTTTCATGATTACAGGTCCATCGAATTCTCTTTTTTTCATTTGCCTTGCATGATCTTATACTTACATGAACAATTTGAGTTTGTGTTTGTTTGTCATTGGTGCTTCAAATGGTGTTTGCCTCTTCTTGACTTTGTTTATGGATTGCAATGTGAACATGATACATCTTATTTGAGTTTGTTTTTAATCATGATGGATTGATGTTTGGTTATGTGTGTATTTGTTTAAGTATCTCCTATCTTGGATTGATTTTGGTGTGTATTTATTCTTGAGGCATGTTTTGAGTTCAACCTTGGATGTTTCCTTTGTGTGTTCATGGATAAATCTTTGGCTTGATAACCATGTTGTTTTTCCTTCCCTACCATGTTTCTTATCTCATTTGACTTCATTTTACCTTGCTTGGTGTTTGTTGATGCTTCTTGTAAGTTGTTTAGGTCATTTGGGTATGTGTGGGCACTTTGTTTTGTTTTGTGTTTGTATTTTCATTTTCAAAACTTTTGACATGGTTTGACATTGTGATTTCTCTTTGTTATTCTTAATATGATGTGAATGTTCACCTTGTATGAGATTGAGATGTGTATGTTTGATACTTCTTTGTCATTTCAACCTCCATGATTGTTCTTCTTGATTGTATCTTCCTCTTTCTCCTACTTTCTTCTTCATCTTCTTTCTCTTTGAAACTTGTTTAAGTTTCATTTTTGTTTTCATTTGTGATTGGATTGGATAGTGTTTACTTATGCTTACTCACATAATCCCTTAGGATTCGTAGTCCCGCTTAATTTCTAATTAAGATGGGAGTAGGAGAGACATTAGGCATTCAATCCTATGCATGATAACAATTAGGATAGTCCCTTCTTGACCTCAACTTTAGGTCCATCATTTGTATGATAACATTAGGTAGAATTCCCTTTCATCTTATCCTTAGGACCATTTTGCATGATAACATTAGGGTTTTCAGTTTCCCATTAGTGTTTTCTTTTGAGTTTTCTCTTCTCATCTCAAACAACTCTAAGACACTTAATAAAAACGATGAATGTTGTGCGCCACAAGCCTTACGCATATGAGAAATGATGAGTGGGGGGTTTCTCCTCACTTGTCTAGAGTGTTTAGTGTATGCCCCTTGGGCGATATACGACACATTTGCTCCTATATAATAGTCTTTAGTGAAACGTGAATCTCAAACAAATTCAATTCACTTCTCTAAAACTCTTAAACAAAATTCAAACCTTTTTATTCTTCGGGATTGGTCTTCAAAATCATTTTCAGAAAAGATTACGTTATTTTTCTGTTCTCCCGAACCCATGATTTGGTTGCGATGAACTTGTCTTCTCCTTTCTCTTAGGTTTTCTTTGATCATTTCCTTTCCTTCCTTTGGGATAAATAAAGTTCGGCGACAAATTGTTTGTTTGTTTCTGCCGATTGTTTTTCGCAGTTGTGACAACTAGCGACTCTGCTGGGGACTCCTGGTTCCCTATGCGAGTCAATCCTAGTGCTTGTTTTTCAAAGATAATCCTAAGACTAAAAGGTACGCACAAAGGTCACAGCAGCCCGAAAGAATCTTTGACCAGATCCATATGACTTATACTCAGTTGTTGCAACATTTTCTTCAACTTCAATTGGTTGAACTTCAGACTCTGGCTCCATTTGCTGGTAAGCCATCACCAGGATATGATGCAGGTGCCCATTGTAATTTTTGTTTTGCGGCACCAGGGCATAATATGGAGAAATGCAAGGCCTTTAAGCACCAAGTTCAGGACTTAATTGATTCAAGTGCAGTTGAATTCACGTTGGGCGGTATGAGCGTACAAGGTGGTCTTATTCCAGTTGTTGCAAAAGAAGTGGATATTCCTATCTTCTCCCCTGAAGCTGCATCAGGTCAGGGGCGTATCTTACAGTCTTTGGTTTCAGAATCTCCACGTCCACAACTATTGCTTGTTCCTGGGCCAAGTTTATGGATGAAAGTGCCTGAATGAGAGGAACGCCCTAATCGGTATCAACAACAGACTAGCTCTCAGAAGAAATAACAAAGGTTGAGAAGGCCCGAGAGAAGGGTTGATTTCATTTATGTTCCTCATGGTCAGCTGCTTGCTCGCCTACCTCATGGCTCCTTGATTCAATTGAGAGAAGTTGCGCCTGTTCCAAGTCCTCTCCCTCCATATTATGACATGAATGCTAGGTGCTAGTACCACTCAGGAATGCAGGGGATGCAATTAAAAATTTCAACGTGTTTAAGCACAAGATGCAAGATCTGGTCGACTCAGATGTCATTACATTCATTTCAGATGGCCTGCGCATTAACTGACGCCTCTCGAGTAAGCATTTAAGGATGTGAAGACATCGTCAGAAGCAATCAGTCCAGACGGAGTTGCGCCTCCTCAGCCATGGCATTTTTAATTTCTTTACTGTATTGTTCATTTGTATTTTTCATTGTTTTTTAATGCTCTGTTTGCATGTAAGAACTTGTTTGTTTTTGAATGATGATCTTAATGCAATGAGTATGTTTTTCTTGAAGTAATCCATTCGGGTTCACTCATATAATATTTCTGCGCATTGCAATACCAACTTTCTTGCTTAAACTCTTGGAGGGAGGATGATAAAGAGGAAACACAAAATCTCTGGTCGTATGCTTTTGGATAAAACCTTGCTGATGATGTACAAACATTATTTCAAATCCCCAAACACCGTGGATATAAGGAAGATAATCCCTTGTCAACCCCTTTGAGCCTAGAAGTATAAGTTTCTTCCTGAAAACAAAAACTCCCTCAATTTTAACCTGGGGAAGGGTAGGTGTCAGTTAATTTGACCAAGCGTCTAAATTGCAAGAGTGTTCCTATTTGAGGATCAATCACCTCATGAGAGGTCGTACCTCATAAACTTACAATGGTTATTCCTCACCAACCAAAGGATGAGGCGGTCATAACCCTTTTGGAGAAATCAAGACAACCAATGTCACATGATTTGTTCCAAAAGGAAAAGGAAAAAAATAATCAAAAGAAAGAAGAAATCCCACTACGTTGAAAACTTAAAAACAAGTGACTTAGGCAAAAAATTAAGGTATCCCGCGGGACTTCAAAATAAAAAATTTAAAGGAATCGGTCCAGGAAAGATCAGGGAAAAGAACGAAGAGCTGAAAATGAAAAGGAGGACAAAAGAAAAATCCTTAGAAAAGAACAAAGTCGTGCGACCACAAACACCAAAGACGAAAAAGGTGATCGTCGCTCTGAAAATCTTGTGGATTCATTAACCGTCACTTCTGCCATTCAATAACCTTTTTAAAAGGTGAGCGCTTGTGTCGAATTAACTAAACATAGGATTGGAGAACATCAAGGAGAATGGGTGGGTACAAACAATTTTGAGCCACAAATCCTTTTTTCTAAAACCGTGAACTAGGCCATGTTACAACCTTCAAAAGTCTTAATTAAAGCAGGGTTTATTTTGAAGGCGTACTTCAACATGATGTCAGTCTTGACTCCCATGAGTTATACTAAAATACCTTGTTGGTATTGCCTGTGCATGATGGCATTAAAAAAAATCAGTGTTGCATTTTAACTAATGACTTATTCACAAATTTTGGCGATATATTTTCAACAAAAACTTCAAAAGTAGCATGTGTGTTGCATTAGAATTATCATTCTCAGAATAAACATTATCTGCTTGCATACATGTATTTGTCATCAATGAGGTTTACACAATGAATGTCAATCAAGAAGTCTTATCTTGCCAAGAGGAAATTTCTGGACAAATATGTTGAGGAGCATGTGCCCAAGAAATTTTGTCAGAAAGATGCCAATCTGGGGAAATCAAGTCGAGATTCAGCAAATCTCTCGAGGATTAATCATACAGGGGCAAAGTTGCTTCAAAGGCTCGTTTTGAAACAAGATGCTGCAAGAGCGTGAAGAGTTATCCTCTCTAGAAGACGGTTAATCCGAGTCACCTTCCATATTTTCATAGCTACTCAGAGCTACTCAAGTAGGTTTTGTCAACCTTCAAGTTCAAGACGAATGTAGGGAAGTCATGTTAACCATTCCCTAACCTTTCAACCAGAAATCTTGTATCCAGACAAGATGCTTTCTAATGTCATCCATACCTGACCTACCTCAAAACCACCGGTTGAGCCGTCATACCATTGCATAATCATTGCATATCATCTATCATAGCATAGCATGGAACCTTGTGAAACCGAATAGATAATCCAAAGCCCAATCTATATTGACACCTCATCCAAATCCCAATCCCTATTGGAAACCGCCAAAAGTCCAATCTATTGGAACCTCATTCCAAAATCTAATCCCTATTGGTACTCAAAAAATATCACCCTCCATTAGGTTTCACTCGTCCTTACCAGCAAAGTTCAATCATACTTGGTATATCCTTTTTTTCCCCGATGGAGCGATCCTTTTGCATATCATAAGCATCATTACATTGCATCCTTAAAGGTGTAGCATTTCCACTTTTACATGGAGCATTACGCCATAAAAAAATTCAAACATATGCATGGGAAGCATATGCCAGATTTGGTACCTTGCGTGGAAGCTCAAATCAGCCCTTAATCAAGACAGTGACATATTCCTACCAGACAGTCTCTCGATCGGTTTTCTTTCCATCAAATCCCTTTGACGATGTATTCCTTGGGTTAAGTGTTCTTTCCGTCAACTCTTTAATGATGTAACTTTTTTATGTCGGTTTTATTTCCATCAAATCCCTTTGACAATGTGGTTCTCCGGTTAGGCTTTCTTTTCGTTAAATCTCTTTGACGATGTGATTCTTCAGATATGGCTTCTTTCCGTCAAATCCTTTTAACGATGTGATTATTTGGATATATCTTCTTTCCATCAAATCCCTTTGACGATGTGTTTCTTTGGATATGTTTTATTTCCGTCAAATTCTTTTGACAATGTGGCCTTAGGTGTTCTTTTGGTTAAATCCCTTTGACGATGTGATTCTTTGGATATGTCTTCCTTCCGTCAAATCCCTTTGACGATGTGTTTCTTCGGACATGCTCTCTTTTCGTCAAATCCCTTTGACGATGTGTTTCTTCGGATATGGCTTTCTTTCTGTCAAATCCCTTTGATGATGCGGCTTTTGGTTTAGCTTTTTTCCCGTCAAATCCTTTTGACGACGTGGTCTTTGGTTTTCTTTCCGTCAAATCCCTTTGACGATGTATTTCTAGGGATATGTCTTCTTTTCATCAAATCCTTTTGACAATGTGTTTCTTCAGACAAGCTCTCTTTCCGTCAAATCCCTTTGACGATGTGTTTCTTCGGACAAGTTCTCTTTTCGTCAAATCCCTTTGACGATGTGTTTCTTCGGATATGGATTTCTTTCCATCAAATCCCTTTGACGATGTGGCTTTTGGTTCAGTTTTCTTCCTGTCAAATCCTTTTGACGATGTGGTCTTTGGTTTTCTTTCCGTCAAATCCCTTTAACGGTGTATTTCTTGGGATATGTTTTCTTTCCATCAAATCCCTTTGACCATGTGTTTCTTTGGATATGATTTATTCCCATCAAATCCCTTTGACCATGTGTTTCTTCAAATATGGCTTTCTTTCCGTCAAATCCCTTTGACCATGTGTTTCTTTGGATATGATTTATTCCCATCAAATCCCTTTGACCATGTGTTTCTTCAAATATGGCTTTCTTTCCGTCAAATCCCTTTGACGATGTGGCTTTTGGTTCAGTTTTCTTTTTGTCAAATCCTTTTGACGATGTGGTCTTAGGTGTTCTTCCCGTCAAATCCCTTTGACGATGTGGTTCTGGGGTTCAATGTTCTTTCTTTGGGCATATTTTCTTGTCGTCGAATCCTTTTGAAGACGTGTGGTCAGGCTACAATTACATTTCTCTCCCCATGGAGTTCAAATTTTTGGTAGCTGTTAAATGATGTTGTGCTGCCTTGCATGATTTTATTGTTGTTTAGTGCAGGAAGCGATGTTGTAGCTGCTATTTTTACCTTGCTTTCTTGCTTTTTGCCTTGCCTTTGCATGCCCCCTTAGGATTCTTATTCCAAGTTAATTTCTGATTAATTTTGGAATTAGGATAGACATTAAGAGTGTAATCCAAGCATGATAACAAGTAAGATAATCCCTTTTAATCTTAAACTTAGGTCTATCTTTTGCATGCTAACATTAGGATAGAATTTCCTTCCGCATACCGACTTTAGGGCCACTATACATAATAACGTTAGGACCGAGTTTCCCTTAGACCTTATATGCGTCTTTCTCTCTTATCATCTCAAAAAAAATTCAAAATATTTAATAAAGACGATGAAAATTGTGCACTACGAGCCTTAAGCATATGGGAAATGATGAGTGGGGGGTTCTCCTCACTTGTCTAAAGTGTCTAGTGTACGCCCCGCGGGCGATATGCGACGCAGTCACTCCTATATCATAGTCTTTAATGCAACGTGAGTCACAAAGCAAACTAATTCACTTCACTAAAATTCATAAACAAAATTTAAACCTTTTCATACTTCGGGATTTATGTTTCAAACTCATTTTCAGAAAGAGTATGTTACTTTTCCGTTCTACCGCAAACAAGCATCGATCCTAACTGCTGGAATGGGAACTTAACGTCGCTAATAAGAAAAACGCTTGATCAATATGTGGTTTCTTCGTTACCCGAACTACGTTTGCTCTAATTTCTCATTCTAGATAAGGATATGTAGGCACAAGACGGTGATGTCTTGACGAGCAACCTTCCCCCCCATCACCCGTAGTTTTTTTAACTACGTTTACTTTGACTTTCCCATTGCACGGGGGAATACGTAGGCATATGGCGGCGATGTCCTATCGAGTCTCTTTTTTCTTTTCCCTTTCTCATTTCTGTTTAGCAGTAGCTTTTAGATAATACACCCTTTGATTAGACAACAAGCGTGGATCTCATTGAGTAAAATGGACGTGAGGGGTGCTCATGCCTTCCCCTTGCGTAACTGACTCCCGAACCCAAGATTTGGTTGTGATGACCTTGTCTTTTCCTTTCTTTTATGTTTTCTTTGATATTTTCCTTTCCCTCTATATGGGATAAATAACGTTCAGTGGCGACTCTTCTATTTTTTTGTCGGGTGTTTTTCGCAGTTGCGACACCTCAAACCAACCTAATTTTCTCATTTTCTTGTCAGAACGGACCTTTGAACTTCGATACTGTGGTTTTCTATCACATCAGAGTTTTAGATTTTTGGGTTTTCTTATTATAGTGGTGCTCTGGTTATGTTTAGTCAACAACAGAACAACATTGGATACTTTGATCCCTCTATCTGCATTTGCATATTCATCCTACATATTAACATTACTTGTGTGTGTGTGTTCACAGGTTCTCATATTTCCTTTGGTTCTAGTAATCTAGTCTGCTATTGAGATGAAGGTTGAGAGGAAGAATATTATTATATACAAGTTTCCATTGTCGGGGTTGGGACCTTTATTTGGTCTGATTGCTATGGCTAACCCTGGCATTCTTGAGGACTTCAGAAAGGATTATGAGAGAAGTTTGAGTCTTATCCATAAGGTCACGAACTATGAGCAAGGAGCTATTCATGCTTTACTACAGTATTATGACCCTCCACTACGCTGCTTCACTTTTCCAGACTATGTATTGGTTCCTACTTTGGAGGAGTTTGTTTTTATTTTGGGAGTTCCAGTCCTAGATGAAGTGCCATTCTTTCATTTAGAGGAAGAGTCTGCTCTTGAGAAGTTTGCTAATGCTCTTTATTTGAGAAAGTATGAGTTAAGTGATGTCGTAGTCTACATAAACGGAATTTCTGACTTTACCCTATCTTTCTTGGTGGTTAAAGCCCAAAAATATGCCAAAGAGGGGTGTTGGGTGGTTTTTGCGTTATTTTGGCTTTGTGCATCTATGGCATTGTATTATTTCCCAATATACTGTTAGATGCAAATTTTCACTTATTTTATCTATCAAATGTTGGCATCTTTCACTCATTTTTTGTCAAGAAAGTGTTGAAAATCACTCTTGTTTTGTTTGGTTTGCAACATTATGAGAAAATCTTTTGGTACCTTTGATTTGTGTGTTATTGTGTAGGAATTAGGCACAAAACAAGTGAATAGTAAGACACAAGAAATGGGCAAGGGAACCAAGACAACATGCAAACAATAGTAAGTTCGCTAGGCGAAGGGGTAGCGAAGCTCTAGCAAAGAAAACGACCCTAAGTTCGGTGGGCGAACTGTATAGCGAAGAAAATAACCCTAAATTCGCTAGGCAAAGCTCTAGCGAACACTCCCATACTTGAGGCAGGGGCGAAAGGACCATAAATTCGATAAGCGAAATCAGAGCGAAGGTTTCTCTAGGCGAACATGACAGATCCTGAATGTTATATTTAAGTATTTTTATTGCTTTTTAGGTCATAGTTCCATATTGTAACAATAGGAACAACATAACTTAACTCTCTTCATCTATTTTAGAGAGAGAAACAAAAAACCCTAAGAGGGAGGAGGTAAGATCTTTGATCTCTTGTTGGGGTTTGGATGTAATCTTTTGATACCTTATGTATTTCATCTAATTTATGTTTTTGAACTTGTTTGGATTCTCTATTGATCGATTATCTTTGATTATGTATTTGTGGATCTTGACAAAACCTTTTCACATCTTTGATCTCAGATTTTCTTCTATCAAGGAACAAATTTTGACATGGTTTTGTATGTTGATATTCATTGTATCTTCTATTGTATTGTGTTAATTAAGTAGCATGGGTAGTATGAGTAGGATCAATATGATATTGTGCGGGTGCGTGATAATAGTGATGAAGAACAATGTTCACAACCATTTGGTGGATTACGTGAATACATGTAAAAAAGGGTTAAGCATGTGTACGTATTTTGATCATTGTGTTTTATTCAAAACAATCGTTTATCCGATATGGGTGTCGTCTTTGCTTACCTGTTTATCTTTGATTTGAATCGTGATAGAGATATACTCTTCAGATCTGGATCTAGGATGATTACCTGTTAGGTCATAAATGCTAGATATAGGTTTAGGCTTAGCATTTGCGTGAGTATCAGTTCGTAATGCTCTGTGTTGTGTTTTTGTTGGATGAGAGATCACCAATGAGACAACACGGTTTTTCTCTCGATGTTGCGTTAGAGATAAGCTTTGTCGTGGGTGATATGTAAGGGTATTAGAAGAATGATTGCATTGTGTTTAATTTGATCAGAAGAATGTATATGTTATCAATTGATGAAATCCAATCCCAACAAGACTCCGTTTATATTTCAGTCTTTATTTTATATTTTCTGTTTTTATTTGTGGTTCCTTGAACCTTTTAAACCAAAACTTTTGAACAATAAGCTTAGAAATGTAGATGCCGTTGAATAGCGTTCATATTGCACTAATCCCTGTGGAGACGTTAAAACTGGATTCTTAATTTTTTTGCTTGCTGCTTTACCGCATCAACAAAATGGCACAGTTGCCGTGAATTAGTGTTGAGATATTGAAGTGCACTGCAACGGTTCTATGTTTTTAAGCTTTGTATATTTTTTATATATTTGTTTCTTTTTATGTTTTTTCTAGTGTGCTCAGGAATGAAGAAAACGCCTTCTAGAGTGGTTGCTATCGATACAAAAGCATTCAATGAAGCATCGACCGAGTTTGGATGACGATGATAGTATGAAATAAGTGAATGTTGTCAAGGTACATGGTTTCCTTTGTTTATAATTTTAGAATTCTTAAGAACTTAATTCTTTGTGCAAATGAAATTTGTTCTTTTAGCAACTTGTTTGAATGATTGTTTCACTTAGGACCAAAAGCCATAATTTGTGAAAAAAGCTTCCATTGTTTACTAAATGCTGGATTTCTGATAAACTTTGTTGATTCGTGTGATTCATGCTTTATCTTGTTATCATTGTGAATTTGTGGAAGCATTAGATATGATCAAGGCACTTGTTTGTATTGAGCACAACTATGTCCAAATGCAACTTACCTGTGAGTAGAGAGAATTTGTTAACCCCTTTGAGCCTAAACAATGTGAATCTCGTTATTAATTTTGTGAGATTCTAAAATTTTTCTTGAACCCTTGAATTTTGTTTTAATTTCATCTTTGCCGTAAAAAGCCAAGAGCATTCACTTGAGGGTTGAGTAAAAGTTAAGTTGGGGAGAATAAAAAAGAAAGATGGTAGGCTGCTACAACTTTTGAAAAAATTTAAGTAAGCATTGAAAAAAAATTGTTATGTGAATATGAATGTAAAAAAAATGAGAAAAATAATGCTTGCTTGGAAAAGAAAAATAGTGAAAGAATAAGTTGTGAAATAAATTTGGGAAGGTTTGCAATTAAGAAACAAATGGAATGAAGTTGAGGTGTGTAAATAACGTGTACGATGAATGTTTCTTTTGCATCGGCAATTTTGTTTCAATGGCCTTATAAATGACCCTTGTTTGTAAACCTGACCAAGCTACAACCTTAAAGACCTTAGTGATCTTTTTGCTTCCATATTTTCACTTTTGATTGTTAGATATTGTATGAATTGAATTGATATTGGCATTGTTTGTTAGGTGAGTGAAATTTTCCCCGCGATTGCAAACGCGTAATTTCTTCAATCCTTATTCGAAGAGAAGAGATAGAGTGATTCATTCATGAAAAACATAGTTGTTGATTGATACATGGTTTTATATTTGTTTTAAGAATTTAGTTCTTTTGCATTGTTTGATTCTCAACATTTGAAACCATTGCTTGTTTGCATTCTTTGTGTGTGAGCCATTTTATCCATTCTTGGGTGAATCTTAATCTTGAGCAAATCCTCTTGTTGCGAAATGAGAGGCATACGTTGCTTGAGGGAAAGCAAAAATCTAGTTGGGGAGAGTTGTTAGATGCCAAATTTCACTTATTTGATCTATCAAATGTTGGCATCTTTCACTCATTTTTTGTCAAGAAAGTGTTGAAAATCACTCTTGTTTTGTTTGATTTGCAAAATTATGAGAAAATATCTTGGTACCTTTGATTTGTGTGTTATTCTGTAGGAATTAGGCACAAAACAAGTGAATAGTAAGACACAAGAAATGGGCAAGGAAACCAAGACAGCATGCAAACAACAACAAGTTCGCTAGGTGAAGGGGTAGCGAAGCTCTAGCGAAGAAAACTACCCTAAGTTCGCTAGGCGAACTGTGTAGCAAAGAAAACAACCCTAAATTTGCTAGGCGAAGCTCTAGTGAACACTCCTAGACTTGAGGCAGGGGCGAAAGGACCATAAATTCGCTAGGCGAAATCAGAGCGAAGGCTTCGCTAGGCGAAGGATATGTTCGGGTGCGTGATAATAGCATGAGTAGGATCAATACGATATTGTGCGGGTGCGTGATAATAGTGATGAAGAACAATGTTCACAACCATTTGGCGGATTAGGTTAATACATGTAAAAAGGGTTAAGCGTGTGTACATATTTTGATCATTATGTTTTATTCAAAACAATCGTTTATCCGATATGGGTGTCGTCTTTGCTTACCTTTTTATCTTTGATTTGAACCGTGATAGAGATATACTCTTCAGATCTGGATCTAGGATGATAACCTGTTAGGTCCTAAATGCTAGAGATAGGTTTAGGCTTAGCATTTGCGTGAGTATCAGTTCGTAATGCTCTGTGTTGTGTTTTTGTTGGATGAGAGATCACCAATGAGATAACACGGTTGTTCTCTCGATGTTGCGTTAGAGATAAGCTTTGTCGTGGGTGATACGTAAGGGTCATAGACGAATGATTGCGTTGTGTTTAATTTGATCAGAAGAATGCATATGTTATCAATTGATGAAATCCAATCCCAACAAGACTCCATTTATATTTCAGTCTTTATTTTATATTTTCTGTTTTTATTTGTGGTTCCTTGAACCTTTTAAACCAAAACTTTTGAACAATAAGCTTAGAAATGTAGAGGCCGTTGAACGGTTTTCATATCGCACTAATCCCTGTGGAGACGATAAAACTGGGTACTTAATATTTTTTTGCTTGCCGCTTTACCGCATCAACATATACCGGACTTCATTGATATGGACACTTTTCATATCTTTGTTTCCAAGAATCCTGTACCTTCTCTCCTAGGAGACTTATATCAATCAGTGCACTATAGGAATGAGAAGAGGAGAGGAAAGACTGTTTCTTGTTGTACACCACTTTTTCACAAGTGGTTTATAGATAACCTCCCTCGTTCTGGAGCTTTTATTAATGCGAGGATCACATCTGAATGGTCTAAGAGACTCATGGGTTTGAGAGCTAAGGACATTGTCTGGTTTAATATAGATCTTCTTGGTAAGGAGATTATCTTCAGTTGTGGTAGCTTCCTCAATGTACCTTTGATGGGGAGAAAATGAGGAGTCAATTTTAACCCTTCTCTCACCGTTAGACAATTTGAGTATGCTTTGAGAGGACCCTTGAAGGAGGAAGAAGTGCAAGAATCTCTGTACTTTACTGGTATAGCAGATCCAGACATGTTGGGAAGAATTGTGGAAGCATGGAGAAAAATTCACAAAAAGGGGAACCTCTCCTTGGGTAAGGGTGATTGCAGAGCTTATGATCCTTACATAGAATGAATTCACAAGAGGGTTGACAAAATACTGTTGCCTTTCCCTGTGGAAGAACCCTTGTATCCTTTGATAGTTGAGGAGCCTACAACGGTTGATATCCTGAGATACAATAAGCTTTGGGCAGAGAAGGAAGAGCTACATAAAGAAAGCGAAAATTGAAAAAGGAGATCAGTTAGTTGAAGCATGACAAGAACGAGGTTGTCTACTTGGCTAAGGTGAAGAAAAAAGCCTTGACCAAGATGGAAAAGGAGTTATCTAAGGAGATTCGGGTACGAGGGCGAGTTGTTCAGGATCTGAAGAGTATTGGCAGCATTTTGAAGCACAAAAAGAAGGATTTAGACAGAGCCTATCTAGAGATATCTAAATTCAATGGTCAATGGAACGATACAGTAACTGCCAATAAAAATAGGGAAGATGAGATTCACAGCCAGATTGACAAGTTGAAGATGCAACTCAGAGTCAAAGAAAGAGAAGTTTTAGCAGATTCATCCCATAGATGTATAAGTGAACAGAGAATGTGAGAAACTTTATCAGCTTTTGAAGAACTCAAGGTTAGGGCAGAAGTGAAGAAACCTAAGCTTGAAGACGTCTTTGGTGATGATGCTTGGGAGGAATATAGTCAGGATTTGAAATATTTCATTTGTAAAAGAGGCTTCCTTATCCAAGAACTGATTGCAAGGTCGGAGCTTCCAGACACAAAGAAGCTGCTCGAGGAAGCTCAAACTTAGCGCAGAGACCATAATGGTTGAGAAAGGCTATTTTCAGTGATGATGTATCTCATTAGTTTCTTTTACTTTCTTGTATTTTGACCATCACCGGGCTTGTTGGATGAGGTCACAAGAACTTATATTCTGTTGCATTTCCCATTTGTGTATTATGTATGCTAACTTCTTATTCTCATTTTATATATGAGCGAGCAAGGCTTTTGGTTCTTCCATATGTCTTTACCATTCTTTTATTTTTGAAACTAGAATCAAGGGGGAGATCTCCCTGAAAAACATATACATGTTTGCATTTTGCATTATCATATTCATTTGCATAACAGGTGTTCTCGGAGGCTTCACTCTTATCTCTGTTTGTTTTTCTGTATCAGTTGACAGGATTGTAGAATCAGGTTTTCATATACACTCTAATCAGGGAAATCAACAAAGAATTATGGATCAGGTTGAGAACGAGCATCAGGAAGTTAGAGAGCACATGACTCAATTTATGGAGTTGATGCAGAACATGGCCAACAGACAGGAACAATTAAGGACTCTGGTCCAACGACTGATAGCACAGGTTGATGAAGAAGGTATTCTACATGGATGAATTGATGATATTCCTCCACCTGTTGGTGGCAATATTCCACAAGGCAATGGTATTCCTACAATTGTTAACCCTCAGAGCAGAGGTCCTCGTGGTGGAGTTTAGATAGGTGGTGCTAGAGGTAGTGTGTGTGCGGTACATGGGGCTGCTGGTCCCCAATGGGAGGAAGATAATCAGGATGATGTCTTTTCAATGAGAGATATGGATATTGGTCTCCCGTTAGAGGCTGACAAAAGATTCAAGTTAATTGAGGAAGAGATGAAAGCCTATGAGAGCCAAGAGTATTTGGGTCTCTATATGTCGGATCTGGGTCTAGCTCCAGGGGTCAAAATTTCCCCTAAGTTTAAGGTACCAGATTTTGACAAGTACAAAGGGACAACCTATCTTAGAGTACATATCCGGGCATATTTCAAAAAGATGTCTGCGTACTCCGACGATGAGAAGTTGTTAATGCATTTTTTCCAAGGTAGTTTGTCAGGGCCGTCATTGGAATAGTATTTGGGGTTAGAGAGAACCCACATTAGAAGCTGGAGGGAATTGGTGGAGGCTTTCATTCGCCATTATTAATATAACAGTGATTTGGAACCGAACAGGGTGCAACTACAAAATTTTTCACAGAGAAATAACAGAGGTTTTAAGAAGTACGGCCAAAGGTGGCGCGAGTTTGCAGCTAGAGTACAACCTTCGATGATGGAGCGGGAGTTGATCAATATGTTCATGGCTACATTGCCTAGAACATATCATGATAAGCTAGTGGGTTGTATGTTGGGAAGTTTTTTGGACCTGGTTATGGCAAGAGAAAGAGTGGAAAATGATATCAAGACCGGGAAGATACAAAGTGGAGGAGGATCCTCATCCGGAGGAATGAAAAAGCCATATAATGGAAACCCTAAGAAGAGGGAGGAAAAAGCCATATAATGGAAACCCATATAGTTGAAAATGAGACTCAAGTTATATAATGAAAAATCCATCCCGACTGCACCTCAGCAACAAGCCAATGTTCCTCATCCTTACGCTGGTAGATAGAGAATGACCAACAGACAGTTTGAGAACCCCCCCCTTATGCCATATTCTAAACTATTACAACATTTGCTTCAGTTACAACTTATTCAAAAGAGGACCTTGACACATCTCACTGGTGCACCTCCTTCGGCTATGATGCAAATACAAGGTGTAAGTTTCACTCAGGAGCTCCTGACCATCACATTGACAACTGTAAAGCATTCAAGCATAAAGTCCAAGATTTTCTTGATTCGGAGGCCATCAATTTCACCAATAAAGGCCTAAATGTGAACCAGAAATCGATGCTAAATCATGGGGTTTCCAGGATGAATGCCGTAACGGAGAGGGAGAGGTTAAATTTGATAATGGATGTTGAACAGCTGAAGACACCTTTAAGTTTTCTGAAGAAAAGGTTGTTCAAATGAGGAGTTTTCCAGGATGTTCGGTTGATTTTTTAGAGTGCGCTTTGCAACCAAAAGGTTGTAGTTTCATGAAAATGGTATCCAAATTTTGATTAATGATGGGTGTTTGCAATTTGATTAGAGATATTAGGGAGGACGTCGACGACAGGGTAAGTAATGATGGGAGAGAAATCGCCACGATTTCAATCCCTTACCATTAACATTTCAGCGCCTTCTAGGCTAGCACCGATGATCATTACCGTTCTAGGACCCGTTCCATACACGAGCACTAAATCCATCCCATGGAACTATGGGGCAGAGGTGTTCTGTAATGGGCAGAAACAATAGTTGATTAGTTCATCATATGGTAATTCAAGTGTTGAAAACATAGTGGGTGCAAGTGGTATAACTAGAAGCGAAAGAGTATTTTCCCCACCAGAGGCTAATATTAACAAGGTTGACAAAGGAAAAGGGAAATGCGGTGGTTGAGGAGAGTAAGCAGCAAAAGGCCGATAATGACAATTCATTCTCTAAAGATGCTGAGGAGTTTATGAGACTTATTCGTAAAAGTGATTACAAGATTGTGGATCACTTAAATCAAACTTCGTCGAAGATTTTTATTCTGTCATTGTTGTTGTGTTCTGAGGCACACTGGAATGCATTGTTGAAGATCCTAAATTCTGCATATGTACTGCAGGAAATTTCGGTTAACCAATTGGAAGGGGTAGTGGCACATGTCAATGTTGGCAATGGTTTAGGTTTTACAGACCTAGATTTAACTTATGCTAGGAGAAATCATAACCATGCTTTACACATATCCATGGAGTGCAGAGGATCCTTACTGTCACACATCTTAGTTGACACAGGTTCGTCACTTAATATGCTACCTAAGAAGGCGTTGATGAAATTGGATACTCAAGGATTGATTTATACGCAAAGTGATTTGGTTGTGAGGGTATTTGGTGGCTTGAATAGGTGTGTTCGGAGAGATTACCATGCCAATCCAGGTTGGACCCGAGACCTTTGATGTGACTTTTTACATAATGGATATCCAGCCAGCATACAACTGTTTTCTTGGCCGACCATGGATTCATGATTCATGATGCAAAAGTTATTACGGTGTGTGGTGAGGAAGATATTATGGTAAGTCAGATGTCATCATTTAAATATGTAGAGGTGGATGGAGAGATCCACGAGATGCTTTGTCAGGCTTTTGAAACAGTGCAAATTCAGGAGAAGCCTCATGCCGAAGTTAAAAGCCCAGAGGGCTCAATGTCGTCCTTTAAAGAAGCCCGTGCTATCGTTGAATTTGGATCTTTCCAAAGGTGGGGCCAGGTGCTTGATGTTCCCGTCAAACAAGACAAGTTTGGCCTAGGGTTCAAGCCTTCCAGCTCTTCTCAGAATACTTCTAGATACAGATGACTTGTTCAATTCACCAGTGGTGGAGTTATCTTCGACATGATTCATGTCATAGGAGACGACGAAGGTGATACCGACTGGGGCATGGATGCCTGGATCCTTCCTTGCATTCCTGGACAGAAGCTATGCAACTGGACTGCCGAGGAATTTATTCAAGTCACCTATGAAGAGTAATTGTCACTTGTTTTTTATTATGTCCAGTTCTACATTCTGCCTAAGACGTAGTGACTCATTCTGTAGGGCCCCCTTTTATCATTTTCAAACATTATCATGAATAAAAGGACGTCTTTTTACATTCAAATATTTTGATCCCTGTTTTTCTTTTTTTGTTTTTACATTTTGATTAAACAAAAAATGGCAATGTGTTTGTGTTTGTTTACATATCACAATGAGCATAAAACATTAATCATGCAGGTCTTATATCTCATATACCATCGATTCTGATTCGGCTATGCCTCAGTATGATTTCGATAATCCTATCTATCAAGCTGAAGAAGAGACTGATGAAGACTGTGACCTACCTGAGGAACTAGCCAGACTTCTGAAGCAAGAGGAAAGGGTCATTTTGCCTCATCAGGAGGATATTGAAGTCATCAATCTAGGTATCGAGGATGAAAAGACGGAAGTCAGAATAGGGTCTGCTTTGTGTCACAACTGTGAAAAGGGCCAGCAGAAAAAAACAGAAGAGTCGTCATTGAACGTTATATATCCCAAAGAGAGGGAAAGGAAACGGTCGAAGAAAACCTAAGAGAACGGGAAAAAGAAAAGGTCATCGCAACCAAATCTTGGGTTTGGGAGTCGATTACGCAAGGGGAAGGTATGAGCACCCCTCACGTCCGTTGTACTAAATGGGATCCACGCTTGTTGTCTATCAAAAATGGGTGCTTATCTATAATTTACTGCTAAACAGGGGATGAAAAAGAAAAAGGAGACTCGATAGGACATCGTCGCCCTATGTCTATGTATTCCCTCGTGCAATCGAAAAGTCAGTGTCAACGTAGTTCAGAAAACTACGGGTGATGGGAGGAAGGTAGCCCGCCAACACATCATCGTCTTGTACCTACGTATTCTCATTTGGTATGAGAAATCATAGAAAACATAGTTCGGGTAACTAGACCACAAGTTGGTTAAGTGTTTTTTATGAGCAACGATAAGTTCTCGTTCCAGCAGTTAGGGACGATGCCTGTTTGCGGTAGAACAGAAGAGTAACGTACACTTTTCTAAAAATGATTTAAGAAAAATCCCGAAGGATAAAAATGTTATAATTTGGTTTAAGAGTTTTAACGAAGTGAACTAAATTTATTTGAGATTTACGTTGCACTAAAGACTATAACATAGGAGCGAATGCATCGCATATCGCCCAAAAGGCATACACTAAACACTCTAGGCAAGTGAGGAGAAACCCTCCACTCATCATTTCCCATATGCTTAAGGCTTGTGGCGCACAAAATTCATCATTCTTTATTAAGTGTGTTAAGATTGTTTGAAAAGAGAGGACGCAAAGAAAATACTAAAAGGAAACTAAAAACCTTAATGTTGTCATACAAAATAGTCCTAAGGTTATGATGAAAAGGAAATCTACCTAATGTTATCATACAAAAGATGGACCTAAAGTTGAGGTAAAAGGGATTATCCTAACTGTTATCATGCAAAGGATTGAAAGCCTAATGTCTCTCCTACTCCCATCTTAAACAAAGGGACTAGGAATCCTAAGGGATCATGTGAGCAAACACAAGTAAACACCAATCAAACCAATCACAAATGAAAACAAGAATGAAACTTAAACAAATTCCAAAAAGAGAAGAAAGATGAAGAAGAAAGAAGAAGAATGAAGAATGGACAAACAAGAAGTCATCATCAAACAACAAGCACATTCCTTTCAAACTCAAGCAAAACAAGCACAATCACCAAGCCAATCATCAACCAAACATCAACCAACACAAAGCAAGATGAGATGAAATCACATGGCACAAGATGCAAGGTAGGGCAGCCAGCACATCATATCATACTCAAATCATACGAATGATCAAAACAAGAGCGCACAAGAAAACAATCTTGCATCCCATCCATATACAAGGCAATACCAAATCATACATGCATGCATACAAACAAGTGCAAAGCAAACATCTCAAGGGCAAAACAAGTAAACATGGACATGAGCAAGAAGAATGGGCCACACATCCACATGATTAATAAGTTTATCAATCAAACATGAGTACACAAAAGGATCATACAAGAAAGATCACACAAGATTATGCCTTAAGAAGAAATCCAACATTAAAATCAATTATAAAAGCAAACCATAATCGAGCAAGCATCAAGACTTCACAAGTCAAGAATAGGGACAAAATATCGCCCAATCATGAATAAAAACCACATCACTTCAATTTTGCAAATTAAAATCAAATAAAAAAACAAAATAAAAAGGAAAATAAAACCTAAAAGAGGATGGAAAATAGTTAGACCATAAACAAAAGTTCAAGAAAGTCACCATAGGTCAGAAACCATCATAGGATCATGTGTTAATTTCCTCATAATTTTAAACCAAATAAAATTAACCAAATAAATCAAAAATACATGTAAAATAGTGAAACCAGAAATAAAAATCCAAGAAAATCACCATAGGTTCAAAACCATCATAGGATCATATAATATTTTTCTCATAATTTTAAAATGCTTAAAAACAATTTTAGACTAATTAAAATTGGCTCAAACAAATTAAAATTCAAGAAAAATAGAAAATGGAAAAATAAAAATCAGAAAGAGAAAGATAAAAGGAAATTTTAGAAATTAATTTGGTATTTTTCTGATTAAAAATGAATTTTCTATGAATTTCTGAAAATAAAATGAATTTAAAAATAAATTAGAAAAAGAAAATAAAATAGAAAAAACAAGATATGTTGGATCTGAATTCATTAAATGACGTGTCATATTCAAAGGTCAGAAAGCGCGCATCCACGGTGGATCTGAGTCAAACTCATCATTTCCAACCAGCGAAAGTCAAAACCACCAAATTAGAACAAGTGGCATGGTGGACAGTGAGATCATCATCTCAACCTCCAGCCACTGAAAAATCTCAGAGAACACAGAAATTTGTGAATCCGTCAAACCATAACCATTGGAGCTCATAGTGGTTTCATTTGATGCGTTTTTTCAAGATGATCTCAACCATATCATCGCGCCATATTTCTCTACACCATAGCTCATTCGATTTGAAAAATAACCAGAAAGAAAAGAAATCACGGATTTGAAAATTTAACATAAAAACTCAACCAAAACCAAAATCTAACAATTCTAACAACATCATCACATCAAGGACTACATCTTAGCAACAAATTTGAGTTGAAATGGCTAAGAATTGTACCTGTTGAAGTTCAACTTCAGAGCTCTTGAGATGGTTAGCTTGATTCAGGCCATAATCCTTCAAGTTCGTGAGCTGGTTAGCTTCACTAAATGTTGGTGAAGCT
The DNA here is from genome assembly GCA_963859935.3 of Lathyrus sativus. Lineage (NCBI taxonomy): Eukaryota > Viridiplantae > Streptophyta > Magnoliopsida > Fabales > Fabaceae > Lathyrus > Lathyrus sativus. The sequence goes on along the minus strand of OZ012737.1, from coordinate 61,917,675 downwards.
AACTGAATGGAGAATTTGAGTGTTTAGGGTGTGGAAATGAAAATTTGAAGTTCAAACTTAAGAGTTCAAATGGGACCTCAGCAGGGTGATTCTGGCTATCAAAGCTTGTGGAAATGAGTGGAATGAGTCCCTTATTTATAGGGGAAGCTTTCTGAATGAAGAGGGAGGGTGAATGATGCAATTTGAGGTGAATTCATGCACACCTGCAGCATGAGCAAAGTGTGACTTGCAAATTGTCAAAACTCACTCAAAACTTGCGTTTCAAGGCTCTAATCAGCCCAAGAAAGTTTGTTAATCATGTTTAGATTGAATTTGTAACTTAATTTGGTGATTAGAGGTTAAATCAATCAAATTCAATTCTGACTTGGAGAGAAACTTCAGCTTTGAAATTCAAACTTTGCAACCATGGTGCTCACAATATAGGAGGCTTTTTGAGATGCTTCTTCTTGCATTGGATAGAGGTGATGCCAACTTTCCAATTTGAAAAGAAAGTATTGATTTGGAAATCTAAGTTAAGAGATATGATCCTTCAAAGTAGCATCCATGAAAAGGTTCAAAATTGCAAAACACTTAGAAAAATTCCAAGTCTTTTTAGGGATCAAAAGTGACCTATAATGTTTTGACAAAAACCAAGACCTTCCATGAGTTTTTGGCACTTCCACCTTGAATCAAAGTTGTAGAGGACATCTTTAAGTTCATTTTAGAAAAGTAATGGGCTTCAAATGATAAAAATTGACCTAGTTATGACCTTTTGAATTTGACTAGAAAATCCTTCCAAAACTCAAAATGACATATAACGTCTTCAAACTTTTGATGACCTTCCAAGCATAATTTGACCTCTCCTTGCAAAAAGAACTTGTTAGGGATGACGAGAAGAGTTCATTAGAAAAAGAACCACATCAAGATATTGAAAAATGGAGGAGTTATGCCCATTTGATCATAGAATCCATAAATTGCTAAATTAGGTCAAACACCTTGAACCAAACTTGAATCTCTTGATGATTTCTTGCACAATAAGCCATGGTGAATCACATATGATCTAGAAATGATGTTGCCTTGAATCATTTTTGATGACGAAGGGATTTTGGGAGCTCGAGAATACCATAAAGTCAATAAGAAACCTTGCTTGAGGTTGAAGAAACATGTTCCTCCTATCTTGAGAAGCAAACCATAATGCCTTGATCCTTTGTCAAGAACAATGCTATGCAAAAATGAATATGAGATGCAATGAAACATAAGCCAAGATCCAAGAGAAAAGGTAGATAAATTTTGGGGTGCTACAGCTGCCCCTATTCAAACAAGTTGGACCTGAAGAGATGAAAAGCGACCATTTTCAAACATTCAATGTAAAAGGTGATTGAATACCAACAAAACCCGAAAATTTGCAAACTATGGGGATTTTCACAATGCAAAAACTGCTAGCCGAAGGTGGACTTAAAAATCAACGGGTACCAACCAAAATTTGCGATAATAGAAAAGGTAATTGATCAAAAAGATAACAATGGCTAATAACCAAAAGTTAGGATCGCCAGAGAGTTATATCCAAAATTTGTGAGAAAGAGGCTACTAACCAAGAGTTAAGATCACCCAGATGTTGTCCGAAGGAAAATACACGAACAATGAAGACTACCAACCAATACCAACCAAAAGTTAGGATCGTCCAAAAGATTACCAACCAAAAGTTAGAATGAAGTCTACGAACCAAAAGTTAGGATCGCCAAAATGCCGACCAACGGAGAACACACCGAAAGGAAGACTATCAACCAAAAGTTGGGATAACGACTTCGCAGGGGAGCACATTTGAGGACTACCAACCAAGATTTGGGATAGCATCCAACAAACAAATGGACTACCAACCAAAAGTTGGAATAACATCCAGGAAACGACAGACTACCATCAAAAGTTAAGATAACATCCAAACAAGCAGATGGCTACCAACCAAAAGTTGGAATCACCGGGACGCCGAACAAATGTGAACCTACCCAAAACGAAGATTACCAAACAAAAGTTGGGACAACGACTCTGTGGGGAACAAAAGAAGACTACCAACCAAAAGTTGGGATAACGTCCAAACAAGCAGATGAACCAAAAGTTGGGATATCATCAAAGAAACGACTAAGTTGGGGATTACCAACCAAAAGTTGGAATACAACTTCCGTGATAGGCAGGAAGTAGAATCAACCGACTTACGACCTAAAAAGAGGACTCTTCTGGGGAAAGAGATGTATTTAAACAAACAAACTCTGTCGGGGAATAAGATAAACACACTCACTAATGACCTCCTGCTGGGGTAAAGCCAACGAAATCTTAAGTCATGCCATTATCTGCTGGCGAGATGTCTTGCGATGGCGATATCAAAATATGGCTTATGCTTCAGATGCATATGTTTGAAAATGGTGTAATGCTCCATACGAAATGGAAATACTACGCGCTTAGAAGGATGCAAATGCAAATAATATGCAAAAGGAACCCTGCCAGAAAGAGCGCTAGAAAGAAAACCAACAAACCAAACTCTACTGAGGAGGCAAATTCCCTGGATGGCCTTCTGCTGAGGAACACCCCTTGAATGACCTTCTTGAATAAAGCTCTTCTGGGGAGAGATCCGCTCTGCTGGGAAGAGAATATCATCTGCTAGGGAATGGTTCCCGAGATCTGACTTTGAAGAAAGCCAATGATTATTGGACCTTACTGAGGATATCAACGTTAACCCTTGCCTGGGGGAAATAGCCTTTCATCCAATATGGCGGTATAATTGCCAACCAATTCTGTCAACCGAACTTTGTAGGGAGAATAAAAATATCTGATGCGAACACCCAGTTTGTTACTTCCTTACTGATGTAATCAAATCCTGAAAACTTATCAGGGAGATAAGCTTTACTGGGGGAAAGAGATCATGTCATCCTACAAACAATCAACAAAAACCCTGTATGCAAATGGCTATTTTGGTTACCACCCACGGTCTCATTCAATTAAAATTATTGTTTTCAATATGACTTGTAATACCCCAATGTTTTCACATGTAAAGTTTAACAAAAATATCAGACACCCTTTTTTCTGCAAACAAAACAGCAAAAGTAAAAACAGGAAATGGGAAGCTCTTTGAGTGAATAAATACTTTATTGATTAGAAAAGGTCTGTAAAGAGGTAAGTTACAACAGATGCAATTCCTGAAAAGAGGTAATTGCACAAAAAGTACAACAAGAAATATACAAATGTCGGCAATGTGGAAAGAGACAACCACCATGTGTCGATTCGGCTATGACCCGTGTGTCTTCAATATTTCACCCATATTCTGCCCTCTGAAGAGAGTGATTGAACTGATTTTATCCTTCGGGACTTACAAGAATCAAAACGCATTCACAGATCAAACATAGACCGCAATAGTTTGCTTTTAAATCCCTAAATTTTTCCTGGATCGCCCTTGCGGGTTTTCAATCCACCGGGATACCCATTTTTGCCAAAGTCGCCTTTTCAGGTTTTCGGCTTTGCAGGTTCATTCTTTTTTCCTTTTATCCCTAATTTTTGCCCGAACCTTTTCTTTTTATTGTTCACCAGGATGCCCCATTTTTGCCTGAACTTTCTTTTTATGTCCAGTGGGTCTATTTTAAGCAAATTATTTTTTGACCGCGTCTGCGTTCATAGGGGACGTAAAATCTTCACCATCCATGGTTGATAGTAACAATGCTCCACAAGAGAAAACCTTTCTTACTATGTATGGACCTTCAAAATTAGGGGTTCACTTTCCCCTGTGATCTGTTTGTGGAGGGAGAATCCTCTTCAACACCAAGTCACCTATCTAGAAATGCTGAGGGCGCACCTTCTTATCAAAATCCTTCTTCATTCTGCTCTGGTACAAGCGTCCATGGGGGATAGCTGCCAATCTCTTTTCATCAATCACACTAAGTTGATTCAACCTAGTCTTCACCCATTCTGCTTCATCAAGCTTCACATCAGACAATACCCTTAAAGAAGGAATCTCGACCTCTAGTGGTATGACAACTTCTGTACCATATACCAGCGAGAAAGGTGTTGCCTCATTCGAAGTATGCATCGAAGTATGATAACCATGTAAAGAAAAGGGCAACATCTCATGCCAATCTTTATAAGTCACCACCATCTTTTGCATGATCCTCTTGATATTCTTATTTGTTGCCTCAACAACGCCATTTATCTTTGGACGATATGGAGAGGAATTGCGGTGTTCAATATTGAAACTCTGGTACAACTCCTTCAACATCTTATTATTCAAATTTGAACCATTGTTAGTAATGATTTGTTCTAGTGTTTCGTACCGACAGATGATGTCTTTCTTTACAAAACGACCAACCACTTTCCTGGTGACATTGGCATAGGAAGTTGCCTACACCCACTTGGTGAAATAATCATTCGGCTCAATTTTCCCCATCATATAAATGTCCCACATAGCAAAGGGCCAAGGGAATGTCAATATATTTAGAAGGCTCGGTGGCACATGCAATTTATCGGCATAAATTTGGCATATATGGCATTTCTTGGCATATTTAAAACAATCAGACTCCATGGTCATCCAGTAGTACTCTGCTCTCAATGGTTTTCTAGACATTGCATGCCCACTGGCATGAGTACCAAAAGAACCCTCGTGGACCTCTTCCATTAGTAAGCTTGTTTCATGATCATTCATACAACGTAGCAACATGATAACGCGAAAGTATATCGTTTATTTAACTCGATTTACATGAATTTACTTGCGACTATTGTCAATTTATCTTGATTTATGTTCTATTATACGGTTAATTTACTGTGTTTTGCATATTATGGAGAATTTAAATTAAAGAAAGAAAAGAAGAAGAAATGGAAGGAAAAAAAAGAAGAAAGAAAGAAATAGAGGAGAAAAATAGAAAAGCAGATTTTGTGAGTGTGACGCTCGTCACAGCCCCATGACGCCTGTCACAACCATCACGGTCGTCATGCCCTATCACGCTCGTCACAATCATCATGGTCGTCACGGTTCCATCACGGTCGTCATGCATCAAATATCAGGATAACATGCAAAAACAGAAGGGGCCACGAACAACTTCAACTTAATTTCTTCCCACACTTTCTCCATTAACTGCCCACTATAGGAAGTTACTCCCACTTCCCCTATAACTCATGCATGATCTCTGGAAGTTGAGAAATGAAATATCTCCTATAACTAGGCCTGAAATTCACAGCTTTGAGGGGGGGGGGGGCTTCGACGTATCGAAGTGCTGCCAAAATTTCTATTAAAGCTATTTTTTATTTGTTTCTTTTATTTTCTTTCCTTTTTCCCTTTAGTTCAGAGCATTGTATTTCTTTCTGCAATTTTATTTCTGTTGCACCCTTATTTTGACCGTAAGATCTCACCTCTTTTTACTTTTTTTTTCCTTTTGTCATTTGACCTTAAATTAATATTTATGTTTTGTGACTAACAAATTTGTGCAGATGCAGTGATTTCAAATGAATATAACATTCTTTCTCACAATCTAAATACTCCAATACATGGTCGGTTGGCCCTGCTTCAGAGATTTATGTAGTCATTTGAGGATTGATCATTGGTTTCGTGGCAAGAAGAATTTTGATTTTTTTTTCAAATCTAAGATTTAAGTCCAAGCTACAAATTCGAAGATTGTGTGCATCATTGCAAAATCGAAGCCCATTTGGTGTTATTCCATAAGACTATTATGATAATTATTTATATTCAAGCTCAAAGTTCATCATGAATATCTAGCATCAAATCATTTCAAGACTTATAACTCAAACCCCAAGAAAGGTTATATTTTATTACAGAAGTGGAAGCCCATTACAAGACAAAGGAAATATTCAGGTTATGTTTCATATCACAAGGCCTTTACAAGTTACATTCAAATGAGTTTTCTAAGTCTCCCTCGTACACAAATTGAAGACTTTCTACAAGCTGTGTGCATATTAACTATCCTTTTCGCGAGATCACATACGGGACGCTAGCCAGTGCGAACAATCACAACGTCGCCTTCTCCTGTTCGAAACTAGAATCACAGCAGCTTATATCCCGTCACATGAAATCATGAAGAGTTTGCAAAAGATGGACGAGGATGACAATAATGAAGGAGGCACGGTTCCTGACCTTCGGATCGAGAGTCTAAGAATCGACGACATAAACACCTTACCATCTGTTAGTAATTCAAATAAGCAGAACCTGCAAAACACAGCCCAATGTCACTACAGGAACAGAGCAAATTGAAAGTTAAGATGAATGTTCCAATCCTCTGGTTCAGACATAACAACCACCTACGTCACTGAATTCCTCGACCTTGCTCCACGATCCACTTCACAAGTTGATAAAACAAAGAAAGCTAAAAGAAAACATGGAGAAGTAAGGCTACCACAACAATACAGTTATGCGTAAGGAGCGTACACAATCACAAGCCGTGAAAGAATAGCAAGCCTGCAGCAGGTGGAGATTTTTGAATTAAGACAAGTAGAAATCACAGGTTCATAAATGCACAATCGCAACTGTTGAGAATACTTACCGCAAGGTTACACACCATTACTCTGTGTCCCCTTCTCTTCCTGCACCAGATTGGAACTAAATCACAGCAGAAACAACACACATAAGAAGAATTAAAAGGCGATATCCGTAAGGCTGAGTTATGTTTTTACACTCCTCCCTCTTACGCTCCTTATCCATTTATGTCTAAAATCAAGGCTGGTAGATTTGTTACTGCAGATACCTTGTATAACTTCAGTGAAGCTAACATTAAAATGTCAGTAAAGGTTGATGATAGGACCCTCGAATGAACTTAATACAATGAATTCCCCATCTTCGCATCTCCGAGATTGATAGCCCCCCTCCCTCAATGTTCATCTCAACTGAGAATGTCAATCCCCATGTTGAAGTGGTTGACGTGCTCGTACCTACATAAATATTACACGTTGTCAAAAGATGATATTGGTGAGTTTAGATAAATACGGTTTCGGCATAAAATCAGTTAAAACCTAATGTTTACCAAGATGATCAATGAGAATTTAATTAAAGGGAGTTAACACTGAGTATACTCATCTTTCCATTATGTCATGACCATGCTTGTGACGCTCTCAGAGTCAGTGCCACTACCATCTACTTCCACCATAATCAGCACCGTCACGAAGAATGACCGTGAGCCACTCTTTCCTTTCCAATTACAATCCAAAGAGCAAGTTGGGCTCATTGCTGCTCCGACCTGCAGTTATTATGGTGAGACATTAAACCACATTTTCTTTCAATCAAAACACCATTTCACCATATCATAATGTACTCAGGGAGATAATGGAGGAAATAAATAAGTTGAAACGAGACATGCTGGATCTCAGATCAAAAAATGGAAGCCAGTTTGGTTGTAACTCATAGTTCTTGTCAATCAAATTTAAACTATGACTACCATGATTCCCAGTTTCCTTCTAGGCAGTAGGAGATTTACAACTGACCTGGTTCATAAGAAGGCTAAAGTTTGAACAACAATTAAAAGAAATTACTATGACTTTGAATGGCATGGAGGGTCAACTTGGAATCCTGAAGCCAACAAGGTCAGAATCATTAACACCGCCACCACCTCGCGAGGAACCAGAGGACCGAAGGCGGGCAACCACAAAACCATACCATCACCGTCGTCACACCTGATACCTAAATGAAATTACCACGGAGATTAGACCAGAACAATTGATTAACGGGAACCTATAGCAATACAAGCTTAAGGAATTACCGCAACTATAACAGCTTAGTAGTAGCAGCAACGACCCATGACCTGCTCGAGAGAAATAAGGAAAATAAACAAATTCAGAACAGGGCATTCAGAGTTAGCTTCAAGAACATATCACCATCCATGCCATACAAGATTAAGAGATTTAGTTTTGTGTTGTGTCCAAAACTATACCTGACAAGTTAAGACTACAACAAACAGTGCCCTCATCGCGAACGACATATCCCACGGTGATGATATCTCAAATCACTGTTAGTAGTCCGCTGATATCTTTGTGCACTTGAACTCCCCAAAGCAAGCATTATACATCGTCTGGTCAAGACACGACAAGACACGTTCCAAAATTGGTTTCATGCAGCTAAATTCCTCAAAATCTAAGCTTCCCATATCAGCAGTAAAAACCCAACAGTTGGAAATCGGAGCATAAAACACTTTCCCGTTGGTTACAACTGAACAGGTCCATCTGACCTGCACTTCAACGTTGGTTTTGATCTATCATTCAGGTTCAGATTAGCAATCTTAATGAAGAAAGAATTTAAAACCATACTACCTTCTCTATGTGCGTAAACATCACCATAACTCATGCCAGGCATCCAAGCGAAATCAGAACGTGAAGAGAAAAGAGATCCCAAACATGTTTAGACATGTTTCAACCAAAATAGAAACATTATTTATTACCCAGAAGATGTGCCCACAGCAACCCATTTGTTTCCCAAAAACATCTGCAGGCCTGCCAAATCAGAAAAGGAAAGAAATCAAAACTTAAACAAGTCATTATTCCATTCAAACTTGATCAACTGAAAATGGCTAGTATCGGCCGTATAGAAATCAATAAAATGGTAAGAAATCAAGCGAGAGAAGAAACGACCAAAGGGTATCCGTATATTCCAAAACAATCACAGACAGGAATCACCGAATTTGGAAAGCCTTTTATCACACATCAATTCAGAAATTGAGTGATAAGAAGGGCAAGTCATCTATAAAAGAGAAAGAATCGAAGAGGAAAGGGGGGGGGGGGGAAGAACTCATAGCAAAGAACTTCAAAATTCCACAGAAAAAAATCCCAGTTTCAAACCTAATTTAGAGAAAAGAAAACTTATCTTTCAAATCCCACCGTGAAACCACCGGAACCCTCTTCGCTTGCCATCGCCGGAATCCTTCCGATGAGTCTATGATGCAAATCGCCACCGTTGAAGCCAATCAAACATTCATTCCATCGTTGAACCACCCGGACTCTCCAAGCCGCCACCGAAAGAGAACATTCACTGTTTTTTTATTATTGATGATTTTACTGTTTGTTTCAGATTGAAAAGGAGAATGGTGAGCAAAGCACGGAGAAGCAAAAGAAGGTGAAATCGCAATGACGAGAAAGAATGGAGAGAGAGGAAGCTGGAGGAAGGAGCGAAAAGGAGATGGCGGAGGATTTGACGAAGAAGAGCGGAGAAGAACGAGGAAATTAGGGTTTAGCTTTTTTCCGTTTTTGTTATTTTGTTTCTGTTGTAATCCCATGTATGCCCATGCATACTAATTATTATGCACCCTCACGCGCACTCACACGATCTCCAATGGATCACTATCATACGTACCACAACGCCGCCCACCGTAAACCATTACTAAGCGCAACGCATCGGATCCGTCAACCCTCATTTAACCCTCAATTACACTTTAATCTCCCTAATTAATCTCATTTAACCCCCTAATTATTCGATAATTAAACTTCTAAAAGAACCATTAACTTTTTCATAATAAATCATTTAGTTAGCCTGTTTTTTAGTTTAATTAACTTTCTATCTAATTAACCTTTTGTTTACCAATTAATTTTCTTGTTATCTCAAATTAATCTCTGTCATAATAATTAATGAAAACCTACTTTTTTTCTTAAAAAAAACAATAACCTTTTGTAATTTATTTAATATAATAACAAACAACTTTTATTAATTAAATCATTTCATATTTATGTTTTTTAAGATAAAATAAAATCACTTATTAAAAATCTCTTATTTAAAACTAGAATAACTAAATTAACTCGTACTAAAATTAATCTCACCAAATTAATTAACATTTTCTCAAAAAAAATCAACCTTACCCTTCAAAGTAAAATCAACTTCCCGCTTACAAATCGATTCACCCAAATCAAACATTCAAACTAAAATCAACTTAATCAGTAAAAACAATCAACATCGAAAATACAACTTAATCGTGCACACTCACATTCACGACACATTCACTCTCACACACACTTAAGCGCTTTCATGCGTGTGTATGGTTTTACTTTCTGCAATTTACTTTCAGCGATTTACATTACTGCAATTTACATTTCCGCCTTGCATTCCGTCCAAAGGAAGAATCTGCGCATGATCTCAACAATTGCGCGTATGCATATCATTTGCATCATTTCCCCATGATCCTTGATCCCATTCAAGTTGATCTCTAGGATAGATCCTATCCCATAGGAAAGACTCTTTTACAACTTATAACAAACAAAACAATTCAACTCAACACAACAATATTCAAACACATTAGAAAAAAGATGCCAAATCATCTTAAGCGAGATAGAATCTCCACCCCACATCAATACAGTCAATACCGTAGGAACTTTGCCTTAAGAGAGATAAAGGCGTACCTTGTCGATCCCTATCCGAGTACTTGAGCCCTTCTCTTAAGATGATGCAAAAACCACATTCCTACAATTTGTGGCGGTTAAATCTCCCTTAAAATGACAACTCACATTTTCTCCTAAAATCAATCAAAACAACTACCCTAAACCCGTAGGAACTTTGACCACAGTCAAAGCACTCCTCAAACCCTTTAGGGGAACTACAAATACTCTTATTCCACTCCCGTAAGGATATGTAGGCATAAGATGCGATATCTTATCGAGTATACTTAGAAATAAACCACTAGGGTCTTTAACCTTAAGCAGATAATCCATAGCAATAAACAACATAAAACAAGAGGTTCCTGTAGAGTACTACAGAAACTTAGGATGCTAGCACCTTCCCTAAGTTTAACCAACCCCCGAATCTAAAACTCTCTAAACCTTGCATTTGCATTGCATTGTGGGAATTTCGATCTTTATCCCTTCCTTTGGACAAATCAAAGTTCGGTTGCAAAATGAATTAAAGATTCAAACTAATCAATAGTTTGGTATCCAATTTTCACCGCGACAATTTCGCCATAGTAGAATCCTGCCGACATTGTGGAGGACTACTCGAGAATTCAATTTCAGTACTACTTTCGTGGTTCTTATTAATTGAATTATTATTTTATTCTTTATGCATGTTATATCATTTTGCTGTTTATGCTTATTTCCGTTTGCATTAATTATCATGTCTAGCTAAATTAGTTTTATTGGTATGTAAGCAAATTAGTAGAACGGGATTCGATAATACCCGGTGCACCTTACCTTTTTACAAACAATCTTTTTGGCCGTAGTTTTTAATTTGAATTTCTAAATAAACCTTTGTCATGACAGTGAGAAGCTATTTACAGCGGTTTTGCCATGAGAGTGGGAAACTTATTAAGGTTCGAGCCGGCACGTGAGAGCGTGGGGCTTGAACCGAATAGTAAAAAATAGACATTGATTTTAAACACAGCGAAAGCGCTTTAAAAGAAATCAGAATTTATTTGTTTTCAAAAAGTAGTTTTAACCTCGAATGGGACTGCGAGAGCATACATTCCACCTTAGAATTATGACCCGAGTCAACAACCAGCATGAGGCAAAGGTCTTAAATTGAGTATTTTCTCCTGAAAAGTGTTTGCAAATACTAAAAAGCACCGGTGACCTGTCGAATCCGCGAAAACTAAAGCATTACATACTGATATCCCTTTACCGCTTTTCCTTAAACTAATAACATTTATTTCCTTTAAATTTAATTGCATTCGCATTTAACTTTCCTAATTCCATTAGCCTTAGCTTTACGCCATAACAATAGATAACGGTAGGTTGACATTGGTCTATGTGGGTTCGACAAATCTTTTATATTACTTCAATATTTCTGTGCACTTGCGGACGCATCAAGTTTTTGGCGCCGTTGCCGGGGACCGACAATCAATATTGTGATTCCATTATTGCATAGTATAGACTAAGGCACTCTTATCTCAATTACTATGTATAACCCAAATTTCCCTTATAACTACCACCCCCAATATTTTGAGGAACCACAAGATCCGCTTAAATCTGACCTCGAAATATTATTGGAGGATTTCAATATGACGCACTCTCACCCAAATTCCCTCTACAATTACCACTCCCAATATTTTGAGGAACCGCAAGATTTTGATACATCAAACCTCGAACTATTACTAGAATAACTTAATGCGACGTTTACTTACTCTAGGATAGAATCTATGATGGAGCGCTTTGTGGAGACACAAACTCTCCAAAATGAAGATTTTAGAAAACAACATCTCCAAATTAATGAAAATCTTAAGCAGATGAGCATTATGGTCGATTCCCTCGCGATTCACAGCGAGGCTTTGGAGACTCAAACGTACCTGCTTACACAAACTCCTCTAGGAACCTTCCCTGAGAGACAAGTGGATGTTGTAACAACCAATAATGAAGAACAAATAGAAAATCCTAGGGAGAGTGATAATGAGTCCGAGGAGAGTTTTGGTTAGAAAAGCATACATATTGAGAAAAATCCGCCAACACCCCCCCGAAAGGGAGGTCGTCAAAGAGGTAGAGAAGGAAGCACTTATTGTTGCTCTTCCTCCCTATACGCCACCTATTTCTTTCCTACAAAGGGTTTTGGAAGATAAGGTAGACTCCCAACCCAGAACATATGTGGAGGTATTGGAAAATATCCACACAAATGCACCTTTGTCTAAGGTCCCTCATAGAAAAAGAAAAACCGAGGACCATGAAACTAGGGTCATCATTACTGTTAAAAGGGTAAGATTAACTTTTGAGGTGGTGGATGATATAACTAAGCCGAAATTTGAAAAATTGATACTTAGGATAGATCCAGAACCACCACCACGAGTTCGAAACAATGAACCACCCTACAGAAGAAATAAAATAAAAGGTGAGAGATATGAGCGATGGCTTGATAAGTGGCCATGGAAACCGAAGACTATTCAATGTTCGATCGAGGAACCATTCTCGAAAGAACCACCATGAGTAATTGCACTCCTTAGTCGTCGAACTATCGACATTAAACAAAGCGTTGTGTGGGAGGCAACCCACAAGGTTTTTATTTTAAGTTGTTTGTTTAAATTTGCAGAAAATAAAAAAAATGTATCAATTGTTACGTTTTAGCTATCGCCAGGCGAAAACTCTCTACATGACGATGAGTTGTGCCCACAGACATTCCTACGAGTGTTACTGCTGGTGGTGACACTGATGATGAGTACTTCCTCCGGAAGCAAGTAATATGATGAGTTGGTTCTAGAATTACACAAACGAAGGTATCTCACAATGCCCGCCGCCGGAGTAGAAGTGATCAACAAAGACATGGACATCAAGAGCAGGATCATAGAGGATTTGGCACGCAATAGCATTCATACAAGTTCTATCTTTCCTTTTTCCACCTTTTATTAAAACATTGAGGACAATGTTTGGTTTAAGTGTGGGGGAGGAACTCTACCGCTTTCATTTTATCGCTTTTTAGTTTGATTTATTGTCTTATATTTTATTTCATTCTTTTAGGAATTTTATCTGTTTTTAATGTCATGTCAGAGTCTTTGCATGTGTTGTCGAGTCTTTATGCGTGGTTTTCGCTTGTTATTGAATTTCCCCATAATTTCAAATTTTCAAAATTTTAACCTCCAACAATTTTTTGCTTCGATTCATGACATGGTACTCTGAGAGTATATAGCCTGTTCAGGCTATGTTAGAAAAACTTGGGAAAGTTTTGATAAAATTAATATCATCCTGACACCCTTAACCCCCTAAATATGCAAAATCAATTTTAGTACCCATTATGCCGATACCTTAAAGCTCCAGCTTTTTTTTTAGTAATCCCTAAGTAGTTTATTTAAGCAGTCAGCACCATCCTAAACACACTAAGAAACTGATGCAAATAAGTGTATGATCTCTGGTTTAAAATGAGAAATTAAGAAAGAAAGAAAAAATTTATGAATAAAAAGACATGTTCCTTCTAAGTTAGGTGCTCCTCACCCGATCACTTAGCCCAACAGTACAAACTCTATAAGTTTAATTGATGCTTAAGCATATGTGCAGAAAAAAATAAAATAACAATGAGATCATAGTCACTAACAGGTTTACTTGCCATGAATGTGTATGGGATAACGGGCTTAATGTGATTGCACTAGAATGAAATGGGGTGAAAGAGAGCATGAGATATAGGTTGAGTTATAGTGGAATGATTCCGGTTGGTTTGCATAAGTAGGGAGTTTTTGAAATTGTGTCGTTACGGTATCCTTGGTATTGATATTTAGTGCCTGTCGATCTAACTTTAGCCTAGCAGCCACGTACGATTAGAGTCTCACCGTGTCTTTGTTTCAAATTATGCTTATTTCTTTTTACCGCATTGGTTGATTGCTTGAGGACAAGCAATGGTTTAAGTGTGGGGGTATCTGATAACGCGAAAGTATATCGTTTATTTGACTCGATTTACATGAATTTACTTGCGACTATTGTTAATTTATCTTGATTTATGTTCTATTATACGGTTAATTTACTATGTTTTGGAGATTATGGAGAATTTGGATTAAAGAAAGAAAAGAAGAAGAAGTGGAAGGAAAAGAAAGAAGAAAGAAAGAAATAGAGGAGAAAAACAGAAAAGCAGATTTTGTGAGTGTGATGTTCGTCACAGCTCCATGACGCCCGTCACGACCATCATGGTCATCATGCCCTATCACGCTCGTCAAAACCATCACGGTCTTTACGGTTCCATTACGGTCGTCATGCATCAAATATCAGGATAACGTGCAAAAACAGAAGTGGCCACGAACACCTTCAACTTAATTTCTTCCCACACTTTCTCCACTAACTGCCCACTACAAGAAGTTATTCCCACTTCCCCCATAACTCATGCATGATATCTGGAAGTTGAGAAATGAAATATCTCCTATAAATAGGCCTGAGATTCACATCTTTGAGGGGGGGCTTCGACCTATCGAAGTGCTACCAAAATTTCTATTAAAGCTATTTTTTATTTGTTTCTTTTATTTTCTTTCCTTTTTCCCTTTAGTTCAGAGCATTGCATTTCTTTCTGCAATTGTATTTCGCCAAAGTAGAATTTTGCCGACATTGTGGAGGACTACTCAAGAATTCAATTTCAGTACTACTTTCGAGGTTCTTATTAATTGAATTATTATTTTATTCCTTATGCATGTTATATCATTTTTCTGTTTATGCTTATTCTGTTTGCATTAATTATCATGTCTAGCTAAATTAGTTTTATTGGTATGTAAGCAAATTAGTAGAACGAGATTCGATAATACCCGGTGCACCTTACATTTTTACAAACAATCTTTTTGGCCGTAGTTTTTAATCTGAATTTCTAAATAAACCTTTGTCACGATAGCGAGAAGCTATTTACAGCAGTTTTGCCATGAGAGTGGGAAACTTATTAAGGTTCGAGCCGACACGTGAGAGCGTGGGGCTTGAACCGAATAGTAAAAACTAGGCATTAATTTTAAACACAGCGAAAGCGCTTTAAAAGAAATCAGAATTTATTTGTTTTCAAAAAGTAGTTTTAACCTCGAATGGGACTGCGAGAGCGTACATTCCGCCTTAGAATTATGACCCGAGTCAACAACCAGCGTGAGGCAAAGGTCTTTAATTGAGTATTTTCTCCTGAAAAGTGTTTGCAAAGACTAAAAAGCACCAGCGACCTGTCGAATCCGCAAAAACTAAAGCATTACATACCGATATCCCTTTACCGCTTTTCCTTAAACTAATAACCTTTATTTCCTTTAAATTTAATTGCATTCGCATTTAACTTTCCTAATTCCATTAGCCTTAGCTTTACGCCATAACAATAGATAACAGTAGGTTGACATTGGTCTCTGTGGGTTCGACAAATCTTTTATATTACTTCGATATTTCCGAGCACTTGCGGACGCATCACAACACCATGTCAAAGTTTCTTTTGTACAACACATCATCCTTGTTCAAGAAAATTTCCCAAAAGTCTCCTTAGAGTCTTCTTGTCTTTACTTGATGCCCCAGGCAGATACTCTTGAGTCGTGAGGAAATGTCTGATGTAAAAATACCAAGGCTTTCCATCTGACGCTTTCTTATAAAACTAAAAACATGTCTTCTTTTTTGAATTTAAAAATTGTATTGTTGTGTTTTTGTTGTTGTCAACTACATAAAGTTTGGTTTTGATGCTGCAATTTTGAAGTGTAGAGGTTGCAATGGTATTGTTGTAGGTTGGAGCAGTGTTGTCACTGTTGTTTTGAAGCATGGTGTAGCTCGCAGGAAGCAATACATGGATTTGGAGGGTAGTGTTTGTCATTTGTGTAGGATAGGTTTGTGGTACGGTTTGCAGGAATTTGGGAGGTAGCATGGCTTTTGGTTTCGCAGGTCATGGAAAATTGTTTTAGAGCTTAGTGCATAAGTTTCTATGGTTTTACACAGTGGGTACGGTCTTGTAAAAGGTTTTGGACTTGTGTAGGCTTTAGAGCATGTAGTAGTAACAAGTTTCTTATATTGTAGCAGACTGTGTTATTGTTGTCAAGTGGTACGATTAGCTGGTGTAAACAAGATGTAGCAGACTCATTAAGACCACTTTATTATTTTTGTAATTTTTGACAATGACTTTGTTTTGGAAATTTTTTGTAATATGATGGGATTTAAAAGAAAAACATGGAATGGGCTTAAGAAGTTTTGTATAACATAGAACTCTTGTGGTAGTGATTTAAAATATAATGGACTTAAAGTATAATAAGAAAACAATGGGTTCATGAATTATAATTATTTTGTAGCTTTTTGTGTAAATGGATTTAAATTGGACTTGTGAAAAAAATGGATTAAAAAATCAATAATGGAAAATTAGTTAAGTAAAAAAAGACAAAAAAAAATGAATAATAGTTTGTATTGGAAAAAGTGAAAAAAATGGATATGGTTATTGAAAATTGGATAATGAATATTGGATATTTAGAAATTAGATATAATGAATAAAAAATGGTTTAGAAGTGGATTTAAGGGATACATGGATATTAGAATGGGCATATGGACATGAATTAGATGGAAGAAGTGGATTTAAAAATGGTATGGATTATTGGGAATTATATGGTCATTGAATGGATTGAAAGAAGAATTTGGATAAAGCACAGATAATGGATAATTAAATTGGATATTTGAAATGGAAAAGTGGATAAAAAATGTGGATTTAGAAAGAATGGATATGGACGAATAACTAGCTTGAACTTTTGGAATCAATGATAAAACTTGAACCACATAACCAGTACTCCTACACAACTCCAATGTGTTAACCTTTGATGACTCTGTATGTTCAACAAACAGCTTGAACAGACACAAAACCCTGATTTGATGATCCTCATATATGAAAAATGAAAGCATCTCCTCTTTCGGAAAAATTACTTCACATATACTTGACCCGCTAGCTTCAAATGAACGATACCTGATCATTTTGAACACAAAGGATGAGAAACCATAATCGCCATGCCTTGAGTGCACACTGATGAAATAAATGACTTGAAAAGGCCCAAAAACCGTAATTCAAAATCTTTTCAGTCAAGTTGCTGATGACACCCTAAACAAATGACACTTTGGGGCAACTCAGAGAAACTGAAGTCGTGCCTTGATAAACCTTTGATAGGAACTGCTTGTGACAATTTGAAATTCTGGTATGCCAATCTCAGATGTCCTAAGAGATGCTAAGAACATTGATCTCTGCTCAAACAGAACAAGGACAGAACATGACCATTTTTAAATCCCTTTAAAAATTAACAATGTCATGACATCTGCTGTAACATCTGCCGACTGACAAAACTATTTATCTAACCATTTAAATTGTGCAGTATTGTAAATGCTGAGAGATAAATAACACAATGAATTGTTAACCCAGTTCGATGCAACATCACCTACATCTGGGGGCTACCAAGCCAGGAAGGAAATCCACTATTAGCATAATTAATTCAGAGCTAAACTCCCAGTTTACAACTCCTCACTTAATCTATACCCAATGCAATTTCTGCCTAGAACCCACTAGACAAGAGACACCTCTCACTCCCCCTCAATCACAGCAGTGATAAAAATTCAATACACAAAGAAAGACTTTAGAAGACACTCTTCAAAGTCACAATACTTGATTTTGCTTAACAGCTTCAATCAAGAACAATACACTCTTGCTTAAAAGCTTTGAGTGAACAATTAACAATTAATAATATGTCTACCACGATGCATCCAAAGATACAAAGGGTGACTTACAAAGCCACACACACAAGACTCTCAAAACCCTAAACCCTTATTTTACACTCAAGTTTTTCTTGTTGTGAGTGCTTGTTTTTCCTTGCTTCTGCGCCTCCTAAAATAGTAATGCATTCTGGGCTTGGGCTGATCTAAAGTAACAGCAGGGAGAGAAGATTTAAATGTTCATAAATTGCAACAGAAATTAGGTTTAACCAAGTTAATCCAATCTCCACAATTCATGGTGCTATCAAATAGGTCATAGGCGTTTCATGTTATGCTCATCACTGCCTAGAGTCTCTCCTAAGATAACTAAGGAACCCTAGCAGGTTTCCTAAAATCTAGCCTGAGATAACTCAGGAACCATAACAGAAAAACAAATACGCGCACTTGCTGGCAGCTAACCGATGTCATAACATTCAACATGACATCCAATACACTCTGTTCTAGCTAACCAAACTTACCCAACAGTACACTACACAAGTATGTCATGACATCAGTCAAGACATCTACACACAACAATTTTTTACCATAAAATGCAGCCAATCAATAACATCTACAAACTTCCATTCTTTTCTTCATAACAGTAGAAACAAATGTATTATAGTTTCCTAAAAAGTCTCAAAGATCCTTTTTAAGAACACCAATTAAATCTACACTTTGTTCCAAATAAATCTCTTTGACCTGCACACACTGATGAGGTATATCTAACAGGATCTCATCAAACCAAAACACCTCTGTCAAGAGATATAAAATAGCAGCTCTTGCTGTACTAGACAAAGATGTCATGACATTTGTCTCGATATCTTGATTAAAACACATGACAGCAGTTCTGTCTTGACAGTAGATGAAGATGTTATAACATCTTGCTTAACATCAGTGCAGAATCATGTTTTACAAAAATTTAGTCAATCATAGAACCATGGACAATCATAGAATCATGGAACTAATAATCTCCCCCTTTGGCAAATGTTTTGGCTAAAACAACCAAACAAACTTATCAGGGTAGCAACAACAGTAGTTTTCTCAAATACATCTAGCCTCACAAACTATCATGCTCCCCCTTAATAGTTGGATCCAGCAAGCAACAACAACACACTACTCTTCCCTTAGCAGTAGCAAAGTCGTATCACAATATTGGTCATCATGTCAATACATGTGACATAACATCAGGACAACAGATAACATCAATACTTTACTCCCCCTTTTTAGTCAAAAATTGATAACAAATGCAGTAAGTGTGCATAGATAAACTCAGATGCACACAAATAACAGAGCCAAACCCAAAAAATGAATCAAAACCACAATCTCCCAGGAGATAAACACAGACTAAATCAGATACACAAGTTTCTTAATCCCTAATCAATATAAGGACTGCACCACTATAGCAACAATCCATGGACAAGGACTTAACCACAACTGAACTCTAGCTTTCAAATCACCCCCTACTGACCTCACTCAGCCACAGTAAAATCTATCCTGATTCCAGCCCATCATATATGACATCAACTCCTTTACCACTCACTTTGGTTCCTTAAGACACCAACCACAAGGCTTATTATTTCCATAGTAGTCCATACACATGAAGTTCTCAGTAGAACACAATAGCAGCAGCTTCACAGATCAACACAAACACCAGAACATCATAGAGAGAAATAAACTTTCATGTAGCTTCCTCAGATACATAATGTTCAGACATCCTGTCTGGCATTACAAATACAATAAAGATTCTTAAGCACCAAGTTATTGAATCTTGAGTTCTTGCCTTGCCTGAAGCTGCACCTTCAGGAGTGACACTTTTGACATCAACAATTAAAGGATAATCAATTAAATACTTGCCAAGTAGCATTGATTTTAAAGCCCTAATTTGAGACACAAAAATATTCTGCAGAGAAAAAAAAATTCTCCCAGACACAAACCAATGTTGTTTCCTAGGTCATTCATAAGAAGTAAGTACAGACCTATTTCAAACCAACAGTTTCACAAAGCCAGGCCCACAGTCACATTGTCAAGTAAAATTACACCAGACAACACAATGTCAGGACATCTTATCTGACATTACAACCTCATCAGTGGTTCAAGAACACAAGCTTGCCCGAGAATCAACAAACTTTGTACACAGCTCCACATCAGCACAAAGTCACCATAAGCGATGCAGCTACACATCATACAAGTACACAACTCCCTTGTCATGCATACTCAGCAGTCCCCCTAAAAGAGAGAACCCAAACACATGAAGAACCACTTCATCACACACTGCAACTTTACACTCCTTGTTTCACAACCCATACTAGACCAAATAGCAGAAGTAGTTGCAGGATAAACATAACTATCTGTAAGATTACTCAGATTCAGTTTGAAGGACTAGAAAAATCTCCAAGATGACAGGGTGAAAGTCCTTCCTTATGCACAAAATCAGAGCTAATGATGTCTTAATCTTCATCTTCACCAGCCATACAAGACAAAACACTTGGATAGAGGCCCAAAAATCTGATTTGATCCATTGATATCCAATGACAGAACCAAAAAAAAAATACACTGTCAGGTTCACCATGAGCTAGAGCAGTAACATAATGTCATAAGATCTTGTCTGACATTCCATCCTCATAGAGGCATACAATCACAAACTGCTTGAGACCATAAACAATCTTGAAACTGTACTATTGCAGCAACAGATCCTAGAAGTATAACTCCCCGTATCAAGGATAACTAGTGCTCTTTTTCCAGAAGCACGTGAATGGAAAACATAAGACTCATCTTCATGTCTTCAAGAGCTCACTCTTTGTTCAACACACCTGTTGAACGCATTCACTTACTGCTTGAACCACAAGCAAATAGTACACCCATCAAACAGAAGTTCTCCCCCTAGCTTTTATAGAAGATGCTCTTTTCAGCAAGAAATACCCAAGATCACCACATTATCTCCCATGAACAACTCCATGCTCATACATAGAGAAGGCACCAAACTGCTCCATTTCTTTCTAAAGTTACCCATTCTCCACAAGAATTCTGGCATGAGTCAGAGAGCAAGATAGACACCCCATAATCCAAGACATTCTTTCCTCATCATTCTCCCATATGATAAGTTAGAACACTTCTGATTCGACTAGTGAATATCACTTCCATATAACACATCAGAATCCAATCAACCAATGATCCACTCCAGTTTTGTACAATACCTTCACATAATACTCCAAGACAGTCCTTTTACCTTATCATTCTCCCGTATGACAAGATAAAGTACTTCTTAGTCAAGACGTGAATCACAAGTTCCACAACAGATCTTCAAGTCCAGCAAACAAAATGATGTTCTGACATTAGTTAGGACATTATATCACAGACATCATACATTAACCACTTTGACTTACTATCTGAACAGTAATCCAATATGAGGATCTTCAGAGAGCACAGCTCCACCAGCTTGATCAAAAACATCTCCAAAAGAAGGTAATCTTCCATAAGCAACTTAGGGCTTCTACTACAAGCTCCAATATATGAACAAAACAAGAACCTTCTTTGATCTTCAACCAACTACCCTTCTGCACAAGAGTAATTAGTTCCAAGCTCACTGCTTGGAATCACATTAGAGACCAATCAAATGCCACTATTTAGTTAACTCAGCTTCTTTCAGAGCTCTATAAAATCTAAGCAAACTTGATCTTCATATCCTACATGCTCCAAGGCAACTTAGATACACCAAGACATGGACATGTAACATCTACTCCTTCACACAACTTGTAACACCCTTTTTCTACCCCAAAAATATTAAGGCAAAATAACAGAAATTAGAGTGAATAAATAAATCTCATTAAAAAGCCACTAAAAGGGCGTACATTCTTCAAAGTCATCAAATTAGGTCCATACTCTGTAACTACGGGTTTTCCCCAAAATACATCAAAACATCATAAACAGCAGAGCTCAAAGCATAAATCAAGGTTTCTCCTCATAAGGGAAAATAAGTAAAATAACCCACTGATATAAAACCAACTCAAAGAACCCAACTCGATGTTACATATCAGAGCAAGCCCCTCTAGTCACCTAAATCAACTAATAACTCAACCTTCAAAAATAACTCCTTGACGGCGTCCACGACTAAACTTTCTCATTTGCACATTACCCACGTGGAGGTAACATTCAAACAGGCGGGGTGAGTACAACAATTCATAATAATCAATGTATAACAATTAATGCATAAACGGTGTCATATTCATATTCAACACATGCTATCTTTCAATAGGCCTCGAAGGCCAAAACGTCATAATTTATACACAAAGGCTCATAAATGCAAATGCAACATAGACTCAATGCATGTGGTACCAATCATCACAGCTCGATGGACACTGGGTCATATCCCCTCCATAGATCCCCATCAATAGGATCGATTCTACTAGAGAACTGGAGCACATCAAAATACTTCACATCCACACAATGGGATTGAAGCCAAAGTAATCGAGGTCCTGAACCGAAGTCCGGATGCACATGAATGCATGACACACACGTCAAAAATCATCCTCATAATAACATCATAGGTGCATCATCATTCATCATACTCATCATATTCATCAACATAGTCATCATCATTACATAAATCGTCATATGTCATATTATCACATAATTCATCATAATAATCATCATCATCGCATAAATCAATATATCTCATGTTATCACATAATTCATCATAATAATCGTCATTATCACACATCATGGAAATCGTCATATAATTCATCATAATAATTACATATTTGCATCATAGTCATCCTCATATTAGCCCACCATATTACCACATATTATCATATATTAATTCCTAATACTACCCATATCAGCTCATATTAATTTATCAATTATACTCGCGATAATCCTCACATTATCACCTATTAATCACATAATTCCTCACTACCATACTCATGGTAATCCATCCCATAAATCCCCGAATCAAACATCAAGGCGTCGCTGCAACACGATCAACTTTCGCAAACTCTGCTACATTCCCTGGCTTGCCCTCTAGGCGAGTCGGTAGCGAGTCTTCGCTAGCATGCTCGCTAGGCGAGTCTTCGCTAGCATGCTCGCTAGGCGAACAGTGCGATGGCCGCAAAACCTATTACAACCAGAACTGATTCTTGTCCAAATGCTTATACGATTCACTTACCCAATGCCCCCAAAACATCCCTAAATCATCCCTACGGTCATACGGTGGGAACGACACAAAATCTATGGTTTATTAGGCCAATCTGGCAACATTCACACTGCTTAAATCACTATTTTCCTGCAATTGCTCTGAGTGCATCAGAGTTACTCACATTTGAACATTCCTATTGATCGCGACTTTCTATGTCTAACTCAATTAACTGCAAGTGCACAGTCTATCGCATAGTAATAATAGATATCGATCCCATAGGGACTCGTAATCAAACTAGTATTATCGTGCGTTACGGTGTTTAGCTAGGTTGGTAATGTTTTAAGGGAATAATAACAAAATAAGTGTGTAAACTAATGGGAACTAAAGCTTTTACTTAAGATATGGATGCTTGAATCGGTATGCAATATGTTATTTCTTCAGGGATTCTATAGGTCACCGGTGTCTTTAGGTTTTCAAAAATAGTTTAAGAAGAAAATGATGGTTTAAAGACCTTTGTCTCACGAAGGTTGTTGACGCCAGTCGCAACTCTAAGGCGGAACGTATGCTGTCGCTATCCCGTTCGGGGTTAAAGTTACTTTTTGAAAACTATTAAGTTCCAATTCCTTTTAAAGCGCTGTCGCTGTTTTTAAAATGAATGCCTAGTTTTTACTATCTGGTCTTAGCCTCAGTTGTCGCTTGTTGGTTGGTACCTTTATGAATTTCCCACTGTCGTGGCAAAACTACTCGCGACGAAGGTTTATTTAGAAAAGACAAATTTAAAAACTGAAACCATAAATAAGTTCTTGAAAAGGTAGATATACACCGGTTAATTATTAAATCCCATCATATTATTTATTACATACCGATTACTTAAGATTTAGCCAGACATGGAATATAAATAAACAGAACGTAAATAATGGCAGAAAATAATAATATTCATTACAATAGGAAATAACAGTTCAATTACGATTAGAATAGAAACCTGTAAATAATTCGATTTGACTTTTGGGAAAATCCACCAAAATGGCGGCAGGATTTTTTCTTTATGCCAATTTCTCGTACAGAATGGAAATGGGGAGTAAAACAAGAATTGCAAGCAAAGAAAGAAACAGGAAATAAAACAACGATAAGAAAAATGGGAATTTGAATAATTTCTCTAAAGGTAAATTGGCAGCACTTCGTTTCTTCAATGCGGCTCCCTTTTTCCGGTACCAGTTACCTCCTTTTATAGATGGGATAATCCACGGTTTATTTCTTCGGGAAGTGGGAGTGATATCAGAGAATATAGGAGTTAGTGGTACCACTTCTCTTTGGCACTTTAACAATTTGACAGCACGTGCAGAAAACTGTATTTTAACTGCATGACGGTCGTCATGGACCTGTGACGGTCGTCACACGCATGACGGTCGTCACACCCTAGTGACGGTCGTCACATCAGCAGAACTCGTTTTTGCTGCTTTTTGGCCTGATTTTCTCTTGGTTTTCACCTGTAAATGCTTCTTTTTTTTTTATCTTGCTCCATTTGAGCATGGACTTTGAATACCTGCAAAATACTGGGCAAATAGTGTGGAAATATCCGAATTCGGAGTGAAAACGGTCTCCGATTAGTAGAAAAGTACATCATTATATATATATATATATATATATATATATATATATATATATATATATATATATATATATATATATGTGGAAATATCCGAATTCGGAGTGAAAACGGTCTCCGATTAGTAGAAAAGTACATCATTATATATATATATATATATATATATATATATATATATATATATATATATATATATATATATATATATATATATATATATATATATATATATATATATATATATATATATATATATATATATATATATATATATATATATATATATATATATATATATATATATATATATATATATATATATATATATATATATATATATATATATATATATATATATATATATATATATATATATATATATATATATATATATATATATATATATATATATATATATATATATATATATATATATATATATATATATATATATATATATATATGATTTTGCGTTATCAAACTCCCCTAAACTTGAATCTTTGCTTGTCCTCAAGTAAAGGTAGGAAAAATTTAAAGTTCGGCAAGCACGCGGCACGCTCTTCCCTTGATCAGATTTTCTCGGATGCCAAGTTGAGAAGAACCGGGGATCCAATGGAAACAAAGCGTATACGGCGACGACACTTGATTGTAAGTCTTCGAGGGCCTCTCTTTTATGCAGGCCAGTCTCAACCGTGTTACTGCAACTCGGCTTCAAGTCTCTCGCTACAAATTTTACCCGGCATCGTTCTGGTGCAGTCACATTAAGCCCGTTATCCACACATGTTCATGGCAAGAAAACCTGTTGGTGATTTTGATCTCTCTCCTAGTTTGATTTTTTTCTCTGCACATATGCTTATTCTGCTATAAATCCGCAAGAGTTTCGTACCGTTGGGCTAAATGCTCGGGTGAGGAGCACCTAACTTAGAAGGGACATATCTCTGTATTCATGCAATATGGCTTTTCTTTTCTTTCAAGATTATTGAATTCTTACTAGAGATCATACACTTATTTGCATCGGTTTCTTGCTTAGAAGAGTTTAGGATGGTGCTGACTGCTCGTATAAACTACTGGGGGCTCCTTTCGAGTCGAAACTTGATGCTTTGATACGAGTAAGCAGTGAGACTGACTCGTATAAACTAGAGGTCTAAGGTGTCAGGGCGTAGAGGCTTTGTTAAAATTTTCTTCTCGGAAATTCCAACTTGGTAAGGTTTAGGCGAATTGCGTGATGCTTCGGAGAGGATAAAAGTTTCTTTGTATATGTCATATGAAGCGCGGGGAGTTCACGTAACGAAGATATATATATATATATATATATATATATATATATATATATATATATATATATATATATATATATATATATATATATATATATATATATATATATATATATATATATATATATATATATATATATATATATATATATATATATATATATATATATATATATATATATATATATATATATATATATATATATATATATATATATATATATATATATATATATATATATATATATATATATATATATATATATATATATATATATATATATATATATAAGAGCTTATTTGTCGAAAATTAAAATTAATTTAGACTGAGAATTCGAAAGAAAAAGTACAATAGAAAATGGGAAATAACATGGAAAAGGGAAATGAAAAGGGAAATAACGGTCCGCTCCTACACTATCTCAATCAGTGTCCTCACTGATTTGAAAGAATGTGGAAGGGAGGAATACAAAAGAAATAAATAAAGAAGACAAAATGACATAAATGAAAAATACTACTATTCCCGTCCTTGTCCTCGATCTCTTCCTCGACCTCTGGCTGGGGCGTCGCGTGCGGAGAGGTTCAGAGCTCCGGTGTGGAATATATAATCACGGAGGCTGTCGACTCGCACAGTGAGGTGTGTCATTTGATCGGCCATGCCGGAATGGATATCGTGCATCAACTGCAAAGATTGCTGAATTTGACCGGTTTGCTCTCTCTGCCATGCTTCAAATTCCTCAGCCCTTCGGTTCTGCTGCTCCATCATAAGCATCATCTGGTTCTGTTGCTCGATGCAGCGGAGGAGGGGTTCGGATGTGTCATCAGTGGCAGGACAGGGGCGGCGGCGGCAGAAGGGCCTTCGGCAGCAGGTGCTTGTGATGGCTCGGGCTGGTCGGCTCTGTCTAGCTCCTCTTGAACTTCGTCCCTAGGCTCTTGGATATTATCCTGTGTTGGGGCAGCAGGGGCAGTGGTATCCAAGAGCCAGTTGGCTCTATCCTCTGGATGCATTCGGGTGCGTGAAGGCATGATGGTGCTCTGGATAGTGCGGCCTCGCACTACCGGATGATATCTCCCATCATGGCGGGCCTTGATGAGGTGGGAGGCGCGGCAGTGGTCGGTGTCCAGAAAGACAGGGGGCATCTGGCGGAGTGTCTGGAGGCGGTCGCCAAGACCGAGGCCTATGGCAATGGATGTGATGATGCCACCGAAATAGAAAGGTTTAGAGCCGCGGTTACAATTGGCTTGAATGTGAGCCCAGAGAAACGGGGCGGCGTTAACAGGTTCCGAAGCGAACACGCAACGGAGGAAAAACAGCTCCTTCGAGTTGACCTTATGGTTACTGTCACGTGCAAATATTGTGTTGCTCAACATGTGGTGGAAGTAGCGGATAGTTGGGTTGTGGATATGAGTGGCGTTCAGAGTGTCCCAACTTTCTGGAGTTGTTCTGGTCAGTCGGTTCCAGAGAGGGAAGGCCTCTTGGTAGAACTGATCGGAGATGCGGCGGTGAGCATCGTCGCTGTGAGATAACTGTAGAATGACGGCGATGCGGTCCTAGGGGACCTGATATTCAGTGCCGAACAGACGAAAGCAGGCGGCGCCGTTAAGTTGGTTAGTATCGCCAGATGATGTTGCGTATGCGAAGGAGCTAAGAAACTCCAGAGTGAGTTGCTCGTAGGTGGGTTGGGGATTGGTGCAGAGATGCCAGATGCCGGCTCTCTGCAACATCCAAGTTACGCCATCGAGAATCCCGAATTCCGCCAGAGAATCCAGGTGAGCATACCGGGTCGGCTGAAGTGACCGTTGATGGAATGCTAGGAAGTTGGTCTGCTGCCGTTCGCCGACCTCTCCTTCTCGGAAAGTGATGGTGCTCAAATCAGGTTTGCACTGGGTTGTCTGGCCATTTTGGTGGGAGAAGTGCAGAGGTTTGAGAGTAGGGAGTTTCGGAGAATGGTGAGGTAAGAGAATGCAGAGGGTAATATATAAGGGTGAATTGGAAGTTGAAAATGGTGGAGGTTTAATGGGGGATTCAGAGGGTTTTTAGTGGGTTTTAATTTTGGGATAATGGGAAATTAGGGGAGAGGAAGTGGAAAGGTGCACAACCTCTATTTTAGAAAGAATTGGGGTTTTTTCTGCGTGACGACCGTCAGAGATGTGTGACGGTCGTAACACGCGTGACAACCGTCAGGGGAATGTGACGACCGTCACAGCAGCAAATTCTGCAGAAATGCAGAATTTTGCTTGTGGGGCGTTTTAACAGTGGAAAATATGATATTTTGACTTATGATGGACTAATAACGAAATAAGAAATAACAGGAAACATAATTAAGGGAGATACTGGAGTGAAATGAAAATAACATTAAATCGAAAAATGAGTTTAGAGTAATACAATATCCATAAAGAGGAAACAATTGCAAAATGAAATAATGTGAAACAATGCGAAATGCAGTAAACTTAAATTATAGAAAAAACTAAAATATCACTCCTTTGGTTTCTTCAAGTTGTTGACCTGCTGAATAACGTCATTAAATTGGTCGCTAACTACGTCCATGTAAGTAACGAAATCCATGTGAAGCTGCGTTAATTCATCTTTGATAGTGGTTACTTCCAGCTTGAGGTCGTCCGCAGTTCTTAGAACAATGTCTAGCTTGTCTAATTCATAAAGCCAATTGTCTTTGTTATGGATACTGGTTAGCTCATGGTTGGGCAATGTGAAAAGGTGGACAGGTTGATCAGCTATGAGGTATTCGTAGGCTCCTGGTCCTAAGGTACCTAAGATACGTCTATTGAAGTAGAACTGGATGTCCATTGATCTGAGGTTGCCGAAACGAACGACTTTGTTCAGGTAGTACCTCAGGCTAATTTCGTGGGCGATCATGGTGACTAGGCCTCCTATTAAAATGGGTGAGTGTGGTTCCTGATTGAGGCGTGTAAATGCCCTCATCATAAAAGGGACAGCATTTACAGGGCGGCCTTGTGAAGCACAGAGAAGGATGAACAGCACGTCCTTTGAGATTGTTGTAATGTTTTCCTCCTTCCCAAAGAGGGTATGGGCTAATATCCTATGGAAATAGCGGAAGGCTGGACTGTGTATCTCGTTGTTGTGCATGTCATTCAGTTCTGGGTGATAGTTACCGGTGATGGAACCCCAGAATTGGTCTAATTCGAGATCAATATCCTCTTTAGTGGTGATTAAAATGGGTGAGTGTGGTTCCTGATTGAGGCGTGTAAATGCCCTCATCATAAAAGGGACAGCATTTACAGGGCGGCCTTGTGAAGCACAGAGAAGGATGAACAGCACGTCCTTTGAGATTGTTGTAATGTTTTCCTCCTTCCCAAAGAGGGTATGGGCTAATATCCTATGGAAATAGCGGAAGGCTGGACTGTGTATCTCGTTGTTGTGCATGTCATTCAGTTCTGGGTGATAGTTACCGGTGATGGAACCCCAGAATTGGTCTAATTCGAGATCAATATCCTCTTCAGTGGTGGTAAACACAAAAGGTCCGCTATGGAAGCCTAGGATGTTAGCTAACATGGTACGGTTGTGTGTTTGGTCCATTCCAAACATTCGAAAGGTTATCAGCTCTTTAGTGGATCCATAGCCATGTTCAGGTAGGTAACTTAGGGAGCTAAGGAATTTGAATGTCAGTTCGCGGAAGGTAGCAAATCGGGTCTTTAGAGCAGTTTGCTCCCAGCCTAATTGGTTAAATAAGTACTGAATGCTATCCTGGATTCCTAGCTTGTCCATGGTGGGTCTATCGTAGTACAGAGTCGAAGCAAAGCTTCTCTGAGTCAGTGCCTCAAATCTGGCCTTATGAGCTCGTCCTCTAAACACAACAGTCGTAACGTCGATGTCGGCCATACTCGTTAGTTGGATAAAATGGGAGAAAAGTAGAACGACTTTTAAAATCCTGGAAAAATCACATTCACTCAGATCATATTTTTAAGAAGTAAAGAGTGATAAAAGAGAAAAATATAAAATAAATATAAATATTGGAAAATAAGATAATAGAGATTTATAGAAATCATAAGTTAACAAAAAAACATAGTTTTAATAAATTTAGAAGAAAAAAATGGAAAAAAAATTGGGTTGCCTCCTAATCAGCGCTGTCTTTAACGTCAGAAGCCTGACGATAGCTTGGATATAAGCTATTCGGGAAGCTCGAGCAATTTCATATTGCTCATGTGGTCGCTATGTTCATTTTGGTTATAATGTTTCAAACGCTGTCTGTTTACTACAAACGGTGCGTTGAGTTGATTCTTGATTTCAACAGCTCCACTCTTAAGGACTTTGGTAACCTAAAAAGGTCTAGACCATCTAGATTTTAATTTTCCAGGGAATAGTTTCAATCTGGAGTTGAATAGGAGCACGATGTCTCCCACACTGAATTGTTTCCAGGTCGAACATTTATCATGCCATTTCTTGGTCCTTTCTTTGTAGATGCGTGCATTCTCGTACGCGTCTAATCTTAGCTCTTCCAATTCATGAAGGTTCAAGATTCCCTTCTCGCCTGCCGCAGTGTAGTTGAAGTTTAGCGTCTTAATAGCCCAGAAGGCTTTATGCTCTAATTCTACCGGCAAGTGACATGATTTTCCATAGACTAGTTTAAATGGTGTGGTGCCTATCGGTGTCTTAAAGGCGGTCCTATAAGCCCATAAAGCTTCGTTTAGCTTTGAGGACCAATCTTTCCTGGAGGTTGCGACAGTCTTTTCTAAAATTTGCTTTATTTCTCTGTTCGAAACCTCCACTTGTCCACTAGTTTGTGGATGATACGGTGTGGCTACGCGGTGTTTGACTCCGTATTTGGAGAGGAGTTTGTCAAAGATTCGCGATATGAAGTGCGAACCACCGTCACTAATGACGAGTCTGGGCACACCGAATCTAGGAAAGATTGTATTTTTAAAGAGTTTAACGACTACTCACGTGTCATTTGTTGGAGCGGCAACGGCCTCTATCCATTTCGATACATAGTCGACAACGACGAGTATATATTTATTTCCAAAAGAAGATGGGAAAGGTCCCATGAAGTCGATTCCCCATACGTCAAAGATTTCTACTTCTAAAATTCCTCTCTGAGGCATTTCATCGCGTCGTGAGATGTTTCCAGTGCGTTGGCACCGGTCGCATTTTAGTACAGCGATATGGACATCCTTCCAGAGACTGGGCCAAAATAGGTCGGATTGTAGAATTTTAGCGCACGTCTTTGAGGTGCTAGCATGACCACCATATGGTGCTGAGTGGCATTGGGAGATGATGTCTTCTATTTCTTCCTCCGGGACACAACGACGGTATAAGTTGTCGGCACCTCGTTTGAAGAGTAGAGGTTCGTCCCAGTAGTAATGCTTTAAGTCGTGGAAGAATTTCTTCTTTTGTTGATAAGTCAGGTCCGGTGGAAGCACGCCTGCGGCCAAGTAATTTACGATGTCGGAAAACCACGGCAGAGTGGCTTGGGCATAGACAGCTTCCACGGCTTTTTCCAGTTCCGGTTCTTCCGAAGTAGAGTTGGACATATCGCTTTCCAATTTGGCTATCAGACGTTCGTAGGGAAAGTCGTCATTGATAGGCATTGGTTCTTGTTTGATGCCCTCTATACGGGATAAGTGATCTGCAACTACGTTCTCGGTCCCCTTCTTATCTTTAATTTCTAAGTCGAACTCTTGTAATAATAGGATCCATCTCAATAATCTGGGTTTGGCGTCCTTTTTGCTTATTAGGTACCTAATGGCAGCGTGGTCTGTGTATATGATTATTTTGGCTCCTACCAAGTAGGAACGGAATTTGTCAAGAGCAAACACGACTGCTAAGAGTTCCTTTTCCGTTGTGGCGTAGTTCATTTGGGCAGGGTCTAATGTTCTACTGGCGTAGTAGATAGCGTGAAGCTTCTTGTCTTTCCTTTGTCCTAGAACTGCGCCTACAGTGTAATCACTCGCATCACACATGATTTCGAATGGTAGTCGCCAATCTGGGGGTTGCATGATTGGTGCGGTGATAAGTGCTGACTTTAGAGTTTCGAATGCCTCTAGGCATTCTTTGTCGAAGATGAACTCGGCATCTTTCATTAACAAACCTGTAAGAGGTTTTGTGATTTTCGAGAAATCCTTTATGAATCTTCGGTAGAATCCAGCGTGTCCTAAGAAGCTTCGTATTTCTCATACGGTTTTCGGAGGTTGGAGATCCTTTATGATCTCTATTTTGGCTTTGTCAACTTCGATCCCCTTTTCCGATATGACGTGTCCTAAAACGATGCCTTGTCGGACCATGAAATGACATTTTTCCCAATTAAGGACAAGGTTCACTTTGGCGCATCTTTTGAGTACCATTTCTAAATTTGATAGGCAGCTTTCGAAGCTTTGTCCGCATACGGAGAAGTCATCCATGAAAACTTCCATGATGTCATCTATGAAATCTGCAAAGATTGCCATCATGCATCTTTGAAAGGTTGTTGGAGCATTGCATAGTCCGAACGACATTCGGCAATAAGCAAAGGTACCGTAAGGACAGGTGAATGTTGTCTTTTCCTGGTCATCGGGGTGAATAGGAATTTGAAAGAATCTCGAATAACCATCTAGATAGCAGAAGTATGAATGTTTCGCTAGTCTTTCCAACATTTGGTCTATTAAAGGTAAAGGGAAGTGATCTTTCTGAGTTGCCTTGTTCCGTTTTCTGTAATCGATACACATCCTGTTTCCGGTCACAACTCTTTGGGTTATCGATTCGCCTTTCGCATTCTTCACTACAGTAACGCCTCCTTTCTTGGGTACTACGTGTACTGGGATGACCCATTGGCTGTCAGAAATCGGGTATATGATTCCTGCGTCTAGTAGCTTTTTCACCTCGTCTTTGACTACAGTGCTTAGGATCGGGTTTATCCTCCTCTGATGTTCTCTTGAAGTTTTGCAGTCTTCCTCCAGCATGATACGGTGCATACAGATAGAGGGACTTATGCCTTTTAGATCGCTTTTATTATAGCCTAACGCAGTTGGGTATCTCCTTAGGACTTCTAATAATCGCTCAGTTTCTGACTGTCCTAAATTAGCGTTTACTATTACTGGTCTTTTGAATTCTGTATCTAGGAATTCGTACCTGAGGGTTTTAGGTAGCTCTTTAAGTTCTAAAGCTGGGTTTTTCGGACCTGGCATGTGATTTGGAGTGAGTGCTAAGATCTCGCTCAGACTATCATCTTTGTATGGTGCACGCCAGTTGTCGTCTTCATGAATAGCAGGGATCTGGATTTTCATGATTTCAGAATATGTAGTTTCCTCCTTCTCTAATTCTCGTATGCATTCGTCAATGACATCTACTATATAGCATGTGTCACCGATAGCTGGTGCCTTCAAGAATTTAGTAAGGATGAACTCTATCTTTTCTTCTCCTACTTCGAATGTCAGCCTTCCTTTCTTTACGTCTATGATAGCTCCGGCTATAGCTAGGAACGGTCTTCCTAGGATAATTGGGGTAACATAGTCCTCTTTGATGTCCATGATTATGAAGTCGGTTGGGATATAGAATTGGCCTATGCGTACTGGAACGTTTTCCAGCACACCGACGGGGTATTTGACTGATCGGTCAGCCAATTGTACGGACATTTTAGTTGGTCTTAGTTCTCCCGTATTCAGCTTTTTGCATATAGATAAAGGCATGACGCTTATACTGGCTCCTAAATCGCACAGGGCTTTGTCTATAACGAACTTTCCTATGACGCAGGGTATGGAGAAACTACCTGGGTCTTTTAGTTTAGGAGGCATGTTGTTTTGAATGATTGCGCTACATTCGGTAGTAAGTGTCACTGTCTCGTTATCCTCTATTTTCCTTTTATTAGACAATATCTCTTTAAGAAACTTAGCGTATGACGGCATTTGATTTATCGCTTCTGTGAAAGGAATAGTGATGTTAAGTTGTTTCAGAAGTTCAACAAATTTCTTAAATTGTCCTGAAATTTTGGAGTTTAGTAATCTTTGAGGATAATGGATAGGTGGTTTATATGGCGCTGGAGGCACATATGAGTTTTCATCTTTGGAGGCTTTTTGCTCGTCAGATTCCCTCTTTTCTGTTTCAGACTCCTTTTCGGTTGGTTTATCAGATTTCTGATGCATTACTAAATCTTCATTCCTAGGATCTGTTGGGCCTTCCAATTCTTTTCCACTTCTCAATATAACAGTGTTTGCGTGACCTTTCGGATTAGGTTTGGGCTGGCCTGGAAATGTTCCAGCTGGGGTAGCTGCAGAGGCTTGTTGTTGAGCCACTTGTGATATCTGTGTTTCGAGCATTTTATTGTGGGTGGCTAAAGCATCTACTTTTCCGGTCAACTGTTTAATCTGCTCGCTGGTATGTATGTTTTGATTCAGGAATTCTTTGTTTGTTTGAGCTTGAGTAGCTATGAATTTTTCCATCATCAACTCGAGGTTTGATTTCCTAGGGGCAGTCTGGGCAGCAGCGGCTGGTTTCTGATATCCTGGCAGAGCAGCTGGTGCTTGCAAGGCATTATCGTTCTTGTAGGAAAAGTTTGGGTGGTTCCTCCATCCTGGGTTATAAGTATTTGCGTAGGGATTTCCTTGAGCGTAATTTACTTGGTCTGGTGGGATTCCGGCCAGCAATGGGCACTCGGGCGCATTATAAGTGGCGATTCCGCATAACTCGCAGTTTGGAGTTACAGCAGCGACGGTTGCAGTTGGGTTAACAGTCAGACTGTCGATTTTCTGTGCCAGAGCATCTACTTTAGCGTTGAACTTTTCAAGGCTGTTGATCTCATACATCCCACCTTTCGCTGCGGGTTTCTCTGCTGGAATTCGTTCGCCTCCCCATTGGCAGTGGTTCTGAGACATGTTTTCGATTAGTTGATAGGCTTCGTCGTATGGCTTATCCATAAGTGCACCGCCTGCAGCGGCGTCTACTGTTAATCTGGTGTTATACAGAAGCCCATTGTAGAAAGTATGGATCGTCACCCAATCTTCTAAACCGTGGTGAGGACATGCTCTCATCATATCTTTGAACCTTTCCCATGCTTCGTAGAGAGATTCAGTATCTTTTTGTCGAAATCCGTTGATTTGGGCTCTAAGCATAGCAGTTTTGCTTGGCGGAAAGCATCTCGCTAAGAAAACGTTCTTCAACTGTTCCCACGTCGTAACAGAGTTGGATGATAAGGATTGTAAACATGTCCAAGCTCTATCTCTAAGAGAGAAAGGAAAAAGACAAAATCTTATTGCGTCTGGAGTTACTCCATTTGCCTTCACTGTGTCCGCGTATTGCACAAACTTCGTTAAGTGTTCGTTTGGATCCTCAGTTGCATTTCCTGAGAATTGATTTTGTTGTACAGCTGACAACAATGACGGTTTTAGTTCGAAATCGGTTCGATTTATAGCTGGGGAAGCTATGCTACTTCGAGGCTCCATCTTAGAGGGTGTAGCGTAGTCCTTCAGCGGTTTGTTCTGAGGTCCTTCAGCCATCTTTGCTTCTTCAACAAGAGGATGAGCTAGAAGATCAGGAATATTGTGTCTTCGTTGATATTCGATGATGCGCCTTCTTAAATGTAATAAGCGCTCTAGTTCGGCGATTGTAGGTTGTAAGATGTCGCCTTGTGAGCGAGTACTTGGCATACAATCGAAGAACGAGTAGAGGGAGAGAGAATTGTTAACCTAGTCTATACTGTGTAACAAAAGATTACACTATTGACTAAACGGGTCCCCGGCAACGGCGCCAAAAACTTGATCGCGACTTTCTATGTCTAACTCAATTAACTGCAAGTGCACAGTCTATCGCGTAGTAATAATAGATATCGATCCCACAGGGACTCGTAATCAAACTAGTATTATCGTGCGTTACGGTGTTTAGCTAGGTTGGTAATGTTTTAAGAGAATAATAACAAAATAAGTGCGTAAACTAAAGGGAACTAAAGCTTTTACTTAAGATATGGATGCTTGAATCGATATGTAATATGTTATTTCTTCAGGGATTCTATAGGTCACCGGTGTCTTTAGGTTTTCAAAAATAGTTTAAGAAGAAAATGATGGTTTAAAGACCTTTGTCTCACGAAGGTTGTTGACGCCAGTCGCAACTCTAAGGCGGAACGTATGCTATCGCTATCCCGTTCGGGGTTAAAGTTACTTTTTGAAAATTATTAAGTTCCAATTCCTTTTAAAGCGTTGTCGCTGTTTTTAAAATGAATGCCTAGTTTTTACTATCTGGTCTTAGCCTCAGCTGCCGCTTGTTGGTTCGTACCTTTATGAATTTCCCACTGTCGTGGCAAAACTACTGTAAATAATCTCTCGCTGTCGCGACCAAGGTTTATTTAGAAAAGTCAAATTTAAAAACTGAAACCATAAATAAGTTCTTGAAAAGGTAGATATACACCGGTTAATTATTGAATCCCATCAGATTATTTATTACATATCGATTACTTAAGATTTAGCCAGACATGGAATATAAATAAACAAAACGTAAATAATGGCAGGAAATAATAATATTCATTACAATAGGAAATAACAGTTCAATTACGATTAGAATAGAAACCTGTAAATAATTCGATTTGGCTTTTGGGAAAATCCTCCAAAATGGCGGCAGGATTTTTTCTTTATGCCAATTTCTCGTACAAAATGGAAATGGGGAGTAAAACAAGAATTGCAAGGAAAGAAAGAAACAGGAAATAAAACAACGATAAGAAAAATGGGAATTTGAATAATTGCTCTGAAGGTAAATTGGCAGCACTTCGTTTCTTCAATGCGGCTCCCTTTTTGTGGTACCAGCTGCCTCCTTTTATAGATGGGATATTCCACGATTTATTTCTTCGGGAAGTGGGAGTGATATCAGAGAATATAGGAGTTAGTGGTACCACTTCTCTTTGGCACTTTCACAATTTGACAGCACGTGCAGAAAACTATATTTTAACTGCATGACGGTCGTCATGGACCTGTGACGGTCGTCACACGCATGATGGTCATCACACCCTTGTGACGGTCATCACATCAGCAGAACTCGTTTTTGCTGCTTTTTGGCCTGATTTTCACTTGGTCTTCACCTGTAAATGCTTCTTTTCTTTATCTTGCTCCATTTGAGCATGGACTTTGAATACCTGCAAAATACTGGGCAAATAGTGTGGAAATATCCGAATTCGGAGTGAAAACGGTTGCCGATTAGTAGAAAAGTACATCATTATATATATATATATATATATATATATATATATATATATATATATATATATATATATATATATATATATGTATATATATATATATATATATATATATATGTATATATATATATATATATATATATATATATATATATATATATATATATATATATATATATATGTATATATATATATATATATATATATATATATATATATATATGTATATATATATATATATATATATGTATATATATATATATATATATATATATATATATATATATATATATATATATATATATATATATATATATATATATATATATATATATATATATATATATATATATATATATATATATATATATATATATATATATATATATATATATATATATATATATATATATATATATATATATATATATATATATATATATATATATATATATATATATATATATATATATATATATATATATATATATATATATATATATATATATATATATATATATATATATATATATGATTTCGCGTTATCACCTATTCCTACAGGGTTAAACATATCACAACCCAAGGTTTTGGCCAGAAGGCCTAAGGTTTCCCTTTCTCATATCAATATTCAGTGTTACATACCATAAGCCATAATCTCATAATCTTATCATCAATTTCCCTAATTCCTCAATTAAATTCACGGTTAGATTTACACTTGAGATTTAGGCCACGAAGGCCAAAGATCGTTATTTCCCATCTTTACCCTTAGAATCCTTAGGTTACCACCTCTATGATAGATCTAGGCCATGAAGGCCATAGATCACTCGTTGTCATAACCTTCTAATCTTATCACGGTCAAAATCTCAACGATAGATTTTGGCCACAAAGGCCAAAATCCCCTTTTTCTCACAATTCCCCCTAAAACCCCCCAAACTAACCATAAACACATCGAAAGGCATACATAGAAAATCATGAACAGCGAGACTCCCTATACCTTAGCCGATTCAAAGCTTTCCCGATTATCCAGGCATCTTCCGAAGCTTTTGCCTCCACTTCTCCCTCCTCAGAGCTCTGGCCTCCATTCTTTTCACGGTTAACAAAATGAATCCTAAACCTTCAGAATTCTATTTTTTCAAACTTAGACTTGGGCCACACAATTGGGATTTCTCCATTACACCCTCACTTACTCGTCTCAATTGGCCAAATTACCCTTATTCCTCTTATATTTATTTTAATTCATAATAGTATTAATAAATTAATATTATATACTATCAATTAAATAAATAACCCATAAATTGCATAATTCTCAATAATTCCACAAAACACCGAAAATCACCGGAAACACCCAAAATATGAATATTCTCAATTAAATAAATATATTCCGATTAAATTTGGGGTGTTACAACTCTCCCCCACTTAACAGAATTTTCGCCCTCGAAAATTACCTCAAAGAAACAGAGTCGGACACGACTCTTTCAACTAATCTCCACACTCCCAAATCCAACTTTCTCTAGTTGGTCCTCCCAAAACTACCTTTACTAAGGCAATTTCTTTACCTCAAGGTTGCTTCTCGCTCACTAATCCGAACTAACAATACCTCAATAGTCAAATTATCTCCCACTTGTACATCGTCTATCCAAATCAATGTACTTCTTCAACTTAGGCACATAAAACACATCATGCAATTTCACAAGCGACAACGATAAAACAGTCTAACATGGTACTCCCCCCACGCTTCCGCTGCGCTACTCTGATACAGACCAACAAAGCACGGTGTGAGCTTCTGAGACTTCAAAGCTCAACCAACACCAGTTACCGGCGTACTCTCAAAACCCATCTTTTCTTGAATCCTCTTGATCGTTTCAGTCGTCTCTTGCACAATCTCAGGTCTGAGCACATCACTCTCGCCTGACTCAAATCAACACAAAGGAGTCCTACACCTCCTACCATACAAATCCTCATACGGTGCCATTCCGATACTAGAATGCTAACTGTTATTGTAGGTAAACTCAACCAACGGCAATGGCTATCCCACGATCCACTTTGATCCAACACACAAGCTCTCAGCAAATCCTCTAAAGACTGGATAGTCCTCTCTATTTGTCCATCCGTCCTCGAATGGTAGGCAAGATTAAACTTCAACATGGTACCTAAAGCGTCTGCAAACTCTCCCAAAATCTCAATGCAAATTTCGGATTCCTATCAGAATAATATTCAACGGTATCTCATACAACTTCACAACTTCCTCAATATACATCTCAGCTAGCTTCAACATAGAATAGTTAATCCTCATCGGTATAAAATGAGATGCTCTAGTCAATCTATCCAAAATCACCCAAATTGAATCATATCCCTCTCACAGTCTTCGGTAAACCCGACACAAAATCCACGGAAATACAATTCTATTTCCAATCTGGAATATTCAATAGTTGCATCAGACCCAACGGTCTCTGATGTTTAATCTTCGACTTCTGACAAGTCTAACCAACATATACATCTTCAACCACCTCTCTCTCCATCTATGGTCATCAAAACAATTTCCTCAAATTCGGTTACATCTTCATAGCACCGGTATGGATACTCAATCTACCCCAATGTCCTTCTTCAAGAGTACTCTTCTTCCAGTCAACAATATCTGGGACACAAACTCTATCACGACATCTCATGGTACCATTGCCATAAATCTGCAAATCAACTCTTCGACTTTAACTCATCAAATTCCACCAATCTGTCAACTCAATTCAGATTTATGACCTTCTTAAATTTCATCAAGAACACCACTAGTAAGCTCCAACATGCTAAGCTTAACTCCATAAGAAGTCTCTTCACAACCCAAACTCATATCACGAAATTGTTCAGTCAGTTCTAACTCTTTTACCATCATCATCGGTATATGCAAGGAATTCCAAATCAATACATCGGCTACCACGTCTGCTTTACCCGAATGGTAATTCAACCCAAATTCATCCTCCTTCGGAAGCCCCATGCCAAACGGACACTCAATTTATGAGCTATGGCGGGAACACGAACTGTACTTCCCGCACTTACTACAAACTCCAAACATAGTCCATCACTAAATAACTTAATTCCATGAAACTACTTCACCATCACATAGAGCATTGAAATTGCTTTCCAACGCTTCAAACCGTGCATCATTCCGAGTTACGGTTCTCCCGTTACGACAAAAATACGAAAACAACATTCTTCTGCCCCAGGACATTTCGCCCGACGAACACAAAGGCGAGCGGCCAATTCCTCCTGGAGTTGTTCGCTAGGCAAAGGATATTGCTCGCCTAGCGAACCTGACAATCCGAAATCCTATTTTTGACCGTTAGTTGACTTCTGGGTGTCCGATTTCGATTCCGTAAAAAGCTGTGATCTTGGAATTCGACGTACAACAACAATTTCCCACTAAGAAGGTCATTCACCACATCTTCAACTTGGAAGTATTTAAAGGCCTAATTATACCAATATTGCATTCCACATCTGACTTTCTCTAATAATCACCAGAAGTCACTGCCCAACTTCAATATACCCGACCTCACAATCTATTGCCTTAGCACACACACCAGACACAAGTTTCCCAACTACTCAATCAGTTTAATTCCTTGACCATCCAAACAGACATATAATATGGAGCTCTCAATCTTGGACTAGTTTCCATACTAAGTCGATCACAACTCCACTTCACGTCCTGGCTGCATATCACTATCTTGTCAGGATAACTTCCAGACAACCCCAATTAATCGGTAAACCACCAACTTCCCCACTTTCATTAATAATCAAAATTCCCATCGAAATTAAACATCTCAACACCGTCCTGCGCCAACTCATCAAACCAATTTGTAAGCATTTAGCATAACTCAAACAATTCTCAGCACACACCATCTAAGCTTGCAAGACACGTCTATCCCACCCAACATGACCCCGTCTACTATCAACAACAGATTAAGGCTGATCAGTTCCTCAATTTGTCAATAGACATCCGAAAATCATGATGGGGTATAAATCATCCTTACCAAACTATAAGAGCGTTCAACCATACACTGAGCCGCCACTTCACACTTGCAGCGTCCTGGAGAAGCACAACTTCTCCCCCACTTGTTTCATTCCCACTTCTGCAGACAAAGGTTAGGCAACAAACATGTACCGATAATGTTTTCACACAT
The DNA here is from genome assembly GCA_963859935.3 of Lathyrus sativus. NCBI lineage: Eukaryota > Viridiplantae > Streptophyta > Magnoliopsida > Fabales > Fabaceae > Lathyrus > Lathyrus sativus. The sequence goes on along the minus strand of OZ012737.1, from coordinate 61,876,321 downwards.
GTGTCGCATACAAGGGAACAAACAACATTAGACAACTTGGTCGGACGGACCGACCTGCCCTGATACCACTAATGTAACACCCTTTTTCTACCCCAAAAATATTAAGGAAAAATAACACAGAAATCAGAGTGAATAAATAAATCTCATTAAAAAGCCACTAAAAGGGTGTACATTCTTTAAAGTCATCAAAATAGGTCCATACTCCGTAACTACGGGTTTTCCCCAAAATACATCAAAACATCATAAACAGCGAAACTCAAAGCATAAATCGAGGTTTCTCCTCAAAAGGGAAAATCAGTAAAATAACCCCCTGATATAAAACCAACTCAAAGAACCCAACCCGATGTTACATATTAGAGCAAGACCCTCTAGTCACTTAAATCAACTAATAACTCAACCTTCAAAAATAACTCCTCGACGGTGTCCACGGCTAAACTTGCTCATCTGCATGTTACCCACGTGGAGGTAACATTCAAATAGGTGGGGTGAGTACAACAATTTATAATAATCAATGTATAACAATTAATGCATAAACGGTGTCATATTCATATTTAACACATTCATATCCTTCAATAGCCTTCGAAGGCCACAACGTCATAATTTATACACAAAGGCTCATAAATGCAAATGCAACATAGACTCAATGCATGTGGTACCAATCATCACAGCTTGATGGACACTGGGCCATCAACCCTCCATAGATCCCCATCAATAGGATCGATTCTACTAGAGAACCGGAGCACATCAAAATACTTCACATCCACACAGTGGGATTGAAGCCAAAGTAATCGAGGTCCTGAACCGAAGTCCGGATGCACATGAATGCATGATGCACACGTCACAAATCATCCTCATAATAACATCATAGGTGCATCATCATTCATCATACTCATCATATTCATCAACATAGTCATCATCATTACATAAATCGTCATATCTCATATTATCACATAATTCATCATAATAATCATCATCATCATTGCATAAATCAATATATCTCATGTTATCACATAATTCATCATAATAATCATCATCACCACACATCATGGAAATCGTCATATAATTCATCATAATAATTACATATTTGCATCATAGTCATCCTCATATTAGCCCACCATATTACCACATATTATCATATATTAATTCCTAATACTACCCATATCAGCTCATATTAATTTATCAATTATACTCGCGATAATCCTCACACTATCACCTATTAATCACATAATTCCTTACTGCCATACTCATGGTAATCCATCCCAGAAATCCCCGAATCAAACATCAAGGCGTCGTTGCAACACGATCAACTTTCGCGAACTCTGCTACGTTCGCTGGCTTGCTCGCTAGGCGAGTCGGTAGCGAGTCTTCGCTAGCATGCTCGCTAGGCGAGTCTGTGGCGACTCTTCGCTGGCATGCTCGCTAGGCAAACAGTGGGATGACAACAAAACCTATTACAACCATAACTGATTCTTGTCCAAATGCTCATACGATTCACTTACCCAATGCCCCAAAAACATCCCTAAATCATCCCTACGGTCATACGGCGAGAACGACACAAAATCTATGGTTTATTAGGCCAATCTGGCAACATTCGCACTACCTAAGTCACTATTTTCCTGCAATTGCTCTGAGTGCATCAGAGTTACTCACTTTTGAACATTCCTATTCCTACAAGGTCAAACATATCACAACCCAAGGTTTTGTCCAGAAGGCCTAAGGTTTCCCTTTCTCATATCAATATTCAGTATTACATGCCATAAGCCATAATCTCAGAATCTTATCATCAATTTCCCTAATTCCTCAATTAAATTCACGGTTAGATTTACACTTGAGGTTTAGGCCACGAAGTCCAAAGATCGTTATTTCCCATCTTTACCCTTAGAATCCTTAGGTTACCACCTCTATGATAGATCTAGACCACGAAGGACATAGGTCACTCGTTCTCATAACCTTCTAATCTTATCACGGTCAAAATCTCAACGATAGATTTTGGCCACAAAGGCCAAAATCCTCTTTTTCTCACAATTCCCCCTAAAACCCCCAAACCAACCATAAATACATCGAAAGGCATACATAGTGAAAATTCTGACAAGCACACGATGGATGTTATTCCCAAAGTTATAACATCCACTGTGACATTGACTATTGTATTAACTAATTAAACTGTAAGTAAAAGTAGTAAATAACACAACAATTGTTCACCCAGTTCAGTATCAACAACACCTACATCTGGGGGCTACCAAGCCAGGGAGGAACTTCACTATTAGCAGAATTAATTCAGAGTCACACAACACAGTTTGCACTCCTCACTTAAAACCTACCCAATGACACTTCAGCCTAGAGACACTCTAGACCTGAGTATTCCCACTCACTCCCCCTCAATCACATCATAGTGATTTATAAATCACAATTACAAAAACAATATGAAGAGACACTTCATACACACCTTGATCTTGCTTCACAGCTTAGAATCTACCTAACCAATGCAATCATCCAATAAACAATTGCTTGGAGTACAAGTATTCCTAAAACTAAATTCACACATGAAGACTAGCCTTCTTCCCTCACAAGGACTCTGAAATCTGCACTCTATATTCTTCTGTCAAGAGCTGCTGTTCAGGATTGCTTCTTCTGATATTGATAGCAGTTGTCAGTCTTTTGGGGCCTTGGTGCATAAATTAGGTTTTATTCATAACAAACCTATTTTCAATAATCTGCACGCTTGCCACTTAATTCAGGGATATTTTAGTTCGCCTAGGGCTTCTAGAAAGTCTCCTGATATCCAGCTCGAGCTCCTATTATGTTTTCTAGTTTCTAGCTACCAAAAAAACAAACCTGCGCTTGATGTCATACGACCCAAGTCATAACATTGGGTATGACATCCAGCTTAACTTGCTTTTAGCTAAGTCAACGTACCCTGCATAGACCATATTATGTATGCACTAACATCAGTCATGACATACATACATGCTCTAGTATTTTGCCACAAAATGCAGCCAATCAAGAGCACTTACAAACTCCCCCTTTGACAAATTTTTGGCTAAAAAACTCTGTCATCATATCAGAGATTTACACAGCAGAAGACTTATGATATGTCCAGTCATGCAGGAAAGTTACTATCTCAAACCACTCTGAGTCCTCACAGTTATCTCTCACTGTTATAACTCACCTTGTTAACCATCTGTTAGTTACCACTACATATGTCACACTTTGCTGAGTAACACACTGGGTTACTCCCCCTCAACTAATGCATCTTACTAGATGAGCACTTTAACCTGCACACTTTGCAGTCACACATACTCATCCAGTTTGCTCTGGATGTTATGACCTTCAGGATAACATCCTGAAGTACACACACCTGTGCTACTCCCCCTGAAGAGTTGCACAACACTCTCTGCTCCTATCCTGCAGACACACATAACTTCTAGACACCTTCTAGGATCACACAATCAACCAGTTAGTTCTAACACACATTCGTATACACCATAGGGATTCATACATATAGCACATACCTCCTCAACAGCACCTGCAGGCATGATTATACCATGTGCACATAATAGCACATAGGCTAGCCAAGCTATCCACTTGTTCTTCACTGTTCTGTTCTTCCACCTAGTGTTATTATTACTCTATCTTTCTCTCCCCCTTTTTAGCCACAAATTAGGATCCTACTAAATACTTAGCATAGATCATACAATGTAATATTACAATTTTTAGGGGTTACATTACAACAAGACTTCTCTTTGAAGAGCGTCACAAATTCAGGTTATACAAAAATTCAAATTAGGAAGAAACAACAGCAGCACACTTTATCACTTCACCAACAGTCTAAGACACATACTCTTTTCTCAATCTTCTTCATCAGAGGAAGAACTGGAGTCATTGTCATCCATATCTGATAGTGAGATGTCCTGGTTTCCATCATACGAGTCTTCCTCTGGAAATTCAGAGGCGTGAGGTGGATCCCTGCGAGCCAGGGGAATGGTGAAGCCCTTAATAGGCAGTTCTCTCTTGATGATATCTTCAGCAATTTCCCCCATGGTTTTGGCCACGTATGCAGAGCCTTCTCTGTTTTGCATGCGCCTCAGATTTTCTTCAGTGGGAGGAGGGTACTTACTCTTTGGCTTTTCAGCGGAGGGAGGAGTATCTTTGGAGGATTTGGGAGGGGACTCAGATGAAGATCCTTCATGATGAGAAGACATGTTTTTGTCGAGAATGAAGGTCTGAGAGAGATGTGGGAAGGTAATGGGGGCGGAGTGATAGTTTGTGCGAAATGGAGAGCTTTATTGGTCAATGACATGGACTGCATTGATGTTGTAAAATTCTCACGTGTCATTAATTGCTATGCATCCTCATACATGCAAATACGTAACTTTCCTATAATATTTTCAAATTGGGCAACATCTAGAGCCTTGGTAAAGATGTCAGCTAGCTGTACTTCAGTGGACACATGCTCCAAGGAAATTACTTTGTCTTCCACAAGATCTCTAATGAAGTGATGTCTTATATCAATGTGCTTCGTTCTATTGTGCTGGATTGGATTTTTGGAAATGTTAATAGCACTAAGATTGTCATAGTATAATGTCATGACGTCCTGAGTGACATTGTATTCAGTTAACATTTGCTTCATCCAGACCAGCTGCTACCAGATGCTATGTATTCAGCTTCAGCAGTGGACAGTGAGACGCAATTTTGCTTCTTGCTGAACCAAGATATTAGGTTGTTTCCTAAGAAGAAGCATCCACCAGATGTGCTTTTTCTATCATCAGTACTGCCAGCCCAATCAGCATCGCAATAACCAGACAAGGTAGGATCACACCCATGAGAGTAAAGTATGCCATAGTCACAGGTTCCATTCACATATTTGAGAATCCTTTTCACTTGATTCATGTGACTCAATTTAGGATCTGCTTGATACCTAGCACATACACCAACAGCAAAAGCAATGTCTAGTTTGCTGGCTGTTAGATACAGCAGGCTTCAAATCATGCTTCTGTATAGACTTTGATCAACACCAGTACCATTTTCATCTCTGGATTACTTTAGATGTGTGGGGGCAGGTGTTCTTTTGTGACCTGCATTGTCCATCCCAAACTTCTTGACTATATTTTTGGTGTATTTACTTTGGGAGATGAATATGGAATCATCCATTTTCTTGACCTGTAGCCCAAAAAAATAGGTTAATTCTCCACACATACTCATTTCAAACTCAGACTGCATGTGATTAACAAATTGCTTCACCATCTTTTCGTACACCCCCCCAAATATTATGCCATCCATATATATCTGGGCTATCATGATTTCTCCACCCTCATTTTTTACAAACAGTGTCTTATCAATTCCCCCTTTCCTTTATCCCTTTGTGGTGAGAAATTCAGTTAGCCTTTCATACCATGCTCTTGGGGCCTGTTTTAGTCCATAAAGTGCCTTTCTTAGCTTGTATCAATGGTCTGTTAAGTTAGGATCCTCAAATCCCTTGGGTTGTGCCACATATACTTCCTCAGTTAGATATCCATTCAGAAAGGCACTTTTCACATCAATTTGAAAGAGTTTAAATTTTAGGATGCAGGAAATTCCCAACATCAGCCTGATTGACTCAAGTCTTGCAACTGGCGCAAAAGTTTCATCAAAATCAATTCCTTCTACTTGAGTATACCCATGTGCCACCAGTCTAGCTTTGTTTCTGACTATGATTCCTTCTTCATCTGACTTGTTCTTGTACACCCATTTGGTTCCAATGATATTTGTTCCTTCAGGTTATGGCACTAGTTCCCATACTTCATTTCTTTTAAACTGTTCTAATTCATCTTGCATAGCCTTGATCCAGTATTCATCAGAGAGAGCTTCCTTTACATTTTTAGGTTCAACCTTGGACACAAAGCACGAGTTTGAGATGACTTATCTTGCTCTAGTCCTTACTCCACTGTTGAGGTCTCCAATTATAAGATCTTTGGGATGATCTTTCAGAATTCTAATAGAGGGTTCTTTGTTTCCTGTTTCTGGTTCAGAATTTGGACTTGTAGTTTGGGTGTCTTCAGTCTCCTCAGATGAAGTCTCAAGCAACGTTCCAACATCCTCTATGACATTGATTTCTTCAATTTGATCATCAATGACAACATTAATGGATTCCATTAATACTTTTGTTCTGGAGTTATATACTCTGTAAGCTCTGATGTTAGTAGAGTATCCCAAGAATATTCCTTCATCACTTTTGGCATCCATTTTCCTTCTTTGTTCACGATCTGTCAAGATGTAGCACTTGCTTCCAAACACATGAAAATACTTCACAGTTGGTTTTCTTCCTTTCCATAGTTCATACAGGGTGGAAGATGTTCCCTTTCTCAGGGTAACCCTGTTGTGAACATAGCATGTTGTGTTCATTTCTTCAGCCCAGAAGTGCATAGGCAGCTTCTTTGCATGAATTATGGCTCTAGCAGATTCCTGAATAGTTCTGTTTTTCCTTTCTACTACTCCATTTTGTTGAGGAGTGATAGGAGAGGAAAATTCTAGGCTTATGCCTTCAGTTGCACAGAACTCAGCAAACTTGGAGTTTTCAAACTCCTTTCCATGATCACTTCTGATCCTGATAACAGCACTCTCCTTTTCTCTTTGGAGTTTGATGCATAGTTCTTTGAAGACTTTAAATACATCAGATTTTTCTTTGATGAAATTTATTCAGGTGAATCTGGAGTAATCATCAACCACCATATATGCATACCTTTTTCCACCAAGACTTTCTACCTGCATTGGTCCCACCAAGTCCATGTGCAGTAGTTCCAGAACTCTAGATGTAGTTAGATGTCCAACCCTTGGATGGGATGTCTTGGTTTGTTTACCCACTTGACATTCCCCACTGACTTTTCCCTCATCAATAGTCAGTTTAGAGATTCCTCTTACAGCCTCCTTGGAGATGATCTTCTTCATTCCCCTTAAATGAAGATGCCCAAGTTTTTGATGCCACAATTTTACTTTGTTTTCTTCTCTTGCCATAGAGCACATTGTGGATTTACTAGTGTCCTTTGGCTCCCACAAATAACAGTTATCCTTGGATCTATGCCCCTTCATCACTTATTCATTTGCACCATTTGTGACCACACATTCTCCTTTAGAGAACTTCACACTTAGTCCTTGATCACAAAGCTGGCTGATACTGATCAAGTTAGCAGTTAGTCCTTTTACCAGCAGCATATTGGTTAGGTTAGGAACTCCAGGGCTCTCTAGTTTTCCAACACCTTTGATCTCCCTTTTTGCCCCATCACCAAATGTCACATAACTCGAGGAATGTGGCTTGATGTCTATCAATAGATTCTTAATACCAGTCATATGCTTAGAGCAACCACTATCAAAGTACCAGTCTTCTTTAGCTGACACTCTTAGAGATGTGTGAGCTATCAGACCAACCTCCTTGCCCATCCAATTTCTTTGCTTATTAGGCACCTCCTTCTTAGGTTTGGCACATGAATGCCTCTTTCCATGTATACCTTGTTTGGCTTTTCCTTGACTAGGAAATCCATGCAGCCAGAAGCACACAGCTTTAATATGCCCAAGTTTTCCACAGTGGTAACACCTATACCCTTGGAATTGTCTCTTGAATTGATTCCAGTTTTTGTGGGGTGGATGTTGTGACATTGGTCGTGACATCCTTTTTAAATTCTGAATCTTAGGTTGTAATCTCTTGAGTTTCAACACCGGATTTTGTTTATCAACAAATCCTAGTCCAGACCTATCTCCTGAGGTCTGTCCAATCTGAAGGATTTCCTCTAGGGTTTCAGTCCCAGAATTGAGCATCCTTATGGATTTTGTCATTTGATCCTTTTTACCTTTCAACTCATTCACTTCACTTCTGAGTATGTTTATTGTGGCTAGATGCTCTCTCTTTTCAGCTTCTAACTCCTTGATTATTTTCTTCTGTTGCTCTCCTTGCTGATACATTTATGTGCTTCTGATATGAAGCTTTTGATATGAGGCTGTAATTTCCTCAAAAGTCAATTCCTCTTCACTAGAGTCATCATCAGAGATACACGCACTGTTAAGGACAGTGACATGTTTAGCTTACTCCTCTTCTGATCCACAGTCAGAATCTCCATCTGACCAAGTAACAGTTAGGCCTTTTCCCTTCTTTTTGATATATGTGGGACATTCCTTTCTGATATGACCATATCCCTCACACTCATGACACTGTACTCCTCTGCTTTGGATAACTTTATCTTCAGATTTCTCTTTATCAGAAGGCATGCTTTTGGTATAAGGTTTAGACCTAGCATCTATCCTTTTGACCAGTTTGTTGAACTGTCTTCCAAGCAAGGCAATTGCTTCAGACAGATTCTCCTCATTTTCACCACCTTCTTCATCTGAATCAGCAGTGTTTGAGACAAGGGCTATACTTTTGCTCTTTTTCTCCACAGACTGATCACACATGCCCATCTCAAATGTTTGGAGAGAACCTATAATTTCATCCACCTACATGTTGCATATGTCTTGGGCTTCTCCAATGGTTGTTACTTTCATAGAAAACCTTTTAGGTAAGGACCTGAGAATCTTCCTTACAAGCTTCTCTTTAGCCATCTTTTCTGCCAAGGCTCCTGAGGTGTTTGCAAGTTCAAGAACATTCATGTAAAACTCATGAATGGTCTCATCTTCCTTCATTCTCAGACCTTCAAAATTGGTGGTCAGCATTTGAAGTCTTGACATTTTGACCTTGGAAGTTCCTTCATGAGTAGTTCTGAGAGTGTCCCAAACATCCTTTGCTAGTTCACAGTGGTGTACCAGTCTAAAGATGTTTTTGTCTATATCATTGAAGAGTGCATTCAATGCTTTAGAGTTCCCAAGAGCTAAGGCCTCTTGCTCTTTGTTCCTTTCCTCTTCAGGAATTAACACATCTACTCCATCCTTGTCAGTCTTCACAGGATGTTTCCAGCCAGAGTTTGCAGCTCTCCAAGCCTTGTTGTCTAAGGATTTTAGGAATGCAATCATCCTAGGCTTCCAATACTCATAATTAGATCCATCCAGAATTGGAGGTCTATTAGTAAATCCTATATCTTTATCCATTGTACCATAATTTATTTTCCCTAGATCTCACCTAGATTTAAACAGGCAGGGTGCCTGCTCTGATACCAATTGAAAATTCGGGCAAGCACACGATGGATGTTATTCCCAAAGTTATAACATCCACTGTGACATTGACTACTGTATTAACTAATTAAACTGTAAGTAAAAGCAGTAAATAACACAATAATTGTTCACCCAGTTCAGTGTCAACAACACCTACATCTGGGGGCTACCAAGCCAGGGAGGAACTTCACTTTAGCAGAATTAATTCAGAGTCAAACAACATAGTTTGCACTCCTCACTTAAAACCTACCCAATGACACTTTAGCCTAGAGACACTCTAGACCTGAGTATTCCCACTCATTCCCCCTCAATCACACCACGGTGATTTATAACTCACAATTACAAAAACAATATGAAGAGACACTTCATACGCACCTTGATCTTGCTTCACAACTTTGATCAAGGTACACACACTCTTGCTTCACATCTTTGAGTGAGACACAACTTAGAATCTACCAAACCAATGCAATCATCCAACAAACAATTGCTTGGAGTACAAGTATTCCTAAGACTCAATTCACACGTGAAGACTAGCCTTCTTCACTCACAAGGACTCTGCAATCTGCACTCTATATTCTTCTGTCAAGAGCTGCTGTTCAGGATTGCTTCTTCTGATATTTATAGCAGTTGTCAGTCTTTTTGGGCCTTGGTGCATAAATTAGGTTTTATTCATAACAAACCTATTTTCAATAATCTGCACGCTTGCCACTTAATTCAGGGATATTTTAGTTTGCCTAGGGCTTCTAGAAAGTCTCCTGATATCCAACTTGAGCTCCTATTATGTTTTCTGGTTTCTAGCTACCAGAAAAACAAACATGCGCTTGATGTCATACGACCCAAGTCATAACATTGGGTATGACATCCAGCTTAACTTGCTTTTAGTTAATTCAACTTACCCTGCGCAGACCATATTATATATGCACTAACATCAGTCATGACATACATACATGCTCTAGTGTTTTTCCACAAAATGCAGCCAATCAAGAGCACTTACACATAGAAAATCATGAACAGCGATACTCCCCATAACTTAGTCGAATCAAAGCTTTCACGATTATCTCCGGGCATCTTTCGAAGCTTTTGCCTCCACTTCTCCCTCCTTAGAGCTCTGGCCTCCATTCTTTTCACGGTTAACAAAATGAATCCTAAACCTTCTGAATTCTATTTTGTCAAACTTAGACTTGGGCCACACAATTGGGTGTTCTCTATTATACCCTCACTTACTCCTCTCAATTGCCCAAATTACCCTTATTCCTCTTATATTTATTTTAATTCATAATAATATTAATAAATTAATATTAGATACTATCAATTAAATAAATAACCCATAAATTGCATAATTCTCAATAATTCCACAAAACACCGAAAATCACCGGAAGCACCCAAAATATGAATATTATCAATTAAATAAATATATTTCGATTAAATTTGGGGTGTTACACAGCTCCCGCAAACTGCATGAGATAGTATTAATTTCGTTCATACCCGAGAAGATCAACCTATCTTACAATGATGTGCCACAACATCAATTAAGGCCCTGAAGTTTGCTTGATGTCACAACATCGGATACGACATCCGGCTGGTGAATTGAGTCCTTCATTATGCCATTTAGAAGAACCTTTTCAAGAGTTCCATGTTCACATAGACTTGATTATTGATAGCAAGTTTGAGTAGATAGCCTGCATGCTGCTTCACAATAAATCCCTTGAAATGCATTTGCTTCAGAAACTCCTCTTTTAGAGAATCCAAACATGCCAAAGTTTGATTCTTCAGAAAGGAAGGGTCACAAAAATCTTTACAAAAGGACTCCCACTTTCCTTAAGTAGAGACTTCTTCGGGAAGTCAAAGATAACCGCCACTTATCCTTGACACCTACTGCACTCCAATACTCCTAGATTAGAAATAAACAGATCTAAGAAAAAAATCTTCATCCTCACTTCCATCAGCACTACATTCTAGCCTTAGTTTCTTGCCAAGAACCTTACTAGAATAAGGACAGATCCAGCTATATCTCCTTTGATCTAGTGATTCACTCCTTGAATCAACAGAATTCTGCACAATCTCTGCTGATGGAATGTCTCCACATCTGGTTGAACATCAGATCCTTGAAGTGGACGAAACGAATCAGGGGCCTGACACTTGTGCAACAACTGATGAGACACTTTGATCATCAACTAAGGATAATCCATTAAATATTTGAGAATATCTCAAATAGCAATGAATCTTAAATCCTTATAATAAATCCTTTTCTGAACTTCATGGATAACCAATTAAATACGTGTGTAGTACACAAATAGTAACTGATCTTAAATCCACACAACTTGTTGAGAAGACCATCTGATAGATATTTACACTTCAGTAATACCAGAAGTATTCTTTAGTATAAGTATCTCTAATGTTGAAACATCAAGGCTGACACCCATGAATCAACCTGCCTATGACTTCCTCTGCTGATAGATCCCTTGCAATTCATGAGTCGTGAAAATAAATCACCTCCCACTATTTTCTCTAAAACAATCTTCAGCAACCTGTAAAATAAAAACAGCAACATCCCAAACAAAAACAGCATCCAGCAGGATCAACCAGAGCAGCAACCAAAGTTCGGTGCCACAGCCATACATCAAATTGTGTATAGGTCAATCTTCTCCCAGGGCTACCAAAGTTCTTTCCTCATAAAAAAATGTAGCGGAACCACCCAAAAGAACAACTTCAACATGCCCTAAACAAGATGTCAAAACATATGATAGGACATCATAAAAAAGTAGACACTCCTTCTTTGGCAAAACATTCAATAGGTCACAGAAGCTCCTATATTAGAGGGCACAACATCAGATACACAGAATGCTTCACAAGAATGAGTAAACACAAACTTCTCCTTAACTCCATAAGCAGTAACTCCAAACATTTAGCAAGATCAGCAAATCAGCTACAACTTCTCCTTGTTTAAACCACCAGAAAGTATGTCCCAAGATCTCATCCAAAATACACATGATGCCTGCTCTGATACCAATTGAAATTCTGGTATGCAGATCTCAGATGTCCTAAGAGATGCTAAGAACATTGATCTCTGCTCAAATAGAACAAGGACAGAACATGACCATTTTTAAATCCCTTTAAAAATTAACAATGTCATGATATCTGCTGTAACATCTGCAGACTGACAGAACTATTTATCTAACCATTTAAATTGTGCAGAATTGTAAATGCTAAAAGATAAATAACACAATGAATTATTAACGCAGTTCGGTGCAACATCACCTATATCTGGGGGTTACCAAGCCAGGAAAGAAATCCACTATTAGCATAATTAATTCAGAGTTAAACTCCTAGTTTACAATTCCTCACTTAATCTCTACCCAATGCAATTTCTGCCTAGAACCCACTAGACAATAGACACCTCTCACCCCCCTCCCCCCCACAATCACAGCAGTGATAACAATTCAATACACAAAGAAATACTTTAGAAGACACTCTTCAAAGTCACAATACTTGATTTTGCTTAACAGCTTCAATCAAGAACAATACACTCTTGCTTATAAGCTTTGAGTGAACAATTAACAATTAACAATATGTCTACCACGATGCATCCAAAGATACAAAGGGTGACTTACAAAGTCACACACACAAGAATCTCAAAACCCTAAACCCTTATTTTACACTTAAGTTTTTCTTGTTGTGAGTGCTTGATTTTCCTTGCTTCTGCGCCTCCTTAAATAGTAATGCAGTATGGGCTTGGGTTGATCAAAAGTAACAGCAGGGAGAGAAGATTTCAATGTTCATAAATTGCAACAGAAATTAGGTTTAACTAAGTTAATCCAATCTCCACAATTCATGGTGCTATCAAATAGGTCATAGGCGTTTCATGTTATGCTCAGCACTGCCTAGAGTCTCGCCTGAGATAAGTAAGGAACCCTAGCAGGTTTCCTGAAATCTAGCCTGAGATAACTCAGGAACCATAACAGAAAAACAAACATGCTCCCTTACTGGCAGCTACCCGATGTCATAACATTCAACATGACATCCCATACATTCTGTTCTAGCTAACCAAACTTACCTAGCAGTACACTACACAAGTATGTCATGACATCAGTCAAGACATCTACACACAATAATGTTTTACCATAAAATGCAGCCAATCAAGAACATCTACAAACTCCCATTCTTCTGCAGAATCTTCTTCATAACAGTAGAAACAAATATATTATAGTTTCCTAAAAAGTCTCAAAGATCCTTTTATGAACACCAATTAAATCTACATTTTGTTCCAAATAAATCTCTTTGACCTGCACACACTGATGAGGTATATCCAATAGGATCTCATCAAACCAAAACACCTCTGTCAAGAGATATAAAATAGCAGCTCCTGTTGTACTAGTCATGATATCTGTCTCGACATCTTGATTAAAACACATGACAGCAGTTATGTCTTGATAGTAGATGAAGATGTTATAATATCTTGCTTAACATCAGTGCAGAATCATGTTTTACTAAAATTTAGCCAATCATAGAACCATGGAGAATCATTGAATCATGGAACTAACACGATTGAAAACCCAACACCTCTGCCTCAAACTTGAGTCTAATAACCGAAATAAATAACCTCATAATAAATGGAAATCCAGCTCAGCGAAAAACCTCTGATTCCACTTCTTAAGAGCTTAAATGGTGGACGACTAATCCAAAACCCTGATTTACCAAACCTAGAAGTCTCTTGACGCAAACCCTTATTCCACAAGCGAGACAAAGCAAACAATATTTGATAACTTAGTTAGTTATACATGAATGATCGACCTAAATGATATGCAAAAGATCAAAGAATCTAAAGGTAAATTTTGGGGTATGACACATCTGCTGCAGAATCTTTGTCATGGTAATGCTAAAATGTATTTTTGTGATGCTAAAAAATGTCTTGATGAAAATGTGCAACTTTCTCTGTATGTACTTTCTGATATTGTTTGCTATTGTTGTTGTACCTTGTTGTTGTGTTCATATTTCCTAATTCCCTCTGAATATTTGTCTGCTTGTGTTTGGCATTTCCTTGTGGTCCCCTATGCACTTCTGAAAATATCAATGTATTGTAGAATTTTGAATTTCCTGTGTGTCTTGAACTATTATGAAATTGGGATGGTTAGATGTTAAGTGTATTTTATGGATTTTGAATGGCTTAGTTGATGGATGAATTGAGAATTGGAATGAATTTTGGTAATGGATGTGTTTGAGTGAATTGGAATATGAACTTTGGAATGAAATTTGGTGATTGAATTGACGTGATTTTTATGGTTTTAGTTTGAACAATCATGAATTGTTTTGGTATGAATTAATTTTGAGAATTTGAATGTGATGGATTGAATTGATATGGTTGAATGAATTTTGAATGCCTATGGTGAATTGATATGACATTGGTATGGAATTGATTCTTGAATTATGGATGGTGTTGGTTCGGTTTGGATTGGTGAATGAATGTGACATGATGATTGTTGAATTGATGAATTTGGTTAATCTTGTAGGGAAAGCATGATTTGGCTTAAGAATGGGAGCAATTTGGTTTGGCTAGAGCAATGGGTGGCAAGTCTAAACACAAAGATCTTGGAGCATTGACAAAGCATATGAAGCACAAAATCTTAAGTTCTTGTCCCTTCTTGTGATTTCTTAGGCTTAAGTTTAATCAAGGCTTGTAACTCTTGTAACATTAGTGTTTTGTTCAAAATGAGATCCACAAATTTCAATCTTGTATCAAAGCAACTTTGAGTTTGCTTTAAAATACGTACCAAATGTGGTTTCAAATGAGCTTTGAAGTAAGATGGATTATTCCCATTGTATTTTGTAGCATGTCCACTTATGGATTTAAAAACAAGTTGTATTTGCAAAGCTAAAAATTTTACTTAATCCATTTCTTGACACTTCTTTTGTTTCTCAATGCCAAATTTATAATTATATGCAAGCTTAATGAATGGCCTTATTTCAAGATGATGACAAGAGTACAACCTTTCCTTGAATTGGATCCAAAATTCAAGGTGACACATGTACTTGGAAACTCTTCTCAATAAAATCAAGTTAAAAAGAAAGAACTCGGTTTCATATTCAATAAACCCAACTTGATCTTAAAAGAAAAGTCTTGAAGCATGAATAGGTGGTTTAAAACCTTCCTTGAATGATCTAAACATGAACCATAATGCTCACCCTTTAGGGTTGTAGACATTCATTTATGAGATGGAATGACCAAATGAACCAATCTTGGTCTTGTGACCACCTATAGGAATCTTGTATTGGACCAATTCCTTAATTAAACACAAAGCCTAACCACTTGAGAAATTCCAAATAACATTTGTCCATGACAAGAAGTTACCAGTAAGAGTGCACAACAGCCTTTCACTATTAACCCAGATTAGGTCAAGTTCTCATATGAATTATATCAATGAACACTGAACCAATCCATTCCTTACCTTGAAACAAAAATACCTTCCATGTCTTTTCCTTGCAAACCCACATGCTTGACATGCACCATGATATAACGATGATATGATGGATGTATGATATAAAGGGCTAGGGAGAAAATAGGGTGTGACACCACTTTTCATCCCTCTTTCGCTTGAAATGCATATTATGACCTGAAAACAAAGTAAACATAACAATACCAAAGCATAAAATATGGTAAAATGAAAGTAAAGCAAACTAAAACGGTAAAATATGAAGGAAAAATAACTAATAAAAATGATATAAAAATCACTTATCAGCAAGTTGTTTATTTCAATGCTTTTTATTTGGTCCACTGGTGTGAAGATCTGAGGTTCGTTATTTCTCCTCTCTTAGCATGGATCTAATTTTTCTTTCACTAGTGCTGGAGTTTAGTGTTCAACGGAGGGACAAATATTGTCTCAATAGTTGGTGGAGTTTGGATTTGATTCTTCGAGTTTCAAGAGGATGTCGTGAGTCTATCTTTAGGGTTTTGGTTTCTCGTCACAGATTCTCTAGCAATAGATCATGAGAAATTAGAGTTATGAGTTGTTTTTTTTTTCAAATTTGTCACTGTAACATTTGAGTAGGTGGTAGAATGCTAATTTTTATCCACAAATGGCGTCAGTGTTCCTTGCAATAAGGAATCATTTACTTTATTTTGATGTAAGTCATATATTGACATCTATAGGAGGAAATGTTCTATGTAGTTCTTTGGTATGAATAGAAGTGGTGGTACTTGCAAGCACTCTGAAGCTCAAGTCAATAACTATCGGATGTGAGACATATTTAGGTTAAACAATTATGTGTACCTTGATTTGATGTATTCGACCTTTTATATAGGGAATTTCTAAGGTTTCATAAGGCTTAAAATTTTATGAGGTAAAATCATTGTCCAAATAGACATGCCATAATTTAATTTATTAAGTCTTATAAAAGTGCTTCTTTGATATTCTTTAATCATTTTCTTGAATCATGTGTTATCCTTAGTCAAGTCCAAGCTCTGTTTCTGAGATCAAACTCCTTCTTTTGATCTATAGTTGTGGATATGGTATTTTCATTTACGTCGCCAATTTGACGTCACTATGGAAGGTGTCATTATATTTACTGGGATTTTCACTTAGAGGATTACCTTTTCCACCTTTAGGAATGTTCACCTACCACCGTGAAAAGTCACAACTACCCCTAGCATCTGGAGATGCATCTCCGTACGCACCTTTTTTTAGTCATTCCTCAGAGAAAATTGATGAGGCACTCTATTATGCCAAAATTTAATTCAGAGATGCATCTCCCTATGCATAAAAATTGAATTCGAAGATGCATCTCCGTAAACACCGTTACTTTAAAATTTAGTGGGTGGTCCGGAGATGGATCTCCAAACACTTTTCTTTCATATGCTCGTGCCAAAACCTTCCCTCTTCTTCCTTCTTAATTTTATAAAAAGTACTCAAACAATACCATTCGAGGTCTCGCATCCATTCAACCTTCTATGATTGGAGATCTTTCTCATCCTCTCAAGCATTTCATTTGTTCAAGCTTCTCTTTCTTATTCATTTGATTTGCTAAGTTTTTTAAAATTCTTAATTTTTTTATGTTTTAGTTTATACTTAGTTGTTTAAGCTACATGAGATAGTAGTGAAATCGAAATAGGTATCCTACATGGACATGCATTGACATTTGTTTTGAGGGTTAGGGTAGCAACGACTTTTCTACCATGGGTGAGAAAATCGCAACTTTTTTCGAAGATGCATCTTTGGATTTTCTCTGTGCTATTTTTGGAGATGTATCTTCGGATTTGTCTCAGGATTAAATTTGGTTGAGTTTTTGATGTGACTGTCTGTTTATAATACATGTGCAATAGCTGAAAATAACTCTAGCGGAATTAGGCTATGTTGTGTGCCCTTAACCACGTTTGTACAATGTGAGAGGGCTTCTGGCAAGACCGTGAGGCCACGAGTTGATGAAACCTCATTTGATGGTTCACAATGTTGACGTTCCCAATCATATGGTTATGCTTCTCGTAGACGCCTATCTCAGACCTCTACTTCGTGCCTCCATGATTCCCTAGATGATACATCATCGCCTCAAGCCCCTAAAGCCAAGGAGGAAATCATTATTGATCCCTCTTTAGAGTATTATCCAGGATGCCCATTTAACACCTCCTTACTTTATCTCTATGCATATGATGCTGATAGGCATGTTTGGGAAGGAGAGGTATATTTGTTTTCGTTTGCAATAAACATGTTTTAAACTAATTAAATTGACATTGGTGGTGATTTGGTTTTTTACAGGAATGTCCATGTTTGAAATCAATAAACCACGACAGAAAGATATTGGAGTTGGAATATCTCATTGTTGATTGGTTCTGGGATTATATGATATTCTAGTCTTACCAATTTTTGCTCTGTTGCGTACATGACTATAAACCACAGCATGCATGTGACATTTGTAGAGAGGTGGCATTCAGAGACTTCCTCTTTTCACCTTCCTATAGCGAGATGATCATCACCTTGGATGACTTCTCATACCTCCTGCATCTTCCCATCATGGGAAAATTACTAGGACACGAAAGGCTCGATCAAGAGGAAGTTGTCAAGATGATGGCCACCCACTTAAGGGCTTCTAGGCATATACAACATGACTCCACATCTTAATCTTCCTAGGACTGTCCCCCACCATAATCCCCAAGAATATAAAAGGAAGTTTGCCAATGGTACAGTGCAGAAAATCTATTGTAGAGTCCAAAAAACCAGCAGAAAAATTCACACCTGCAATGCTGCTCTTGTAAAAATTTATTTTTAAACCTGATATTAGTTCGAAGCCTCTAAGAAAAGCTTTAATGCACCAAAGGTTCTTTGAGATATCGCTCCCAACCAAAATAGTATCATCAGCAAAATGGATGACATTATAGCTCACACCTTCGTTCACTTGGAATCCTTCGTACAAAGACATCTTACTGCTTTATTAGCCAGCATCATAAGTCCTTCCATAACCAAGAGGAACAGAAAAGGGGACAAAGGATCCCCTTGACATAATCCCTTACCCACTTCGAAATCCATTGTCGCACTCCTGTTGACCAAGATTGATGTTGAACCTTTAAAAACTAAAGACTCCATCCACCTGATCCATCTCTTCCCAAAGTTCATATTCGACAGTAAAAACCTCAGGTAATCCTAACTCATGCAATCATAAGCCCTATAAAAGTCAAGCTTCAAAACCATACAATCTCTCTTTTCTCTTCTTGCCATATCCATAATTTCATTAACCACCAAAGCACTGCCAGATATACTTCTTCCCAAAACGAATGTCAAATTTTCTAAAAAAATTAAAGACCCAATACAATTCTTCAAATGGGACGCCCAAGTTTTGGACAAAATCTTTTGAAGGCAACTAACCAAATAGATCGGTCTGTACTGGTTCAGGCTCTGTGGATTTTTAGACTTTGGGACTAAGGTGATAAAAGATACCGTGACAGCCTTTGAAAGAGTTGGATTGCTGTAGAAGTCTGAAATAAACTTAACTACATTCATCCTTGATAAAATCCCAGTAGCCCTACAAAAAACAGAAACCAAAATCTTCGGGACCCGGACTCTTGCTTCCATTACAACACCACATAGCTTCCTTAATCTCTTTATATGAGAAATGGGCCTCAGATCTTGAAATATCCAAATCCGCAAGTTTTGACAACGAAACACCATCCAAAACTTGTCTATTACTATTCAACTCTTTGAAGTTACGCAGGAAATGACTTTGAACTTCTCTCTTGATATCCTCCACCTTCTCCACCCTACCATCAATCGTTTTGACAAAAGAAATGAAATTTATCCTTTGACGAACCTTAATGATTATATCAAAGAAGCTCGAATTTCTATCACCCTCCTTGAGCCAAAGCATTCTCGACTTTTGTCTAAGAAGGCTTTCCTTCCACTCCAATGCCTCCAAAGTTTTGAAGATGCAGCTGCCCTTGCTAAGATAACATCATGCATGACAGTTTGACCACCTCTACTGACCAGAGATTCAAGATCGAACAATTCCTCAATTGTTTCATCCACTCTCAAGTCAATCCATCCGAAAACCTCCACACTCCACCTTCTCAAAATAGACTTTAACAATATAAGTTTCTATTTAAAAAAGAAATTCCCTCTTCCCTTAACAGTAAAAGACACCATTCCTTCTTAACAAACTCCAAAAAGAGAGGATGCTCAAACCAAACCTTGTTGAATTTAAAAGGTTTCAGGCCCCAATTTTTGTTTCTAGATTTCAACCAGATCGGACAGTGGTCCAAGATATCTCTCTTCCCAACGATTTGGCACACTATCTTCCAATACACTATCAAATAATCAGACAACAGAAAATAATCCAGCGTACTCATCAACGAACCCGACCCACTGAACTAAGTAAAGGGCCCCCCATGCAAGGCACATCTATGCATTCCAAATCTTTGATGAATCCCCTGAACTCCAACATCTCCCTTGTATGAATCCCAAAAGTCACTCATTTCCTCTCTAAATCGCAAGTAATTGCGTTAAAATCACCTCCCACCACCTAACTACCCCTTTTGAAACTCTTCTCCTTTAGAGACAACTCACTCCATAATCTTCTCTTCATCGACAAAATACAAGGCGAATAAACATTAACAAAAAACAAATCCTTACCTCTCTACTCTGCGTTAACCCCCACAAAGTCAATGCCTCTGAAACTAAACAAGAGCTTAAGTAATTCCTTCCTCCACAAAATAATGATCCTACCTGAAGCACCAACTGATCCAGCTTCATTCCATTCAACACTATCATCCCCCCCCCCCCCCCACAAAGACACTGTCATCTTCAGATCCACCCCAGAAAGCTTAGTCTCTTGAACAAAGAAAATGTCCACCTTACCAGATTGAATTAAATGTGCTAATCTCTTTCTCTTTACAATACTGCCACCCCCTCTAATGTTGATTGAAAGGATATTCATGGAGCAACATTTTTTGAATTCACCCTTGTAGCGTTCCCCTCTCTATCTCTACTTTCCAATATTCTGACTTCTTCCTCTAACTTCCCAACACCACTTACTACTTAAATCCCCAAATTAGAAATGATCTCCCTAACCTTAATAGACACCTTCGACTCCATTTCCGCCCAAAACCTCTTGTTCCCTTGGAAGACTTCTGAATCCGTAACCGAGTGACACCTTGCCAAAGAATCTACAGATCTTTCAATGACACCTTTCGATACCTTAGTTAGTGCAATAGATGTAGTGGCTTGACTTCTGGAATTAACGCCCGTAGGAGGAGAACAACATCCTGCACCATCATCTTGATACTTGTTCTTCTTGGCCAAAGAAATAGAAAATTGCTCAAGGGAACAAAGTTCTACATGGCTGTTTTTCCCCACTAAAGGATTTGTGTGTACACTACTTTCAATTGGGTCAGAGGCTGGAGAACAAGGAGAAATACCCAGCTTCTTTTTAGACTTCTCCTTGCGTCTATGGCCTGCATTAGAAGCAAGGAAATAGGCAGATTGGGCCTTCACTAGATCATCAAAAACCACCTGAGGTTCCTTATCCAAGACCAACAACTAACTTTTAGGAATAATTTCCTCAGAATGAGCCCACCTGACTTTCTCTGTTGTTTTTCCTACGTGATGTAGAAACATCACCAAAGTCTACCTCTACCCTACTTAGGTTATTGACATTAGATTCCACATCACCCGATTTTAACATACCTGCATAAGCACTTTTCCTTTGACTGTTCCCTGAAGAAACAAAAACAAACTTTTTCTAATCTCATCTGGTTCAGTCTCCCTAACGTTGTATCCTCGAGACACACCCTTAAACTCTTCCTCTAAAAAATAGTCCTTACCCACAAAGTCCCCCCAGCTAGAGCTGTCATAGGGATGCTTAGAATCTGACATGAAAACTGTATACACTGGTTTCTTCACCAATTTTGTGGCAAGACCTAAAGACTCCTCCATTAACATTGACTTTGAAAACTTCATTGATCAACATGCCACAAGAAGTCATAGCCATCTTGCTCACCACGTCCAATCTAGAAAGCTCAGAGGCACTATCGTCGCAACATACATACTTTCCAATCATAGAAGACAAGAACTCAAAAAATGGAACCGTCCAAACATGACAAGGGACACCGTAACATCGTAGCCATGTTAACCTCGTTGTATCCATGTCTTTCTACTTCCATCTTCTTACATCAGCAAACCACTGGCTAAGCCAATCCATGGCTCCTTCTACCAAGTCTTCAAGTTCACCTTCTTCACTCTCCCAATAAGAAAAGGTTGGCACCCATAGGGGTAACTTTTAGCGCAAAATAACATTTAGAGTGAAACATCCTTTGCATGTTATAAGAAGATCCAGGTGTATGAACCTTCCCAATAAAAGCCTTTGCGAACCTAGAAAGTTCCTCCTTCCCGGCTCCGAAGGATACATGAAAGGTCTCCCTATTAAAATTACCTGAAACTTCATTTTTCATACCATAAGCACCAGCAGCCTCTACATACGACTTCTCCCCATCAAACCGTCCCTTGACACTACTAGACCAATGTTGCTTCACCTGAAAGTTCACCTTCCGAGAAACTTCGCATACACTACTAGAACCTGAACTTATAAACTTATCCTGAGGAAACGCTTCCTCCACAACCCTTTGAAATCTAGGTAAATTGGCAAAAAGTTTCCTCCCTTATAACCATAAGTTATCCAAACGTAGTACCAACCTTCGTACGTCCTCCACGTTAAAGAAACGAATAAAACCATACCTTCTATCATTTTTGTCTCGTTTCAGCGAAATCACAACCTCATCAACCTCTCCATAAACCTCAAAATGCTTGTACAAGTCTTTGGCCTTCATAAAATCTGGAAACTCAGTAATAAAGATAATAGTTGTCTCCTTCACTTCACCCCTCTTAGCTCTAATAGTTGAATCCCATTTGGCTCTCTCACTTTGATTCTTCCTTCTAGAGACCTTAGTTTACTCCCCATCCCCCCTCGATGCCTTAGACCGCACCATCTAAGCACATATACAAACCAAACAAAGAAAAGAAACTAAAACCTAGAGAGAAGGGAGAGTTTTTCTCTCATTTTTAACATAATTAATTGTCATCGATGAGTTAGTTACTTTTCTCTTATCTTATCTTTTGCCTATCATGTAGGTTCGTGATGTTTTTATGGTTTTTCTTACTTTTAAATCACTATGTCATCCTAAGCTTTACATGCAAAAAATTTTAAGTCACTAATTTTAGGCAAGTGAATTTCACGAGATAATGAGTACATATCCTATGAAATATATTTTAGGGTTTAGGGTTACAAATAAAAAGGGCCTTTTGAAACTGAATCAGAGTTTTGAAAAACGGTTTGCAACTGTGAAAACAATCGCGGTAAAACGGTTTTTCAGATGTCAATATTAATACGTTATCACCATTTTTATATTAAAACGTAAATTATAGTTAATTCACACCGCAACAACTACAATTAACGTAGCAATACCTATACATACCAACCAAAATCATCAAAGCCTTTACACGACTGCAACTATTTTTTAAAACCCTAAACTGAATAGTCACTAAACTTGCTGGTGAAAAGATTGATGAAGTCACAAGTTTGATCTTGGTCAAGATATGGTTTCTCAAGGAATTAGATCAAACTTAATCTAATATATAATATGCAATTCATCATTTATAAGCTTTAGGTGCTCGCATACATTTTTATCTAAACCCTTCTTAGTAATTCATAACATTTGTGCATATTTCATAGTCAAAAACATATATTAAATTAGAAAAACTTCATGTTTTCTTATGGAACAATCGATTTTCATAGATGACCAATCGTTTGTCATGTAGCTTCTGTTCAAAAAAATCGTTATCAAATAAGCAACAATCGATTGTCATCTCCTGACCAATTGATTATCATGTGTTATATTTTGAAATTTCTTAAGGTTGATGAAGGAAACAAATGATTATCAGTCTAGACCAATCAGTTTTTACCTGAAACAAAATGAATTTTCTGAAACATTGTCATACATTTTTATTGATTCTTATCATGGTACCCTTTCCTAAATCAGTGCTAATATTTATGGTAATTGTCACGGTGAAAATCGGATACCAAACTATTGATTAGTTTGAATCTTTAATTCATTTTACAACCGAACTTTGATTTGTCCAAAGGAAGGGATAAAGATCGAAATTCCCACAATGCACTGCAAATGCAAGGTTTAGAGAGTTATAGGTTCGGGGGTCAGTTAAACTTAGGGAAGGTGCTAGCATCCTAAATTTCTGTAGTACTCTACAGGAACCTCTTGTTTTATGTTTGTTTATTGCTAAGGTTTATCTGCTTAAAGGATGAGAGACCTAGGGGGTTTATTTCTAAGTATACTCGATAAGATATCGCATCTTATGCCTACATATCCTTACCGGAGTGGAATTAGAGTATCTATAGTTCCCCTAAAGGGTTAAGGAGTTCTTTGACCGTGGTCAAAGTTCCTACGGGTTTAGGGTAGTTGATTGATTGATTTTAGGAGAAAAGGTGAGTTGTCATTTTAAGAGAGATTTAACCGCCACAAATTGTAGGAAAATAGTCTTTGCATCGTCTTAAGAGAAGGGCTCAAGTACTCGGATATTGATCGACAAGTACGCCTCTATCTCTCTTAAGGCAAAGTCTCTACATATTGACTGTATTGATGTGAGGTGGAGGTTCTATCTCGCTTAAGATGATTAACATCTTATTCTCTAATGTTTGAATGTTTGAATTGAGTTGTATGTGTTTGTCTAAATTGTAAAGATAAAGACAAAGGTCCTCCTTATGGGGTAGGATCTATCTTAAGGGATCGACTTGAATGGGATCAAGGATCGTAAGGGAGTATGATGCAAATGATGTGCACTACACACAAGTGTTAAGTCATGTGTAGGTTTTTCCTTTGGACAGAATGTGATGTGAGAAAAGTAAATTGTTGTAATGTAAATTGCGAAAAGAAATAAAGCATACACACGCATGAAAGCGCTAAGTGCACAAATGTGTAAATTGTGGATGTGAGAGTGAATTGTGAATCGAAGTGTGAGCGTGCATGATCGATTGTATTAAGATGTTGAATTGATTTTAGGCGA
Organism: Lathyrus sativus; assembly: GCA_963859935.3. Classification (NCBI taxonomy): domain Eukaryota; kingdom Viridiplantae; phylum Streptophyta; class Magnoliopsida; order Fabales; family Fabaceae; genus Lathyrus; species Lathyrus sativus. Next base: position 61,851,662 of record OZ012737.1, on the reverse strand, counting down.
AGTCGAATTTTAAGAGGATTGAGTTTAGGCGAGATTGATTTAGTTGGATTATAATGTTTGATTTTTAAGAAAAAAAAAAGTTGTAATAGATTATATGAATTGATTTATGAGAAGATATTATGTTGGTTTGAAAATTGTAAGTGAATTCGATTTTAAGGAGAATGTTTAATTAAGTTGGTGAGGTTGATCTTAGAGAAAAGTTGAATCGATTAATTTTAGTTGATTTGTATTTTAGTAAAATTGTGAATATTAGTTTTATTAGTTTTGCTTAAATAAAAGTTTTAATATAATAAACAAATAGTTTTAGTTATTATCATGAAAGATAGGAAGTTAATTTAAACTGTTAAAGAAAAGGGGAATTATTATTCTTTTTAGTCATTTTAAATATCAAATGGGTTTTATAAAAGGTTTTTTATCATTAAAAAAAAACTTATTATTATTATGGGAAATAATAAAAAGGTTATCTAACTATAAAATAGTTTTTTTTTATTAAATACAGCTCATAGACTTTTACTAAACGAAATATATTATTATTCTTTTAAAAAAGGATTATGGCTAAGTTAAAAATTATTAGAGAAATTAAATTAAAAGGTAGTGAAAAAAGGGTTAATTAATAAGGTTGATTAATTATAACAATAAAAGATTAATAATTAATTTAAAAACAGTGAATTAAGAATTGGTAGTAGTTAATTAAATGATTATTAATAAAAGATTAATGATCTTTACTAAGCTAGTGAGATTAAATAAAAAGATTAAATGGGTTAATTAATTATTAATGAGAGATTAGTGGTTAATTATCTGGATTAAACGATTAATTAGGGTAGGCGAGTGATTGGGTGAGGGCGTGCTAGCGAGGGCTTACCGGAGGGCTATGATATGAGTCGTGCAATCTGATCTGAGGACAGATCGTGTGGTGTGTCGTGAGGGTGTATTGTGATATGGTGTGTGCACATTCACAAGATTACAACAATACACATAGGGATCTGAACCCTAAATTCCCAAATCATTCTTCCTCTTTCTTCGCTCGATCTCGCCTCTCCCTTCATCTCTTCCATCCTCAACTCTGTCCGTCTCTCTTGCTTCTTTCTGCTTCGATTACCCTTTTCTTCTTATTTTTCATTCTAGATGAAAACATAAACAAAATGATCAAGAAATATTATCGATAATAGCCAAAACCTTACCGCTTGATGGTTTTCACAAGGTTCAAAATGGAGCTTTCGCGGCATGGAAGATTGGTGGTTGATGGCCGTTTCGCGAGCTCCGGCGAAGGCGTGGGGAATCCCGGTGTGGAGCGGCTTCCACTGACGGCTTATTCTCGGATGCGATGGTCTCAAACGCGGCTGATTCGCGGACGGAGAATCAACACGAGATAAGTCTTCATCTTTCTTCCACCTTCTGTCTTTTTTGATTTGGGATTTATTTGAGTGTGGTTCAATTGTGAGCTTTGTGGGTATTGAGTTTTCTTCTCTCTCTCTGAAACCGATTTGTCCTCAATTTATAGTCTCAAACTTGGTTCGAAGAATTGAAATGCTGATTAATATGTTTCCGTTTTGGTTTGAAATTTGTCTGAAGCATGTTTCAAATTACTTCCATTTGAGTCGATTTATTGAATATGTTTCCTTTTTCATTTCAACCATGTTTCGAATTTTCTTTGATTCACATTGAAATTCTTTGGATGCTTTCCTTTTGAGACAGACATGTTATGGTATTGTTTTGGAAATCTGATCTTGATAACTTATTATCGTTATGAATGTTGATTCATGCACTTAGTTTGTTTCCAATTTGGTTTGAAATTGTTTGAATGTACTGGTTATGATTTGAAATTTTCCTTGTACGATTCGATAACCATTCCTTTTTAGCTGACCATGTCGGATGATTGCCCTGTCAAACGGTTTGCTGATGTGGATTTTTTATGTTTCTCTTCCAGGTTTTATGTTTAGCTAAATGGGGAAAGAAGCTTGCTTTTCATACACTTCATAATGCTCCGCTGAAATATCACCAAGATTCTCATCCACAGCAATCTCTGAAGCAACAGGTTGTTCTTGAGCAAGAAGGTTAGTCACACCTATTTCATTTGTACGGTCTCCACAGATAGGATACTGATTAACTACAGTATAGTTAAAATACTGCAACCGGGCCAAATCTCCTGTTCCTCTAACATCTGAAATGAACTCAGTTATCAAATACATGGACTTAGTAAACCAAATATGCAAATTTCGAGCTAAAGTGTCATAATTTGCTTTTCAAAACTGGGAGAAGTATGTTTGGTTGTTATGGAAATGAAGTGTATGTTGTAAGGTTGTAAAACACATGAGCAAGGGTTTAACACAGATGTGATATTTATGTTGTGCTTTTGTTGGTTGTATTGTGGAGTTATGTTGGTGCTTGTTCCATATTGCAGGTTATACAAAGGGGAGGTGTAAAAACACAGATTGTTTCTTAGTAGTATCTCTATGTTTTGATGATAACTCTTATGAAATTTTGTATTAAAGAATTATATACTCTAAAATTTGTTCATGAATATTTGCTGCAGAGGTTAATATATATATATATATATATATATATATATATATATATATATATATATATATATATATATATATATATATATATATATATATATATATATATATATATATATATATATATATATATATATATATATATATATATATATATATATATATATATATATATATATATATATATATATATATATATATATATATATATATATATATATATATATATATATATATATATATATATATATATATATATATATATATATATATATATATATATATATATATATATATATATATATATATATATATATATATATATATATATATATATATATATATATATATATATATATATATATATATATATATATATATATATATATATATATATATATATATATATATATATATATATATATATATATATATATATATATATATATATATATATATATATATATATATATATATATATATATATATATATATATATATATATATATATATAAGAGCAAATTAATCTAAACATGGAACTATGGAAGGCTCTGAAGAGTCAGAATCATCTTACAGAAGGATCTGAAGCAGAAGACTCTGAAAGATCTGAAGACTCTGAAGCATTGAAGATCTTTATATGAGGAGTTAAGAAGCACAGTTTTTTAGAAGACTCTGAGAGTACTACACGCTGCATGTACTGAGGATCTGATTCATAAAACTCTGCTCTGATAGAACTACACGCTGAAGCACACTTGTTGCATTACTCTGATTCAGCAAACTCGGATGGGCATCCAAGACTCTGATCACGCAGACTCTGATGTTTATTTTACTGAAGTGAAATACTTGTTGAAGAAGAATACAAAGTTAATTTGGCTCAACGACTCTTTCCTCTTTCATGCTTGACACTAGAACACAGACCAAAAGCATTTCTCTGTGCATTCTACTTCCAAGAAAGGTCATGTGATGTGAGGACAAAAAGATTCAGGCCTTTTCAGTACACAGCCTCCAACGTCAAAACTTTATGGACTACTGTGCATATAAAAGCAAGTCTTCCTCATCTTCTTCAGTTGACGAATCTTTGATAGAAATTCTTACAAGCTCTCATATAACATTCTTATTCTCTTTGCTGAGTTTATTCTTTTATTCTAAATATTAAGTGAAAAATCACTCTTGTGATAAAGCTTGTTAGAAGCATTCAAACACTTGTATTTATCTTACATTTCATTGTAATATTTCCTTGAGAAGATCCAGTTGGGATCAGTAGTTCTTGAGAAGACTTTGAACAGTTGTTCTTAGTGCTTACTATTGTAATCAGTTGATTAAATAGTGGATTAAGTCCTTGTTTGAGAAAGGCAAATCACTCTAGATAGGGTGGACTGGAGTAGTTGAGTTCAACGAACCAGGATAAAAATCCTTGAGTTTTTATTTCTAAGTTTTATCTTCATACTTATTCAACCCCCCCCCCCCCCTTCTAAGTATTTTCTCACCTTCAGTTGGCATCAGAGCTCCGGTTCTGTGTGTGCTACCACTTCACAGTGACAGAAAAGACCTAGTGAGAAAAATTTTGATACTTATATTTGGTTGTTATTATGGCTGATGTTTCAACATCCAACAAATATGAAGAAAGAGACAGAATCAGTACAAAACCCCCTATGTTTGATGGGGAGAAATTTGATTATTGGAAAGACAGGATTTAAAGTTTTTTCCTTGGTTATGATGTTGATTTATGGGATTTGGTCATAGATGGATATGTTCATCCCATTGATGGGAATGGCAAGAAAGTAGATAGAAAATCTATGACAGAAGCCCAAAAGAAGGAGTTTAGAAATCACCACAAGGCTAGAACAATATTGTTAAATGCAATATCTCACACTGAGTATGAAAAGATCACAAATAGAGAAACTGCATTTGACATGTTTGAGTCCTTGAAAATGACTCATGAAGGAAACCTTCAAGTAAAAGAGACCAAGGCTCTGGCGTTAATACAGAAGTATGAAACGTTTAAGATGGAAGAATCTGAGTCCATAGAAACTATGGTCTCTAGATTCCAGATTCTTACAGGTGGTCTAAAAGTTCTGGACAAGGGCTACTCAACTGTTGATCATGTGAAGAACATCATCAGAAGCTTGCCTATCATATGGAGACCTATGGTCACTGCTCTGAAGCTTGCCAAGGATCTGAACAAGATCACTCTAGAGGAGTTAATCAGCTCACTAAGGAGTCATGAAATTGAACTTGAGGAAGATGAGCCTCAAAAGAAAGGTAAGCCAATTGCCTTAAAATCTAATAAATCTGCTAAAGCGTTGCAGGTAATAGAGGAAAGCTCTGAAGAATCCTCATCTGAAGATGAAGATGAATTATCCATGCTGTCTAGAAGAATAAACAAACTCTGGAAGCATAAAGGAAAGAAGTTTAGAAACTTCAGGAAGCCTGACCAAAGAAAAGAATCTTCTGGACACAGAAGATCTGGCAAAAAGGAGGTTGTCTGCTACGAATGTAAAGAACCTGGGCATTACAAAAATGAATGTCCAAAGCTTTTAAAAGAAAAGCCTAAAAGAAAATTTGATAAGAAGAAGAAGGTTCTAATGGCAACCTGGGATGATTCAGATACATCTGAATCTGAATCTGAGTCAGAAGAGGAATGTGCCAACGTAGCATTGATGGCAGACATAGAAGATCAGGAGAAAGGAATTTCAGGATCTGAATCTGACTCTGACACTGAAGAGGTAATGGCTAAACTCACTAAAGATGAAGTTATCAAAGTGTTATCAGAAGTTCTGAAGAGCTATAACAATATTAAGCTCAAATACAAGGAGCGTCAAAGCAATCTTGTATCTGAGAATAATATTCTCAAATCAGAAGTGGCTGAGCTAAATGAAAAGAACTTAAAAATGAAAAATGATTTTGAATTAGCTCAACAAGACTCTGATTCTGAAACTGAGTCTGAATGCAAAAATATTTTGGAAAAATATGACTACAGCTTTCAGAAGTTTCTTGCTAAAAGCATAGACAGAAGCAAAATGGCTTCTATGATCTATGGAGTTAGCAGAAATAACAGAAAAGGAATTGGATATAAATCTTCCTCTGGAAAGGATTTAAATCCAAAACCTGTTGATAAAATTATCATCAAGAAGACTCCTTTATATTCTCATTTTAAATTTGGTCACTTGAATGATATTAAACACACTCGTTCTAAAAAGAACATTCATGTGTTTAAATCTAAGGCTAGTCAGAATAAACCTTATGTTGAAAAACAGAAGTTTAGACGAACCTTCAGAACAACTAACCCAAAAGGACCCAAGAAGATCTGGGTACCGAAGAGTAAAATAATTTTTGTTGCAGATGTTCTTAGCAGCAAGGTCAGGACACCAGTCATGGTACCTGGACTCTGGATACTCGCGACATATAACGGGAGAAAGGTCTATGTTCCAAAGTCTGGAGCTTAGATCTGGAGGTGACGTGAAATTTGGAGGGAATCAGAAGGGCAAGATCATTGGATCTGGCACTATTGGAAATGGTAACCTTCCCTCTATTACTAATGTTTTACTTGTAGAAGGATTAAAGCATAATCTATTGTCCATAAGTCAATTAAGTGACAATGGTTATGACATAATCTTTAATAAAAAATGTTGTAAAGCTATTAGTCAAAAGGATGGCTCAATCCTATTTAGTGGAAAGAGGAAGAACAACATTTATAAAATAAATCTTTCAGAACTTAAGGTTCAGAATGTTAAATTCCTCTTGTCTGTTAATGAGGAGCAATGGGTATGGCACAGAAGATTGGGGCATATTAATATGAGACGTATATCTCAGATTAATAAACTTAATCTTGTCAGACGACTTCCTAAGCTGAAGTTCACCTCAGATGCTCTTTGTGAAGCATGTCAGAAATCAGATGCTCTTTGTGAAGCATGTCAGAAAGGGAAGTTTTCAAAATCCTCTTTTAAATCAAAAAATGTTGTTTCTACTATCAGACCATTAGAATTACTTCATATTGATCTGTTTCGACCAGTGAAAACTGCATCCATCAGAGGCAAGAAGTATGGATTAGTCATTGTTGATGACTATAGTAGATGGACATGGGTAAAGTTCCTAAAACACAAGGATGAGTCACATTCTGTGTTCCTTGACTTCTGCAAACAAGTCCAGAATGAAAAAGATTTCAAAATTATAAAAGTCAGAAGTGATCATGGTGGTGAATTTGAAAACAAATATTTTGAAAAATAGTTTAATGAAAATGGCATTGCTCATGATTTTTCCTGCCCTAGAACTCCACAACAGAATGGGGTTGTAGAGAGGAAAAATAGAACTCTGCAAAAAATGGCCAGAACCATGATCAATGAGACTAATCTGGCAAAGCACTTTTGGGCATAAGCAATCAACACAACCTGTTACATTCAGAATAAAGTGTCTGTAAGACCTCTTCGGGAAAAGACTCCCTATGAATTGTGGAGGAACAGAAAGCCCAACATTTCATATTTTCATCCTTTTGGATGTATTTGCTACATGTTGAATACTAAAGAGAATCTGAACAAGTTTGATTCTAAAGCACAGAAGTGTTTCATGCTTGGATATGCTGAACTCTCTAAAGGCTACAGAGTATACAATACTAAAACACAGATTGTGGAAGAATCTATTCATGTTAGATTTGATGATAAGCTTGGCACTGAAAAGCCAAAGTAGTTTGAAAATTCTGCAGATAGAGAAGTAATTCTCACAGACTCTGAAGACTCAGAGGAAGACAAAGCTCAAGTGAAGGAACTAGAAGCAACGCTGTTGCGGTGAAAATTGGATATCAAGCTATTAATTAACTTGAATCTTATTTCTTTTTACAATCGGACTTTATTTTATCCAAAGGAAAGGTCTAAAGAGAGAAAAACCTTTTTCGCGATGTAACGACAACGCTTAAGAGATTCGGGGATCGGGGGTTGGTTATACCTAGGGAAGGTGTTAGCACCCTAAATATCTGTAGTACTCTACAGGAACCTTTTGTTTGATTGCTTGCTAAGTTTTTGAAAATGTACTGTGGATTGGGAAAAGATATGAGTTGAAACCTAAAGTTATATACACTAAGTTTGCTCGCAAAGACGTCGCATCTTCTGCCTACGTATCCTAACTAGGATAGAATCAGAGCAATCGTAGTTCACCTCACAAGGGATAAAGAACACTTGATTATGATCAAGGTTCAAGGGGGAACAAACATGACGATGTTTGTATGGAGTTTAACAAAACTCCCTAATCTAAGTTGTAATATTCAAGAGGGGAAGTAAGAAATCATGACGATGATTCTTACACAGAGTTGACGAACTCTTTCCTAGGGTTCTAGTTGAAGAACACTCCTAGTACAGGTGGGTCTTTTAGACTTAAAGCAAAGTCTAAGGGTTTCTAGACTAAGGTTAAAATGACTTAACAAAGTCGAGGGAATGGGTGAATGCATTATCCATAACATAAGAGTTAAACGGACAGACTTTCCTTTGGAAGTATACAGGGGAAGCAACTGGATGAAAGCTAACAAGCTTCATTACTTGGGGAAAGAAAACAACAAGAAAATTAATAACATGATAAAGATATATTCATGGTGACAACCATTAAATAAACATATGGAATGATAAAGATGAAAGCGCATTGATGACAATCAAAGCAGATGAATTAACAGGAACTGTGACGACAGATCAAGTTAAATAAGTTTAAAAGATAAAGTAACATGGACATGGTAACAACCAAAAATGAATCTTTAATATGTTAACAAACATTTTAAGGATGAGAATGCAAACAAACATCACAAAAATTACAAGCACATCAAGAGAAAATCCATCTGCATCTGTCAGAACGAATACAGAAAGTACGCAACTTGTATGCAGTCAAAATAGATGAAAAACTTATCAAACATGAAAATAAAAAATATGATATGAAAGTAAAATTTAAGAGGAACACAATGAAAAAAGAACGGGTGAAAAACGATTAAAATCGAGAGAGTTATGAGTTTTCAAAGTTTGAATGAAAAAATGGAAAAAATGCCAAAAAAAGTTGCCCTCCTTAGGGGTCGAACTCAGGCGTGCAGGGTACAAGGCGCGTTTGGCATAATGGGCTTACCACTGGGGTGGCTATACATCCGTTTGTATAAGCCACCCCTTTAATTAATAAGGGTAACTCACTTGAATTTCTGGACAAAAACAAACACACTCAAAATGATTTACGTTTTCGATTGTAACTTTCCCGTTTCTTATCCAAATGAGACAAACTTTATATGCAACTGGCCTAGAAAAACATGAGGATCGTGATGGTGTGGTTACTTTTATGAAATTCCTTTTCTTTTGAAAAATTCTACAGCAGCTATACTTTGATGTTATGTGATGCATCTTGCAATGAATGACACAATTCAAACACTTTTAATCCAAACTAAATGCACACACACCTCCCATAAATAATATAGAATGATTCTAACACCTCAAGCAAGCTTGATACAAGAAGATTATAAAAGTTTCATGTCAAGTGCCTTCTTTTGGTAAAGATGCATATTAAAGTGAATAACTCATGGAAGTTTGTTTCAAAGCCAAATGATTAGGCCAACAGTTTCCAAATGATTGATATGAAGTTTTCAAAAGGTGGTTTTGGTGAAAATCAAACTCATGCAGAAAATAGCATATGAGTTGCTTGAATGAATTTTGATGTGTTTATGGCAAACATGTGAATCCATCTTTATGCACAACCAAACCAAAGTGAATACATAGGCACTTCTCAAATATGAATTTAAACATGTTCAAGTAATAAAAACTGACTTTCCATAGCTTATGCCAAAAATGACTTCCAGCATGTTATGATTTTTCTTGACAGCAAATGAAAAGCAAACACAGTCCAAGCACACATAGTTGATTGAGAATGCTCTCTTACATCCAAGGCATGATGATGATGATGATGTCCTTAAAACTCAAATGATTCCAAAACATGAAAACAAGATTTTGGTGTAAAATGTGCTATTGTGTGTGTGTGTGTGTGAAGCATGATGATGTTAATGGCTATGCAATGCTAAATCAATAGGTCTGTGCAATCACATTTGGTGATTGAAATTGATTTGATCATCTTTGAAACATGATAATGAAGGTGTCTTACTAATCATTTTATCAAAAACCAACAAAATATGAGTTTTAATATGAAATGCACATGGTGATGAATGCCTCAAACCTACTGTCAACAGAATTTGATACTTTTCAATGATGAATTGCCAACAGTCCAATGTTCAACAGAAAAGCAAATCACACAAGAGCAATGTAAACATATGCAATAACCACTAAATCAAAACCTGCTGCAAACCTTAAATAAGACAACATCCTGAAAAACCTCTAAACTTGACAAAAGATCAAGTATACCAAGCTGTCAACACCAGGCCATGAGGACATCTGTGGCCATCATGAAAAGTACCTATTATGATAATGCCTACTTACTGTCATCAATTCATACCAGGCTATGAATCTCAGGACACACCAAACACCTTAGGCTAAAATGGAAGTTTTTCGAGTTCAATCAATTCAAGACAAGAAGTCAGCAGCAGATCAAGGCAATGTGCTTTTTACAACCACAAACAAGTTACTCTACCATCTAACTGATCTCAGTGGCTGCCAAATTGGTGGTATCTCTGTTAATATGTAGTGATGAATTCCAGCCAGTATGTTTTTACAAACAACATGATCCGCACAAGAATGCCTTGGAACAGACTCAAACATCAAAACTGTTAGAATACTAAGTTGAAGAATACTAAGTCTGAATCTAAGAACAGTCCTAGGTAGTATCTAGACAGCAAATGGTTGTTTTGGTACTGGCAGTTTTTTAACATGCATAACAGATCCATATATGAATAGCCAAGTCCTACATACACCAGGCAATGAGTACATGTTGGCAATTTCAAACAAATTCTGACTTGGTGAGTCTAATTATTTAGCAATAATTGGTGCAATTATGCCAATGAGTACTGAATAATAAAGGGCAAACAAAACAACCCTCTTGAAAAGCATATACTTATCAAATCAAGGCGTTGCCTAAAATCATGGTTCTAGGTTGATTCAAGCTAAGGCAGGTTGGTTCTAAACATTAATGAAACACACAACAACAAAACCAAAACCATATCAGAAATCAATCACAGCCCCACAACAAACTTAACCTATGTTCTAGCAAAAAAACATGGCTTAACAACCTATCCCCCAAAACTGTTTTGACAACAACAGCCACAAATTCATCATGCTAATATTTGAAACTTGACAAGGACAAACCAGACATACATGATAATACTCATAACAATCTTATCATTCATCAACAAACAAATATCATGAAAGTCACCGAATGTTCATAGTTTCAAATTTCACCAAAATGCTCAAAATGCAAAGACATGAAAAAATGGTGCAAGAGTCAAGGTGTACAAGCTACATACCTCTTATGGACCTTGTTGAACAAGCTAGAATAGCCAAGAAACCCAGAGAACTTCAATCTTCTTTCTTGCCTTGACTCTTTTCTTCACTTTTAAGCAAAATGCAACTATGATGCCAAATGAAGAAATATGAACCTCCAATGATTTCTAGTACTTTGAACAGTTGAGAAACATCATATGAGAGGTTTTAGGATGATTGAAATGCCAAGAAAATATATGGAACAAGATATGGCAAGTTTTGTAGCTTTTGGTCAAAGTAGTGTGGTGATGAAATTGACTTTTTAATTTGTGAAGTTTTTGGGTGGTTCAAAGGTCTAGACACTTTCTATACCATATTTGGAGAGTGTGTGGATGGTTGTTGGGGTGTTGGAAGGTATGGAAATGGGCATGGCAGCCCTGGTAGCAAGACAGCTTTTTTGTGATTTTTGTGAAAAGTGAGATTTGTGATTTTGAAGCAAGAAATGGAAATAGCAAGGAAAGAGGTTTTCTTCTGGTTTTAGAATGTGTATGATGATGAAAATGAAGTGAGGAAGGCCTCCTTTTATAGGCAAGTGAGAGTGAGGGGCTAGTTTGAAACTTTCTTCATTTTGAAGAAAGGTTTTGGATATTTTGGAGAAAACCTCCCTAGGAGGGTTTTCTTTGCTGATAATCCAAGCTCATTAGTCAAGAAAATTGATGGATTTCTAAGGCTAATTTCAGGCTAAGAGCATAGACTTGTGGCTGGTTCAGAACTTGGCTTTACACCTCATGCTTCACTTTTCACTTTTTGATGCAAGTTGCACATCCACTTGTAAGGCAATGTGTGAAGCTTGTTTCTTTGATTTTTTCTGCATAACTCCTTGGTTTTTCATGCTACAAACTCCTCAAATATCAGATACCACATGATTGATCAACTGAATTTGGCAAATTTGATGAAAGAAGGTATTTTGCAAAATGGACAATGTGGGACTAAAGTGAAAAACCACCAACTTGCCATGACCATAACTTTCAGCTCACAAATCATTTTGAGATGTGCTAGTACTTTTTAGAAAGACCTAACATAGCTCTAAAACATTCATGTTTTCATGAGTTTCAATTTCCCAAAGAAACTTGGCCAAAAAGCCCTCTAAAGTTGCTAAAAAAATGAGCTTAAAAATGAAATTTTCGTAAGTCTTTTTCCCCTCTTGAAATGAATTTGACCATAACTCAAAATCTATGCATTTTCTAATCATGGACCATTTAGGGACTTTTGTAGGAATTGTCAAGAGCTTCCAAATGAGCTTTGAACCAACTCAATTGGATGTGTGGTTAAGGAGTTATGGTTTAGCCCTTTTCAAACCCTAATTTCCCGATTTTTCGATTACTCCTTCATTCTTGATCCAATGGTCATGAAAATTGATATGAAATTCCAATATGGCATAAGGAACAACTTTGTTTTACAACTTGAAGTCCAATTCATAAAAGTTGGAGAGTTGACTTTTCGGTCAACCGTACGACCGATCAGTGATTACCGAGTAGCCTGTTGACATTCTGGGCCTCCTGAGACCTTGAAACTTCTTGGATGAACTTTATTAAGCTATATGAACTTCATGAATCACAATCCCACCATTTAAACATCTTCCAACATCAAAGTCAAACTACAGTTGACTTTTACTAGTCCAAAACCCTAATCGGGTGCTCCGAAATGTACTGCTCTGAATTCTGGGGCAACAACCTCACATTGGCTTCTCAATTGACATTATGTAATACCCTTGACCTTGTTTCCTATTTGAATGAGCCCAAAACATTGACTAATCACAAACCCTGAAGTTTCGATTTTGATTGCACGAAACCCTGATTCATCTACAATTTGACAAAGACAGTCTTGCACTAGGTTAAGGTTAGAAAATTCATGAGTATGCTCCTAAAATGATAATGAGAATCTAAGGGGTCAAAATTTGGGGTGCAACAGTTGCCCCTATTTAAATATCTTCACTAGATGGAACTGAGGGATGATGATCCTCGTAGAATCGTAGTGAAAGGTATTTAAATATAGAAAAAAACCAAAAATTTTGTTCCTTAGATTTGATGATATGCAAAGGGACAAGTCATGATATTTAATGAATTCTAAATAATGCTTTATGATGCTTGGATGCAAGACATATGCAGAAAAACAAAACAACGAGTAACTACTCGCGGGGACCTGACATTGTGGATCCGACACTTGGGAGTACCGAGGTATAACAATCAATAGTTCAAACATGACTGGTGGTAACTGAGCGGGAAATTTTCACATGATGATGCGCAAAGTCTAATGAAGATGACAATCTTACTGGGAGAAGCAAACACTTCACCGGGGAACAAGGTAGATTTCTACCAGGGACACAAGCGACTTTTTACTGGGGAATTAAAACTCGAACCTCACTGGGGATGATCAGATGAGGAACTTCCTAAAGTGAAGAGTTCAAACGGGATCTTCAGGAATGGACTAGAAACAAAGACAAAACATGATGGGAAATACTAGTGACGACTAGATCTCCGAGACTTGTCTGGGGGAAAGGTTTCACTGGGGATAATGATGTCACCCAGTTTTAACAGGTGGCTCAGGCAGTGCTAGTAACTACTAGACTTCTTGGAGGTAATGGTAACGACCAACCTGAGATAACAACAAATGAAATTTTAAATCCAATCGGTAATGCAAGACTTCGACTGGGGAAATTGGTGACGGCCAAATTTCGAGTAATGCCAGTAACTACTGGACTTAAAGGAGATTGGTAATGACCAAGTCCGGGTACCAATGACGATTGGTTTCAAGAAATGCCAGTTACGACGGGAATTCGGAAAAAATGCATGGTGAAGACCAAATCAGGGTATACCAACACATGTGGTTACGAGAATGCTAGCAAGCTACTAGGCTTTAGCTGGTGTCGCTACTGCGAAAATCGGCGTTGGCTATGACAGAAGAGTCGCCACCGTGCGTTATTTATCCCAACGGAGGGAAAGGAAACGCTCAGAGTAAACCTAACGCAAAACGGGAAAGGAATGGTCATCGCAACCAAATCCTGGATTCGGGAGTCGGTTACGTAAGGGGAAGGTATTAGCACCCCTCACGTCCGTCGTACTCGACGGGATCCACGCTTGTTTTCTATCTAAGGGTATGTTATTCTATCTACTCTACAGGTCTGGGTTAAAAAGAAAAGAAAATGACTTGGCAAAGTATCGCACTTTATGCCTACGTATTCCCGTATGGAACGAGAAATCAGAGTCAACGTAGTTCGCCTACCTACGGGAAAGGAGGGGAAGGTTGCTCGCTAGGATACGGCATCTTATACCTACGTACTTTCATGCAGCATGAAAGATCAGAGCAAACGTAGTTCGGGCTACGGAAGACACAAGCTTATCTGACTGGTTTTTTATTACCTTATGAAAGGGTTTTTCTTGATTAAGAGTCCAAGCGGACAAAAATGACACTTTGATGTTTGTTTTGAATCTTTTACGAAAGAAGTGTTTTTTAGTTTTTTTGCAATCTCTGACGCACTAGAGACTATGATTTAAGAGTGACTACGTCGCATGTCACCCTAAGGGTACCATACTAAGCAGTCAGATTACTGAAGAGTGACCCTCCAGCAACCTTTTCTCAAATAGCTTAAGGCTCGTAACGTACGACGTCGATTAACCTTATTACTGTATTTTTGAATTGTTTTGAGATAAGGAGAGAAATAAGCTCTAAAAACCCTAGTGGTTGAAAAGGAATAAAACTAACCTAAGGTTGTCATGCATGGATAAGAATCCTAATGTCTATCATAATTCCCTCCTGCACAGAGGAAATCAGAGATCCTAGGGGATAAACAGAAAAGAAAGCAAGCAAATATAGTAAAATGCATGCAATGCAGCAATATAAGAGAGGCAAGAGAGAAAACAATAGGCAAAGTGAATCATCATTCACCTCAAACCTAGGGGGCAAGCTATACAAGCAACAAAAAATACAGAAAACAAAACCCCAAAGCAGAGGAGGCAGCCCAAGCAGCAGCACCAATCTCCTACAACAAACAGCAGCTCTGATAGCAACAGATGATTAACCAGCAAAAGGTTGACAGCAAAAACCTTCATCTTCATGAATAACTCCTATCTTCAAGCTTCAATAAACTTCCAATCTTCAACAAGCACCAGGCTTCAACAAGCTCCCAGCTTAAGCAAGCTCAAACCCCAACCAGTAACCAGCTTCAGCAAGACCCTGACTTCAACTCCAATAAGCAGCAAAACCCTAACTTCAACAAGCTACTGACTCCATCCTCACCAAGCTTCAACAATCACAAAACTTCCTCTCTACTAAGCTTCAACAAGCACCTCCAAGGGAGAATCATTCAACAAGACCAAGTTGGAATGTTAAGAAGCTCAATGACAACCAAGGGAAGTCACTGAGAACTTAACATTATGAGAGACTGGCATCCTCAAAGTTCTACTCACTTGGGCATACCACTCATCCCTCCTAAGGAGATATGGAACTTCCCAAGGAGGAATTTATGTCATTGGATAGAATGGAGATGGACAAGATACTCCATGTTTGAAGAAAGAAGCAAAACTAGTCTAATGCTCTTCCTATAACCCTAGTTTCCCTAAGCTCCTGACAAGCATCCACAAGTTGAGAGAATCTTCACATCCAAGCTCCTTCAAGCTCTCCAAATCACCTTAAATTGGTCTTCATGATCACCCAAGCTAAAAATCAACACCACCCTAGTCTAAGGGGAACTATTGAATCAAACTAGCAAAATTAGTTCATCAGAAACACCTAGAAGTTAGTCTTAAAACTAATTCTACTTAAAATACCAAAAGTGATTGTAAAATCCTACAAAATTTAATAAGGTTTCCTAAACCTCTTATGAATCTCTCATACAAAAACCAGGGGGTTAACCATTCATTTGGACCTAAAACTATGCCCTAAACCTAAAGGTATCATCTTAAAACCCTAATTCTAAACCACCTAATATTCAATGCTCAAACTGGCCTAAAATTCTCTCACAAAAATATGAGAAAATTACTGTGGGTACATTCATATCTAAGATAACTATCCCAAAAATAATCAACTCAAAATTCATCACCAATCATCCACAATAAAATCAGCAAGAACACATGTCAAACAAATTGAAAATAAAACCAATAAAAATGAAAAAAATACAATTAAATTCTAAAATGCATGAATTACTAATTTCTTAATTTCCTAAAATTCTAGACTCTCTAAAGAGTCAGGGGAAAAAAACTGGGATTAAAAAGATTAATTTTTCTAATTTTTATGATTTTTTGAAGTCAGCATATAAAACAGAAAATTAAAAGGACAAGATAAGAACATGAATATAAAGGCAAATGACAATAAAGTGGAATAAAATCAAAAATTCACAGGCCAGGATTCGAACTGATGCACATGGGGTCACTCCACAAGGCAAAACGAAAATCAAAGAAAATAAAAAGACGCGCAACAGCAGGATCGAACCTGCGCGCCTGAAGCCCCCACGCGAAGCCCAAAACGACGTCGTTTTGACGTCTGGCCGCGTGGCTCCCTCTCCTTCGTCCGATTGGGAGACCAATTCCCCTCTCCCTCACGATTTAACGGCTGCTGCTCTTCTTCCCCAATTGAATTTTCTGCACTTCATGAACAGTACCCGCGGCCATGGATATGAAGCTTTTTTCCGGCAAAATTTAAACAACCATAACTCCTTCAATATTTATCCGTTTGCAACGATTCTTGAACCAATTTTGCATGAAATTTCGAGAGGAATCCAAATATACTACTTAAAAAGCCTAAAATCTCACGAATCAAAAATTCCATATTTCAACCGAAAACGAAATTAATCCTAAAATCTCACTAAACATCAAATTCTTCGCCTAGAAATCATCTACAACTTAAGGTAAACCTAACCACATGATTCTAATGCATTGAAACCACATAAATTAAGAGAAAATTCAAGAAGTAAGAACCTATGTTCGAGCTTCAATTGGAGTCGTTTCCGGCTTGATTCTTGATCCAAAACGTTCCAGATCCAATGAGTGATGATGTTAGAAGAAGATTGAATCCTCAATTGTGCTTGAAACGGCCTCTAACAGAAATTCACTCTTTCACTTTTCTTCTTCAAGATTTAATGTTGATCTTTGCTTCCAACCCCAATCAATCACCTAAGCTGTTTCTAATGAGCTCCTAGACCTTTATAGGATTGTTTAGAACCTTCTAGAGCTCAGGCCCAAGCCCAAAATTAAAAATCCAAGTCCAACTTTTCTTCAAAATTTTGGTTATGGTAATGCATGAAATTGGCTTCATAGCTTGCATTGGAAGCTTTGGATGACTTACATATTTCATTTGGAATGAATTCAGCCCAATAGGAATCTCCACATTGCCTTTGTAAAGGAATTGTGTGATGTAACTTTTATGTGAAGAAATCTTGTGAAAGGCCATGAAGCACACTTCAAATGAAAATTCCACAGTTGCCAATGTTTCTAAAACATATTTTATAATTAAAATGAGTGGTTATTTGACTTGTTTTGGACCCATAACCATTCATTTCAATTTCCCTCCAAAATTGCCTTTTAAATGACTTTAATTTCTTCATTAAAAAGCCATTTCAAACCAACTTCTCACCAATCTTTGATATGAGCCAAAAAAATTCACCATGAGTTCTTCGTTAGCCTAAAAACCATATTTTTAGCAACTTTCTAGTTGAACAATTTTCCATTTGAGGCCTCTAAGTTGGAGATTTTGACCCATGCTTGAGAATGACTTATAATCACCAATACCCAAAATACCCCTGGATTGCCAAGATCATAAATGGAGTTCTATACATCCCCTTGAGGCCTTATAGTACTCTATGGAAATCTAAGATCAAGATATACAACTATCATGTTGGCCAAGAATCCATTTGAAAACTTTTTGAAGGGAAAACGTTGCTTGGAAGTCAAGTGACTTTCACAGATAAATTTTAGTGTCCTCTGGTGACCTGTAATTTGCAAACACCATAACTTGAGTTCTACAAATCTTCTTGAAGACTTCTAGTACTCAAATTAAAGGTATTGAGAAGCTCTACAAGTTTAGTTTTGGCCCAAGATCCATTTGAAACTTGTATTTTGACTTATGTGGCTTTGAAGTTAGGCACTAAACAGGGGATTTTACCCTAGGAACCCTGACTTAGTAAATCCAACCACTCTTGATCTTTCTTTGCTTAACCCTGGCACAACACCACACATGTATCAACATACCAATCCATGGATCCCTTGACCTCAAAGTAGGCTTTGATTCTCTTCAATTGCATATTTGACCCAGGATTGACCCAGATGAAACCCTAGTTGACTGCACTTCAAATGTGGCTCTCATACTTGAATCAATGACTTGCCTCAGCTTCAATAAGGCCCTCTAGACATTCCATGAGATCCATACACACCTCACCTCCACATTCCATGCTTCTCATCCCACTGGTGATTCTCAACATTCCTCAGGATAGGAGCAAAACCCACATGTAGGCACTCAAACTTCTCAAGATTTCCAATCCTTTCTTGATGGCCTGGATGATTTCTCAAACTTGGATAACACCTCTTGCTAGGCTCTTCTCTTGATAGACGCCCTTGATCCCTTGTTGGATGCATGCTATGCTATGATATGCCAATGATTGAACTATGTACATGATAAAACTATGCAAATGAAATGCAATGAAACACGAATCAGGCAAGAAAAGGTTGAGCAAATTTTGGGGTGCAACAGCTGGGGAGGTTGGTAACGACCAAACCAGAAAATACCAATAACGATTGGATTCCAAGTGATGCCAGTTATGACTGGACTTCATGGGGAAGGTTGGTAACGACCAAACAAGATACCAATGACAATTGAATTTTGAACATCTGCCAGTTACGACCGGACTTTAACGGAAATCATTTTAGTAACGACTAGATTTCACAGGGGATTTGCTAGTGACGACTAGACTTCAGAGGGACGGGTTGGTAACAACCAAACCAAAAGGTAATAACGAGTGGAGATAAGACAACGCCAGTTACGACGGGGTTCAAAGGAAAATATGGTGACGACCAAAAGAATACCAATGACGATTGGATTTCGAACACTACCAGTTACGACTGGGGAATTAAAGAAAAAAGGTGGTGACAACCGAAACAAGGATACCGACGAGCGGAATTTAAGACAAATGCCAGTTACAACTGGACCTTAAACAGAAATTCACTAGCAGTGATTAGACACTCACGGGGGATCAAAAGATATCACTCTAAACTCGAGAGACCGAATGAATCACATTGAACCCTGGCTGAAAAGGTGTATGCAGTCTTTGACAACTAGATCCACTCTCAATAGGGGAACAAAAATTTTAAACAGGCTATTCATAGATGACAAAGTAAATTCAAAACACAATGCTCAGAAATCTTCTACTGGGGACCAGTCCTTATATCATCATAAGAGGTTCCTTGAGAAAACAGTCTTCTAGGTTTGACACCTACACATGACCGAAGGAGAATTGGCAGTTCGACCTATTTATACTTCATTGGGGAATGTAATCGGATCGCATATCAAAGCTTGCACTACCCCGAGGTTTCGGGGAAGTATGATTTTCCTCGACTTTCCATGAGCTGGAGTTTTTACGTTTGTCAATATTTTCAAGTTTTATTCAAATAATTTGACCCTAATGCTTTCAAAAACTATCGTTTGATCAACGAACAATATTTTGCATAACAAGAAAGTAAAGGAAATGATAATTTTACAAAGGAAAGAATGGCTCAAAACTGATTTTATTCAAGAATGAAATCTTGCAAATGACAAAATTCCATAGAAATATTTACACGTGAAAAATGGCAACGTGGATAAGGTTACATTGAATCCCATGACCATCCATTCCTAAAGACTAAAATCCCCCAAATCCTTGCTTCTGACGAGAGCAGTTGGAAGTGGATCTCCTGTACAATCTTCCGTAATGGTGACAACCTTTTGAAGTAGTGACAACTCTTCTGATGCAGTGAAACGCCTTTGTCCCTAACTTTTGCCTAGACCGCCCTTTCGGGTTTTTAATCCACCGGGACGCTCTTTTTTGCCTAAGCCGCCCTTTCGGGTTTTCAACTTAGCGAGCTTTTATTTTTTCTTTTTTTTCTCTTTTCTTTTCTTTTTCTTCAACCCTAACTTTTGCATAAATCGTTCTTGTGAGTTTTAGACTTATCGGGTTCTTTTTAGGTGTAATATTTTCGTACTGCATCAGAATTCACTGGATGAGTAAGTTTCTCTCCATCCATGGTCATGAGAATTAATGAGCCTCCTGAGAAGACTATTTTTACAACAAACGGGTTGTCATAGTTAGGCGTCCACTTTCCTCGTGCGTCTTTATGAACTGGTAAAATCTTTTTGAGTACAAGTTCCCCTTCGCGGAATTCTCGGACACGAACCTTCTTGTCAAAAGCTCTCTTGATCCTCTTCTGAAATAACTAACCATGACACATTGCAGACATGCACTTTTCGTCGATAAGATTCAGCTGATCAAACCTTTCTCTTACCCATTCTGCTTCTTCAAGCTTAGTTTCCATTATGACTCTCAAAGAAGGTATCTAGACCTCCATTAGAAGCACCGCATCCATTCCATATACCAAAGAAAAAGGGGTTGCCCCTGTTAGAACAATGGTTAAGTGTCGGGTTTGTATTATCGTCTCCACAGGGAATATAACATTTTGCCGCCGTTCAACAGTTGTTAAATTTATAGTTTAATGGTATCCAAGAGTTTTTATTTAAGGTAAAAAGTGTTTTGCATGAAAGGAATAAATGCGATAAAAGTTAGGTTTTAACGGTTTGAATAAAGATTGTCAAAGTTAGGTTTCGGTAACCACTTTGCATGTATACTTCTGATCAACATTTAATAAACTCTATCAAATGATCAATGCATTCACAATATCCTCTCAATATGATTATCTCTAACTCATATTGTGAAGTTTATCATTTTAATCCATTGTTGATCTCTCACACAATCTATCAAAATGACAACTTTAAAGTTCAACATTTTAAGTGAACAAAATCATTCAAGACTATTTCTAGCTCAAGAAAAGAGATGGGTGAAAACCTAGGTCAAGAGTTGGTAAATATTTCTCAATCATTAACCAACACAAAAGATTATGAATAAAACAAAGTTTTCACCATACATTAATCATTAAATAGTTTACAAATGAAAAGCATCCATACAAATACAAAGTTCAATGATTACCTACATCTATCTTTGACAACAAGATGAACTTAGCTACACATTCTCATGGTAGCTTGCAAAAGAAGTTTTAAAGTCGGTTGATGAACATCCAAGTCGAATGATCCAACTTTGATGATGATCCACCTTGTTGTTGTTTGATTATGTTAAGAGATGAAGGAAAATAAGCCAAAATAGGTTTTTAGGTCACAAAACCCTTTCTTGCAGCAAAACAATGTAAAAGTGAAAAAGAAGATATTCTCCAAAAAGTGGCCCAAGCTACTTATAGTAAGTGACAATTATGGGCACGCTCGCTACTCACTCGCTAGGCGAGCTGCTGGCGAACGCTCGCCACAGACTCGCCTAGCGAACCTGCCAGCGAGGTCTGCATGTTCCGTTCTGTTTTGCTTCGCTAGGTGCTCGCTGCAGCGAA
Source organism: Lathyrus sativus (assembly GCA_963859935.3). Lineage (NCBI taxonomy): Eukaryota > Viridiplantae > Streptophyta > Magnoliopsida > Fabales > Fabaceae > Lathyrus > Lathyrus sativus. The sequence continues at coordinate 61,830,131 of OZ012737.1, read as the reverse complement.
TGAGCCAGCAAAGGGTGCCTGGGACATTCTGCTTTGCTTCGCTAGGTGCTCGCTGGGAGCTCGCCTAGCGAGCCTATTCGCCACTTGCTCGCTGACCAAGATTGATGTTGAAAACCATTCTGCCCAAGTCTGGAGCTGTTCGCTACGTGCTCGCTAGGCGAGGCTGTAGCGAACACTCGCTACTCACTCGCCAAGTGCTCGCTGAGCGAACCAACTTTTGTTTTGCACTTTGCTTGATTCCTTTGTCATCTTTCTTGTGCCTTCAAATAATGCTCTTTCACACTTAAATCCTGCACAATAACACACAAATCAAAAGGACCAAAAGCATTTGACACAATGATGCACACTAACAAAAGCAAGGCTTAATAAATACGTTTTCGACATAAAAAGAAGTGAAAGATGTCCATATTTGATAGCTCCAATAAGCACAATTGGGCATCTAACAACTCTCCCCAACTAGAATCATGCTTGCCCTCAAGCAAAGTATGCCTCTCGAGTAACCAAGAAGATTTGCTTAAAGAGTCAGTTTTTTCCGAGATCGGATCATATGGCTCAAATTGCAAGTGACTTGACCAGACACATGTTTCCAACGGTTAGAAACAAAACAATGCTTCCAGAACTAAAACTTTTAAGCAATACTAAACATTCATCAAATCACAACAATGATATCATGAACGAATCACCCTAACTCTCCTCTTCGAAAAAGGATTGAAGAAAATGTCGCACATGAAAGCGCGGGGGAATTTTCACTCTCCAATAAACAATGTCAAAATCAACTCTATTCATACAATGTCTAACAATTCTACATGAAACTGTGGAAGCACGAAGATCACTAAGGTCTTTTCCGGTTATAGCTTGGTCGGGTTAACAAACAAGGGACATATCTAAGGCCATTGAACGAAGTTTCCGATGCAAAAGAGACATTCACTATACAATTATTTACACCTATTCAACTTTGTTCCACCAATTCCTTATTTGAACCCTTCACAACTCCATTTTGTTTTTCACACTTTTTCTACCAAGCAAGCATTTGTTTTCTTGTTTTTCTACACCATATTCACAAAAAAAAGAGTGTTTCTCTTCTTCTCTTTTCTTTTTTTTTAGATATATGCCTGCTAGTTTAACAAGAGTTGTGACCAATTACTCTTTACACATTTGTTCTCCCCAACTTGTCTTTTCTTTTCCCCTTAATGAATGCCCTTTTCTTTTCTTTTTGCATCAGAAGAACAATTAATCCAAATTTCCAAGGTTTCAAGAAAAAGATTTTTGACACTCGCTTGTTTCCAAGCAAGGATTCAACTGTTTTAGGCTCAAAATTGGGTTACAAATATTCTCTCTGCTCACGGGTATCTTTATCTTTGGAAATGGTTATGCTCGAGAGAAACAAGTGCCTTGATCATATCAACTACTTCCACAATTCATGATAATAAAAGACAACGCATGAATAAAATGAATCAACACAATTTATCAGAATCCAGCATTTAAGTACATAATGGAGGTTTCCTCACAATTGATGGTTTAAAAGTCCTAAGTGAATCATTCAATCAATTAAGTTGCAATCGAAAAATATTTTATCACAAAAGGAAGTGAAAGTTCCGCAAGCATTATATAGTTCTAACCGAAGGTAACAGTGTACCTTAGCTTTCATCACTTACTTAATTTTATCATCGCCATCCAAGCTCGGATGCACCTTCATTGGATACTTCTTTCAAGAGAGCAACCAATCTAGAAGGTTTGGACAAAAAATCAATCACAAAAAATTATTGAACTAAAATAATTGAAAATCAAAAGTACTGAAATTAAAGAACTTAAAGAAATAACAATGTGCGTGGGGGACAAAACACCCCAATAGTACAAGTCAAAATCAAAACACACTAAAACAGAAAACAGAACAAATCACAAATCACATCACTACTCTCCGTCCTCAGACTCATACTCCGAAGTGCCCTCCTCATCAAAATCTTCTTCACCCTCAACCTCTTCATCATCATCATCTGCATCCGCACCTGCCCCCTCAGAGAAAATAGGCCTGTCCACAGGCCAGCTCGCGTGCTGCATGAACTGCTCACACGTCATAATAGACTACTCAGAAGTAGGATCACGGTTTTGCAACTGCAAGACCTGCATCGAATCATGTAAGTCCACCATTGTGCGCTGAGTCGAGTCCATCCAATCCCAATTGTAGTTGCATACTGCTCGCTGGAAGGGATCAAACCCTCGAGATGAACCACCAGAACCATCAGTAGTCCTGGGACCATCAGCAGATGAACCACTCCTATCAACTCTTGGCCTACAGTACTTATTCACGTAGCTATCATCAATTGTAGCTAGTATCTTGACCAAACTTCTGGAGGGAAGCTTCAGCCTGGTTTGTGCACATAATGCCATAATGAGGCAGGGAAAAGCCAGGGGGCAATTAGCCCACGCCCCCGACTTAAGCCCGCTTTCAATGACAGACTTCAATTCACGTGCAATAAGACCAGCCACATCAATTTGCACATTAGTTAAAATAGCGTGAACAAGCCGTGCCACTGGGATCGGCACGGTGGACGTGTGCGACTTCGGCTTAATGTTGGACAGAACCAACATCAAAATCAACTGAGCCATAGGTGTCATGTCTTCCCTTTTAAACCTAATAGCTTCACCAGAGTGATTCCTCTCAACAGTTCTGCCTTGCAGTAAGAGAGCAGCTGACATCTCATCAATCTTCGGATGCAACCTCAGAGTCCTTGAATACGCATCCAGTTCATTAGGACCCAAGTGGAGGGGTTCTCCAAGAATATGGTTGATGGCGTTCCTGTCAAAAGCTATCTGACGGTCGAACACCCTTGAAGACCAGGTGAATGGTTCATCATCGTCAGGCAGCGCATTCGCATAAAACTCGGCACCACCTCCAAACTGTAGCTCTCCACAGGGGACGTCAACACGCCCCATTTTTTTGTATCAATCAACCCTGCAAAGTTGCGGTATTCCCCCTCAGAGTCAATCACGAACCTTCTCTCCGGAAAAATCTTTCGCTTTTGCAGCGCCTGGTACCAGGCAGCTTGCTTTGCCCCCACAAATTTGTCCGTGTCGAACTGGATAGGAACCGTCCTAGAGGTGGATCCCACCTTTAGCTTTTTTCCGAAATTACCTGAGGCCATCTGCATTCATAACATCAGAGAAACAACAGCATAGTAAAATGTTAGTAAGCAGCATAGAATAGACAAAACAGAGTCTGCTACGTTCGCTACGGCTTCGCTTAGCGAGATGCCAGCGAATGCTCGCTGCGAGCTCGCCTAGCGAACTGCTAGCGAATCGCTGCGAAATTTGCAGAACAGCGACTGCTGGTATTGGAAACCACTAACGGACATTGCACAAATCTAAACACCAGATACCATACGTTACTATGCTAAGGTTTGTTCTAAAACCACATGAAACTCAATATCTCTCAAACCCTAACATGCACAAAATAACCTAAATCCCTCAATTCAACAAAATAAAAACAGAGAAAGTAAAGAGATGAGGAACAAGTCAAACCTGGTGCAGTAGTGTAGATGATCTGAAGCACAATTAGGGTTTCAAGATTAGGAACAAAAGTTAGCTTAGAATAGAATATGTGAGAGTGAAAGTGAGTGTGAGAGTGAGCAAGGGACGGGGGAACAAAATAGAAACAACTAACAAACTTTTGGGCCCAATAAGTGGCCCACCACTTAAACCAAAATTGCCTGGTTCGCGAGGTTCGCCTAGCGAGAAGCTAGCGAACGCTCGCTGAGTGCTCGCCTAGCGAGTAGCTAGCGAACGCTCGCTGCGTGCTCGCCTAGCGAGAAGCTAGCGAGCATGACAGAATTTTGAAAAAATAAAGCACAGCAGGCAGATCCCAATTCAAGCATAAATCAAAATCAGTCCCCACATAACACATTAAAAAAACATAACATAAGAAAAAACTTACAATGTTGAGGTGCCTCTCAACCAGCGCTTGTTTAACGTCGGATAAGCTCGACGGTCCATGATGTTTAAGCTGGAACATCAAGGAGAATCGCACAGCTTCCTCGGTGCACATGCCCGCCGAGGTAAATCTTTAGGCACTGACCATTCACTGTCCAGTTGTCTTTCCCATCCATGTCCTCAATTACCACAACTCCGAAAGATTTCACTTCTTTGACGCGGAACGGACCGGACCACTTGGATTTTAATTTTCCAGGGAATAACCTCAACCTGGAGTTAAACAAAAGCACAAGCCGCCCCGGCGCAAATTCTTTCTTGCGGAGCTTTTTGTCGTGGTACTCCTTCACTTTTTCCTTGTACAACCAACTTGAGTGGTATGCGGCATTGCGCATTTCTTCCAACTCAAGAAGTTGCACTTTTCTCTTGTCACCGGCTAACTCTTGATCAAAGTTTAAAAATTTTAACGCCCACAAGGCCTTGTGCTCCATCTCAACTGGTAAATGGCAAGTTTTACCAAAAACCAATTGGAATGGAGTTAGCCCAATCGGAGCTTTATAGGCCGTGCGATATGCCCATAAAGCTTCGTCTAACTTTTGAGACCAATCCTTCCTCGAGCTAGACACAGTTTTTTCCAAAATCCTTTTGATCTCTCTATTCAAGACCTCGGCTTGACCATTCGCCTGTGGGTGGTACGGAGTGGTCACTTTATGCGTTACACCATAATGTTGCAAAACTTTTTCAAGCGGCGCATTGCAAAAGTGTGAACCTCCGTCACTAATCAACACTCGAGGGGTTCCAAAACGGGAAAAAATATTTCTTTTTAAAAAGATTATTACCGTTTTAGCATCCGCTCTTGGTGAGGCAATCTCCTCAACCCACTTCGACACATAGTCAACCGCTACCAACAAATACTCATTTCCAAAAGACGGTGGAAATGGTCCGACAAAGTCAATGCCCCAACAATCAAATAATTCTACCTCTTGAATATTTTGAAGAGGCATTTCGTCTCTCTTTCCTATTCCACCACTCCTTTGACAACTGTCACAATTATGCGCATGGGCATTTGCGTCTTTAAAAATAGAAGGCCAATAAAATCCCGATTGAAGGACTTTATTCGTCGTTCTAGCCCCATTGAAATGACCACCATAAGGCGAGTTGTGACAGTGCCATAAAATACTTTGGGCCTCATCGCCCGTAACACATCTTCTCAATAAATTATCACTGCCCAGCTTAAATAAATAAGGATCATCCCACACATAGTATTTGGCATCCGAGATGAATTTCCTCTTTTGATTAGGAGTTAGGTCGTGCAGCACAAAACCGCTCGCCTTGTGGTTTGCAAAATCCGCAAACCACGGCCTCACTTGCACTTTAAAAAGATTTTCATCAGGAAAATCTTCTCGGATGTCTTTTTCCAAGGCGGTCACCTCATCATTGACAAGGCGAGATAAATGATCTGCTACCACATTTTCGGATCCTTTTTTGTCTTTAATCTCAACATTGAATTCTTGCAACAAAAGGATCCACCGGATAAGCCTTTGCTTAGAATCTGGCTTGGTTAGCAAATATTTAATCGCCGCATGGTCGGTGTAGACAATAACTTTTGAGCCAATGAGATATGAACGAAATTTCTCAAGTGCATACACTATTGCGAGCAATTCTTTTTCAGTAGTGGCATAATTAACTTGTGCCTCATTAAGGACTTTGCTCGCATAGTGTATGGTATGAAAAAAAATTTCTTTTCGTTGGCCAAGCACCGCTCCAATTGCATAGTCACTCGCATCACACATTAGCTCAAAATTCAAATTCCAATTTGGAGCGACTATGATAGGAGCGGTGACCAACTTCTCTTTCAATGTCTCAAAAGCTTTTAAACAATCATCCGTTAGGAGAAATACCTGATCTTTGGCAAGAAAATTACTCAAAGGTCTAGCCACCTTTGAGAAGTCTTTGATGAATCGCCGGTAGAAACCGGCATGCCCAAGAAAACTTCTGATTCCCTTTAAGTTCGCCGGAGGAGGCAACTTCTCTATCACCTCAACTTTCGCACGATCCACTTCGAGTCCTTTAGACGAGACCTTGTGGCCGAGAACAATCCCCTCCGTCACCATAAAGTGGCATTTCTCCCAATTCAACACCAAGTTTGTTTTCACACACCTTTCAAGTACCGTCGTCAAATTTTCCAAACATAAACCAAAAGATCCCCTAAACACCGAAAAGTCATCCATAAAAACCTCCATTGTTTTCTCTATAAGGTCGGCAAAAATGGCTTGCATACACCTTTGGAAAGTTGTCGGCGCATTACATAACCCAAAGGGCATTTTGCGGTAAGCGAAGATTCCAAATGGACATGTAAAAGCCATCTTTTCATGATCGGCCGGGTCAACCGCAATTTGGTTGTACCCGGAATAGCCGTCAAGAAAACAATAAAATTCTTGTCCCGAGAGTCTTTCAAGCATTTGATCCATGAACGGAAGTGGGAAATGGTCCTTCCGAGTTGCGGTATTTAACCGCCTATAGTCTATGCACATCCTCCACCCCGTTGCTACCTTAGTAGGAATCAACTCATTGTTTTCATTGCGAATAACGGTAATGCGCCCCTTCTTAGGAACCACATGCATCGGACTTACCCAAGGGCTATCCGAGATAGGGTAGATCATTCCCGCATCCAAAAGTTTTACAACTTCTTTTCTCACAACCTCTTTCATTGTTGGATTCAAACGGCGTTGCGGTTGAGCTACCGGCTTGAAATCCTCCTCCATTAAGATCTTGTGCATACAATAAGAAGGACTAATTCCTTTTAGATCGGAAAGAGTCCATCCCATTGCTTCTTGATTTTTCTTCAACACATCAATTAAAAGAGATTCTTCATTTTTTGGCAAGAGGTTGCTAATGATAACCGGCTTCTCCTCGGCTTCATCCAAAAATGCATATTTCAAATTGTTGGGTAAATCTTTTAATTCAATGCTTGGCTTTTCTTCATTGACCTCTTTTTTTAAGACCTCTTCCTCTACTTCCCACAGTTGCAAATCCTTAAGACTATCAAGCTCTCTCAAGCATTCATTTAGAGCTTCCTCTTCTTCAAGAGTGAAAACTTCAAAGGAGTTATTAAGGGCTAGCTCCATGGGGGTTATGTCGTTAACATGATTTGCAACTTCAAAGGAAGCTTCCTCAATTACGTCAACTCGGAAACTATCATGCTTGTCCTTTGAATGCTTCATTGCTTCAAAAAGGTCAAAAGTGACCTCTTCGTTTTGAACTCTTACCTTCATCAAACCGTCATCCACATCAATCATCATTCGAGCGGTTTTCATGAAAGGCCTTCCAAGAAATAAAGGCGCATCATCATCTTCCTCCATATCAATCACAATAAAATCCACCGGGACGAAAAACTTGTCCACTTTAACCAACACGTCTTGAGCTACTCCATGAGGATGAGTAGTAGACTTATCGGCTAATTGTAACGTCATTCGGATGGACTTGATCTCAATGTTGCCAAGCTTTTTCACGATAGACAACGGGATAAGATTTATGCTTGACCCCAAATCAATCAATCCTTTTCCAACATAAACGTCACCAATGGTAACCGGCAATGTAACTCTCCCCAGATCAACTTCCTTTCTTGGTAGAGTATGTTGGATGATAGCGCTACAACTTCCGTCGAGTACTATTGTTTCCGGTTCTGTGTACCTCCGCTTCTTTGTAAGTATGTCCTTCATGAATTTGGCATACTTAGGCATTTGTTCCAAAGCTTCGGCGAACGGAATATTGATTTGTAATTGTTTAAAAATGTCCATGAATCGTGCGTAATGCCGTTCATTTTCTCTCCTAGATGGAGCGTGCGGGTAAGGCAAATTTTGAACCGGAGTGGTGCTCACCATCTCCTTGCTTCTAGATGCTCTTGGGTTCCTTTCTCTTTTCTTTTTCACTTCATCCACTTTTTCTTTATCATTTTCATTATTTTCAACTTCACCATTTTTTTTATTTTCAACTCCAACCACTATGTCTTTTTCAACTTCACCATGTTTTTCTTCATTTTATACTTCCTCCTCACTCCATTCTCCAACTTCACCATCAAATTTATCATCAATTTTTTTCTCTACCTCTTTTTTTTCACTCTCGTCAATCAAATCCCTCCCACTTCTCGTCCTTATAGCCTTACAATGCTCCTTCGGATTTGTTTGCGTATTTGCCGAGAAAGATGGTCCGGCTTGTTGTTCCGCTAATTGCTTAGCGAGTTGACCAACTTGAGTCTCAAGATTTTTTATAGCCGCATCATTACTTTTTTGGTTTGCCATAGACATTTGCATGAATTGCATCAATGTATCTTCTAGCTTAGAAGTCGCAACCGGCGGTTGTTGAGGTACATACGGATTTTGACGGTTAGATTTTCCTCCCCCATAACCTTGGTTATTGTGGTAGTTACCTCTAGGTTGGTATCCTTGATAGTTTTGTTGTTGCTGTTGTTGAGGATGATGGTATGGTTGTTGTTGTGGTTGCCTTTGTTGGTAATCTCTCTGGTTGGCCATGTAGTTCACTTCTTCGAATCCAGGAGGCGGACAAAATCCAGTATCATGTTCGCCTTTACAAAGCTCGCAACAAGCTATTTGTTTAGCTTTTGACGGTTCTTTTAGCTCCTTGATTTGTTGAGTTAAAAGTTCCACTTGTTGTGAGATGAGTTTGTTTTGCGCAAGTATAGCATCATTTGTTCCTAACTCAAGCACACCCGACTTTCTTTGAGCTACCCCTCGGTTGTGGTTCCCTTGGTGATCATTAAGTGTCATTTTATCAATGATTGCAGTTGCATCTTCGGCGCTTTTTGACATTAAAGAACCTCCCGCCGTAGCATCCAATAAGGTCTTATGAACCGAAAGGAGTCCATTGCGGAAAATATGAATTTGAGTGAGCTCATCGAAACCATGTCCCTTGCATTTTCTCAACATAGATTTGTAATGCTCCCAAGCTTCATTGAGTGATTCACTGGCTCCTTGAGAAAATACCGCAATTGCAGTTTTAGCCTCCATGAACCGGTTATGTGGAAAGAACCGTTCAAGAAACTTTTCTTCTAAAAGATTCCAATCGGTCATGACTGTTGTCGATTGGTCAAGATACCACTCCTTCGCTTTCCCAATTAAGGAATGAGGGAATAGTCTCCTAAACAATGACTCTTCGTCAGCTTCGGTAGCTCCAGTTGCACCCGCAATCTCGTAAAATTTTGTAAGATGAGTAAACGGATCCTCATGGTTTAATCCCGTGAAAGGATTTTGATAGACAAGAGCTAGGATTCCCGTTTTCATCTCCGCTTGTCTTCCATTTTGGAGATTACGTGCAAACTGAGCTGTATGTCTGGGACTGTTTGTGCATGGAGTAGAAATTGGTGGAGGGGGTGGTGGTTCTGCCATGATTGGTGTGAAATGCGGTGGTGATGTGGTAGTCGAAGAACTTTCTCCTTGATTTTGTCTTTGCCTGGCTTGTTGCCTCCTGCGTCTTGCTCTACTGTTCAGTCTCCTTGCGGTTCTTTCGATCTCAGGATCAAAAAGAATTTGGTCCTCAGGAATCTGTCCTCGCATAAACAAGGGCTGCACACTAACCAAACAAATTACAAGCACAAGTAAAAATTTCGAAACTAAAAATTCGGCAACTATTACGATGCTAGCAATATCAATTTTTATTCCCCGGCAACGGCGCCATTTTGTTAGAACAATGGTCAAGTGTCGGGTTTGTATTATTGTCTCCACAGGGAATATAAGATTTTGCCGTCGTTCAACAGTTGTTAAATTTATAGTTAATGGTATCCAAGAGTTTGTATTTAAGGTAAAAAGTGTTTTGCATGAAAGGAATAAATGCGATAAAAGTTAGGTTTTAACGGTTTGAATAAAGATTGTCAAAGTTAGGTTTCGGTAATCACTTTGCATGTATACTTCTGATCAACATTTAATAAACTCTATCAAATGATCAATGCATTCACAATATCCTCTCAATATGATTATCTCTAACTCATATTGTGAAGTTTATCATTTTAATCCATTGTTGATCTCTCACACAATCTATCAAAATGACAACTTTAAAGTTCAACATTTTAAGTGAACAAAATCATTCAAGACTATTTCTAGCTCAAGAAAAGAGATGGGTGAAAACTCAGGTCAAGAGTTGGTAAATATTTCTCAATCATTAACCAACACAAAAGATTATGAATAAAACAAAGTTTTCACCATACATTAATCATTCAATAGTTTACAAATGAAAAGCATCCATACAAATACAAAGTTCAATGATTACCTACATCTATCTTTGACAACAAGATGAACTTAGCTACACATTCTCATGGTAGCTTGAAAAAGAAGTTTTAAAGTCGGTTGATGAACATCCAAGTCGAATGATCCAACTTTGATGATGATCCACCTTGTTGTTGTTTGATTATGTTAAGAGATGAAGGAAAATAAGCCAAAATAGGTTTTTAGGTCACAAAACCCTTTCTTGCAGCAAAACAATGTAAAAGTGAAAAAGAAGATATTCTCCAAAAAGTGGCCCAAGCTACTTATAGTAAGTGACAATTCTGGGCACGCTCGCTAGGCGAGCTGCTGGCGAACGCTCGCCACAGACTCGCCTAGCGAACCTGCCAGCGAGGTCTGCATGTTCCATTACGTTTTGCTTCGCTAGGTGCTCGCTGCAGCGAATGAGCCAGCGAAGGGTGCCTGGGACATTCTGCTTTGCTTCGCTAGGTGCTCGCTGGGAGCTCGCCTAGCGAGCCTCTTCGCCACTTGCTCGCTGACCAAGATTGATGTTGAAAACCATTCTGCCCAAGTCTGGAGCTGTTCGCTACGTGCTCGCTAGGCGAGGCTGTAGCGAACACTCGCTACTCACTCGCCAAGTGCTCGCTGAGCGAACCAACTTTTGTTTTGCACTTTGCTTGATTCCTTTGCCATCTTTCTTGTGCCTTCAAATAATGCTCTTTCACACTTAAATCCTGCACAATAACACACAAATCAAAAGGACCAAAAGCATTTGACACAATGATGCACACTAACAAAAGCAAGGCTTAATAAATACGTTTTCGGCATAAAAAGAAGTGAAAGATGTCCATATTTGATAGCTCCAATAAGCACAATTGGGCATCTAACAGCCCCTGTTGAAGTGCGGATGGACGTTCTGTATCCATGCAAGGCGAATGGCAGCATCTCATGCCAATCTTTGTAAGTTTTCACCATCTTTTGTAAAATCTTTTTGATGTTTTTATTTGCTGCTTCTACAGCTCCATTCATTTTGGGACGATAGGGAGAAGAATTGTGATGTTCAATTTTGAAGTCATCGCACAACTCTTTCATGACTTTGTTGTTCAAATTGGTACCATTGTCCGTTATGATTCGGCTCGGAATTCCGTAACGACAGATAATCTCCTTTTTTATGAAACGGGCCACCACTTGCCGAGTAACATTAGTGTAGGATGCAGCTTCAACCCATTTTGTGAAATAGTCAATAGCAACCAGAATAAACCGGTGTCCATTAGAAGCTTTTGATTCAATTGCCCCAATCATATCGATGCCCCACATAGAAAAAGGCCACGGTGATGACAACACATTTAGCAATGTCGGCGGTATATGCATCTTGTCCGCATAAATCTGACACTTGTGACACTTTCTGGCATATTGAATACAATCAGTTTCCACGGTCAACCAGTAATAACTAGCCCTCAAAATCTTTTTAGACATAGCATATCCATTTGCATGAGTACCGAACATCCTTTCGTGAACATGTTACATTAACAACTCTGCTTCTCGTCGGTCAACACATCTAAGCAGGACCATATCATGGTTCCTTTTGTAAAGCACATCATTGTTGAGAAAGAACTTGGATGCTAATCGTCTCAGAGTTTTCTTGTCAAGTGACGTAGCATCTACTGGATACTCTTGTTTCAACAGGTAGTTCTTTATGTCATGGAACCATGGTTTATCATCAGTCTCTTCTTCAATCATTTGACAGTAGGCAGGCTCAGTCTTGCGTTCAATTCTAATGAGAGTGGCATCATTGACATCCCTGACTTTCCACATCGAGGCCAGCATGGCTAGGGCATCGGCAATGTGATTTTCAGATCTCGGGACATGCTTGAAAGTGATTTCATCGAAATATTCCATCATTTTGACAATATAGGCTCTATAAGGGATCAAATTCTTATGTCTAGTTTCCCATTCTCCAGTAACCTGATAGATAACCAATGTTGAATCCCCACTGACTTCAAGAAGTTTGATTTTGAGGTCAATAGCTGCCTCGAGGCCGAGAATGCAAGCTTCATATTCAGCGATATTTTTTGTGCAGTCAAAATCCAACCTGGCTGTGAATGGAGTGTAACCACCTTCCAGATTCATTAAAACGGCGCCTACGCCATGCCCACTGTAGTTGGAGGAACCATCGAACATCATTTTCCACCAAAGACCTTCCTGTAGACCTTCATCAAGACTTGGTTCTTCACAATCTTTTACTAACATAATGTCCTCATCTGGGAAATCAAATTTGAGAGGCTCATAATCTTCCACTGGTTGATCTGCAAGATATTCTGACAAAACACTACCCTTGATAGACTTCTGAGCTACATACTGGATGTCATATTTGGATAACAACATATGCCAACGGGTGAGTCTTCCAGTCTGAGCAGGCTTCTCAAAAATATATTTTATTGGATCCATTTTTGAAATCAACAAAGTGGTATGACAAATCATGTACTACCTCAAACGTTTATCAGCTTTCACAACCAGTAAACTTGTTACTCAAATAATAGATTGCATGTTCTTTTCGCCCAGATTCGTCCTGCTGGCCTAATACACAACCCATTGAATTCTCAAGCACTGTTAAATACATGAAGAGAGGTCTTCCTGGAACCGGAGGTATTAAGATCAGAGGCTCTTGTAGGTAACCCTTGATCTTATCAAATGCTTGCTGACAATCTGAATTCCAAACAACCGTCTGGTCCTTGCATAATAATTTGAAGATGGGCTCGCAAGTAGGAGTCATATTGGAAATAAATCTGGATATGTAGTTCAGTCTTCCAAGAAAACCTCTGACTTGCTTTTCTGTTTGTGGAGCTGGCATATCTTGAATGGCTTGGACTTTGTCTGGATCTACTTCAATCCCTCGGTGGCTGACAATGAAACCGAGTAATTTCCCAGATCTTACTCCAAAGGTGCACTTGGCTGGATTCAGTCTCAACTGATATTTTCTGAGTCTCTTAAACAATTTCAAAAGATGTTCCAAATGGTCTTCCTCGCTTTGAGATTTGGCTATCATATCATCAACATACACTTCTATCTCTTTGTGCATCATATCATGAAATAAAGTTACCATGGCCCTTTGATAAGTAGCACCTGCGTTCTTTTGACCGAAAGGCATAACTTTGTAACAGTAAGTCCCCCACGGAGTAATGAAAGTAGTTTTTTCCATGTCATCGGGATCCATCTTAATCTGATTGTAACTGGAGAACCCATCCATAAGTGAGAAAACTGCAAAACGAGTCGTATTATCTACCAACGTGTCGATATGCGGCAAAGGGAAATCATCCTTCGGACTGGCCTTGTTTAGGTCCCTGTAATCCACACACATTCTGACTTTTCCATCTTTTTTCGGTACAGGTACAATGTTGGCCACCCATTTAGGGTATTTGGACACTACTAAGAAACCTGCATCAATTTGTTTCTTCACCTCATCTCGAATCTTGAGAGCCATGTCAGGTCTTGTTCTTCGGAGCTTTTGCTTAACCGGTGGGCATTCTGGTCGAAGCGGTAATTTGTGAACTACTATGTCAGTGTCTAGACCCGGCATATCCTGGTAGGACCAAGCAAATACATCCACGTATTCTTTCAAAAGTTCCTCTAGTTGTTGCCTGACTACTGCCCCTAGAGTTGCCCCAATCTTGACTTCTTTCTTGTCTTCTTCAGTGCCAAGATTAATGACTTCTATTTGTTCTTTGTAGGGTTGAAGCTCTGCATGCTCACAGTGTGCCAACTTTACCAGTTCATCAGGTATTTCAAAATCTCCATCCTCATCTTCAGCTTGGTATATGGGTGAATCAAAGTCTGGAGAGAATGCAAAGTCACAGGATTCAATGGGTTTTAGGATATCACTGCACGTTGGAATGGCTTATTTTATTAAAACACACAAAGACAAATGCAGCACATAACAGAGAAAGAATGTTTTGGTTTTTTAAGATTGCCATTTTTCTCTTTTTTTTTAAATGAAAGAAAAAGCAGTAAAGGAAATAACACAAGGAATTTAACAAAATAGTTCATTTTCATTGATTTTCTTGAAAGCTCGGGGCCCTTACAAAACATTCCTATAGCCTTGGGCATGGCTATGGAAATTAAAAACAAGAAAAGAAAGACAAACAAAATTACTTTGACTCAGGAAAAACCAAAGGAATCTCAATAGCTTCCCAGTTGCTCAAGGCAGTGTTGCAATGATACACTAGCTGCTCCAGGTCTTCATCTTTAAAATCTTCTTCCACAGCACTGACTTGGAAACCTCCACTGATGAATACTTCTTGTATAGTCTTTGGACGTCCTTTCTCATGTGTCGGTACTTCATCATGAGTTGGTTTGTAACCCAACCCTTGGCGATCCATCTTTGGTTTTACCTCAATGACCTTTCCCCAGCCTGCAGGAGTGCCTTCCTCTAGCGTAGACTTGATGCTCTGAGCAGATGCAAAAGACGAACCACTCTTAGCCACTGTTTCTTCCAACATCACTGCATTAGCTATCTCGAGTGCCTGAAAGGAGGTTTATAACGCGCCTTCATCTGCTTCAATATACCGAAATGATGACAAATTTCTAACCATTAGTTCTTCTTCACCATGTACAATTACCAGTTTATCATTTACCACGAACTTCATTCTCTGATGCAGGGTGGAAGTCACTGCCCCAGCCTCATGGATCCAAGGACGTCCTAATAAACAACTGTAATCCGGATTGATGTCCATTACTTGAAATACAATGTTGAACTCATGGGGTCCTACCAAAATCGGTAACTCTACCTCACCAATAACTGTTCTTCTTGAACCATCGAAAGCTTTTACGATCAATGATGTCGGCTTCATCTCTGCCCCTGCATATGCTAATCTGGCGAGTGACCTTGTGGATAGTACATTTAACGAGGATCCTGTGTCGACCAGTACTCGGGCCAGAGTGGCTTCTTGGCATTTGATAGAGATGTGCAGCGCACGGTTATGATTACGTCTTTCTTTTGGCAATTCAGCATCACTGAAACTCAACGTGTTGCATGCTATGATGTTGGCCACTACCGAATCAAACTGACCGAGAGAAATATCTTTCGTTACATGGGCCTGTCTCAACACTTTTTGTAATGCTTCCCTGTGAGCCGGAGAATTTATCAAGAGTGATAAGATTGATATTTTTGGTGGCGTCTGATGAAGCTGATCTATCACTTTGTAATCACTTCTTCGAATAATTCTAAAAAAATCCTCATCATTTTCTTCTTCTGTGCTTGGAGTTTCTCTTTCTTTGTTTATCGTGGCGGGAGTAACTTCTTTGGGAATAGCTACTGCCACTTTCGGTTGATAGATCCGACCACTACGGGTCATTTTGCTAGTGCCTGCAATGTTTGTTACGTCCATCTGATCATCTGTCTGAACAACCCTTCTTGATTCTTGGTCTATCACGGTCATGTTGTATTTCCACGGAACGGCCGTTGTGTTATCATAAGGAAATGGTCTTGGTTTTTGGATTACAATTGGTCGAGGCTGACCAGTAGCAGTTTTGTTGAAGATAGGCTTCACACTTTTGTTGAATACTGGAACTTTATCTTTTCTCTTGGACAGATCAAAAACGGGCTCAATCACAGAAACTTCTTCTTTCCTCAATGGACTACATGCTTGCAATATCCCCTCATTCATCAATATTTGTATATCCTTTCGTATCACATCACACCCATTAGAGTCAACAGAACATTCTTTACAGTTATTATGCCTGCTTTCAAACAGCCCTACTTTTGACAACTTCTCGTGTAATGTTTTCAACGGTGTTCTGATCTTAGTCACATCATCAACTATCTTCTCATCTGACCCTTCTATTGCATTGACCCCTCCTTGATTTGGTAGTGGATTACTTTTAACATTGGGTGGTACATCATCAAAAGACAAGATTTTCTTCTCTATCAACTCTCTCATAAGATGTTTCAAAGCAAAGCACCCCTCCAAGTCGTGGCCAGTGGCACCCTCGTGAAAAGCATAATGAGCATTTGGGCTGTAATGGGGAGATGTTGTATCTGGATTCAGTGGCCTTGTTGTTATCAAACCTTGGTGAACTAAAGACGGGTATAATTCTGTGTATGTCATTGGTATTTGTAGAAGTGGAGGTTTTGTGGTTGGCCTCCGGTTTTGATAATTTTGTCTGGGTTGTTGAACTCTCTGCTGATGGTTTTGTTGATAGGGCGGAGCGTTGGGCGCTCGTTGATACCCTTGTTGATTTGGTTGATATGCGGGCGTTGGCTGCCCCGACTGATAACTTAGGACAGGATGGTTAAATGATGGGGCTACAGCTGCCACATATTGTTGTTGGGCATACTGTACCAGATATACTGGTCGCTGTTGCTGAATTTGCTGAGCATAATTTGGTTAAATTTGCTGGAAAAAACCTTGTTGAGGCTGCTGGTAATGCTGATACGGTGGTGTCAAAATACGATTCCTTCTTCCCATTATTGCATTTGTCTCACCTTCTCTTTTTTTGTGAAAACCACTACTAACCTTCTTGACATTGCTGTTACAGGAACTGCTGGTGCTGCTGGCCACCTTCCCGTTCTTCATTCCCAACTCTACTCTTACTCCCACGGCTACGATATCAGAAAAACTTGCGGACACACTACTGATCATCATTTCATAAAACTCTGGTCTTACTGTGTCAATAAACCAGTCTGTTAATTCTTTTTCGTTCAGAGGAGGTTCTACCTGAGATGTTGTCTCTCTCCACCGTTGTGCGTACTCTTTAAACGATTCTGTACTTTTCTGTGACATACTTAACAATTGTCTTCTATCCGGGGCCATATCCATGTTGTACTTATAGTGCTTCATAAAAGCGTCAGCCAGGTCTCGGAAATTGTGAATCCTCGATTGGTCTAAACTTAAATACCACTTGGCCGGAGCCCCTTTCAAACTATCTTAGAAACAGTGGATCATTAACTTGTCGTCTTCAACGTGTGCAGCCATTCTTCGATAATACATGATTAGATGTGTGCGAGAACAGGTTGCACCAGAATATTGATCGAAATTTGGAACTTTAAACTTGGGTGGAATTACCAATCCGGATACTAGACACATATCTCTGGCGTCAGTACCAAAGATATCGTTCCCTTCCATTGCTCGGACCTTTCTTCCGATAGTTTCTACACTTTATTTCAACTTATCATGTCGTCCGCTTTCTTCTTCATACCCATCAAGACCTTCGTACACTGGTGGAGGATTATGAAAAACAGGGCGCGCTTGAACCTGAACAGAAGGCTGAATGTAAGTAGGAACAGCTTGAGGAATTTCTGGCCCCACAGGAAATGCTTGTTGATTGACTATTGGTGGCGGTACAAAACCAGGTGGCAACCCATATGGTGGAACATTTGCAACAGTGACTGCCATTGGGATCGGCTCTGCAGCTATGCTAGTGATCTCAGAAACAACAGTGGCTTGAGTGTCCAACATTGCACGAATGACTTGTAAGGCTTCCCTGATCTGCCCCATGCCTCCTCGTAGCTCTCCAAGTTCATTATCAATTCTGTCCACATCCAAATTATGTCCTTCCATTCTTAGGCGAGCTTGGGCTCGGGTATTGTATCGGTGCTGAGGATTCAGTGTGGTTCTTTCTGGAGACAAGACAGCGAGATGAGACACAACACAAGAACATGCACATGCAATGCTTATGAATGTAAAATGCAACAATGCAAAATTAATCATTCAAGGAATCCAAAGAAATATTTGCAAAAATTATAACAATGGGGAAATAAGCAAATTCAAAGTCTTCATAGATTAACAACTGAGAGTTTTACAACAACAATTCTGAAACTGAAATACAAGTCTTTAATACAAAATACATGATGAAACAGAAAACAAAAGGATTCTAAATCTTCTGGTTGGATGGCCCTTCGTCTTCTGGCTGACTTTTCTTTCCACCTTGCCGGATCAATTCTTGAATTTCTTCCTTCTCTTGCATAGCCTTGAAATACTTATCTCTCCAAGTTTTTCCTTCTTTCTCAGCTTTTGCCAAAGCAGCTTTCAATTCTTCTATGAGAGTAGGTTTGGGTGAGTCAGGCTCAAAGCGAGTATAGAACATCGTCATCGTCACTTCTCTTACCCATGATAGGTAAGATTCTGAAACAGTAGTGTCGTGGGGACCTAGGGCAGTTACTCCCCTTGTGTGGACATAACGCCAAGCATACACAATTCGAGCCCTGTAAGCGGGATTCTTCCCTTCTTCCAAGTAAAATTTTCTCAAAAAGTCTGGGTCTGGTTCATCTTCCATGGGGTGCCCCAACTGTCGACGAGCCAGAATAGGATTATAGCTTATGTAACCATTGACACTGATAAGCGGTACATTCGAAAAATCTCCACAGCTTTGGATCATGGCAATTCCTCCATACATAGGGTCATACCACTTAATATCTGAGTGTTTGAGTAATAGCAACTTTTTTGTCCATGAGAGCCCATTTTGCTTATCCCAGATGGCTGGAATTTTTGACAAGTGCGAAATAAACCACTTGTGCAGGAGAACGGTGCAACACAACTCCATAACGATTCCTACGATGGATGGTAAAGTAAGTGTCAGCCAGCAAGGTAGGTACAAGATTTTTGATCAAGAAAAGATTGATTGCATTTGCGTCCACAAAATCACTAGCAGTCGGGAACAGAAACAGCCCGTAAATTAGTAAAACCAGGATGGCCTCAAATGCTTCAGTATTCTTTGACAAGACATAGCTCTGAGCTTTTTCATACAGGAACATAGCTGGAAATCCATACAACCCTCCTTTAGCACCCATATGAGATCGTACCTCATCCACCTCTAAATACGCGGCCTCTGCAACTGC
Source organism: Lathyrus sativus (assembly GCA_963859935.3). Lineage (NCBI taxonomy): Eukaryota > Viridiplantae > Streptophyta > Magnoliopsida > Fabales > Fabaceae > Lathyrus > Lathyrus sativus. The sequence goes on along the minus strand of OZ012737.1, from coordinate 61,811,138 downwards.
TCTTTCATTAGGAGTCCCCTCTCTTCTAGAAAATGGTCTAGGAGTGACGCCTACTCCCATCAGGGCAGAATATTCTTCCAAAGTTGGTAGCAACTGATAATCTGGAAATGTGAAGCAATGATAGGTTGAATCATAGAATTGCACGAGTGCGGATAACATCTCTTCATACACTTGAACTTCTAGCAAAGATAGCATATTCCCATACTTCTCTCTGAATGCTTCGGGGTCTTCTACTAAACTTACCAGTTTCTTCAAGTTCTCCAATCTTGGTCTTTGGAACACAACCTCTGCTTTCTTTCCAGAATCCATCCTATAATATCTTCAAAACAATCTTTAGTTCCTTGAACGATTAATTAATGAAAATGAAAATGCAAAGGTTTCATGGAACTCATATCAAAACATCATTTCATTTCATTGATTTTCAAGATTTGAATTACAAAATATCTAGTACATTTTACAAAAGTCCTAAATATGAGGTTGACCGTATTCTAAATAAAAGTCTTCTTTTGCTCTGAGTTTCTTGATTTCTTCTTCCATCTGGGTCTTCTCGAGAACGAGTTTGTCCACTACTAGCTTCCATGGAGTTGGCTGAGAGCTGGAAGAAGGTAGGCCTTCCTGTGTCTTCCTCTTCTTATAAGCATTCATTTCTTCATCTTTCACTTGTAGTTGTCTACGGAGTTCATCATTCTCTTCCATGGCCACTTGGTACTTGTATTTCCAGGCTATTTCAGTTTGTTGTGACTTCTTCAAAGCAATCTTTAATTTCTCCTCTCCAGACATAAAGATCATAGTGTGTTCCTCCTCTAAAGCCATGGGTTTCTGCTGAGAATAAGGCATCTTCAGCTGAATAGCTCTCTTTCGGACCCATTGGAGATAAGGCTCGAGAGAGATGCAATTAGGTTTCCCTAAGTCTTCTTTTCCTTTCTTGTGTACATGTCCCCAAGCTTTTAGAATTTCCCCCTTCACTTCTGAACTTCCCTTGAAGAAAATATTCTCCACATGAGCGCTGTTTGGTTTGTCCTTCAGAGAATATCCAAGATGACGGCGAGCGAGAACAGAGTTATAACTAATTCCTTCACTTGTACCCAGAAGAGGTATGTTACCAAAGCTTCCACAACTGTCAATGATTCTTATTCCATTGTAACTACGGCTATACCAATCGATATCAGAGTGAGTAAGAGCCATAACCTTTTGAGACCACCAACCTTCCTTCTAAAAAGAATGAGCCTTAGGTAAGTGAGAAATAAACCACTTATATAACAACGGGACACAACAGACAATCATTCCTCCTTTATGCAGATTTCTCAAGTGAATAGAATGATATGTGTCAGCTAGTAAAGTAGGCACAGGGTTTTTCTTTAAGAAGATATTGATGGCGTTGAGATCCACAAAATTATCAAAGCTTGGAAACAAGAAGATTCCATAAATGAGCAAGGCAAGAATAGCTTCGAATGCATCCATACTCAAATGATCAGCATAGTATTGTGCCTTTCCAACCAAGAACTTTGCAGTCAAACCAAAGACTCCTCCCTTAGTAACCATATTTTTCTGAATATCCACCAATCCCAAACGCGTAGCTTTAGCAATTTCTTCTTCCTTAGGGTCCTTCTCCATGATTGGAAAAGGAGAGTCTTCAAAAATAGGTAAACCAATTAAGCAAGAATATTCCTCAAGTGTAGGTACCAGCTGATAATCAGGAAAAGTGAAATAGTGATAGAGTGGATCATAAAACTGGAGGAGTGTGGAGAGAAGTCCCAGATCCATCTTCCTTTTTATCCTCAACAATGACAATAAGTTCCCATACCTGCTCTTGAATCCTTCTAGATCTGTTATCAAAGTGCTCAACCTTTCTATGTCATCCAAGTTAGGACTTTTGTAAGTGTACTTCATGGTTTTCTTTTTTCCACTGTCCATGATGATCCTAATGTTTACAAACAAAAGATCTGAGTTCCATGAAACTTTTATGATATGATGTTCATGAATGCATGAATGCACAAACACAGGTAAGCACAGATTCACATATACACATGGATAAAAACAGGTAAAGGGTTTGGTTTGGAGAACATGAGTAAGGAGTCAAGGTCTACCCACCCCAAAGGTATGTACTAAGGTTTCCACAACTGCAGAACAAGGTTCTAAAAGAGTTCCCAGAGTCCTCGACCTATCTTTCGGATATTATCAATTTCCCAAATACTTGGTGATCGATAATATTCTCAAGAGATTCTCGTCCAAGTGTAGTATCGCGTATCAACTACTTTGGAATTACTTCCTTATAGTCATTGCACTACATCCTAATAAAGCCATAGTGGGGAAAAGGTAATCTAAAGGTCCTTAGTATCATGGGCTCCCATGTAGAAAGTAGCATTGTTTTCACGAATACTCGATCAACAATACTAACTCTCAGAAGGGCCTCTACTGAGTGGTGGTTTTCTCAAGTCAACTTGGTCGGGAATCAACTACCTATAAGTCTCTTTGAATATACCACCATCCTATCATAAGTACGCTCAAACACGGGTATAGTGTCGTCTCACCCTTCAAAGTTCCCAAGAACCAACAGAGCACATATGTACATATTTACAAGTATTCACAAATAAGCAAGTATTCAAACAAGATAGGCTAAACCCTCATCAAAGCAATAAAAAATCCCCAGTGAAGTCGCCATTTCTGTTGCGGTGAAAATTGGATATTAAGTTATTAATTAACTTGAATCTTATTTCTTTTTACAACTGGACTTTATTTTATCCAAAGGAAAGGTCTAAAGAGAGAAAAACCTTTTTCGCGATGTAACGACAACGCTTAAGAGATTCGGGGATCGGGGGTTGGTTATACCTAGGGAAGGTGTTAGCACCCTAAATATCTGTAGCACTCTACAGGAACCTTTTGTTTGATTGCTTGCTAAGTTTGTGAAAATGTACTGTGGATTGGGAAAAGATATGAGTTGAAACCTAAAGTTATATACACTAAGTTTGCTCGCAAAGACGTCGTATCTTCTGCCTATGTATCCTAACTAGGATAGAATCAGAGCAATCGTAGTTCACCTCACAAGGGATAAAGAACACTTGATTATGATCAAGGTTCAAGGGGGAACAAACATGACGATGTTTGTATGGAGTTTGACAAAACTCCCTAATCTAAGTTGTAATATTCAAGAGGGGAAGTAAGAAATCATGACGATGATTCTTACACAGAGTTGACGAACTCTTTCCTAGGGTTCTAATTGAAGAACACTCCTAGTACAGGTGGGTCTTTTAGACTTAAAGCAAAGTCTAAGGGTTTCTAGACTAAGGTTAAAATGACTTGACAAAGTCGAGGGAATGGGTGAATGCATTATCCATAACATAAGAGTTAAACGGACAGACTTTCCTTTGGAAGTATACAGGGGAGGCAACTGGATGAAAGCTAACAAGCTTCATTACTTGGGGAAAGAAAACAAAAAGAAAATTAATAACATGATAAAGATATATTCATGGTGACAACCATTAAATAAACATATGGAATGATAAAGATGAAAGTGCATTGATGACAATCAAAGCAGATGAATTAACAGGAACTGTGACGACAGATCAAGTTAAATAAGTTTAACAGATAAAGTAACATGGACATGGTAACAACCAAAAATGAATCTTTAATATGTTAACAAACATTTTAAGGATGAGAATGCAAACAAACATCACAAAAATCACAAGCACATCAAGAGAAAATTCATCTGCATCTGTCAGAACGAATACAGAAAGTACGCAACTTGTACGCAGTCAAAAGAGATGAGAAACTTGTCAAACATGAAAATAAAAAATATGATATGAATTTAAACATTAAGAGGAACACAATGAAAAAATAACGGGTGAAAAACAATTAAAATCGAGAGAGTTATGAATTTTCAAAGTTTGAATGAAAAAATGGAAAAAATGCCAAAAGAGTTGCCCTCCTCAGGGGTCGAACTCAGGCGTGCAGGGTACAAGGCGTGTTTGGCATAATGGGCTTACCACTGGGGTGGCTATACATCTGTTTGTATAAGCCACCCCTTTAATTAATAAGGGTAACTCACTTGAATTTCTGGGCAAAAACAAACACACTCAAAATGATTTACGTTTTCGATTGTAACTTTCCCGTTTCTTATCCAAATGAGACAAACTTTATATGCAACTGGCCTAGAAAAACATGAGGATCGTGATGGTGTGGTTACTTTTATGAAATTCCTTTTCTTTTGAAAAATTCGACAGCAGCTATACTTTGATGTTATGTGATGCATCTTGCAATGAATGACACAATTCAAACACTTTTAATCCAAACTAAATGCACACACACCTCCCATAAATAATATAGAATGATTCTAACACCTCAAGCAAGCTTGATACAAGAAGATTATAAAAGTTTCATGTCAAGTGCCTTGTTTTGGTAAAGATGCATATTGAAGTGAATAACTCATGACAGTTTGTTTCAAAGCCAAATGATTAGGCCAACAGTTTCCAAATGATTGATATGAAGTTTTCAAAAGGTGGTTTTGGTGAAAATCAAACTCATGCAGAAAATAGCATATGAGTTGCTTGAATGAATTTTGATGTGTTTATGGCAAACATGTGAATCCATCTTTATGCACAACCAAACCAAAGTGAATACATAGGCACTTCTCAAATATGAATTTAAACATGTTCAAGTAATAAAAACTGACTTTCCATAGCTTATGCCAAAAATGACTTCCAGCATGTTATGATTTTTCTTGACAGCAAATGAAAAGCAAACACAGTCCAAGCACACATAGTTGATTGAGAATGCTCTCTTACATCCAAGGCATGATGATGATGATGATGTCCTTAAAACTCAAATGATTCCAAAACATGAAAACAAGATTTTGGTGTAAAATGTGTTATTGTGTATGTGTGAAGCATGATAATGTTAATGGCTATGCAATGCTAAATCAACAGGTCTGTGCAATCACATTTGGTGATTGAAATTGATTTGATCATATTTGAAACATGATAATGAAGGTGTATTACTAATCATTTTATCAAAAACCAACAAAATATGAGTTTTAATATGAAATGCACATGGTGATGAATGCCTCAAACCTACTGTCAACAGAATTTGATACTTTTCAATGATGAATTGCCAACAGTCCAATGTTCAACAGAAAAGCAAATCACACAAGAGCAATGTAAACATATGCAATAACCACTAAATCAAAACCTGCTGCAAACCTTAAATAAGACAACATCCTGAAAAACCTCTAAACTTGACAAAAGATCAAGTATACCAAGCTGTCAACACCAGGCCATGAGGACATCTGTGGTCATCATGAAAAGTACCTATTGTGATAATGCCTACTTACTGTCATCAATTCATACCAGGCTATGAATCTCAGGACACACCAAACACCTTAGGCTAAAATGGAAGTTTTTCGAGTTCAATCAATTCAAGACAAGAAGTCAGCAGCAGATCAAGGCAATGTGCTTTTTACAACCACAAACAAGTTACTCTACCATCTAACTGATCTCAGTGGCTGCCAAATTGGTGGTATCTCTGTTAATATGTAGTGATGAATTACAGCCAGTATGTTTTTACAAACAACATGATCCGCACAAGAATGCCTTGGAACAGACTCAAACATCAAAACTGTTAGAATACTAAGTTGAAGAATACTAAGTCTGAATCTAAGAACAGTCCTAGGTAGTATCTAGACAGCAAATGGTTGTTTTGGTACTGGCAATTTTTTAACATGCATAACAGATCCATATATGAATAGCCAAGTCCTACATACACCAGGCAATGAGTACATGTTGGCAATTTCAAACAAATTCTGACTTGGTGAGTCTAATTATTTAGCAATAATTGGTGCAATTATGCCAATGAATACTGAATAATAAAGGGCAAACAAAACAGCCCTCTTGAAAAGCATATACTTATCAAATCAAGGCATTGCCTAAAATCATGGTTCTAGGTTGATTCAAGCTAAGGCAAGTTGGTTCTAAACATTAATGAAACACACAACAACAAAACCAAAACCATATCAGAAATCAATCACAGCCCCACAACAAACTTAACCTATGTTCTAGCAAAAAACATGGCTTAACAACCTATCCCCCAAAACTGTTTTGACAACAACAGCCACAAATTCATCATGCTAATATTTGAAACTTGACAAGGACAAACCAGACATACATGATAATACTCATAACAATCTCATCATTCATCAACAAACAAATATCATGATAGTCACCAAATGTTCATAGTTTCAAATTTCACCAAAATGCTCAAAATGCAAAGACATGAAAAAATGGTGCAAGAGTCAAGCTGTACAAGCTACATACCTCTTGCGGACCTTGTTGAACAAGCTAGAATATCCAAGAAACCCAGAGAACTTCAATCTTCTTTCTTTCCTTGACTCTTTTCTTCACTTTTAAGCAAAATGCAACTATGATGCCAAATGAAGAAATATGACCCTCCAATGATTTCTAGTACTTTGAACAGTTGAGAAACATCATATGAGAGGTGTTAGGATGATTGAAATGCCAAGAAAATATATGGAACAAGATATGGCAAGTATTGTAGCTTTTGGTCAAAGTAGTGTGGTGATGAAATTGACTTTTTGATTTGTGAAGTTTTTGGGTGGTTCAAAGGTCTAGAAACTTTCTATACCATATTTGGAGAGTGTGTGGATGGTTGTTAGGGTGTTGGAAGGTATGGAAATGGGTATGGCAGCCCTGGTAGCAAGACAACTTTTTTGTGATTTTTGTGAAAAGTGAGATTTGTGATTTTGAAGCAAGAAATGGAAATAACAAGGACAGAGGTTTTCTTCTGGTTTTAGAATGTGTATGATGATGAAAATGAAGTGAGGAAGGCCTCCTTTTATAGGCAAGTGAGAGTGAGGGGCTAGTTTGAAGCTTTCTTCATTTTGAAGAAAGGTTTTGGATATTTTGGAGAAAACCTCCCTAGGAGGGTTTTCTTTGCTGATAATCCAAGCTCATTCATTAGTCAAGAAAATTGATGGATTTCTGAGGCTAATTTCAAGCTAAGAGCATAGACTTGTGGCTGGTTCAGAACTTGGCTTTACACCTCATGCTTCACTTTTCACTTTTTGATGCAAGTTGCACATCCACTTGCAAGGCAATGTGTGAAGCTTGTTTCTTTGATTTTTTCTGCATAACTCCTTGGTTTTTCATGCTACAAACTCCTCACATATCAGATGCCACATGATTGATCAACTGAATTTGGCAAATTTGATGAAAGAAGGTATTTTGCAAAATGGACAATGTGGGACTAAAGTGAAAAACCACCAACTTGCCATGACCATAACTTTCAGCTCACAAATCATTTTAAGATGTGCTAGTACTTTTTAGAAATCCCTCACATAGCTCTAAAACATTCATGTTTTCATGAGTTTCAATTTCCCAAAGGAACTTGGCCAAAAAGCCCTCCAAAGTTGCTAAAAAATGAGCTTAAAAATGAAATTTTCGTAAGTCTTTTTCCCCTCTTGAAATGAATTTGACCATAACTCAAAATCTATGAATTTTCTGATCATGGACCATTTAGGGACTTTTGTAGGACTTGCCAAGAGCTTCCAAATGAGCTTTGAACCAACTCAATTGGATGTGTGGTTAAGGAGTTATGGTTTAGCCCTTTTCAAACCCTAATTTCCCGATTTTTCGATTACTCCTTAATCCTTGATCCAATGGTCATGAAAATTGATATGCAAGTCCAATATGACATAAGGAACAACTTTGTTTCACAACTTGAAGTCCAATTCATAAAATTTGGAGAGTTGACTTTTCGGTCAACTGTACGACCGATCGGTGATTACCGAGTCGCCTGTTGACATTCTGGGCCTCCTGAGACCTTGAAACTTCTTGGATGAACTTTATTAAGCTATATGAACTTCATGAATCACAATCCCACCATTTAAACATCTTCCAACATCAAAGTCAAACTACAGTTGACTTTTACTGGTCCAAAACCCTAATCGGGTGCTCCGAAATGTACTGCTCTGAATTCTGGGGCAACAACCTCACATTGGCTTCTCAATTGACATTATGTAATACCCTTGACCTTGTTTCCTATTTAAATGAGCCCAAAACATTGACTAATCACAAACCCTAAAGTTTCGATTTTGACAGCACGAAACCCTGATTCATCTGCAATTTGACAAAGACAGTCTTGCACTGGGTTAAGGTTAGAAAATTCATGAGTATACTCCTAAAATGATAATGAGAATCTAAGGGGTCAAAATTTGGGGTGCAACAAACGCCAGATGCAATTCCTTTGACTTCTCAGATGAACAACTTAAACATTTCTGAAGAATCAACTGTTAGAGGATCATCTTCCAGAATCAAAGCTTCTCATCCAGAGAATGTGATCATTGACAGCACGAAACCCTGATTCATCTGCAATTTGACAAAGACAGTCTTGCACTGGGTTAAGGTTAGAAAATTCATGAGTATGCTCCTAAAATGATAATGAGAATCTAAGGGGTCAAAATTTGGGGTGCAACAAACGCCAGATGCAATTCCTTTGACTTCTCAGATGAACAACTTAAACATTTCTGAAGAATCAACTGTTAGAGGATCATCTTCCAGAATCAAAGCTTCTCATCCAGAGAATGTGATCATTGGAAAGAAGGATGACCCTATCAGAACAAGATCCTTCCTCAGATCATCTGAAGCATCATTATTTGGATTGGTGTCAGTAATTGAACCAACTTCTGTGGATGAAGCTCTGCAAGACAATGACTGGATTATTGCCATGCAAGAAGAGCTAAATCAGTTCACTAGAAATGATGTGTGGGACTTAGTTCCAAGACCAAAAGGATTCAACATAATTGGAACTAAATGGGTCTTCAGAAACAAGCTTAATAAGAAAGGAGAAGTTGAAAGAAATAAGGCAAGGCTAGTTGCTCAAGGTTACATCCAGCAAGAAGGAATTGATTATACAGAGACTTATGCTCCTGTAGCCAGGTTAGAGTCTATTCGATTACTCATTTCTTTTGTTGCACATCATAACATCACTCTGTATCAGATGGATGTTAAGAGTGCCTTTCTAAATGGAATTATAGAAGAAGAAGTTTATGTTCACCAACCTCCTGGTTTTGAAAGTGAAAATTTTCCAGAACATGTCTTTAAACTAAAGAAATCTCTTTATGGTTTAAAACAAGCTCCCAGAGCTTGGTATGAGAGATTAAGCAATTTTCTTCTGAAGAAAAATTTTATCAGAGGAAAAGTAGACACAACTCTCTTCTGTAAAACATTTAAGAAAGATCTTTTAATTTGTCAAATATATGTGGATGATATTATATTTGGATCTACAAATGTTATGCTGGGAAAGGAGTTTGCTCAATGCATGCAGGCTGAATTTGAGATGAGCATGATGGGAGAATTAAGATTCTTTCTGGGAATTCAAGTCAACCAGACTCCATATTGCACTTACATTCATCAGACCAAACATGTTAAAGAGCTTCTGAAGAAGTTTAACATGACTGATAGTAAGATGGCAAAGACTCCTATGCATCCAACAAGTACTCTTGGTAAGGAAGAGGTAAGTAAGAAAGTAGATCAGAAACTCTACAGAGGTATGATAGGATCTTTTCTCTACTTAACTACTTCTAGACCTGACATTCTGTTCAGTGTATGCTTATGTGCAAGATTCCAATCAGATCCTAGAGAATATCACTTAACTGCTATTAAGAGGATTCTAAGATATCTGAAAGGTACTACTAACGTGGGTCTGTGTTACAGAAGGTCTGATGAGTATACATTAGTTGGATTCTATGATGCTGACTATGATGGAGACAGAGTAGAGCGTAAAAGAACTTCTGGAAGCTGTCAGTTCCTTGGAAGTCATCTGATATCTTGGTACAGCAAGAAGCAACCCACAATTGCACTTTCTACAACAGAGGCAGAATACATTGCTGCTGCTGGATGTAGCACGCAGATGCTCTGGATGAAAAGTCAGTTAGAAGACTATCAGATCTTTGAGAGTAATGTATCTATCTTCTGTGATAATACTTCTGCTATATGTTTGTCTAAAAATCCAATTTTACACTCTAAGGCATAACATATAGAAATTAAACATCATTTCATCAGAGACTATGTTCAGAAGGGTATTATAAACTTAGCCTTTGTTGATTCAGATCATCAATGGGTTGATATTTTTACAAAACCCCTTGCTGAAGATAAGTAAGGTTTATTCTGAAAAATATTGGTATAGCTTTTTGTCCAGAATAATATTTATCAGAGGCAAACTTCTCAGATGCAAAATGTTTAAATGCTCTGAAGTATTTCATCTGTCAATTTATTCATTTTCTTGAATTATTTTATTTGTGTAAATCTGAACTAACAATGCTCAGAGGATCTGAACATTGGCTAAATTTTCATTTCACAAGAGATTTCAGAAGCACATACAAGCAAACACGTGTAGCTCAGAATCTGGAAAGGTAGAGTGCACCTTACTGAATTAACGTTTGAGGTACTGCTTTGAAAATCTGATTTTTCTTGATTTTCCCCCCATCTGTCAAAATCATAAATGTTGTGCAATGATGTTTTTACTTTTTTCATTTAATGCTTTGTGAAGCGTGCGTATGTGACTGTTTGCGTGCCTGATTTTATCTATAAATACCACAAATCACACCATTTCACACTTTTCACCTCACGAACCTTTTATGCATTTATGTCTTCTCTTTGCTCTTCATCAAAACCCTAAACCTAAAACCTCTCACTCAAGAACAACAATGGCATCTTCTTCATCAACATCTGCTCAGATGCAATCAACCACTGTTGTTTCTTCTTCTAATGCTGAAGCATACAAGGAACCTGTGAGAACCCTTCTCACTCCAACTGTAGATCTGGAAGTTCTGAGTGAATGCTTTGTAGATTTTGATTCCATTGAAGAAAATGGGTTTGATCTTTCTTCAACCATTCAAACTCAGAGTTGGACAAAGTATTTTGACAGGCCTATAAGTCCTGTTTATCCAACTTTGGTGAAAGAATTCTGGATACATGCTCAGGTGTGCCCTAAATTCATCCATTCTTCTGTCCTTGGAAAGGAGATTGTGATTACTGAGAAGCTGATCAGACAACTTATTGGGTACTCTGAAACTGTTGGAGAAACCAGTCTACAATCTGCTCGTGTGGATCTTGCTGATGTGTTTCAAGAAGTTAGTATTTCTGGGGAACCAACTAGCAAAGTAAGGGAACTGAAGCCAGTCTACAGGATCTGGGCCAAGATTTTCATGAGTTCCATCTTTCATAGAAAATCATCAAATTCTCCAGATTATGTCAGTGCTGAACAACTCTACTTCATGTTCTGTATGAGCAAGGGAAAGAAGGTGGAGTTGCCTTATCTTCTGTTTAGTCATCTTCTGAATCATATAAAGGAAACAAGAGAAAAAGTAAGAGTCAAAACTGGAAAAGTTAGGAATTGGATTCCTATGCGAAGACTGATATCAGATATTCTGACTGAGAATCGTCTGGTAGAACATCTGTATGAAGCTGGATTGACAGAGGATCTGTCCTATGTCATAGGTTCTATCATTAATGGCAATACTCTGAAGAGGATGAAGGTCATCACAGAGCTTGCCAGCAAACCTAAGAAAATTGCTACTAAGGATGTCAGCAACAGAAGAATTCCTTTAGCAGATTTTCCTATGTTCAGTGCTGATGAACCTAGGCACATCATTCTGACATACATTGTTGAATGTTTAAGAGATGGTATTCCTCTGCCTGCTAACATAGTACAGAAGGAAGGAGAAGTTCTGCCTAATCTTCTTAGAGAAAGGCATTCAAAGAAGATTGCTGAAGAAGGATCTGAGGCTCAGCCTAAGAGAAAAGCCTCTGAAGCAGCTGCTAAGCCTCATAAGGTAAAGAAAGTGAAACCAACTGCTCCAGAAGCAAGTCTGGAAGACATTAGAGAAACTATCAAACATGTATTAACATCTGATCAAATACCAACCATTCACTCTCCATTACCTTCACCTTCTCCATCACCTTCTAGACCACAATCATCTGTACCACCATCATCTGGGATTCATTCATCTGAACCCTCTCCATCTCAACCTACACATTCTCAACCATCTTCTGTACAAACTCCATTTGAACCACCTCAAACAGAAACACAACCAGAACATCAACAAGCAGAACAACCTCAGCCAGAACCTCAACCACAACAACAACCACAACCAGAACAACAACAACAACAACCACCAGAGCTTCAATCTCAACCCATTTCATCTGAACCTCCCCAACCAACACCATCTGAACAACCCTCAATAATATAACAATCGTTACCTGTTCCAGAACCCTCTATCTTTCAATCATCTAATGACATTCTTAATTTGCAACCAATTGCAACCATGGTTGTCTTGTCATCCACCTCATGCCACTCTGAATCATCTAATTCTGAATCAGAAGTTTACTCACCCTCCTGTTTACACATTCCTGATCCATTCAAACCTACATTTTCTGACCTACCAGCATCTGATCAAATCAATCGTAGACTTTCACTTCGCTCCAAATTCAACCTCTCAGATTTTCAATCTTCATCATCTGAAGCTGAAATATCAACAACCCCTACACCTCAACTCACCATACCTCTACCATCTGAACCTCAACAATCTGCACATCAACCATCTGAACCTTAACCATTTGCACTTCAACCATCTGAACCACCACCATCTGATCAAACACCTCCTGATACCACTTGTGAACAACCTCAGCCAAACTCTGGATCTGCTAAAAAAGTGACTCTTGAGGAATACCTTTACCCTATCTCTAGATCAGATGTTGATAAACAGTTTGAAAATTTCAAAAAGGAAGTTCGTATGGGGATTGCATGTGTGGAAGAAGAGTGTTTGTTCAGTATAGATCCTGTTAAGTATGAAGCTGCTTGGGATAAATTTATCTCTAAGTTCAACGTTGTGGCTTCTCATCTCAAAGCAGTCTGTGCTGAAGATGCTAAGGCAAAGTTTGCTGAATTGGTCAGACAGACTTTGATGAGCATTCCCAAACCACTAGTGTTGCTTCTGGAAGCTGCTCCTGCTAAAGACTCTCCATCTGAAGATGTTGCATCTGATATGGACATTGATGTGTCTGAATCTGAAGTGAAGACTGACAATTCAGAACTTGTGAAAGAGGTTAAGGAAATCAAGTCCTGGATGATCAAACAAGAACAAACCACTGAAGAGATCAAGACTTGGATGGCCAAGCAAGAAGAGTCTACTGCAAAGATCACAGATCTTCTGACCCTGATTGCATCTCGCCGGCCTTAGTTTCTTGTCATGTTTTTTGCACTACTGATTGCATCTGTTTTCTTTTGCTTGTTTTTTGATCATCTGTTATGTGAACCCTCTGAATGAATGAAAATGTTTGTTTTGTTTTTCTTCTGTTATCTTTTCTGTCTTTACACATCTTTTTTATTATGACAAAAAGGGGGAGAAAAAGAATCTGATTGTTCAATCCATAAGCAAATACTAAAACGAAATTCAGACATATTATTAACTATCTTTGAATTTAAGTCTTTCAGATTCTATTGTTTCATCTGACAAAATAAATTCACTGAAGTTATCCTGAGAATTACCCAACTAGACTCTGATTCTTGAAGCAAATTGTACTCTGATTCTAAACGAAAAAAACCAGACTCTGTGTTTGAAAGAAGTCATCAGACTCTGATTCTGAAATACACTCAAGCAAAAAGGGAAGTATTCTTTTCCTTTAGAGTATACATTTCAGGGGGAGATTCTTAATCTCAGGGGGAGTTATAATTATTGCTTTTTATTGAACAAAATTTCTCATGTTTTGTCATCATCAAAAAGGGGGAGATTGTAAGAACACAGATTGTTTCTTAGTAATATCTCTATGTTTTGATGATAACTCTTATGAAATTTTGTATTAAAGAATTATATACTCTAAAATTTGTTCATGAATATTTGTTGCAGAGGTTTAAATATATATATATATATATATATATATATATATATAGATATATATATATATATATATATATATATATATATATATATATATATATATATATATATATATATATATATATATATATATATATATATATATATATATATATATCTAAGAGCAAATTAATCTGAACATGGAACTATGGAAGGCTCTGAAGAGTCAGAATCATCTTACAGAAGGATCTGAAGCAGAAGACTCTGAAAGATCTGAAGACTCTGAAGCATTGAAGATCTTTATATGAGAGTTAAGAAGCACAGTTTTTTAGAAGACTCTGAGAGTACTACACGCTGCATGTACTGAGGATCTGATTCATAAAACTCTGCTCTGATAGAACTACACGCCGAAGCACACTTGATGCATTACTCTGATTCAGCAAACTCTGATGGGCATCCAAGACTCTGATCACGTAGACTTTGATGTTTATTTTGCTGAAGTGAAATACTTGTTGAAGAAGAATTCAAAGTTAATTTGGCTCAACTACTCTTTCCTCTTTCATGCTTGAGACTAGAACACAGACCAAAAGCATTTCTCTGTGCATTCTACTTCCACGAAAGGTCATGTGATGTGAAGACAAAAAGGTTCAGGCCTTTTCAGTACACAGCCTCCAACGTCAAAACTTTGTGGACTACTGTGCATATAAAAGCAAGTTTTCCTCATCTTCTTCAGTTGACGAATCTTTGATAGAAATTCTTACAAGCTCTCATAAAACATTCTTATTCTCTGTGCTGAGTTTATTCTTTTATTCTAAATATTAAGTGAAAAATCACTCTTGTGATAAAGCTTGTTAGAAGCATTCAAACACTTGTATTTATCTTACATTTCATTGTAATAGTTCCTTGAGAAGATCCAGTTGGGATCAGTAGTTCTTGAGAAGACTTTGAACAGTTGTTCTTAGTGCTTACTATTGTAATCAGTTGATTAAATAGTGGATTAAGTCCTTGTTTGAGAAAGGCAAATCACTCTAGATAGGGTGGGCTGGAGTAGTTGAGTTCAACGAACCAGGATAAAAATCCTTGAGTTTTTATTTCTAAGTTTTATCTTCATACTTATTCAACCCCCCCCCCCCCTTCTAAGTATTTTCTAACCTTCAGGAGGTAGTGTCGGTCAGCTACGCTGGTAACTCTATGAGGCATAGTCTCGGGAGTAATGGTGATGGCTGCAAATGCGGCTCTTGTTGAAATGCTTGCAGATGATGCTGAAAAGCTTGTTGTGTTGATGCTTGCAGATGTTTGAAAAAGAGCAGCTTGAATTTGCTTCGTGCAGTTGGAGTAACTCTAACTACAATTCCTGATTCAGCTTGCTGAAAAGCTTGTTGAGGAACGGTTACTTGGAGAATTTATGAACCACACTAACATTCTTTTTCTTCTTTCAGGAAATGGTTGCAACTTCAGATACCGCCGGTTTGATGCCGTCGAGGGAGATTTCACATCCGGTTATGATGACTTTAATGGTCTGAACCATGAAAATGCTGATGTTGCTTTGATGTCTACGTCGCCTAACACTCACTCCGGAATTTCTACGGGTAGAAACCTTTGCTTGTAGTTGGTTCTGATATGTTTTGGTTCATTATTTCGAACTAACAACTCAATCTTTCTTCTGCACGATATCCTGCTATGGAGATTGTGAGGTTTTATAAACGAGGACGGTCCAAGCCTTGGATGCCTCTGCTGCTTGGTCTTTGTTGAGTACAAAATCAAAGCTTCGTCTGTATACCAGGTATAGAAAGGATATGGGTGGTTGTTGTTATAACTTGACTTGTTTGTGTGAAATTCGGTGTGATATGAGTTGAACATAAACACTTGGCGCTCTCGGTTGCAGGTACGTGTTAGTGTCGCGGAACAGCTCCTACGGTGGTTTTGCAGACCTTTGGCACGGACGAGGATGTGGCCATCGAGTAGTACAATGGTTCTTGCAGCATGCTTTGAAACCGTCAGTAAAGGTAAGGCTCCCTCACCGGTTTCACGAGATGCGTAAAAATCCTTTAAAACACCTACTAATTCAGTGTTGTCTTTATCTTTGACAGGTCTTACATTCTCTTTGTGCGGGAATTGGGTTGCAATAGGGGGTTTCGCAGGTGTGATTCATCATCAACTTCGGAAAACAAAGATCTCTCACCGTTGGAATCGTCATTTGTAGAACCCTCGGCAGTATTCTCAACATATATAACTTTGTCTTCTGTTATCTCCTTTATGTCTAGTGAGAACTAATTTCGAAACATAACACAGGGAAGCCCAAATCCCATGATGAAGAGGTATCCAGAACTTAGGGCAAAAGAGGAATCAAGTCATACTAGAAACAGTTTGTTGCAAAATCCCACTTAGTAGGGCCACCCTTAAAGTCTTATTGTACTTTCACTGTTGTAATACTTTAGCTTGCTGGGTTTTCGCGTGGGTGAGTTTAATGCGGCCAAATGAGAAATGAACAAGGTTGAGTTCTATTTTGTCTTTTTGTAATGAGCTTGATTTATACTACATACAGACAACTTTTATGATTTTAATTTGTATCTCATGAGTGAAACTACTCTCTTGAGAAGGATTTAAAATAATAGAAAAATGAGATGTGTCCTTGTAGCTCGTGGCAATGGCTGGTCAATGAATAAACACAAATTGAAATCCTTGAGCTATGAAGTGCTGCACATAGATATATCTACTTAAAATTGTCCTTGCCTTTGTGAAAATATCTCTCTTTTTAGAAATTGGATTAAATGGTGAAATAAAAAAGTTTGAAAATCCATGGTTAATCTTGCCACGACTCCTTCTATGAATTCTCAACTCATACTTGGAGTTGCACTTGAATTTACTTCCAACCTTGTATATCAGCCCATAAGCACCTTTGGTCCTGCCTTGTAGAGAACTAGTGATTCCTGAATCACTTAGAACCAACAAACCTAATGAGAAATTGGATCCCCGTCCTCCAGTGCAATGCACCTCTTCAATCAATCAGAGCTCAGTCTTTTATAGCATGGATCCAAATATCATTGTAATAACTTGGAATGCCATAAAACTCGATGCACAAAATTCATCTTTTCTTTCTTTAGACTGGAATCCAGTTGCCTTGTAGAACTTGCAAAGAAAAACCTTTATGGAAATGTGATTTGGACATCCAGGTGTTGGAAGGATCCTGGTTGTATCATCAGGCCAAAGCTTGCAACTTTGAACTCGAACTCTTGAATAATTAATGCTTCTTGCGCTTTGTTTTTGTAACCGTGAATCATTTTTGACAATGGCAATGCTCCCCATTCACACTTGTCATACCTACATGAACTGGCTAGTCGCAATAAACATAAATACGAAGTATAAAGCCAAATAACGCAAGAAATGCACACAAGGAGGTGGGATCTTAAAGTCAAAAATTAGGGTGTGACATATGCCTCTATTTAAGTTACTTCTATCCGGAGATATGGAGATTAAAATCTTCGTCTCGACGAGATAGGAGGAACTTAAATACAACCATTGCACGAATTTTTGGCCCTAAGATACCACCACATGCAAATGATATGCAATGATATGAGAATGCAAGACGAAGGGGTCCTGTGAGGAAAAGATGTCATAGGGGAATAACTGGACATAACACGCGGAGAGCAAACTCAACGACACGAGACACCACGAGAAGAGACAACAATCGACATTGTGGATTTTCCAAAGGATAAGATATAGTAATACCACCCGGAATACAGTAGCTTAAATAGTGAAACAAGATCTTGAAAGTGAATGGTAGCCCACCACCAACGTGTGGCAGCCTAGACAAAGATATCCAGTTGAAACAAGAAACGCGTATTACCTACTACCAAATGTATGATAGCCTAAGCAAAGGTATCTGACCAAAAGGTGACGGTATATTACTGTCATACCCAAAATTTGTCCTACCCTGTATATAACTTGCATTTGTATATCCATTCATTAACTGTTATCCAAAAAATCAAAAAAAATGTTGCTTCCATCATAAGATTGAGTTAAATTGAATCAGGTTTTGCTTGAGGTTCATTAAGTCAGGAATGAGTGAAGTAAATGTGGAAGTTCAAGTTTGAATTAATTCATCAGTCAGAAGGGGGTCTATTTTGTTATCAGGGTCAAGATATGCATGATTAGAGTGGTGTGGGCCCGAAATTTAAGTGGGGGTTTCTGCATGAACCGGGATTATCAGACTATGTTAAACTTAGATGTTTCAATATTGTGGCTTATCAGAAATCAATTCTTTTTTCAATCTGGCATGTTGCTGAATGCGTATTTGACGCATGGTGAAAGATTGGTGTAGTAGTGCAAATGAAAATTTCAGAGGTTTATTCGTTAATGGTTCTTATTGGTTCAAAACTCGAACTCATTCAAGATCTGAGTTTGATTTATGTTTAACATTATTTCAAGAAGATTGATTCAATGACGGTTTGTAGGATCGGTTCAATTTTCAAGTAAACACTTCAAGGAGGGCATATGTTGGGTAATTGAAGATGTTGGATTAACATGGAAGTTCAATTGTTAACTATTATGTTTTTATCAAGTTCCAAATTACAAGAATAATACCCATCATCATTTACCATACATTTTACAAAGGAATTTAGCCCATTTTTATTTATTTATTACAAGCCCAATATCCAAGATAAAATTCACACCCAAAAATTACAAAAAAGAAAATCATTACTACAAGTCCATTTTTTACTCATATGTTATACAAAAGGTGTATAGTTTACAAACCAATAATTTGATTAGTAAAGAGTGAATGAGAAACAATTGGTGATATCCAAACCAAATTACCAAAGTTACAAAATGATGAGAAGACGTTACAGCCAACTTGCGGTCAATATGGTATGCATTCCCCACATAGATTATGATGCCATTTTTGCCATGTTATCATCAAATCATCAGCTGCTATCATACAATTTTGTATTGCCACCATGTCTTCTATGCAACATCACAAATTGCCCACAAAACCGTCACTTTCCACTGTCCATGTCTCTATGATGAAATCTCTGCACAACCTGCAAAAACCGTATTAATACAACAGCTCACTGCCAATTTGTACAATACAACAGATACCAAAACATCACAAATTGACAAAGAGATAGCACCTTGCAACCACTGCGTTTTGAAAAACGAACCTGCAAAAGTGGCCAACACACTTCATCAATGATGAAGACAGGCCACTCTAAATATGTTACAACAGCATCCTGGTATTACCCTATACAAGCTGACAAAAGAAAAGACCAGTGCATTAATTTACTCTGAAATGCATCACAGACTACTCTGCACAAACCAGGACAGCTACTACACCATACCAAGCAGGTACCTACCAAAACCTTCAAAGCCAACTTGTACCTGTATAAAAGGCCTCGAAAAACAATTCCAAAAATTGTCCATAAAACGCCATCCATGTGCAATAACTCAGAAGCCAAAAGTTGTATCGTGTTGCAAAACCTGCTCTCAAGCTTCTGATTTGCCACACGAATCGTACAACGAGAGCGAAATTTCAACTGCTGCACCTGATACAAAACAAAGCCCGCAACATCATGATAAGGACTACGCCACAACAAGCTCTGCACAACCTGCAGCAACAGCGACAATGCACCATGAAAGCAACCATACTACAATAGAAATAGACAAGAAAAGAATGAAAGGTAAGAAAGGGACCTTGGTTTTACGGATCAAAAAAGAACAATAGCCCTTGAACTTGAATCTCGAACTGGCTTTTAAAGACAACATAATCCATACATAAGGGATTCATTCTTCTTCATCTAAGGGGGGCTTATTTCAAAAACCAGATCGACAAACCCCTCAGTCTTTCTCTTTCTTCAAATCAAACCTCAGCCTCTCTTTCTTCCAATCAACACCCTCACCTTCAACTCCTTCAATGTCAAACCATCTTCCTCAAAAAAAAAGAAAACCTTAACTCATTTTCTTCTCCCTGAACTTCACCTCCAAGATAAAAACTCTTTCTTCTTCTTTAACCTTACCCTGCAACTTCAATCAACCTTCAACACAAAAAACCTCTCCAACCTGTAAACCACAACAACAAAAATCTTCCTCCTAACTCACCACAAAGCCCGCATCTGCTTCAATAATAACGTCACCCATTCCAAATCCTCATCTTTGACTGCTAACATTTCTGCATAAAACGAGTCAAAACATCACTATATTCTGAAACCTACCACAGAAAAATCCCAAAACCGTAATACCTTTCTTCATCACTATCCTCATGACATCATCTCGCAGCTTGAAACCATCTCTCACCTTCATCTTTCTTCAACATCAAGACCTATTCAAATAAACCCATCATCGAAACCTAAAACTTCACTCCATCTCCTTTACCCTTCCTCTACAATCTTCAAAACATCTTCAATCCATATTCATAAAACTAAACCCTTCAACTCTAATCTGAAAAACCAGAAGTTGAACTGAAGAAAAAAGAGTATTAACCGAACTCACCTTTTCGTTGTAAATCACGAACCCAATCAAACGAAATCACCATTTTTCCTCAATAATAGTCCAACTCCAGACCTAAATCAAAACCCTCAATCCATAACTTACCCTTCCTCTTCTTCTTCAAACTCAACAACCCGTATCAAACTTCAACCCCATAACTTCAAAACCCTAAACCGACATCCTCCACAACTAACACAAATCAATTCGAATCTGAACCTACAAACAAAAAACCAGATTGAAACAGATTGAAGCTTGGAGTGAAGCGAGGGATCGAGCGAGAGATTTAGGGCATTTTTCCTTTAAGAATACGTTGAATATATTTTAAAGAGGAGAATAAGCTTGTTTGTGTTTTCAAACTAGGCTTTTGACCATGCCACGGTACTGTTACATCCCATTTCCTCCTTTCCTTTCAGCTAAGATACTGTGTTTGTTAAAGAGTTGTGAGGGATTTCGGTTGGGCCTACCAAAAATCTTTCTACCCTTTCTTAATAAAAAACAACAAGCTATAATGGGTGGATGATGGGCTTTAGCTCAAATGATTCCACCATATCTTCACACCCCTGGATCCAGTTTCACCCCACCCTTTTCTTTTGATTTTTTTAAGAGTTTTTTTAAGTTATATAAATGATTTTCTGGTAAAAAAAAGACTTTGATAACTTATGTTAAGATACCACTTATTTTATGTTTCTTTTATTAATATTTTTAATAATATTGTAAACAAACTCTTTGGTAAATAATTTTGGATATACTTTTATTTACGTTTTCATTGTTGTTTATCTTTACTCATTTCTATTTCACTTTTGGTCGATGACAAGATTACCAACGTTTAACCGTCAAATTATTGGCGTGAAACAAAGGATCTGAGACCACTTTCCTCTTTCGATTTTCTTTCAATTTTATTTAGATCGATGAAGTCTTTTATTCGTAAGCATCGCGTATCGAAGTTGATAACCTTCTCGATTTCAAATCTATGGTGAATGACCATTGGGGTCCTTTTCCGTACTTTGGGATCGTGATAGGCTACCTTCGATTAATCGGCATTATATTTGCGATTAAGACGAGATCTTATTCTTTCGTGTCCCGATACGATTCACTAAACTAAGCACTAACTTTAATTTCTGTCAAATATTATTGTGAATATTATTGTTATATTATCTTGACATATTATTATTGTCATATCATACCACAAATTCTTTTCATAGTCCTCGATTCGATTCAAATCATTTTCTCAATATTTTTTCTCAATTCAAACTCCGAAAGAAGGAGGTTCTTGGAATCTAGAATTCCTTGAATCTTCGAGTGAATAATTCTCGAGGCACGCTCTTGAGTTGTTATTTATTCAATCTTTCGATTATTTTCTTCAAAACATTTTCTCGATTAAAACTCCGAAAGAAGGAGGTTCTTGGAATCTAGCATTCCTTGGATCTTCGAGTGAATAATTCTTGAGGCACGCCCTTGAGTTGTTATTCACTCAACCTTTCGACTTTTTCAAACTCAAACATTCTCCTAAGTCGAGTGCTCGCACGCATTCGCAACCGACATTTCGCACACACTTCATAATTCATCGTGGTTTCGATATTAAGGGCACCCTTAGGGACTAATATCGTCTCCTTACAATCTTAACCCTTGACACGTCGTCAAGTCAGTTCTACCTTCAACCAGCTCCTCGACACGTCGTTGAGACATCTTCAAACTAACCTCGTTTTGCCTCGCATTCCACTTTCGACTCAATCTTCTTACAAGCGTTTTTTTAAACTTACGAAAGAAGGATATTCTTAGAATCTAGCATTCTTTGAATATTCGAATGAGTAACTCTCGAGGCGCGCTCTTGAGTTGTTATTAGTTCATTCTTTCGATTTCAAAATATCCAACCCTTTATCATTTGACCTATTCATCCCGACTTCCGAAAGAATTGAGTTCTTGGAATCTAGCATTCCTTGAATTCTTGAGTGACAAGCTCTTGAGGCACGCTCTTAGGTTGCTTGTCAGTCACTCTTTCGTCTCTCAATTCAAACTTCAAACCCATTTCGAACCTCATCTTTTCGTGGTTGTTACCACGAACTACGACTGCTCTGATTCTTCATTCTCATCTGAATGTAAGATACGTAGGCACAAGATTGCGATGATCTTGGCGAGCACATTTCCCATTTTCTCCCCTATTCCACACTTCTATCTTCCTCCATTATTCCTTCCACACTTTCCCAACCTTACCCGTAGTCGAACTACGACGCTCTGATTTCTCATTCTCGTCCGAATGAGTATACGTAGGAACAAGGGCCCCAATCCTTGGCGAGCACCCTATCCTCTAACCATCCCTTTCCCCCTTAGCGTCTTTAACCTTTTACCCTACCAATTCACCTTTATCGAGAAGAAAAACAAATAAACCTAGACAACACTCTCCACAAAATACCTTAAGAGGTTCCCGTTGAGTACAACGGACGTGAGGGGTGCTAATACCTTCCCCTCGCGTAACTGACTCCCGAACCCGGAACATGGTTGCGACAGCCCTGTTCATATCCTTTCGTTTTAAGAGGTTTTCTCGATATTTTCCTCTCCCGTTTATTCGGGATAAATAAAGTTCGGTGGCGACTCTGTCGAACCGCATTTCCGCGCCTTTTGCGTGAGGGTCGTTTCTCCTAAATGTCTCCGTGATTTTTCGAGGTGCGAAAATTACCTACTATCAAACGTATGATAGCCTAAGAAAAGGTAATAGTCAAAACAAGGTATATTACCTACTATCAAACATATGATAGCCTAAGAAAAGGTAATAAACAAAAGGAAAGATCACCTACTACTAAACATATGGCAGTCTAAGAAAAGGTGTCTGACCAAAAGGATGGTATATTACCTACTATCAAACGTATGATAGCCTAAGAAAAAAGGTGATAGTAAAAATAAGGTGTATTACCTACTATCAAACATATGATAGCCTAAGAAAAAGGTAATAACCAAAAGACAGATAGATCACCTACTACCAAACATATGGCAGCCTAAGCCAAGGTGTCCGACCAAAAGATGCGTGTTATCTACTATCAAACATATGATAGCCTAAGAAAAGGTGAACACAAAAGGAAAGATGACCTACTGCCGAATAGGGTAGCCTAAGAAAAGGTATCTGACCCAAAGGAAATGGTATATTACCTACTATCAAATGTATGATAGCCTAAGAAAAGGTAATAACCCAAAGACGGAGAGATCACCTACTACCAAACATATGGTAGCCTAAGCCAAGGTGTCTGACCAAAAACAAAATGTATTAGAGATTGTAAAGCTTCAAAGGGGATCTCTGGGAGATATGTAAGCCGGTTGATTTATGAAACATGTCTTCTCAAATAAAGAGAGACTGACTGTAATAAACTTCATCAAACTTCTCGGAAGAGATGCCTTTTGATGGAGTTAAAGCTTGTGTGATAGACTAACTAGGGAATGCATTCCTGAGGAGTATCTTTGTTGTAGCTGTAAAATATGTATCCTTGTAAGTTCTCAAATAAAGAGAAATATTTGTAATGTCTTTGATGCATTTCTCTGACAGATTTCCAGAGGAATGCCTTTTTGATGACTTGATAATCTTGATAAATCCACTGGGGATAGACAAATTGTCTTGAGGAGACTGTTATTTGTCGTTGTGAACAAGATCCTGATCAAAACGAGTTGCTCAAATAAAGAGAGTGCTTTTGGTCCCGATGTAAATTGTTGAAAAGCTTCTGATAACGCTGTTGGAGAAATATTTGTCTTCGATAGTGATCTTCAGAAAAAGCTTCTTGGGGAACCGAGTGCAAAATAAATGCACACTTAATCCTTATTCAAGAGTTGGAGATGTCCACAAATGTGATTGTCAAGGACCGAAGTTCAATTTAGGAAATAACTGAAGAGAAACTGTCAAGCAAGACTCGACCATTGAGGCATGAGCTCAAATGGTATCTAACTAAAACAACCGTCTTCCACGAGGGTCGAACTTTGTGGGGAAATAGAAGCATTGCGCTTTTTCTGCCTAGGGTTGACAACACTACTTGAAGGATAAGACACACCCAAATTACTTAGGGATAAACACAACCAAAGTGATAGAACAAACAAAACAGAGATGCAAGATGCATATGCCATGCTATCTATCTACATGCTATGCGTATGCTAACAACAGAGATAAAAAACACAACCCAGGCGGAGGGCACTCAAACCAAATCTTCACAGATTAAACGTTTCCTGGAGAACTTCTACGGATAGAATAAATACCCACTTCATATGGGGAAACCGGGGTTAACAAAACTGCTGAATATGCCGGAGTCGAGGCTTCGTGGGGATGAAATAAACATCCGCTTCACTGGAGAGGTGAAGCTAATCCGCTCATTGGGAATTCTCAGGTCACCAACTGGGGTTTCCCTTTAACTCTCACATGCCCCAAGTCACATGGTTCATGAGAAAAGGTCATCTCGAGAGGATTTTATAAAGAACATGACGTCTAGATGCCCCACTGTCTTCAAACTCTTGTAGAGATTCGTAGAAGCTCGACGTAACTGCCCCTGATTGACGGTATTATGACCGAGTCTTTGAAAATAGCTCTTTAGGAAGTCAAACTTGTACAGATCAAACCAAATGGAAACAAACTTGCTCTAGGTCAGCAAAGTCTTCAAATTTAATCGGTGATGTCTTCAAGTAATCTTTCTAAGACGTCAAGCAAAATTAGCGAGCCAGAAATGTTAATTCTGAAGCTGTTAACGCAACATATATGTTTGTCTCGAAGAAGTCTTTTTTTGAAAAAGATATCACCATGACTAGTGAAATTTATTTATAAGGCCGATACTAAATTTGAGCATAGCTCATAGGAGTCAGGAAACGATATCTCATCGAGTACGCTTTTGAACTAAACCTCCCTTCAATTAGGACTTTATGGGTTATATATATGGGTTTAGTTTATGATTTATAAAGCAGAGGAATAAAGGGTCAAAGTATATTTGTGCCCACCAAATTTTTGAAAGATGTTTATTCTCTCTCTCTCTCTTTTTTGAAAGCTTTTATCTGTAAATTACCCTGCCCCAGGTTGAGAATGAGGTTTTGATTTGGGAAAGACAGATTCTTCATCCAGGTTCGAAAGGTTAAGTATTTCTGGTGTTTTTAGGAGGTTCGAAACATATGCCTTACATCATCAGTAAGTTTTTATTCAAAAGCATACAGCGAGAGATCCTGGCGTTTTACTTCGTCATCCTCCCTCCAATTATTCACCAAAGTGAGAGAATTGGGTATAGTAGGCGTTATAAATTATGAAAAATATTTTACGAGTGAAACGAATGGATTTCTTCAAGACAAAAATTTTATTGCATTAATTGTTCAAAATAAACAAGCCATACAAGCCAAACATGCTTTTAATCAAAGAAATGAAATACGCATAAGCAAACGAAAAGAAAACACCATGATGAGCCCTTCTCAGGATTCTATTCAGTCTTTGTATGGAATAGAGAAGCTTCCAGAATCGTCTGATATGTCGCCTCCAGATTCATCCTTAGGCACTACATTGATATGAGCTTCCCAAATAACCTTGGATCATGTTCGCGGAGGACGAACCATGCTGAGGTGTGGGATTATCTTGCACATTAGGAATGAAACCCTTAAAGGATAAAATTACGCACCTAACCAACCTTTGAACGTTTGCTTTCAAACCGTAACAGTTCTCAATATCGTGGCTTGGAGCACCTTGATGGTATGGGCAAAAATTGTCAGCTTTGTACCAATATGGAAGTTTCTTGGGTACCTTAGGTGGAGCTCTCGTCTGGATGTGACCTTTCTGAATCAAAGATGGGAAAAAGTCAGCGTATGTCATCGGGATGGGATCAAAGTCTATTCTTTTGTGTACACGACTCTGATCGTTGAATGGTTGATTTTGTTGATTTTGTTGATGTTGTGGCTGATGAACCGCAGCAACCTGATGTGATGGCGGATACGCTCTCTTGGATCGCCCCTGCTGCACAACACTTGCCTCATGTTCTCTCTTTTTCACAAAACCATTCCCATACTTTTGAGTATTATTGGGAGCACTTCCTTCCTTGACTAATCTTTCTTCATGAACTCCCTCTTCCAAGCGCATTCCTATGTTTACCATCTCAGTGAAGTCATTGGGCGCACTTGCTACCATTTTCTCGTAAAAGAAAGGACCCAGAGTCTTTAGGAAAATCTTGGTCATTTCCTTTTCTTCTAATGGTGGTATGACTTGAGCGGCTAACTCGCGCCAACGCTGAGCATATTCCTTGAAATTCTCTTTGTCTTTCTAAGCCATGGCCCTCAATTGATCACGGTCAGGAGCCATGTCCACATTATACTTGTACTGCTTGATGAAGGCTCCCCCTAGATCATTGAAAGTTCGAATCTTCGCACTATCCAATCCCATATACCACCTGAGCGCAGCGCCTGTCAGACTGTCTTGGAAATAGTGGATGAGCAATTGATCATTGTCAGTTTGCGCAGACATCTTTCTGGCATACATGATAAGATGACTTTGAGGGAAAATATTCCCTTTGTACTTCTCGAAATCGGGGACCTTGAATTTCGGTGGAACCTTGACATTCGGAACCAAACATAAGTCAGAAGCACTCTTTCCAAACAGATCTTTCCCACGAAGGGCTCTTAATTCTTTCTGCATCTCGGAGAATTGGTCTTGAAAACCCACCATCCTTTATTCAAAACCCACAGTTTCGCTGGGTGTCCTATGGAGAATTGGTTCGTCTAGGACATATGGAGTAGTATTCATATGCGGAGGTGCATTAGTCATTACAGCAGTAGTCGTAGGAATAGCTTGAACGGTGGTCACAGCAGGGACCTCGGGAACAGGTGGACGATAACCGGCCGGAGTGAAATTAGGAGACAACCCCCACGGGAAACCTTGAAGCATGCTATAGGTCACTTCGGCAACAGAAGACACCACTGGGATCGGTGTTGGTGTCATTCAGAGATCACAGTCCTTTGAACATCTTGGTTGTTGAGTGCAGACTGGTTGGACAGAGCTTCAACTAAACCATTCAACCTTTTCAAATTTTCTTTCAGAGTTGCAACTTCATCATGGAGTACTCTATTTTCCTGTTCTAGTTGATCCATCTTTTGGCGTTGACTAGCTCGAGTATTGTACGGGTGGTTCCGCTTGTCTGTGAAGATAAAGCAAGAGTGAGACCCCCCCCCTGGAATGCAAAGGATGTTATGCCGATGTAAAATGCGAAATGTAAATGCAAGAATGCAAAATGAAAGGTTTCATGGAACTCAAGTATTTATAAATATTACAGAATGCCAAAGAAAACTTGTTTATTATTATTATTATTATTTATTTTTCTGATAAAGGATTACAAGTGAATATTCCTAAAAGAGTCCTAACATAATAGGTAATAAAGTCCTAAGGAAGTCCTTCATCGGGTTTGTTGATTTGCTCTTCTAACTGAATCTTCGTGATAGAGGAAAATAAATCCTCTATCTTTTGTTGGAAAATAAGGGAGGAAGCCCTTGTTTACTTGGACCTTCAACATTGATGAAAGTCTTTCATTTGTTCCTCAATAATAAAGGGAAGCCCCTTGTATTTGGAGTTTTCTTGATTCTTCAATCTGAGCTCCTACTTCCTTAGGTCATCCCGGTTAAGACTCTTAAAAGAATATTAAAAATATTTTTTTGTAATCCCTATGGTTCTCTGTAATGTTTATAAATAAAACTCGAGATCCCATGAAACCAATGCAATATGATGCTTTATGGATGCAACAAAACACAAGCAAGCACATAAGGACACAAAGGATAAACAAACAAGGGAGACCCTAGGTTTGCAACGAGCATGGAGCAAAGGTATATCCATTCCCAAAGGATGTGGACTAAAGGTTGTTTGTACCTACAGAACGAGGTTCTAAAGAGGTTCCCAAAGTCATTAGCCCATCTTTCGGATATTATCAATTTCCCAACTAACTCGGAGATTAATAATATTCTCAAGAGAACTTCTTTTGAGTGTAGCATCGCGTAGCACTATTTCGGGACTACTCCCTCATAGTCTCGCACTACGTCCTAATAAAGGCCAAAGTGGAGTTTAAAGGTAACTATGGTCCTTAGTATCATGGACTCCTATTGAGAATAGTAAAAGTTTTCACGACTAAACTCGTTCAACCGAACCATTTTCAAAAGGGTCTCAACTAAGCGGGATTCTCGAGTTAACTTAGTTGGGACTCACTCCCTATAAGCCTCGTCGAATATATCACCATCCTATCATAATTTCTCTCAAGTCCGAGTGTAGGACTTTGTCTCACCACTCAAGGATAACAGCCCAAAAGAAATAAAGAATAGACAAATAAGCAAATAAGCAATCAAGCAAATATAAAGCAATGAAGAAATAAAACAAGATAGGGAGACCCACTGAGAGTCCCTAGTGAAGTCACCATTTCTGTCGCGGTGAAAATCGGATACCAAACTATTGATTAGTTTGAATCTTTAATTCATTTTGCAACCGAACTTTGATTTGTCCAAAGGAAGGGATAAGATCGAAATTCCCACAATGCACTACAAATGCAAGGTTTAGAGAGTTATAGGTTCGGGGGTCGGTTAAACTTAGGGAAGGTGCTAGCATCCTAAATTTCTGTAGTACTCTACAGGAACCTCTTGTTTTATGTTTGTTTATTGCTAAGGTTTATCTGCTTAAAGAATGAGAGACCTAAGGAGTTTATTTTTAAGTATACTCGATAAGATATTGCATCTTATGCCTACATATCCTTACGGGAGTGGAATCAGAGTATCTGTAGTTCCCCTAAAGGGTTAAGGAGTTCTTTGACCGTGGTCAAAGTTCCTACGGGTTTAGGGTAGTTGATTGATTGATTTTAGGAGAAAAGGTGAGTTGTCATTTTAAGAGAGATTTAACCGCCACAAATTGTAGGAAAATAGTCTTTGCATCGTCTTAAGAGAAGGGCTCAAGTACTCGGATATTGATCGACAAGTACGCCTCTATCTCTCTTAAGGCAAAGTCTCTACATATTGACTGTATTGATGTGGGGTGGAGGTTCTATCTCGCTTAAGATGATTAACATCTTATTCTCTAATGTTTGAATGTTTGAATTGAGTTGTATGTGTTTGTCTAAATTGTGAAGATAAAGACAAAGGTCCTCCTTATGGGGTAGGATCTATCTTAAGGAATCGACTTGAATGGGATCAAGGATCGTAAGGGAGTATGATGCAAATGATGTACACTACACACAAGTGTTAAGTCATGTGTAGATTTTTCCTTTGGACGGAATGCGATGCGAGAAAAGTAAATTGTTGTAACGTAAATTGCGAAAAGAAATAAAGCATACACACGCATGAAAGCGCTAAGTGCACAAATGTGTAAATTGTGGATGTGAGAGTGAATTGTGAATCAAAGTGTGAGCGTGCATGATCGATTGTATTACGATGTTGAATTGATTTTAGGCGAATTCGAATTTTAAGAGGATTGAGTTTAGGCGAGATTGATTTAGTTGGATTATAATGTTTGATTTTTAAGAAAAAAAGTTGTAATAGATTATATGAATTGATTTATGAGAAGATATTATGTTAGTTTGAAAATTGTAAGTGAATTCGATTTTAAGGAGAATGTTTAATTAAGTTGGTGAGGTTGATCTTAGAGAAAAATTGAATTGATTAATTTTAATTGATTTGTATTTTAGTGAAATTGTGAATATTAGTTTTATTAGTTTTGCTTAAATAAAAGTTTTAATATATTAAACAAATAGTTTTAGTTATTATCATGAAAGATAGGAAGTTAATTTAAACTGTTAAAGAAAAGGGGAATTATTATTCTTTTTAGTCATTTTAAATATCAAATGGGTTTTATAAAAGGTTTTTTATTATTAAAAAAAAACTTATTATTATTATGGGAAATAATAAAAAGGTTATCTAAATATAAAATAGTTTTTTTTTATTAAATACAACTCGTAGACTTTTACTAAACGAAATATATTATTATTCTTTTAAAAAAGGATTATGGCTAAGTTAAAAATTATTAGAGAAATTAAATTAAAAGGTAGTGAAAAAAAGGGTTAATTAATAAGGTTGATTAATTATAACAATAAAAGATTAATAATTAATTTAAAAACAGTGAATTAAGAATTGGTAGTAGTTAATTAAATGATTATTAATAAAAGATTAATGATTTTTACTAAGCTAGTGAGATTAAATAAAAAGATTAAATGGGTTAATTAATTATTAATGACAGATTAGTGGTTAATTATCTGGATTAAACGGTTAATTAGGGTAGGTGAGTGATTGGGTGAGGGCGCGCTAGCGAGGGCTTACCGTAGGGCTATGATATGAGTCGTGCCATCTGATCTGAGGACAGATCGTGTGGTGTGTCGTGAGGGTGTATTGTGATATGGTGTGTGCACATTCACAGGATTACAACAATACACAGAGGGATCTGAATCCTAAATTCCCAAATCATTCTTCCTCTTTCTTCGCTCGATCTCGCATCTCCCTTCATCTCTTCCATCCTCAAATCCGTCTGTCTCTCTTGCTTCTTTCTGCTTCGATTACCCTTTTCTTCTTCTTTTTCGTTCTAGCTGAAAACATAAACAAAATGATCAAGCAATATTAACGATAATAGCCAAAACCTTACCGCTTGATGGTTTTCACAAGGTTCAAAACGGAGCTTTCGCGGCGTGGAAGATTGGTGGTTGATGGCGGTTTCGCGAGCTCCGGAGAAGGCGTGGGGAATCCCGGTGTGGAGCGGCTTCCACTGACGGCTGATTCTCGGAGGCGAGGGTCTCAAACGCGGCTGATTCGCGGACGGAGAATCAACACGAGATAAGTCTTCATCTTTCTTCCACCTTCCGTCTTTTTTGATTTGGGATTTATTTGAGTGTGGTTCGATTGTGAGCTCTGTGGGTATTGAGTTTTCTTCTCTCTCTCTCTGAAACCGATTTATCGTCAATTTATAGTCTCAAACTTGGTTCGAAGAATTGAAATGCTGATTAATATGTTTCCGTTTTGGTTTGAAATCTGTCTGAAGCATGTTTCAAATTACTTCCATTTGAGTCGATTTATTGAATATGTTTCCTTTTTCGTTTCAACCATGTTTCAAATTTTCTTTGATTCACATTGAAATTCTTTGGATGCTTTCCTTTTGAGACAGACATGTTATGGTATTGTTTTGGAAATCTGATCTTGATAACTTATTATCGTTATGAATGTTGATTCATGCACTTAGTTTGTTTCCAATTTGGTTTGAAATTGTTTGAATGTACTGGTTATGATTTGAAATTTGCCTTGTACGATTCGATAACCATTCCTTTTTAGCTGATCATGTCGGATGATTGCCCTGTCAAACGGTTTGCTGATGTGGATTTTTTATGTTTCTCTTCCAGGTTTTGTGTTGAGCTAAATGGGGAAAGAAGCTTTCTTTTCATACACTTCATAATGCTCTGCTGAAATATCACCAAGATTCTCATCCACAACAATCTCTGAAGCAACAGGTTGTTCTTGAGCAAGAAGGTTAGTCACACCTATTTCATTTTCACGGTCTCCACAGATAGGATACTGATTAACTACAGTATAGTTAAAATCCTGCAACCGGGCCAAATCGCCTGTTCCTCTAACATCTGAAATCAACTCAGTTATCGAATACAAGGACTTAGTAAACCAAATATGCAAATTTCGAGCTAAATTGTCATAATTTGCTTTTGAAAACTGGGAGAATTGGTATGTTTGGTTGTTATGGAAATGAAGTGTATGTTGTAAGGTTGTAAAACATAGGAGCAAGGGTTAACACATTTGTGATATTTATGTTGTGCTTTTGTTGGTTGTACTGTGGAGTTATGTCGGTGCTTGTTCCACATTGCAGGTTATATAAAGGGGAGGTAGTGTCGGTCTGCTGCGCTGGTAACTCTATGAGGCATAGTCTCGGGAGTGTTGGTGATGGCTGCAAATGCGGCTCTTGTTGAAATGCTTGCAGATGATGCTGAAAAGCTTGTTGTGCTGATGCTTGCAGATGTTTGAAAAAGAGCAGCTTGAATTTGCTTCGCGCAGTTGGAGTAACTCTAACTACAATTCCTGATTCAGCTTGCTGAAAAGCTTGTTGAGGAACGGTTACTTGGAGAATTTATGAACCACACTAACATTCTTTTTCTTCTTTCAGGAAATGGTTGCAACTTCAGATACCGCCGGTTTGATGCCGTCGAGGGAGATTTCACATCCGGTTATGATGACTTTAATGGTCTGAACCATGAAAATGTTGTTGTTGCTTTGATGTCTACGTCGCCTAACACTCGCTCCAGAATTTCTACGAGTAGAAACCTTTGCTTGTAGTTGGTTCTGATATGATTTGGTTCATTATTTCGAACTAACAACTCAATCTTTCTTCTGTACGATATCCTGCTGTGGAGACTGCGAGGTTTTGTAAACGAGGAAGGTCCTAGCGTTGGATGCCTTTGCTGCTTGGTCTTTGTTGAGTACAAAATCAAAGCTTCGTCTGTATACCAGGTATAGAAAGGATATGGGTGGTTGTGGTTATAACTTGACTTGTTTGTGTGAAATTCGGTGTGATATGAGTTGAACATAAACACTTGGCGCTCTCGGTTACAGGTACGTGTTAGTGTCGCAGAACAGCTCCTACGGTGGTTTTGCAGACCTTTGGCACGGAAGAGGATGTGGCCATCGAGTAGTACAATGGTTCCTGCAGCATGCTTTGAGACCGTCGGTAAAGGTAAGGCTCCCTCACCAGTTTCACGAGATGCGTAAAAATCCTTTAAAACACCTACTGATTCAATGTTGTCTTTATCTTTGACAGGTCTTATGTTCTCTTTGAGCAGGAATTGGGTTGCAATAGGGGGTTTTGAAGGTGTGATTCGTCATCAACTTCGGAAAACAAAGATCTCTCACCGTTGGAATCGTCATTTGCAGAACCCTCGATAGTATTCTCAACATATATAACTTTGTCTTCTGTTATCTCCTTTATGTCTAGTGAGAACTAATTTCGAAACATAACACAGGGAAGCCCAAATCCCATGATGAAGAGGTATCCAGAACTTAGAGCAAAAGAGGAATCAAGTCATACTAGAAACAGTTTGTTGCAAAATCCCACTTAGTAGGGCCACCCTTAAAGTCTTATTGTACTTTCACTGTTGTAATACTTTAGCTTGTTGGGTTTCCGCGTGGGTGAGTTTAATGCGGCCAAATGAGAAATGAACAAGGTTGAGTTCTATTTTGTCTTTTTGTAATGAGCTTGATTTATACTACATACAGACAACTTTTATGATTTTAATTTGTATCTCATGAGTGAAACTACTCTCTTGAGAAGGATTTAAAATAATAGAAAAATGAGATGTGTCCTTGTAGCTCGTGGCAATGGTTGGTCAATGAATAAACACAAATTGAAATCCTGGAGCTATGAAGTGCTGCACATAGATATATCTACTTAAAACTGTCCTTGCTTTTGTGAAAATATCTCTCTTTTTAGAAATTGGATTAAATGGTGAAATAAAAACGTTTGAAAATCCATGGTTAATCTTGCCACGACTCCTTCTATGAATTCTCAACTCATACTTGGAGTTGCACTTGAATTTACTTCCGACCTTGTATATCAGCCCATAAGCACCTTTGGTCCTGCCTTGTAGAGAACTAGTGATTCCTGAATCACTTAGAACCAACAAGCCTAATGAGAAATTGGATCCCCGCCCTCCAGCGCAATGCACCTCTTCAATCAATCAGAGCTCAGTCTTTTATAGCATGGATCTAAATATCATTGCAATAACTTGGAATGCCATGAAACTCGATGCAAAAAATTCATCTTTGCTTTCTTTAGACTGGAATCCAGTGGCCTTGTAGAACTTGCAAAGAAAAACCTTTATGGAAATGTGATTTGGACATCCAGGTGTTGGAAGGATCCTGGTTGTATCATCAGGCCAAAGCTTGCAACTTTGAACTCGAACTCTTGAATAATTAATGCTTCCTGCGCTTTGTTTTTGTAACCGTGAATCATTCTTGACAATGGCAATGCTCCCCATTCACACTTGTCATACCTACATGAACTGGTTAGTCGCAATAAACATAAATACGAAGTATAAAGCCAAATAACGCAAGAAATGCACACAAGGAGGTGGGATCTTAAAGTCAAAAATTAGGGTGTGACAGTAATATTTCAAACATTGTCATTTTTTTCTGAAAGGTATCTTCTGGTTACAAATATCCAAATTTTTCAAGAATAGAATCACCTCTTTCAATAACAATTTCCTGTATGATTTTCAAAATAGTTGAAAACTTTTCCACATAACTTTTATATTGAATAAAAAAGTTCTTGAGCACTTAGAGTAAATAAATCTAATTTGTTATATTGTAAGGGAAGAAATTTGTTGAAATTTTGTCGTGTATCAAAACTCACTAGTACTTAAAATTATATTCAACAACTTTGTAATGTTGCTTGTTTATCAAGTTTGTGAAAACAAATGTGTTAGGGAGAAAGTAGGTTCATTCTCTTTGTGTTGTAAAATCAGAAGGTGGTGTGACTTTTTTATTGTGTTAGAGATTTGAAAGAAGTCTTATGGTGAAACTATATAATTTCTAACATAGTGAAATCTCTCATGGGTGTGATGGGTCTGGAGTACTCTTGTTTGAGAAGAGGAGTCAGGATATATTGTTGTGTTCTTTATTTTTTGCATTTAAAATTCTACATTTTACTTCATATGTTCATCGAAATATTTCCAGAAAAATAAGAACAGGAGAATCATCC
The DNA here is from genome assembly GCA_963859935.3 of Lathyrus sativus. NCBI lineage: Eukaryota > Viridiplantae > Streptophyta > Magnoliopsida > Fabales > Fabaceae > Lathyrus > Lathyrus sativus. The sequence continues at coordinate 61,776,075 of OZ012737.1, read as the reverse complement.
TTTAAAAATGTAAAATTCGCTAACCCGATTTTTGGCATCAGTTCAAGTTAAGGTACCTTGTTCCTTGATCCATAAATATGACTTTCGCTAACCCGATTTTTAGATATAGTGGTAGTAACATTAAACTCTCATGCTTTGTTGGTGAACACTATGATTTTTGGAAGATTTGCATGCAAACCTATTTCGAAGCACAAGAAGAAGATATATGGGATATTGTTGAAAATGGTCCACATGTTCCTAAAACGGTTATTAATGAAGTAAAACATGTCAAAGTAAAAGGCTCTTGGACAAATGATGACAAGAAGAAAGTTTTATTTGGTAGAAAGGCTAAGAACATGATCCAATCGGTCGTAGGTGTGGATGAATTTTTTTCGAATATTTCATTGTAAAACAACAAAAAAATATTTAGGACACTTTAGAAGTGACTCGTGAAGGTGTTGTAGAGGTAAAAAAAAAATCTAAACTCAATACTTTATCACAAGAATATGAAATATTTAGAATGCAACGCGGAGAATATATTCTTAATTTTTAAAGGTGATTTGCTCACTTAACAAATCACTTGATGGTTGTTGAAAAGACCTTTATAAATCATGAATTAAATTTCAAAGTCCTTAGATCATTGACAAAGGAATGAAAACCAAAGGTGACGACAATTTTGTAAAAGAAAAGTATCTCCAACATATCTTTTGTATCATTGTTCGGTAAACTTCAAGAACATGAGATCAAACTTGAAAGATTAGGAAATCATGAAGAACAAGAGAAGAGACCAAAGAGAATTTCCTTTAAGAGTTGAATAAAGGGAGCAAAAGGAAGAGAGGTTATGGGAGAAGATGAGAATAAAGGGAGTTGCCAAACAGTGTGTTGGACGTTGTGGAAAACGAAAAATAAAATACTATCATCTTTGAGAAAGGGAAGGGAGATTGGATGGGATAGAAAAATAAAAACCATAATTTTAATGTCTAGAAAATAGTTATTGACCAAATTTAGTGGCAGGATTATTCTAGAATCTAACGTCTGGCAAAACAATCCGTCAGCTTATTTAGTTAGACAATGATTTCTTCCTTCCTAACTTGTTTTTTCTTTTTCTCTTTTGGTGAATCATTGTGTATAAGGGTTGGACACCTCTTATGCTCAGTTTTAATATAATACTTCGATTGTAAAAATAAATAAAGAATGTCTAGAAAGTATCCAAGAAAATATTACCGACACGTAGAATAGATGACAAATTAATCTGTCCGTTTTTTAGCTGAGACAATTTGTCGGTGTTTTATGTCATAGAGGAGTATCTTTTACTTCGATGAATTCTCGACGTACAATTCAACGCGCATTGTTGAAACTTTGACAAGTAAAACACCAACTTTTATGCTTTTAAAATCAGAAATCACCGAAACACAGCATATATTTAATCAAAGCATGAAATGTCATGCCAATGTTTAACATACATTTTCCATCATATAATATACAACTAAATAATCAAGTACGTTAATGCATGGTCACTACTAACTCATATGCCAATGCCAATGGCTTTTTTTTTTCTCCAAACATCCTCAGATTCTACAATTATCATGACCTGCAAAATAAGACATCCTCAAATGTTATTCATATTGTTAAAGAACGAACATAAAAAAAGACTAGGACATTGATTGATTATTATACTCACTTGGATTAACAGAAGTGATAACACCGGAGTGCGAGAAGTCGCAATTGAAATCATGTTTCCCGTTAGCCTGATAGTAAGCATTCATTGCATAAGTGGCAAGCGCCTTAACATCGTTGACAGCATAGCAAACTCCTCCCGGTTGGATCGGCCTGCAGTCAATTCCTTGGCTGCAAACATAGTTTATATTCGCTTGTAACGCTCCGGCACTCGCATCCGCCTTTGGCACGCACCATTTCTGCCCTCCAACAATCGGACGTGGCGTTGGCGTTTGTCCTCCTCCTTGTCCCGGTCTCTGCATTGTTCATTCAAAATCAAAACAGTCTTAACAACATTACGCAAGATTCCAGCATCATAAACAAAAGAGAAAAAAGAACAAAACCTGTCCGTTACGCAAGATTCCAGCATCGTAAACCGGAGAGAAATCAGGTTGAAAGAGTCCCCAATTACGTTCAGCAATAGGACCAGGTTTCTGATTCTCGTTAAACAAAGCAAAAATAAAAGCCTCAAACCGTCTATTCGGCATCAACGGTGTCCCTTTCCCTTCCGCCAAATGCCTAACCAACTGACCATTATAACTCTGAGCATTAGCCACACTGCAAGCATCCCAACCATCACAAACAGAAGGCCAACCCGTTTCACCAATAGCAATATCAACATCACCATACCCAAGAGCCTTCATGGCCGAATGAACTGCGTCCATTAACACGTCGAATTGGTTTGTGTATAGTAGTTTCGTGTTCCTGTCGAATAAGCCACGGCTTGGTCGGAACAATGCGAAGTTGGCGTTTTTCGGATTGTAACCGAAATATGGATATGGGTTTACCATAAACGGTGTTTTTGTTTGTCTTAGGAACTTCAACATTGGTCCTAGAAAGTATTTTGCGTATCCTGGTCTGAACTGCCCTGCACTTGGTGGTATTGATTGTCGCAATATTGCTAACGAATGTGCTGTAGTCACCTGAAAATTTGTATAAAAAAAAAAATTCATCTAAATATTTCATAATTCCTAATCCAGATTTTTTTCACAAATATGCAATTACAATTTCAATCATCATCTATGTATATCTAATTATCCAAAAGAGAAGACATAATTTTAATTTTAATCTAATATACTTTTTTATTTATTTTTCTCAAATCATGAGTTTTTTTTTTTTTTTCAAGTAGATAATTAAAATGTTGTATGTTCAAATCCGCCGCCCAATAACGGAACCAAATCATAAGATAGGCTATAGTTCTAAATAGATATTTTAATTTTAATTTTATGATGTAAGTTGCTAAACCGTCCAATTTTGATCTAACGGTCATTAATGTCATGAATGTGTGATTGCGTGTTTTTTGAACGAAGAAACGTGGTCCCTCATTTTCATTACTCTCTTTTTCTTACATACACTTCATTAAATTTTGAAGCTATCTATATCCCAAAATGTGCCGTTTTCTTAGATTTTTTTTCTTGATTAATCTATTCATTCATCTTTATGTTAATAATAAAAATGTGTTATATATAAGAAGTTAAAGTTGATAATAATAGATATGATTTACCTTAATGTCGGTAATACCCTCAGCAAGAAGAGCGGCATGAAGCGTTCTCATAGCAGGAACAAGGTTCCGAACCATAGCACTATCACCCCAATGAAGAACTTCACTTCCGACAAGAATATAATCAATCTTTGTCTGAGGATGAAAAGGTTTTATATGCGTAACAACCCATTGCCGAGCCGAATCAATCTTTGCCAACGCCGCGATATCACCGTTGGGCGCCGTCACGGTGACGGAGATCCCGGTGTTCGCGAAAGCCTGGAGGATCTGAGGACTAACGTCGAAGATCTTGACACGGTCGATGATTGTGTTTGTTTTTAGAAAGTTTGCTACGGTTGCGGGAGGTGGGAGGTTGTCTCCGAGGGTGCCGTAGTTGACGCCGATGGATGTGACGGTGGCGGCGAGGTGGAAGAGGAGGAGGAGGAGGAGGAGAGGGGAAGGTGAAAGGGTGGAGGTGGCCATTGGTTTTTGGAACATAGTTTGTGTTAGAAAGGAAAGTGGGAGAGAGATATAAACGGTCTTATCTTACGTTTGTGTTTATTTATAGGTGGATGGAAGACAAATAATACACGTTTGAGGGGTTTTTGAGTTGGGAACAGTTGGACTTTTTTTAGATTTTGGTCAAAATTAGACATGTTTGTTACTATAAAATTATAAATAATTAGTTTGCTTTGTTGTTTGTTATGGTACGTTGGGGTATTTTTAGTTGACAATAGGTGGACTTTTTTATTTAGTATTTTAAATATTTAAAATAAAAATATTAATTTATAAATATTAGGTTAAATTATAAATTTGGTCCATTTCTCATATTTTTTCATTAAAAAAATTGATAAAATGTCCATTTTTTAATTTAGATTTTTATCTACAAACTTTTAAAATATATTTATATACGATAAAACTATTTAAATTTAAAATAGAGAGATCAATTTTATAAATCACGTAAAATAAAAGATAAAACTGTAAATATAAATATATATTCTTAATATTTTGAATATTTTTTAAATTAAACTAAATTTAAGTTTATATATGAAATAAATTTGACGGCATGTATTTATAATTTTAATATTTATTATTTAGTATTAATATTACAGAAATATTTGTATGTTTTATTGATCATCTATTTTTTTCTTTTATTTTTAATATTACTTATTACTTTTTAATTGATTATCTTAAATGATTCTCTTCTTCTATATTTTATTCTTTTTAAATAAATATTGTTTCTTTTTCTTTTTATAAAGTTGATTGACATTTTGTGGTTTTGAAGATTGTTCATGTTTTCTTAGTTGGACAGAATATTATTGGGTTAGTAAAGGTTATCACTTTAAAAACATTTGAGTTGTTAATTGTATTTGAGATCAACGGTCTTTAGAAGACATTTTTGTTTTTGAGATGTTTGTTTTATATTTAAAAAGTAAAAAAGTAATTTAAAATGTAAAACTAATTTTCACATAAATTTTTTGTTTTGTTGTTGATAAAATGCTTGTATTTGGTTTTGAAATAAATGATGCCAGTTATTTAAAACGAACAAAATACCATTGTGTTTTGCATGTGATAATGATGAGAAAAGATGCCATCACAATGTCTTCTAGTACTAAAATATTTGGTGACGTCTTGAGAGGTTAAAATAAGTACTTTTGGTAACAATAGAAGATGTAAACAAGATTAGTGATGGATATAGCTATAGAATAAAATTACCTTTATTTGAGAAGAATATACATTTAAAAAAGCAAAATATATTTCAGTGCAATTTTAAGAAAGATTAATCCCTTGATAAAAATTAAATTCATTTAAAAATTGGCATCTTGTAATATATGTGTTTCCATACATATTGATTAGAAATTATATTTTTCACTAAATGGTTAGGAAAAAACTCACATCATTACCTGTATATTATCTATAATTCATATTTTATATTATTAAAATACATTTAATACTCGAGAAAAAAAGTATATAAAACAATATTAAATCCACAATAAATTTAAATAAGAAAAGTGATTGATAGGAATTGAGAGATAAAATTCAAAATTGAAAATAAAAATTATATTTGTGAGTTTAGTTCTGGTTAGATTGTAATTCATTTTCAATTTTATTTAGGTATAATTTAGATTGCATTTGAATTTCATTTAGTTTTGACGTGTGTATATAAGTTAAAGCTTTGTTTAAGTTTGACAGAGATTATTCATTCAGTGTAATTGTTTTTATTCAATAGAAAAGTTAGTTACAACTCTTTTCTCTCTTCCATCTTCGTCATTTTCATCTTCTTTTTTTTTGTGCACCAACAATTGGTATTTAGAGCTCAAGTTTGGATCCACGAAAAACACCAAGGGAAACACGAGTGAACGTGAGGCGTGTGTGATTGATTTCGGTTATGAAATTCATAGTGAATTGAAGTTTGAAATTGTAACAGAATCACATTTCTTGATTATAAGAGATTGGAAAACACAAGTGTTTTGTGAGATTTTAGTGAATTCTTGCACAAGATTGAAGATGAACAGTGAAAATGGTAGCTTGAACACAAAGTTTATAGTCTTTGATGGAAAGAATTAGAATCGGTGGATGATTCAGATGTGTGTGTTGTTTGGCGCTCAAGATATTCTTGATCTCGTCATTGACGATTACGCGGTAGATGCAACTGAAACACAAAGGAACATGTATAGAAAGATGAGGAACAATGATCATAAAGATATGTTCTACATTCATCAATGTGTGAATGCCAATGTGTTTGAGAAGATCGTTGATTCAATGACGGCGAAGGATGTGTGAGACATAGTGGTACAATGCTACAACGGTGATGCATCAATGAAGAAGGTGAAGTTTCAGTCTTTACGTAAGCAATATGAGAATCTCAACATGAAGAACTATTATAAGGTACCTGATTACATCTCCATAGTGATTTTGATCACAAATGAGATAAAATCTTAGATTTCATGATTTTAGCACTTTTCATATTTTGTACCATAAGTTGTTTCATTGTTTTAGAAATGGTCAAGTATGTAAATGTTGTCAATAGGCACTTATAATGGTGTCGGTACCAAATAATAACACGTGTATGATAATATTCTAGATATATATTATATAGGGCTTTACAATCTGTCAGATGCTAAGAGAAGGAAGTTGGATGACAGATGCATAGTCATGTTGCTTGTAGGGTACCACAGTACATATGCATATAAGCTCTACTGCCCTATCATTAATAAAGTTGAAATCATCATAAATGTCATTGTGAAAGAATCGAAAGCGTGGAATTGGAACAAGTTTCAATCCAACTCTGGTGCAGTGTTAACACCTGAGCTAACTTCTGAAGATATTTCAGATTCTAAACGAGAATCTTCCTCTAAAAGAGATTTTACTTCAAAAGATGAGTCTGAGTCTGAAGGTGACTTTGATGTTGAAGACGAGTCTGACTCTAAAGGTGAACCTGATTCTGATATTGATTCTGATGATGATCCAGAATCTAGTGGTAATCATGCCTCTGAAAGTGGTCATGCCTCTAAAGTTGGACCAGACTTGAAAGGTAGTCCATCATCTGATATTATTCCAACATCTCAAGAAGATTCTGAACAAGTTCATAGACCATAAAGAATCAGACAAATACCACAGAGATTTACAGAGTTTGACATGTTGCAAGATACTGAGATAGACTTTGAAGGGGAAGTCATTCAGTGTGTCATGTTGGTAGACTTTGAACCAGTAAGTACTGAAGAAGCTCTCAAGAAGAAAGTGTGACTGAAGGCCAAAAAAGAAGAACTTGAGGCTATAGAAAGACACATGACTTAGGAGTTGGCTGAGCTTCCAAGGAACAAGAAATTCATCAGTGTGAGATGGGTTTACAATGTGAAACTAAATCCAGATGGATCAATTGGCAAACATAGCAACATTAGTAGCAAGAGGATTTCTACAGAAATCTGGTTTAGGCTACTTTGAAGTGTTTACACCTGTATGGACGGAAACAAGCTCATAGAGCCTAGATTTTGAAAATTGATTCATTTTTCAAGCTTCAAGGATTCAGAAAATGTGAGATGGAGTACGGCGTTTATGTTTAACATACATCTGATAACAATATGATTTTGGGGTGTCTTTATGTTGATAACATATTGCTAACAAAAAGTTGTTTAAAAAAGATAGTTAAGTCCAAGAAGGTTCTAATGAATGAGTTTGAGATGACTGGTCTAGGAAATATGATATATTTTTTAGAGACGGAGATTTTGTACTCTGATAAGGGTATAATCTTGCATCAGCTGAAGTATGAACTTAAGCTTCTAAAGAGATTTGAGCTAATGAATTATAAATCTGCAATCACACCTACTAAAACAAATCTCAAGCTATATTCTGATGTTGAGGGTGATTATGTAGATGCTACAACTTTTAAACAGTTGGTAAGGTCATTAAGATATTTGTATAATACCATACCTAATATTTTATATGCAGTTGAAATGGTGAGTAGGTTTATGAACAAACCAAAGTGGTTACATTACCAAGTTGTTGTCAAGATACTGAGGTATATTAAAGGGACTCTAAGGTATGGAGTTTTGTTTTCCTCTGATGTTAAATGTAATTCAGAGCTGATGTGTTATTCAAACTCTGATTGATGTGGAAACAGAGTTGACAGAAGAAGTACTTCTAGATATTTCTTCTAGATATTTCTTCAAGTATCTAGGAGGTCCTATTTTTTGATGCTCCAAGAAGCAACCATTTGTTGTATTATCAACATGTGAAGCTAAGTACATTGCAGGTGCTTTGTCTTCTTGTCAAGCTATGTGGATTTTGAATTTGTTGCAGAATCTGAAGATCAAGGTGAGCAAGCCTGTGAAGTTGATGATTGACAACAAATCACCTATAAGTCTTGTCAAGAATCCAGTGCTGCATAGAAGGAGTAAACACATTGACACAAATTTCTATTTTCTGAGAAACCAGGTTCATAATGAAGTGCTTAAAGTTGTACACTGTAACACTCAGAAGCAGCTGACAGATGTGTTGACTAAGACTCTCAAGACCGAACACTTTATCCATTTGAGGGATGAAATTGGTGTTGTTGACTTTGATCATTAGAATATGAATTAATGGATGTTGTTATATTATAATTTATTTTCAGTTTCATTTAGGTGTAATTTATCTTGCATTTGAATTTCATTTAGATTGGACATGTGTATATAAGCTAAAGTTTGGTTTAAGTTTGTTAGAGATTATTCATTAAGTGTAATCTCTCTTCCATCTTCATCTTTTTCCTTTTTGTGCACCAACAGTTCTTTAACATGTGAATGATTAATTGAAGTAGATTGTGTTTCGAACTACGATAAAAAAAATTTGGTAGAGATTGAATGAAAACAAGTTCTGATGCATTGGAGTGAGTTTTTAGGGTGGCGAAGCCAAGATGACCCTACAAGATTAGCATTACCAATGCACAACTCAATGAATGGGTGAGAAAGTGGTATGACTGCGTGCATGAGAAAATATTTGAAATGACACGCATTGGGTTTTATGTAGTGTGGACGGTGAAATGACACGCATTGGACTTTGTGATTAAATAATAGGTCTTAAGCATGTCTAAAATGAAATATGAGTTATTATTATCTATAAAATTGTTGTTAAAATCGTGCTTAAATGATAGGTATTGGTGGAAGAGATCAATGTGTGTTATTAGCTTCAATTTTGAAATTATGGTGCTTTGATTCGAATGAATGATTTGATTTATTCATTTTTATTGGTTGATTTGAATAAAAAAAGATTTAATTCGAATCATGATTGGCTCTAATTCAAATCATGGAGGGTCAAGTTACTCATTTTTTCAATTTTGGTTGCTTATTCAAATCATAGAATTTTCCGATTTGAATCATGAAAGGCATAATAGATCTAAACCATGTTCTTTTATCATCTCAAACCTTATAATTAAATTGGTTATGATCCTTGAAGTAGAGGATATGATTATGGGCAAGAATCGCATCCAAATCAAATTTAAAAATAATTAGTTTGATGTTATGGTAGTTTAGGGAATTTTGAGCTGAGAACAGGTGGATGTTTTTTTTTTTTAATTTATTATTCTGAAAATTTTTTAAAGTAAACTTAAATTTAGTTTTTACATGAAACAAACTCAATTGCATGTGTTTATAATTTTAATATTTGTTTATTGGCATAATTATGATTATGGCCTTCTATACTATGGGGATTTATAAAATTAGTCTCTCATTGTAAATAGTTTGGATATTTTCTCTTTTTTTTACTAAAAATCAATACTATTTTTATTAAAAATAAACATATGCAAAAATAAAATTATTTGATTAAAAAATATTAATTTAATAAATAATGTAAAATAGGAGAATAATATTGTATTAAATCTTTATTTATTTTAGCATTAGTATTTCCTTAGTACTAGAATTTCATAGTACTAATATGTTTTGTTAATCTATTATATATTCTTTTTCTTCCTCTTATTTTCAATATTACTCATTACAATGCTCGACTTTTTAATTTTTATTTTAAATAATTATCTTTTTCTATATTCTATTTTTTTAAAGAAACTTTGTTTAAAAAAAAGTTGATTAACATTTTGTGGTTTTGAAGGTTGTTCATGTTTTTATAGTTGGAGAGAATATTGTGTTAGTAAAGGTTATCACTTTAAAAACATTGGAGTTGTTAATTGTATTTGAGATCAAGGTCTTTGGAAGACATGTTTTTACTTTTTTTTTTTTTAAGTAAAAGATTAAATTAAAAGTATAAAATTGATTTTAACATATTTAGCATTTTTTAGAACTTAAAATGTATTTCATTTTTAAAATTGATTCTACTTAAAATTATAAATTATAATTATCTATTCAAAATTAATTTTATATTAAAAACATTTAAAGCAACATGAATAATTCTATCTTCAATTCACTTTAATTAAATTAATTTTATCAATGTAATTTTCTTTTTTAAATTTTTTTTCCATCACTATAAATCAAATATACACTGTTCAACTCGTATTTATATGATATTTAAATATAAGTTATTTTATGTTTAATTTGGTTTTTAGTATAATCAATTTTATAAAATTATTTTATTTAAATTACAGTTTTAATCTCTCTATTTTATCAGATTCACGATCTGTTGTTTTTTTTACATTATAAATAGATGAAGTGTCAATTTTTTAAGTTATATTTTTATTTAAAATATTTTTAAATAATGATTTGTTAAATCTTACAAGTAACACATCATTTAAAAATGAATAAATCTTTAACTTTAAATAAAAAATAAAAAACTAAAATTAATATTATTTAATTTTAAAATAAAAAGATTGATTCCGTAAATAAAATAAAATAGATAGACTAAAATCATAATGAAATCAATTTATATATATATATATATATATATATATATATATATATATATATATATATATATATATATATATATATATATATATATATATATATATATATATATATATATATATATATATATATATATATATATATATATATATATATATATATATATATATATGGATGGCCGTTATTTGAAACATACAAAATACTATTTTGTTTTGCATGTGATTATGATGAGAGAAGATGCCATCACAATGTTTTCTAGTACTAAAATATTTGGTGACGTCTTGAGAGGTTAAAATAAGTATTTGGTAATATACAACATGCAAACAAGATTAGTGCTGGATGGCTATCGAATAAAATTACCTTTATTTGGGAAGAATATATATGAAAAAACAAAATAAATTTCAGTGCAATTTTTGTAAGATTAATCCCTTGATAAAAATGACATTCATTTAAAAAATTGGAGTAGGGTGATTGAGAGATTATATTCAACAATGGAAATAAAACTATATTCGTAAATTTAATTCTCTAATATGTGAATGATTAATTGAAACATTTTGTATTATGAAAAAAAGTTTTTGAAGCTTCAATTGTATTTTTTTTATAGGAATATTTTTATTGTATATTCTTAATATGGTAAAAGGTGTTGGGGGACAAAATCAATCACAAGATAAAATGATGAACAAGTGAGAGAGAGCGAATTATAGTAAAATTAGTGGTTATTCATTAATAATCCAACATTGGGTGTATATATATACAACAATATAAAATTGTACAATTAGCCAAATAAAATAAAATAAAATTTCCAACCATGTAAGTGATACATAAAACATGTAACCAACTAAATGACGTTATTGTCGTCAAAGATATCAAAAACTAGAGGATGGTAACCGGTTACATCAAACTTATAACTTATAACTGATTACAAGTTGCTTCTGTTTGATATTTTTGCTACTGGAAGAGGTTGTAATTAAATGGTTACACCCACACTGTAGCCAATTACACCAACGTTAATTATAAACATTTCACAACACACCACCTTAATTCAAATCTTTCAAGTCTTTCATACTCACGTTCTTCTTAAACCTCTTGAACACTTCAATTGTCACTCACTTGGTTAGCAAAACGGGCAGTTGATCTTCACTTTTGTGATACCTAACTTCAATTTTCCTTTACTCGCAAGCTCTCTTAAGTAGTGAAATATCATCTCTATATGCTTGCTTATCCCATGTGCAATGGGATTCTTGCCAAGGTTTATAGCAGAAACATTGTCTATCATTAATGTCACAACTTCATACTTCATGAAATTCATCAACCATACAGCTTGACACGCACACATAAACACTACAATGTACTCAGCTTCGTAAGAAGAGAGTGCCTCAACTGGTTCCTTCTTAGAACACCAAGAAATTGGTGTTTCTCCATACATAAAGATGTATTCAACAGTGAATTTTCTATAATTTTCATCTCCACACCAGTTTGAGTCGGTATAATCAAGCAATTTGCAGCTTCTACCTTTATCTGTTGTGGAAATAGAATTTTACAGCCAATCGAACTTTTGATGTATCTCATAAATCTCTTGATTGCTACCAAGTGTGATGCCTTTAACTTCCCCATGAATATACTCATTATTCCCACACTATATACCAAGTTCGGTCTCATTTTACATAAGTACCGCAATGATCTAATTAGCCTCCTATACTGCATTGGACTAATATCATGTTCATTTTCATTCTTTGACAGATGCAATCTTGGCTCTGAAGGGGTAATTTTCGCGTTACAATGCTCCATTTTGAACTTATTCAATATCTCAAAAGCGTACTGTACACCCCAGAAATCTCAAAGTCGGGTTATAAGTCATTAGGGCCAAGTATGGAAAATTCGTTATGTTGAATATTTAAAAAAAAGTAATTATTACTGAGTTGCTACATATAATACAAGTAGGAGTCCGAGTTGTATGGTTCTCGGAGGCACGTTTCTGGATATTTTGTACAATCGGTGTAACGACTATAGGGTAGTTCCAGGGTTGCATGGGAGTTACATGAAGTGATAAAGAGGACATTACATAATAATGATGATGACGACGAACATTATTATCATCATTTAATCATGAAACTTGAAGGGGAATTTCTTAATGATCTCTATAAGTGAGACGGGTATAAAAGGACTCCTCATTGATAAGAAAAAGGGGGATTAACATCTGAGAAAAAGAAAAGAGTGCCCAATTCCCATTGCGTTTGTGGTCTCACCTGATTCGCTTTAGGGAGATTATCCAAAAGTGTTTATCAGGAACATTTGGTGCCCACCGTGGGGCCTCGGTAAAACATTTTCATGCCGCACAAAGACATCATCTGCAATATAATAACACGATGTCTGAATCATCTCCCAGTAGGAGTGAACCTCACACTCCACCAGACATGGCACAGATTTTAACAATTTTGGAGAATCTGCACTACAGAATGAGTCCTTGTAAAAGAGTGTTCACACACTTCAGCAAACAGAAAGAATAAGGAGGAGGGAGCAGGAGAGGAACTCATGGATTCTTAACGTCTTTCAGAAGCAACTTGGGGTGATCAAGTCCCATAGAATTTCAAACCACCACCTTTTCCATCCTTTGATGGCAAAAGCGATCCACATGAGCACATAATTTCAATTAACAATTAAATGGTGATAGTCGGTGCTTTCGACTATTTAAAGTGAAAGCTCATGGCAGGGATGTCCAAATATGTGGCCTTACGTTGGTACATGAGCTTTCCTAGAAAAGAGTCTACCACCATCATTTACCAGTATATAAACAGGAAGATGGTGCAACATTTTTCCTCCAGTAAGCATAGAAAAGAGTCTACCACCATCATGTTCAACATCCTTCAGGGGCCTTTTAAATCTCTCTGTGAATATATGGCGTAATTCAATGAAGAAATAATAAAAGTTTCTCATTCGAAACAGGAAATGTTCTTGGGAGCCTTCCAGAATGGCCTAAAGGCTGAACATTTCAATGAGTCTTTGTACCATGGATTTGAACTTCTTGAACACTTTTATCACCTCATCTTTTCTTTTAATCAAGTAACTCTGCAACGTTTTACTAAAATCATCAATGAAAGTGACAAAGTACTTATTGCCTTCGATTGAGTCAACTTGCATCGGTCCATAAACATACAAATAAACCACCTCATTATGACACTTGGTTCAACATCATGCATATTTTCTAAAGATGAATCGGTGTTGCTTAGACTGCACACATTCTTCACATACTTCAGTTGGCATGTTGATCAATGGCAGCCTCATGACCATGTCGTTTTCTGCATAACATTGATATTTTTGAGGTTCAAATGCCCAAACCTATAGTGTCATATCCAGTCTTCCCTAATAGCAGTCGTTGCAAGGCACCTATTCTCTATTAATTTTAATTCAACTTTGAAATTTTTATTTTGAGCCATAGGGACCTTTAGGACCAAACTCCCATTTGCATCCATAACTTTCAACACTTTATTTTCCATGTGAATCTTGTAATTTCTTTCAAGAAATTCACCAATACTTAAAAAGTTACACTTAATTCCAGGAATATACATAACATCTTGAATCAAAGAATGCTCACCATTCTTCCTCTTGATTGATACATAAGCAATCCTTTTTATTGCTAATGTGTTGTCATCTACGAACTTCACCTTGTTTTTCAACGTTTTATTGTTTTTTCAAACCAATATTTCCTTTCCGTCATGTGATTGAACACCCAGAGTCAAGGTACCATTGATCGTTGCATTCTGCATCTTCTTGCGTAGTCACCGTTACATTTTCAACTAATTTTAACTGGTTACGCTCTGCTTGTAACCGGTTATAGCTTCCTTTTCCTG